>CM064504.1:18978612-19578612 GCA_032716605.1 Paralithodes platypus
CACACTAACTCTCTCTCTCTCTATCGCTCTCTCCTGCATACATATATGTATCTTCCTATCATCTGCTATGTTGTAATTGTCGACGACATCCCTCTCTCTCTCACACACACACTCACACACTTACTCTCTCTCTCTCTCGCTCTCTCCTGCATACATATAGTATCTTCCTATCATCTGCTATGTTGTAATTGTCGACGACATCCCTCTCTCTCTCATACACACACTCACACACTTACTCTCTCTCTCTCTATCGCTCTCGCCTGCATACATATATGTATCTTCCTATCATCTGCTATGTTGTAATTGTCGACGACATCCCTCTCTCTCTCACACACACACTCACACACTTACTCTCTCTCTCTCTCGCTCTCTCCTGCATACATATATGTATCTTCCTATCATCTGCTATGTTGTAATTGTCGACGACATCCCTCTCTCTCTCACACACACACTCACACACTTACTCTCTCTCTCTCTCTCTCGCTCTCTCTCTCCTGCATACATATATGTATCTTCCTATCATCTGCTATGTTGTAATTGTCGACGACATCCCTCTCTCTCTCACACACACACTCACACACTTACTCTCTCTCTCTCTCGCTCTCTCCTGCATACATATATGTATCTTCCTATCATCTGCTATGTTGTAATTGTCGACGACATCCCTCTCTCTCTCACACACACACTCACACACTTACTCTCTCTCTCTCTCGCTCTCTCCTGCATACATATATGTATCTTCCTATCATCTGCTATGTTGTAATTGTCGACGACATCCCTCTCTCTCTCACACACACACTCACACACTTACTCTCTCTCTCTCGCTCTCTCCTGCATACATATATGTATCTTCCTATCATCTGCTATGTTGTAATTGTCGACGACATCCCTCTCTCTCTCACACACACACTCACACACTACTCTCTCTCTCTCTCGCTCTCTCCTGCATACATATATGTATCTTCCTATCATCTGCTATGTTGTAATTGTCGACGACATCCCTCTCTCTCTCACACACACACTCACACACTAACTCTCTCTCTCTCGCTCTCTCCTGCATACATATTGTATCTTCCTATCATCTGCTATGTTGTAATTGTCGACGACATCCCTCTCTCTCTCACACACACACTCACACACTAACACACTCTCTCTCTCGCTCTCTCTCCTGCATACATATATGTAGCTGCCTATCATCTGCTATCTTGTAATTGTCGACGACATCCCTCTCTCTCTCTCACACACACACTCACACACTAACTCTCTCTCTCTCTCTCGCTCTCTCCTGCATACATATATGTATCTTCCTATCATCTGCTATGTTGTAATTGTCGACGACATCCCTCTCTCTCTCACACACACACTCACACACTTACTCTCTCTCTCTCGCTCTCTCCTGCATACATATATGTATCTTCCTATCATCTGCTATGTTGTAATTGTCGACGACATCCCTCTCTCTCTCACACACACACTCACACACTTACTCTCTCTCTCTCTCGCTCTCTCCTGCATACATATATGTATCTTCCTATCATCTGCTATGTTGTAATTGTCGACGACATCCCTCTCTCTCTCACACACACACTCACACACTTACTCTCTCGCTCTCTCCTGCATACATATATGTATCTTCCTATCATCTGCTATGTTGTAATTGTCGACGACATCCCTCTCTCTCTCACACACACACTCACACACTTACTCTCTCTCTCTCTCTCGCTCTCTCCTGCATACATATATGTATCTTCCTATCATCTGCTATGTTGTAATTGTCGACGACATCCCTCTCTCTCTCACACACACACTCACACACTTACTCTCTCTCTCTCACTCTCTCTCCTGCATACATATATGTATCTTCCTATCATCTGCTATGTTGTAATTGTCGACGACATCCCTCTCTCTCTCACACACACACTCACACACTTACTCTCTCTCTCTCTCTCTCTCGCTCTCTCCTGCATACATATATGTATCTTCCTATCATCTGCTATGTTGTAATTGTCGACGACATCCCTCTCTCTCTCACACACACACTCACACACTTACTCTCTCTCTCTCTCGCTCTCTCCTGCATACATATATGTATCTTCCTATCATCTGCTATGTTGTAATTGTCGACGACATCCCTCTCTCTCTCACACACACTCACACACTTACTCTCTCTCTCTCTCGCTCTCTCCTGCATACATATATGTATCTTCCTATCATCTGCTATGTTGTAATTGTCGACGACATCCCTCTCTCTCTCACACACACACTCACACACTTACTCTCTCTCTCTCTCGCTCTCTCCTGCATACATATATGTATCTTCCTATCATCTGCTATGTTGTAATTGTCGACGACATCCCTCTCTCTCACACACACACTCACACACTTACTCTCTCTCTCTCGCTCTCTCCTGCATACATATATGTATCTTCCTATCATCTGCTATGTTGTAATTGTCGACGACATCCCTCTCTCTCTCACACACACACTCACACACTTACTCTCTCTCTCTCTCGCTCTCTCCTGCATACATATATGTATCTTCCTATCATCTGCTATGTTGTAATTGTCGACGACATCCCTCTCTCTCTCACACACACACTCACACACTTACTCTCTCTCTCTCTCGCTCTCTCCTGCATACATATATGTATCTTCCTATCATCTGCTATGTTGTAATTGTCGACGACATCCCTCTCTCTCACACACACACTCGCACACTAACTCTCTCTCTCTATCGCTCTCTCCTGCATACATATATGTATCTTCCTATCATCTGCTATGTTGTAATTGTCGACGACATCCCTCTCTCTCTCACACACACACTCACACACTTACTCTCTCTCTCTCTCGCTCTCTCCTGCATACATATATGTATCTTCCTATCATCTGCTATGTTGTAATTGTCGACGACATCCCTCTCTCTCTCACACACACACTCACACACTTACTCTCTCTCTCTCGCTCTCTCCTGCATACATATATGTATCTTCCTATCATCTGCTATGTTGTAATTGTCGACGACATCCCTCTCTCTCTCACACACACACTCACACACTTACTCTCTCTCTCTCTCGCTCTCTCCTGCATACATATATGTATCTTCCTATCATCTGCTATGTTGTAATTGTCGACGACATCCCTCTCTCTCTCACACACACACTCACACACTTACTCTCTCTCTCTCTCGCTCTCTCCTGCATACATATATGTATCTTCCTATCATCTGCTATGTTGTAATTGTCGACGACATCCCTCTCTCTCTCACACACACACTTACTCTCTCTCTCTCTCGCTCTCTCCTGCATACATATATGTATCTTCCTATCATCTGCTATGTTGTAATTGTCGACGACATCCCTCTCTCTCTCACACACACACTCACACACTTACTCTCTCTCTCTCTCGCTCTCTCCTGCATACATATATGTATCTTCCTATCATCTGCTATGTTGTAATTGTCGACGACATCCCTCTCTCTCTCACACACACACTCACACACTTACTCTCTCTCTCTCTCTCTCCTGCATACATATATGTATCTTCCTATCATCTGCTATGTTGTAATTGTCGACGATATCCCTCTCTCTCTCACACACACTCACACACTTACTCTCTCTCTCTCTCGCTCTCTCCTGCATACATATATGTATCTTCCTATCATCTGCTATGTTGTAATTGTCGACGACATCCCTCTCTCTCTCACACACACACTCACACACTTACTCTCTCTCTCTCTCGCTCTCTCCTGCATACATATATGTATCTTCCTATCATCTGCTATGTTGTAATTGTCGACGACATCCCTCTCTCTCTCACACACACACTCACACACTTACTCTCTCTCTCTCTCTCCTGCATACATATATGTATCTTCCTATCATCTGCTATATTGTAATTGTCGACGACATCCCTCTCTCTCTCACACACTAACTCTCTCTCTCTCTCGCTCTCTCCTGCATACATATATGTATCTTCCTATCATCTGCTATGTTGTAATTGTCGACGACATCCCTCTCTCTCTCACACACACACTCACACACTTACTCTCTCTCTCTCGCTCTCTCCTGCATACATATATGTATCTTCCTATCATCTGCTATGTTGTAATTGTCGACGACATCCCTCTCTCTCTCACACAC
Source organism: Paralithodes platypus (assembly GCA_032716605.1). NCBI lineage: Eukaryota > Metazoa > Arthropoda > Malacostraca > Decapoda > Lithodidae > Paralithodes > Paralithodes platypus. Next base: position 18,982,752 of record CM064504.1, read on the forward strand.
ACACTCACACACTTACTCTCTCTCTCTCTCTCCTGCATACATATATGTATCTTCCTATCATCTGCTATGTTGTAATTGTCGACGACATCCCTCTCTCTCTCACACACACACTCACACACTTACTCTCTCTCTCTCTCGCTCTCTCCTGCATACATATATGTATCTTCCTATCATCTGCTATGTTGTAATTGTCGACGACATCCCTCTCTCTCTCACACACACACTCACACACTTACTCTCTCTCTCTCTCGCTCTCTCCTGCATACATATATGTATCTTCCTATCATCTGCTATATTGTAATTGTCGACGACATCCCTCTCTCTCACACACACACTCACACACTTACTCTCTCTCTCTCTCGCTCTCTCCTGCATACATATATGTATCTTCCTATCATCTGCTATATTGTAATTGTCAACGACATCCCTCTCTCTCTCACACACACACTCACACACTTACTCTCTCTCTCTCTCGCTCTCTCCTGCATACATATATGTATCTTCCTATCATCTGCTATATTGTAATTGTCGACGACATCCCTCTCTCTCTTGATAATTTCTTATTATATTTGTTTACTATCATTACCCTTTTCCTCACTCTCACTTTGTATTATATAGTTGTTTCAGTATCACCTTCCGCCAGCATCTCTCTTACTATGATATGTCGAAACATATTTACCAACTGTACATAAATGTTGTAAAACATTTGATATTTGGGGGTTCGGGGGTCTCTAATAACAGTAAATAACACTTAACAGTAAGTAAATTAACCCTTTCAATGCGACAAATGTTCTGGTACGTCCGTCCTATATACAAAATATGTTGCTGCGGACGACATACCCAGACATGGATGACGTCTTGGTATTACCGCCTGAGTTTGGTAGTACTGAGCCGCTCTGTTTGTTGCCCTACACAAGATAAGACTCTAGGCTTTACTCCCATTGCAATATCAGTATCCTACAAGTTTCCGTAATGAGAGGGTGTGTTTACAAGCAAGAAGTTATTTGGAAGCTGAAACTCCAGCATAAACAGGTCCACTTCCATGTGCATTTATGAGAGCTACATAACAGGTACGAAAGTGAGGTTCATTTTATGTTACAGGCCACAACTCATACTGTCTAGCAAACTCCATAATTGCCTCAGTAAGTGTGCATATCATCGAGTTGTCATAAGTTAATGAAGACAAAAATGGATGGAATATTACGCTCGTTCCGGGGCCTGACCGGCCTGGCTAGGCAAGGACATTGACAACAACCTCTAGGCTGTATAGCATACGAAACAACGAGATTCAGCTTAGAGAGGACCTGTGAGAGTCAAAGGTTAATTCGACTCGTAGATATCCTTCTTAAAATGAAAACTATTGGCGCAAGCGAAACAAGACAATGCCAACTGAAAAATTCAGGTCAGAATCTCCCTATTAAAGGCTAGTGTATTCATGTCTTAAAATCTGAAAACTAATGGGGCTAAAGATGATGGAGAAGGGGGTCCAGAAGAACGGCCCATGTCCCCTTAGTGTTTTTCTCTCGTTGACACTGATGTGCGTTACATTAATCTTCCCAATATAATGACCCACATGATTTGTCTTTCAGTATTAGAGGACGCATTTTAAATTTTATTCTAGCTATATTTAGACGATTTTCTACAGTTTAGGAAGGATCTGTGGTTGTAAAAAGGGTTAAATGTGATAGTTCGAAGCCTGTTAATTGCTGGAGGCCCCTTTTAAACTGAATACAATCGTCTAATAGTAGCCAGAATATAGTCAACAGGACGGCTCCGGTAATGAAGGGGTTAATATTATATCATGGTGATCATTAAGGGCAGATTTCCACTTGAGGGATTTTTTTCTTGACTCTTTCCTCCCTCATGTTTAGCCCCATTGCTTTTCTAATTTTAAGACGTTCGCCCCCATTATTTTGACGATTTTAAGAACCTTCGACCCATTTCTGTCAATTTGAAGACCTTTCGTGCCATTTTAGGTGTCAATTTTATCCTGGCGAGCGATAGCGAGTCTGTAATTTAAGAGGAACCGGCTTTCAGCCGGGAAATTTTTCTACCGAAAAATGTACAAATTTATCTTGAAAGGGGCTGAAGGGGGTGTAATCTTAAGCTTGATGGATACCTAGAGACCAAACTAAAAACCTCCCCTTAAACGATTTTATGCTACTTAGGAAGGCTCAAAGGGGCAAACACACTCTCAATTAACTCTCTAGCTCCCACAAATCCTTCCTAAGCTGAATAAATCCGTCTAATAATAGCCAGAATATACTGTCAAACGCGCCATAATCCACCAAGGGGTTAAACACGGGGAAATATACGCTGTGGGTGACATTTCTGGGTCAAGATGATTTAGAAGGTCTTAATGTGTGGCAGAGACTAGAAAACTTGTCTCACCTGCTGGGGTGGGTTGGTTCGTTCGTGTTTGTGGACTCCCTTCTCCTTCATGTTTAGCCCCATTAATTTTGAGATTTGAAGACGTCCGGCCCATTACTTTGTCGATTTTAACACCTTTCGGCCAATTTCGTTGTCAAATATATGACCTTTCGTGCCATTGAGTTGAAAAAAAAAAAAAAAAAAAAAAAAAGGAAAATTAGATTGGGCCTGAGTATATACATACATACATACAAGTTGTCCTGGTGAGCGATAGCGAACCTGTAATTTTAAGAGGAATCGGCCTTCGGTCGGGACACTGTTCTACCGAAAAATGTACAAATTTATCTTGAAAGGGGGTCTAGAGGATGTTGTTTTTAAGGTTGATGGAGGTCTAGCGAGGAAAACATGAATAAATGAATAAATAAATAGACCAAACAATAACCACTACCGGTACCCCCTCATTAAGAGGAACCAGTTTCATTTAAGGGGGGTGACCTGCTTTTTGTTATTTCTGTCCTTTTCTCTCTTTCTCTGGCTTGTATCCATTCGGCCCCATTCAGCCAACTATTTTAAGACGTTTATCCCCATCTACGGTAGGTGTAGATTTATTCCTGGCGAGCGATAGCGAGCCAGCATTATATGAAGAAATCCGGCTTCGCCGGAAACATTTTTCTATCGAAAAATGTACAAATTTAGCCTGCTGTCTAACAAAAATAAAAAATATGCTGGCTCGCTACCGCTCACCAGTAAGAAATTGACACCTGGATGGGGATAAACGTCTTAAAACAGTAGGCTGAATGGGGCCAAATGGATACAAGCCAGAGAAATATAGAAAAGGACAGAACAAAAACAGGTCACACCCTTTAACCTTCTCATTATTAGGGACGCACTCTTTCAATACATTCTGACCAACAACGGATGCTTTGATGCAGCTTAGGAAAGACCTCTAACCATGCCAAGGGTAACTCTGTCTCAATTATCACTTAGACACCTATAGATTGTTTCTATACTGTCTCAATTATCACTTAGACACCTATAGATTGTTTCTATACTGTCTCAATTATCACTTAGACACCTATAGATTGTTTCTAAACTGTCTCAATTATCACTTAGACACCTATAGATTGTTTCTATACTGTCTCAATTATCACTTAGACACCTATAGATTGTTTCTAAACTGTCTCAATTATCACTTAGACACCTATAGATTGTTTCTAAACTGTCTCAATTATCACTTAGACACCTATAGATTGTTTCTAAACTGTCTCAATTATCACTTAGACACCTATAGATTGTTTCTATACTGTCTCAATTATCACTTAGACACCTATAGATTGTTTCTAAACTGTCTCAATTATCACTTAGACACCTATAGATTGTTTCTAAACTGTCTCAATTATCACTTAGACACCTATAGATTGTTTCTATACTGTCTCAATTATCACTTAGACACCTATAGATTGTTTCTAAACTGTCTCAATTATCACTTAGACACCTATAGATTGTTTCTATACTGTCTCAATTATCACTTAGACACCTATAGATTGTTTCTAAACTGTCTCAATTATCACTTAGACACCTATAGATTGTTTCTAAACTGTCTCAATTATCACTTAGACACCTATAGATTGTTTCTATACTGTCTCAATTATCACTTAGACACCTATAGATTGTTTCTAAACTGTCTCAATTATCACTTAGACACCTATAGATTGTTTCTATACTGTCTCAATTATCAGTTAGACACCTATAGATTGTTTCTATACTGTCTCAATTATCACTTAGACACCTATAGATTGTTTCTAAACTGTCTCAATTATCACTTAGACACCTATAGATTGTTTCTAAACTGTCTCAATTATCACTTAGACACCTATAGATTGTTTCTAAACTGTCTCAATTATCACTTAGACACCTATAGATTGTTTCTAAACTGTCTCAATTATCACTTAGACACCTATAGATTGTTTCTAAACTGTCTCAATTATCACTTAGACACCTATAGATTGTTTCTAAACTTACTCTTATCAAACAGGTGCTTTCGCTTTCGCTCGCCAGGAAAAAAAAAGGTCGACACCTGGCACCAAAAATCTTAGTAATGACAAAACAATGGAGCTAAAGGTCTTAAAATCGATAAACTAATGGGGCCAACGTCTTGAAATCTCAAAACTAGTAGGGATAAACATGAAAGAGAAGGGGGTACAGACAAAAATAGCCAGTTTAGTGTTCTTAATGCAAGGAAAGCACCAGTACTATTTTAAGCTCGCTAATAAGTTATATATGTCACGAACTACAATACATTAGTTAGCAAAGCTTCACTCCTGAGATTAAGGGGAGATTTCTACTTGAAGGATATTTTTCTGGATCCCTTTCTCCCTCATGTTTAACCCCATTGCTTTTGAGATTTTAAGATGTTCGTCCCATTAGTTAGGCGATTTTAGGAACTTTTGCCCCATTTTATGACCTTTCGTCCCATTTAGATGTAATTTTTTCCTGGCGAGCAATAGCGAGCCTGTAATATGAGGAACCGGCCTTTGGCCGGGAATTTTTTCTACCGAAAAATGTACAAATTTATCTGAAACGGGAGCCTAGGGGGTGTAATTTTAAGCTTGATGGAGGACTAGGGAACAAACTAAAAACCTCCCCTCAACTCTCTTTAATAAAACACACGCCTAAAAGATCTAGACAACTCAGTAACCCCTCCAAATGACAACCTACACAGCCTAATTTGATAGATCCATAAATTAACGTCTTCACTTTATTGGGGGGGGGGGGGGGGGGGGGAGTTAGGAGGGGGAGATGCTGTGTGTCAAAATATTAAATGTAAAATGAAGACTTAAATGCATACTTCAATACATACATACAAATAGTACACATACAGAAGTGTATTAATGATTTATGTGTTATAATATGGATAGGTAAACTGAAGAACCCGGTGTATGTGTACCATTTTGGTTATAATTAAAGGTGAATTACAAAAAGATGATAAAAAAGTGAGATAAGTTATCTAGCAGAATGTTAAATGTTCTAGTAATACACCATTATTGGGAATATCCTTAAATTTGCCCCTAACATATAAAATAAATAGGGTCAAGTTAAATGTAAATTTCTGTTGCCTGACAACTATCGGGAATTTATGACGTCATCATCGGATTTATGACGTCATCACAATACTGGGAAGGCGGGAAATTTGCAAGACAGTCAACTATCAGACGCCGCCAGATATTAAACTGTTTAATATTTGTTTTCTTTACTGACGTAAATTTACTTTATTATACACAAACCTGAGCATCCTTAATATGTGTTGATGCATACAAAATATACATCTTACGAGGTATATATGCAGCTTATGTAATTCACCTTTAAGTGCTCATATTTTTACTCATCCACCAACATATATTTATTTATTTATTTATTTATTTATTTAGAGGGAGAGAGAGAGAGAGAGAGAGAGAGAGAGAGAGATAGTGTGTGTGTCTTAGAGGGGTTGCATCTGTCCCCCCCCCCCCCAACTATCTTACCGTTATACCACCTACTCTGAACAGACTATAATCTTCCTATAAGTGTTTAAAACGTTCTTAGACAGGGCAGCTTCCGGAGAGAGATGGCATATACGACCTTGTAGTACATTTTGATTCCTGATTTGTTATTGTTTTCATATATTATTATCTCTGATTATGGACTGTAAGGTATTTGACTCTCTCTTTCCCTTTCCCTATTGTTTTCTCTCTCTTTCTATCTCCTTTCGCTCATGTTTGCTCTCTCTCCCTCCCCCCTCTCTCCCTCTCTTCTCTATCTATCTCTCCCTCCCTCCCCCCTTCAGTCTCTCTCTCTCATACCACGTCACATGTTAAAGCGTTCACCTCTTCTCCTTAATCTCTCTCTCTCTCAAGACCTAATCTCTTCTCCAATCACTTTTAAATATCTTCTGGCTATTCTCCACACTCTATTTATCTCTCAATCGTGTCATCCTCTCTACCCCCCGCCCTCTCTCTTATACTATTTCTGATTTCTAGTGTGGCCATTATTTCAGTAACTTCCCCTCTCTCTTTCAGTCTTTCATCATCATTAACACGTCTCTCTCTCTCTCACACCCACCTACCCACACCCACCTATATACCAACACCCATCCACACACACACACTCTCTCACTCTGCGTCACCAAGCTAATCTCTCCGGACTGTCACCATTCTGCCCTACACCGCTCTTCCATCTACAGTATCACCCTACATCGCTTCACCACCACCACCACCACCACCACGTTCTTCACCTATTTGCATCATTTACCACCTCCATCACTAACGTCAACACCACAGAGAACACATCACTACTATCACCATCATCATCATCATCGTCTTCAACCCAACCACCACTAACAGCATCACCACCATCATCATCTATATCATCACCTCCACCACGAACAGCATAACCACCATCATCATCATCATCTGTATCATCACCACCACCCCCATCACTAACAGCATCACCACCATCCTCATCTGTATCATCACCACCACCACCATAATCACCTCCAACACCACTATCACCACCACCAACACCAATATCACCACCGCTAACAGAACCGTCACCATCATCTGTATCATCACCACCACCACCACCATCGACACCACTACCACCACCATCACCACAACCTCCACCACTAACAGCACCATCACCATATTCATCATCTGTATCATCACCACCACCACCACCACTACCACCACCATCACCACAACCTCCACCACTAACAGCACCATCACCATATTCATCATCTGTATCATCACCACCACCACCACCATCAACACCACTACCACCATCAACACCACCACCACCATCAACAACACACTACCACCATCAACACCACTACCACCACCATCAACACCACTACCATCACCACCACCATCAACACCACCACCACCACCATCACCACCACCACTAACAGCACCATCACCATATTCATCATCTGTATCATCACTACCACCACCACCATCAACACCACTACCACCACCATCACCACAACCACCACCACTAACAGCACCATAACCATATTCATCATCATCACCACCACCATCACCACCACTACCACCATCACCACAACCACCACCACTAACAGCACCATAACCATATTCATCATCTGTATCATCACCACCACCATCAACACCACTACCACCACCATCACCACAACCTCCACCACTAACAGCACCATCACCATATTCATCATCTGTATCATCACCACCACCACCATCAACACCACTACCACCACCATCACCACAACCTCCACCACTAACAGCACCATCACCATATTCATCATCTGTATCATCACCACCACCACCACCATCAACACCACTACTACAACCACCACCACTAACAGCACCATCACCATATTCATCATCTGTATCATCACCACCACCACCACCATCAACACCACTACCACCACCATCACCACTAACAGCACCATCACCATATTCATCATCTGTATCATCACCACCACCACCACCATCAACACCACTACCACCACCATCACCACTAACAGCACCATCACCATATTCATCATCTGTATCATCACCACCACCACCATCAACACCACTACCACCACCATCACCACTAACAGCACCATCACCATATTCATCATCTGTATCATCACCACCACCACCACCATCAATACCACTAGCACCACCATCACCACCACTAACACCACGATCACCGTTTTAGCTTGTTTTTCCAAAAAAATAGCTGAGGTTAATTACTCCTAAAAGTTAATATAATAGTATCAGAATAGTTAACTCGTCCTATTTTGGGAGCAACCTACTGAAAATATGCATACTAAGAAAATGCTTATAAATAACTACTATACCAAGCAGTAAATCCTATGTTACACAATTCCCCCGAGCGGACCTATCACCTTTATTAATTTCATACAGTTTATAACTAATATCTAACAATCAAAGGGGTAAGTGTATCTCAATGACCCATTGGACTGCCACAGACTCTCGCTAATTTAATTTAAATGGTCAACTATTAGCCAGTAAAACATTAAAGCAGCTAGTGTCTCGATAGTTAATGGAGAAACATGACGTCTGCACCATATACATACCAAGTTTTTATAATTAGCCACATATTTCTCTTCAGTCTTCGTAAAAGCTGAATGATTAAAGTGAGGACATAGCAATCCCCCCCCCCCCCTAATGTCTATCCCTCTAGACTACCCACACATTATCATCAAGGTCTTTGGAGAACTATAGGTTGTGACTCTACAGATACATGCATGCTGATGGACGTATTAGCATAGTAAATACCTTAGGTGCAGACAAACCTTAATTACCGAATGTACAGTTGCCCACATGAATTCGTGCCCGTGATTTAATGGTTGCAAGTCAAAATGTTGTAATTGCCCTACAAGAACGTTAGTATATAAGTGGATGGAATACATTATGTACTGCATATCAAACTACAGTCCTCCTTAAGGGCAGATTTCAACTTGAGAGATTTTTTACTGAACTCCTTTCTCATTCAGGTTTAGCCCCATTGATTTAGAGATTTTAAGACGTTCGCCCCATTAGTTTGGCGATTTTAAGAACGCTCGCCCCATTTCTGTCAATTTTAAGACCATTCGTGACATTTAGGTGTCGATTTTTCCTGGCGAGCGATAGCGAGCCTGTAGTTTAAGGGGAACCGGCCTTCGGCCGGGAAATTTTTCTACTGAAAAATGTACAAATTTATCTTGAAAGGGGGTCTAGGGGGAGTAATTTTAAGCTTGATGGAAGTCTAGGGAATCAACTAAAAACCTCCCCTTAAGTCCTGCTAATTCGCCTTCCATGCATAACGCCATAACAACTGATGTCCCTGCATAGCCTAGCACAGGTAACAAGACTTACTTACAGTTTGCGTTTATAATTAACTCCTTCAAGATCCGGTAATGCATTTATTGCCTGTATTCTGCAGTATTACACGGGTTTATTCAGACTAGGAAGGGTGTGGTGGAAGTCAGAGGGTTAATTAAGATAGTCTATACCCATGTCATGCCCACAGATCCTTCCTAAGCTGTATACAATCGTCTCAGGATAGCCAGAATAAACCGCCAAAATGCGTCATAATTTTCAATGGGTTAAGGGGAGGTTTTTAGTTTGGTCTCTAGATATCCATCAAGCTTAAGATTACACCCCCTTGAGCTCCTTTCAAGATAAATTTGTACATTTTTCGGTAGAAAAATGTCCCGGCTGAAAGCCGGTTCCTCTTATATTACAGGCTCGCTATCGCTCGCCAGGATAAAATCGACACCTAAATGGCACGAAAGGTCTTAATATTGACAGAAATGGGTCGAAAGTTCTTAAAATCGTCAAAATAATGGGGCGACCGTCTTACAATTAGAAAAGCAATGGGGGCTAAACATGAGGGAGAAAGGAGTCAAGAAAAAAATCCCTCAAGTGGAAATCTCCCCTTAATAATAATATTGCTCCCTTATTTAAACCAAAAAATAAGAAAAAAAAAAAAAAAAAAAACATCTGGAAGGTATAGATATAAACCACTCTTGGATACCTCAGCTGGTCAAGAGTCACGAATACGGCGTGGTCCGAGATATTTATTATACGGCTTTTAAGGGAGCCCACTTCGCTTCTTTTTTTGTTTTTTTCTCTTTCTCTCCCTCTCTCTCCTTGACTTGTATCCATTCGGTCCCATTCAGCCTACTGTTTTAAGACGTTTACCACCATCCAGGTGTCAATATTTTCCTGGCGAGCGAGCCAGCATATATATATTTTTCTTTTGACAGCAAGCTAAATTTGTAAATTTTTCGATAGAAAAATGTCTCCGGCGAAGCCGGATTTCTCCATACAATGCTGGCTCGCTATCGCTCGCCAGGAAGAAATCGACAACTGGATGGGGATAAACGTTTTAATACAGTTGGCTGAATGGGGCCGAATGGATACAAGCCAGGGGAAGAGAGCAAAGGAGAGAAAGATAAAAAAAAAGCCGGTGACCCCCTTAATTCAATTGTATGTTGATGTATATATATTTTAACCCCTTGAATATTATGATGCATTTTGACAGTTTATTTTGTAAATAATATTATATACTATAACAGCCTAGGTCCCCAATGCTTCCCGCTCTTAAATTATATTTATCTATCTATCTATCTATCTATCTATCTATGGATAGATAGGTAGATAGATAGAGAGAGAGAGAGAGAGAGAGAGAGAGAGAGAGAGCTAGCAAATATAGTTATTTTTTAATGTAGTGCACTCAACATTTAATGCTAAAATCAGATACAATTCATTGACTAAGTGCTGTAAATGCCAGGTATGATCATTGTTTCAATCTGTTATCTATCTATCCATCCATCCCTTCCTACACCTGTCTACTTATTTATCTATCTATACATCCATTTGTATGTATTACTCTCTCTCTCTCTCTCTCTCTCTCTATATATATATATATATATATATATATATATATATATATATATATATATATATATATATATATATATATATATAGTATACTGTGTATACGTTGTATATACTGTGTATGAATATATTATACAGTATATAAACAATTATCTTTATCTATCTGTATATATCTCTAATCTCTAGCTACTTACAGTAACTATCAATACACCCATTCATTATATCTATTAACAGTATATATAAACCTAATATATTTATCTATCTTTATCTAATAACGTATCATCTATCTATAACTCTATTTATATATTAACCGATAATCTATCTATCTATATTAATTTAATAACCTATCATCTATCTATAACTCTATTTATATATTAACCGATAATCTATCTATCTATATTAATTTAATAACCTATCATCTATCTATAACTGTGTCTATCTATTGACCGAATATCTCTCTATCTACCTAAATGTCTAATTATCTATCTACATAAATCAGACAGGATGAAGGTTAGCCGTTTTGAGTGGGGTAGATGTCAGTGGTATGATGTATGGGTGTGTGCTGCAGGTGTGTGTGTCTGTGTATGTGTGTGTGTGTGTGTATGGGTGTGTGTTGCAGGTGTGTGTGTGTGTGTGTGTGTGTGTGTGTGTATGGGTGTGTGTTGCAGGTGTGTGTGTGTGTGCTGCAGGTATGTGTGTGTGTGTGTGTGTGTGTGTGTGTGTGTGTGCGCGCTGCAGGTAGGTGTGTGTGTGTGTGTGTGTGCTGCAGGTGTGTGTGTAATAATAATAATAATAATAATAATAAACGGTTTATTAAAGAATGGCAGCCTCATGAGTTGAAAATACACAATTTACAATTAGTGGATGAACATGAGATGTACAGATATGAAAATGGTAAGCTCAGTTTACAATGGGTGAGTATAATATACTTTACATTAAAACAAGAAATTAATACAATAATTATGCTAGTGCAAAATACAAATTATCATAAATTAACCATGAGAGCAAGTGATTTACAGTGCATATACAGTACACATTTATTTTAATCATATATATACAGAACATACATATATACGCATACGTACACACATAAATATGCATATACCTGTATATACATACATATATAAGAACATAAGAACATGCAGTAAGTGTGCACATGCCCGTATACATAAACGCTCACGTATGCAAACAAACATACATACATACAAAAACTGTTCTGGTAAGGTCAGGTGAGGCTAATAATGGGAGTTAAATCCTTGGGAGAGATTAAATGAGGGAATTGGAAAAGGGTTAATGGGGCAACGGACTGTAGGTCAGGTAAAGCCAATTAGAATGGAATGTCAAACGTCGGAAGAGATCAAATGTGGAGTTTGAAAAGGGTTAAGGCGAAATGGCCTACGGGTCCGTACAGGTAGGGTCAGGTAAAGCCTACTACAATGGGAGGTAATCCTCGGTAGAGAACAAAAGAAGAATATAAAATAAGGAGAGACAGCTGGGGGGAATTATAGTATATGGGACATTCTTCAGTGTAGGTGTGTGTGTGTGTGTGTACCCATATATAGATAATTAACACATACATACATACACATATACGCACACATACATACACATATACTGTACATACATAAATGCACATATACATATACACACATATACATAAACAAACTCAAGCAAATACATACATATATTCTAATACACACACGCACACACACTTATGCATACATTATTAAAGGTGGGCGCATATATATGGTGTGACAGGCCGGCATTACACATTATTAATAATATTTACAATGGTTGGGATAGGACTATTTTTGTATCTGTCAGTTCTTGCCCTTATTGGTTGGAGTGTGTTGAAGTGACGAGCTGCACGTGTTGGTCTAGGGGCGTCTGGTGGAAGTAAGTTTCTGTGTCGTGGGTGAACAAGTAGCTTAGATGCAAACTGCTTGAGTGTGTTGTAGTGGTGGGTTGAAAGTGCAGGTATGCTAAGGGTGGTGAGAGCTTCCTCGTACCCTGGGTATGTGCCACCCAGGATAATCCTGCATGCCCTCTTCTGCACTCTCTCCAATTGACGTTGTTGTGTCAGGGTTAGAGAGGAGGACCAGGCGGGAGAGGCGTAGGTGAGCTTAGGGAGTATGAAGATGTTATATATACTCTTCAGCTCATTCTCCGGCACCCCCAGGGATCTCAGCCGCCTTAGCATAAACAACTTGTATGTGGCGGTCCTGACTGTGGTAGACACATGTTTCTTCCAGTTCAGCTTGTTGTCCACAGTGATTCCGAGGAGTTTGGTGGACTCAACAAGCTGAAGGGGATGAGGACCAATTGTGACAGTGGGTGGAGGAAGGTCGGTAACGGAGGTGTTGATGTGCATGACCACTGTCTTGTCATGATTGATGGTCACATGATTGACTGTGGTCCAGGCTTGAAGACCGTCGGTCGAGGATGTCTTGTAGGGGGTCATAGTTAGGGGAGGTGTTATCGACAGTAATGCCGACTGTCCAGTCGTCCACGTACTTCCAGTGGAATGGAGTGTCCTTTAGGGCATCATTAATCAAGATGAGGAACAATAGAGGCCCCATCTTTGTGCCCTGTGGGACTCCACATGTGATGTCTAGGAAAGTGGAGATGAAGCCTTGATATCGCACTGTTTGCCGTCTGTCACTAAGGAAGTCGGTCAACCACGCAACCAGGGTAGGATGTAGCCCCAACTTTATGGCCTTGTTGATGATGATGGGGTGTGGTCAACAAGGTCAAATGCTTTCCTAAAGTCAATAAAGGCAAGAGCGAGGGAAGTCTTTCTCTGCTCAAGATTTGTGTAAATATAATCTAGGAAGCTAATAAGACAGTGAGTGGTGGAGGAGGTTTTTACGTTGCCAAACTGTTGGGGATCTATTAAGTGACGGATTTGTGAGTAAGCGCAGGTGAATACAAAGTCCTCACAGATTAGACTAGGGATGGGCGTTATGGCAACTGTGCGTGTGTGTGTGTGTGTGTGTGTGAGTGTAGGTGTGTGTGTGTGTGTGAACGTTTGGGTAGGGATATGCCTTTACGAATGTGTCAGTGCATGAATGTCAGTGCTTGTATGTCTGTCCATATGTATGTAGCCCAAATCAATATACAGTATTATGTTTGTCTGTATCTAATCATGTGTGTGTGTGTGTGTGTGTTTGTGTGTGGGTGTAGGTGTGTGTGTGTGTGTATGTGTGACGTCCGTATTTATAAACCTGTACGAAAGGTGACGTCTGAACCATATCGATCGAACACTAAAGAAAGTGAGCGTAGATTTATGAAAGACAACCCGATTTTACCCAGTCTCTCTTTATGGCATCACCTTTTTCAACTCATTTCGTTCATCAAGACAAGAGGTTCACTGCGATAAGCTTAAGGGGAGGTATTTGTTTTCTGAACCCCCTTCTCCTTCATGTTTAGCCCCATTAGTTCTCCGATTTTAAGACTTTCTACCGAATTTTTTTACAAATTTATCTTGAAGGAGGGTCTTGGGAATGTTATTAATTAAGCTTGATAGAGGTTTAGGGAGCAAACTAAAGCAAATATATATGCCAGTAATAATGACAAATATATATATACATTACATAACGTCCCATTAAAGGGAGATCTTCACTTGAGGGATTTTTTTCTTTACTCCTTTCTCCCTCATGTTTAGCCCCATTGCTTTTGATAGTTTAAGACGTTTGCCCCATTAGTTTGGCGATTTTAAGAACTTTCACCCCATTTCTGTCAATTTTAAGACTTCGTGCCATTTAGGTGTCGATTTTTTTTCCAGGCGAGCGATAGCGAGCCTGTAATTTAAGAGGAGCCGGCCTTCGGCCGGGCATTTTTCTACCGAAAAATGTACAAATTTATCTTGAAAATGGGTCTAGGGGCTGTAATGTTATGCTTGATGGAAGTCTAGCGAACAAACTAAATACCTCCCCTTAAAGGTATGGCAGTATAATGAAGCTTAGTATTACACTCAATATGATTATTATCTTGCCTGGCAGAAATTATAGTCTCTTAGAAACTGATTTCTATATATTAACCATGGAACTGTTATGTCTTTGCATCACATTAATATAAATAAGATCTAGTGGTCATAAACAGCATCGTAATTGGCTATACCATTGTGTAACAGCTGGGCAATCTAGATGACAAAAAAAAAAGACTATTGTGAATGATATGATGTTAACCCCTACTGTACAGTCGCGCTAATAAGTCATGTTTCGGCACCAACTATGTTAAGATCAATAATTGGTATCGGCAATATCTAAGCTTCATTTCTGCATATCGAGTGAGATATACAATTATGTTCCTACACTTACCCACCCTATTCAACATCTGACAGACATTAATACAGCACATAGAAAGCCAAACTAAATGACAGCTGGGACATGACTTATTAGCGCGACCGTACCGGCGACGTCTTTTTCATCTCATGCTGGCAACTATTAGACGAGTTCATTCAGCTTAGGAAGGCCCTCTAGTAATAATGAGGCTTCCAACTCTCTCGAACAACCCTTTTAACTACCACAGATCCTTCCTAAGCTGCATAATCCCGTCTAAATATAGCTAGAATGAGATACTACACACGTCGCTGGTACTCAGAGGGTTAATTAGATAGGGATTAATCAGGTGTCCTCGTGAATTTAACCCTCTCAATATGCAGGCAACCTTTTATTCATTCAATTATGGCTATTATTAGACGATTTTATTCATCTTCAAGGGGTCTCAAATAGTCAAATTGAGATAGAAATGTACCTTTTTAGTTTCTAGATGCTTTTCCTAAGATGTTTAAGATATTCAGTACCGGTGATATCCAAGTTGTCATTATCTGCTGGTAACGATTATAGTCAGCTTAGGAAGAACGTCTACCAACTATAAGGCTGCACAGTATTTAAGGGGAGGTATTTAGTTTGTTCCCTAGACCTCCATCAAGCTTAAAATTACACCCCCTTGAGTCCCTTTCAAGATACATTTGTACATTTTTCGGTAGAAAAATGTTCCGGCTGAAAGCCGGTTCCTCTTAAATAACAGGCTCGCTATCGCTCGCCAGGATAAAATCGACACCTAAATGGCACGAAAGGTCTTAAAATTGACAGAAATGGGTCCAAAGTTCTTAAAATCGTCAAAATAATGGGGCGAACGTCTTAAAATTAGAAAAGCAATGGGGCTAAACATGAGGGAGAAAGGGGTCAAGAAAAAAATCCCTCAAGTGGAAATCTCCCCTTAAATATATCCTTTTAGCCACCCTACATCCTTCCTAAGCTTCGTAAAATCGTCTAAACGTAGCCGGAATGCAATATAAAAAAAGAGGTCACAGGTAATGAAAGGGTTAGATTGTTCTAGTGTTAGCAAGGAGGAGGCCATATTACCGAAAGGGTTAAGGGGAGATTTCCACTTCAGGGAGTTTTTTCTGGACCCTTTTCTCCCTCATGATTATCCCCATTGTTTTGAGATTTTAAGACATTCGCCACATTTGTTTAGCGATTTTAAGAACTTTCGACCCATTTATTTTACGGCCTTTCGTGCCATTAAGATGTCGATTTTTTCCTGGCGAGCGATAACGAGCCCTGTAATGTAAGAGGAACCGGTTTTCGGCCGGTACATTTTTCTAGCGAAAAATGTAAACATTTATCTTGAAAGGGGGTCAATTGGGTGTAATTATAAGTTTTATGGAGGTCTAGGGAACAAAGTAAAAACCTCCCCTTAACCGTAACATAGTGGGACGGACCAGGAAGTGTTGTTAAAAGTCACATTCCCTGGCATTCCTGGTATTAAACACACCCTTCATATTACCTAACACACCCAGCTATATTATCAACACACCCTAACACACCCAGCCATATTACCTAACACACCCTAACACACCCAGCTATATTATCAACACACCCTAACACACCCAGCCATATTACCTAACACACCCAGCTATATTATCAACACACCCTAACACACCCAGCCATATTACCTAACACACCCTCCATATTACCTAACACACCCAGCTATATTATCAACACACCCAGCCATATTACCAACACACCCTAACACACCCAGCCATATTACCTAACACACCCTAACACACCCAGCCATACACCACACCCTAACACACCCAGCCATACACCACACCCTAACACACCCAGCCATACACCACACCCTAACACACCCAGCCATACCCTAACACACCCATCCATACACCACACCCTAACACACTCAGCCATATTATCAACACACCCTAACACACCCAGCCATATTACCTATCACACCCAGCCATATTAACAACACACCCTAACACACTCAGCCATATTATCAACACACCCTAACACACCCAGCCATATTACCTAACAAACCCTAACACACCCAGCCATATTATCAACACACCCTAACACACCCAGCCATATTACCTAACACACCCTAACATAATTAACCATATTATCAACACACCCTAACACACCCAGCCATATTATCAACACACCCTAACACACCCAGCCATATTACCTAACACACCCTAACATAATCAGCCATATTATCAACACCCTAGATAACACACCAACATACCCTAACACACTGAGCCATATTATCGACACCCTACACATCACACTAACACACTCTAACACACCCGGATAATAATGACAGTGGATAATGAACCTATACGGGAAAAGCCAAACGATTATAGCTTGAAAAAAAGTTTTAACTTTGGTTCGTGACATTCATATCATGTACATTCATGGACGGTCGATAACCCCCCCCCCCCCCCCCACACACACACACATCCACACATATGTAAGTACGTGGGTATATGTGGCTAGCATAGACATGTGTACGTATATTGATAATGTGCATCAGCCCTACTGTTAATCAATATATATTCATCTCCCTATTATTTGGTTTCACTAATATACAGTATATATGTACAGTATGTACTGTATGGATTAGGTGGAGGACAAAAACACAGGGAAGAGCTATGATTCTTTGTTTATTCATTGTTTTGCTCTTACCTGTGTTTGCCTCAACCCAATCCATCTACCTGTCAGTATCGATCACATATATACACACACACACACACACATATATATATATATATATATATATATATATATATATGTATACGTGTACATGCCTGTATAGCTGTTGATCTGGCCATGGATGTGCCTGTATTTTATGTAAACCTTGGTTCACATTCACTACCCTTTATAAGCCTTTCAAAATCTCTCTCTCTCTGTCTGCCCTCCCCCCCCCCCTTTCTCTCTCTCTCTCTCTCTCTGTCTGTCTATCTCTCTCTCTCTCTCTTTCTCTCAGGCCCTGACATTTTGGATGTTAACAAGTACTTAATAATTGACCAATCAAGGTAAACTAATGTTAATGGTTATAAGATCACCGGAAAACCCTTTCATTCTCAGGAGGTTAAGCACTATATATTTTCAACCGAGTAGTAAACTTCTGGAATGGACTACCTAGCAAAGTTATTGATTGCTGCTCTGTCCAAGCATTCAAGAGTAGGTTGGGTAAGTAGCGCGGTCTACCCTCGACTAACTGTGATCATAAATGAATAGTCCGTCTTTTCTCGACACATCTGACAATGCTGATGATACATATTATGTACACATTATATGTATACACATATTATGTACACATTATATGTATACACATATTATGTACACATTATATGTATACACATATTATGTACACATTATATGTATACACATATTTTCCCCATTTTTGTCTACACATTTTATATGATAATTTTGCTTGCTGCACAAGGATTTCTTCACACATTATCCATACTATGCTATCCTTTCTTTATTTCACATAGGTATAGTCTATTCGCTGTTAGTAGGCGAAACATCATGATCTCTATCCTCTGTAACTAAAAAAAATTACTAAAGTAAACGAGCTAATATTTCTACCATTTGGGAAGAGTCAGCCAAGAAATAGATGTGGAAATTTAGAGCCAATTTACTATAGCCCTTTTTTATTTACAGAGGATAGAGGTTATGATTTCTCGCCTACTTAGAGCGAATAGACTATAGGTAGATTAGCTACAAGCAGCCTCATAAAGGATCAGTAAATCTGTTGTTGCTTGTCTTCCTTGTACTCTCCTCACTAGATTTGCACGCAGCCCCACGTAAGAGCCAAACCACATAAAGAGCTCTGCAGCACTTGTACGGCCTCTGTATTATGAGGTCAAGGGACATAAAGCCACTTTCACACATTCACGATGTTGGTCCCGATGTGCCACGAGGTACACAAATTGGTACATGGCAGAGACAGTGACACGATGTACGCGTTTGACGACGAAGCCTCGACGGTGACACGTCGTAGCCACGTCGGGCCAGATGGTACCACGGTTGCAACACGACGGCGCCATGTCAATGCTGTAACGGTCAAAATTCCGGTCAAAACCGTACCCCGACGTGACACGTGGGGAACACGACGAGGGGCGATGGACTTATGATGGTGACACGTGGCCGACCCGACGAGGACGACGCCACAACGTCAGGCAGCCTGACAGATATCGTCAATACATATGGTGTTAAAGGTATTACGTTCAACGGTCAAGTTTACGGTAAGATAAGGTCGAATTATTTCTTTGTAAGGTATAGGCGTATGATTTTTTTTATATAAAATCAAGTTTTTGTCGTAGAGAGCTGGTTCTTCTTAAATAACAATCTGTATTCATTGCCGGTATACGAAATTAATATCTAAAAACTGTATCGAACGTTAAATTATATGAAAATAGACCATGAAGTGAAGCGAAAATATTTACCAGTGGGTGACAGCGGCGACGGACAAAAAATATTCAGGAAAAATACAAGTTTTGATCGTACATAGGCCATATATGTACCATTAGAAAGCTAATGAAAAATCCTATATATCACTTGCTTACAGAATATTCATTGTCCCATATTTTATCGGTGAAAATGGGGAGGGAAAGTATGGGCGGACTGAACAGTAACCTTCACCTACGGTGAAATTCCACATTATTATTTTATTTTTTATTTTTTTTTGATATCTTATATAATAACCTTTCCTCTTGCCGTTCATATTTTTTATTTTTTAAAATAACAACAAACAATGATTATGGGTGAAAACAAACAGATGGGGAGGGAAAGTACGGGCGGACTGAACAGTAACCTTCACCTACGGTGAAATTCCACATTATTAGTTTTATTTATTGTTTTATTGAAATCTTATATACTAACCTTTCCTCTTGCCGTTCATAAAAAAATGTAATTAAAAAATAAAATTATTATGGGTGAAAACCAATTGAGAGCGAATATTTTGGTGCGGCTGGGATTCTATAAAAACAAAAAACTATCATAGATTTATTTCTATAAAATCCAATATTGATGATAGCATATTCTAAACACCGCCAACATGTTCAGCGGATTTTTTTTTTGTGATTTATTATGCAAATAAAAATAACGATAAAAAAACGATATACCGGTACCGGTATATCTCATATAGTATATAATATAACAGTGCGTTTAATCTCCACAGGTAGGCTACACTTCGTGATGAATCATATTTTCTCTAATTGTGGAAGGTAAAATGTATTGATATAAACCTATCTTGTGCAAAAGGATCGATATAAACATAGCTTGTGTAAGGATGGAATCGTCGAAAACACAGGAACAATCTCTATCTAAACCCAAACACTACCTTGTGTTAAATTAATCAATAACACTTAGTATTTCCTTTGGCTTTTACTATTATAAACACTACTGTATTAGGTAAAATGAAATTCATTCCATAGATCATAATTATAATAACATTTATTGCATACCGTGTATCAGTGGCGGTCGATATAGCCACACAAGAACAATAACACGCACACACACTCACTCGACAATTAACACACACGTGTTTCGGTAATCATGTACACTGATTTTTCATTTGAACTTATTAACTCGTTTGATATAAGTTGATTATGGAATATTACATACGGTATATACGGTATAGGCCTATACCATATCAGGTCTTTATTTATTCATCATGTGCATATGTATAGCTTTGTCAGAATACTCCACTAATCCGAAGCACTGTCGGTCCGCTGCCATTCGGATTACATGACTTTTACTGTAATATATTATAACTATTTATACCCCGACGCCGCCACGTCGATGCCGATGAAACCTGATGCAGACACGCCAGACCCACGTCATCGACACGTTGTACCCGACGTTACCGATGGTACCACGACAAAAGTCCATCGTGCACATTTTTTGAACAAATCCAAACTTTGGTGGCCAAGCCCGATTTGCCACCGCGGGTAACACGACGCTCCCAGACGACCCCGACACACGTAGGGGATTGCACCACGTTGTGTCCCGATATTCAAATCGGGTACATCGGGACCAACATCGTGAATGTGTGAAAGTGGCTTAACACACTACCCTCCATGCAGTACAAAGACAGTAATATTATAATTATACCATAATTTAGCTTTTACTATCTTCATTGTCGTAAATTAGTGGTTAAGGGGGGATGGCCGTATTTATTTGCTCATTTACAAGTATGTATAATGTATTATTTTCTTAGTTTCCTCCCTAGACCTCCATCAAGCTTAAAAAACACCGGTAAAAGACCCTCCTTCAAGATAAATTTTTAAATTTGTCGATAGAAAAATGTCCCGGTCGAAAGCCGGTTCCTCCTAAATTACAGGCTCGCTTTCGCTCACCAGGAAAAATCGACACCTAAATGACACGAAAAGTCTTAATATTGACAACAAAATGAGCCGAAAGGTCTTAAAATCACCAAACAAACTGGTCGAACTTTTTAAAATCTGAAAAACTAATGGGACTAAACATACAAAGGAGTACAAAGGAGTACAAAGGAAATCAAGCAACAACAGTCTAGTGACCCTTCTAGGTTGCTTGTCCTCCAAAACACTGAGGATCAAGTGTCCAAACAGTGGTTTAGAGTGGGTAAGGGAACATTGGAAAGGGAACTACTGCCCTGCCACTAACGTGGCAGGACTAGGAAGTTAGTAGGGGACATATGGGTTAGTAACTGAGGGGAGGATAAAGTTATTCATTTACAAACGCAGTCAGTCGCGGGTTTGATGCGAGATATTTGTCTAGGCGGAATTTAAATGAATCAACGGTGCTGCAGTCTATAACGTCTCGGGGAAGCCCATTCCACAAGTTGACAACTCGATTGAAGAGAAATTCTTAGATTCGTGCGAGTTAAAAGATTTACCAATAATTTTGCAACCGTTTCCCCGCGTGTAATTAGATTGGTCGATAGTGAAGTACTTACTACAGTTCATATTGTCGATGCCTTTGATGATTTTGAACACTTGAATTAAGTCGCCTCTTAATCTGCGCTGGGTTAAAGGAAATAGATTTAATTCTCTAAGACGCTCTTCGTATGGTTTGTTCTTTAGGCTAGGTATCATTTTGGTAACTCTACGTTGAACTCGTTCTAGCTTGTTTATATCTTTTTGGTAATAAGGGCACCAGGATTGAACGCAGTATTCCAGAAGAGGGCGGACTAAGGAATTGTAAAGGGTTAGGATAACTTCTTTGGATTTATGCTCAAATGACCTGCCTATAAAGCCAATTATTTTGTTTGCCTTCTTAACAACTTCTGAACATTGTTGACTCGGTTTTAGGTTACTCGATATTGTTACTCCCAGATCAGTTTCTCTGTTTACATTCTTAAGCTGAGTGCCATTCATCGAATAGTTTGCTTTCTCATTTAGGTATCCGACATGTAGTACTTTACATTTATCCGCATTGAAACTCATTTGCCAAATTTGGGCCCAACATGACAATTTATCTAGATTGTGTTGCATATCGTCAACTTGTTCTTTTGAGAGTACGCTATTTGCAATTTTTGTATCGTCAGCAAATTTTGAGATTGTGCAGGTGAGACCCTCATCTATGTCGTTGATGTAAATTAGAAAGAGAATTGGTCCTAGTACCGATCCCTGGGGTACCCCGCTACTTACATTGGTCCATTTAGATGCCTTACCGTTTATGACTACCCTTTGCTTTCTGTTGCTGAGCCAATTTTCTATCCATTTCAACACACCGTCTTGTATTCCATGCGCTTTTAGTTTTAGCAGTAAACGTTTGTGGGGAACTTTGTCAAAGGCCTTTTGAAAATCAAGGTATATAATATCTACAGCTTTACTCTCATCGTAGAGGTTGAGGATATCGTGGAAGAAGTCTAAGAGGTTTGTTAAACAGGAACGTTTTTTACGAAAGCCGTGTTCAGTATCTTTAAGTATGTTATTTTCCTCTAAGTGATTTACGAGTCTGTCTCGTATGACCGTTTCTAGCATTTTACATACAACTGAGGTTAAGCTAATTGGACGATAGTTACTGGGTAGGGATTTGCTGCCTTTTTTGAATATCGGTGTTACGTTGGCTAGCTTCCACTGATCAGGCATAGTTCCAGACTGCAAGGATTTATTGAATAGTAATGTCAGTGGTTTGGAGAGCTCATTCTTTGCTTCCTTTAGAACTCTAGGCGAGATTATATCAGGTCCTGGCGTTTTATTTACCTTGAGTTTATCTAAACAATTCAATACTTCTCTCTCTGTAACGGTGATATTGCTTAGAACATCTGAATTATCAATCTGAATCGGCGATGGTGTAGGGATATCACTGAGGTCTTCTGTTGTAAAAACTGATGCAAAGAAGGTATTGAGGGCATTACTCATTTGTACTTCGTCTTTGGTGTATTCTCCTTTTTCATCGACTAACGGTCCAACAGTTGAAGTAACTACTTTTTTCTTTCTGATATAACTATAGAATTCTTTCGGGTTTGTTTTACTTTGATTCGCAATATGTAACTCTAAGGTCTTTTTACTTTGCTTAATTAACTTTTTGGCTTTGCGTCGTAGCTCTACAAATTTCACCCGTTCTTCGTCATTTTGTGAGGATTTTAATCTATCATTAGCAAATTTTTTAGCAAGCAGGCAGTTTGAAATATCTTTATTCAACCATTTGGGCTTATTATTATGGCCTGGACGCCGTATTTTCGATGGTATGCAGTCTTGCACTGCTTTTAGGTAAGTGGTTTCGAATAACTTCCAAGATGTATTTATGTCGTTATTGTTAATTAAAAAGCTCCAGTCAGTTTCTTTAAACATAGCTCTAAGTTTATAGAAGTTTGCTTTCTTGAAATTAGGGACTTTTTCGATGCTACTATTTGGTTCGTTACTAGTAAACTTTAAAGTGAAAGTTATCGTACGATGGTCGCTGTTACTGAATTCATCACCAACATTCAAATTCTCTATCAATTCTTCTTTTGTTGCAAGTACAATGTCAAGAACGTTATTACCACGGGTCGGCATTCGAACAAATTGATAAAGCGAACTCTCTTGCAAGTTCGTATACAAGTCATGTCCGGAGTGTGAAGTAAGAGTATCGCCCCACTTGGTCACAGGTAAATTAAAGTCGCCAAAAATTACGGTATCTTGTGAGTTACTTACATCTGCAATTTGTTCGTAAATTTCTCGGTCAGTTTGCACTGATGCACTGTTTTGCACTGCTCCCTAACATGAGGGAGAAGGGGGGCCAGAAAAACGACCGATCCCCCCTTAATTAAGTTAGAGCAAAAAATTAGATCTAAAAATGAAAGTTGTTCCGTGTGTGTGTGTGTGTGAGTGGTGGTGGCCATGGGCGTTATCAGGGTCCAGAGTTCCGCGGGGGGGGGGGGGGGGGGGGGGGCACAAACTTTACCAACAACAACCCTTTCAACCCTAAAAAGATACCACCGACACCACGCAGTTCTTTAGGTTATTCAGGCTTTTTGCAGAGGATTTTATGCGGTGTAGGGAGGACTTGTGGGTGTTAGAGGGTTAATTGAGGTAGACTTAATTGAGATAGACTTAAGAGGAGATGGGCGTATTTATTTGATAATTTATGTAAGTTTTTTATTAATTTATTAGTTTCCTCCCTAGACCTCCATTAAGCTTAAAAACACATCCATTAGATCCCCCTTCTAGATTAAATTGTACATTTTTCGGTAGAAAAATGTCCAGGCTGAAGGCCAGTTCTTCAAAAATTACATACTCACTATCGTTTGCAGGGAAAAAATCGACACCTAAATAGCACGAAAGGTCTTAATATTGACAAATAAATGGGGCGAAAGGTCTTAAAATCGACAAGCTAATGCCCCGGACATCATAAAATATGAAAACTAATGGGGCTAAACGCGAGGAAGAAGAGGGACCAGAAAAACGGCCCATCTCCCCTTAACCCCTTTGATTCGTTGAGGACTTTTTAAAACTGAACAATATCATCTATTGTTAGCCAGAATTAAGTGAAAACACGTTCTCCAATACTGAAATGGTTGACTAAACATTTACGATGGAAAAGAGTGTGTGGTATATGGTGGCTAACGGTGGGTGCCATACTAAGAGTGTGTGGTATATGGTGGCTAACGGTGGGTGTCATACTAAGAGTGTGTGGTATATGGTGGCTAACGGTGGGTGTCATACTAAGAGTGTGTGGTATATGGTGGCTAACGGTGGGTGTCATACTAAGAGTGTGTGGTATATGGTGGCTAACGGTGGGTGTCATACTAAGAGTGTGTGGTATATGGTGGCTAACGGTGGGTGTCATACTAAGAGTGTGTGGTATATGGTGGAATAAGGTGGGTGTCATACTAAGAGTGTGTGGTATATGGTGGCTAACGGTGGGTGTCATACTAAGAGTGTGTGGTATATGGTGGCTAACGGTGGGTGTCATACTAAGAGTGTGTGGTATATGGTGGCTAACGGTGGGTGTCATACTAAGAGTGTGTGGTATATGGTGGCTAACGGTGGGTGTCATACTAAGAGTGTGTGGTATATGGTGGCTAACGGTGGGTGTCATACTAAGAGTGTGTGGTATATGGTGGCTAACGGTGGGTGTCATACTAAGAGTGTGTGGTATATGGTGGCTAATGGTGGGTGTCATACTAAGAGTGTGTGGTATATGGTGGCTAACGGTGGGTGTCATACTAAGAGTGTGTGGTATATGGTGGCTAACGGTGGGTGTCATACTAAGTGTGTGGTATATGGTGGCTAACGGTGGGTGTCATACTAAGAGTGTGTGGTATATGGTGGCTAACGGTGGGTGTCATACTAAGAGTGTGTGGTATATGGTGGCTAACGGTGGGTGTCATACTAAGAGTGTGTGGTATATGGTGGCTAACGGTGGGTGTCATACTAAGAGTGTGTGGTATATGGTGGCTAACGGTGGGTGTCATACTAAGAGTGTGTGGTATATGGTGGCTAACGGTGGGTGTCATACTAAGAGTGTGTGGTATATGGTGGCTAACGGTGGGTGTCATACTAAGAGTGTGTGGTATATGGTGGCTAACGGTGGGTGTCATACTAAGAGTGTGTGGTATATGGTGGCTAACGGTGGGTGTCATACTAAGAGTGTGTGGTATATGGTGGCTAACGGTGGGTGTCATACTAAGAGTGTGTGGTATATGGTGGCTAACGGTGGGTGTCATACTAAGAGTGTGTGGTATATGGTGGCTAATGGTGGGTGTCATACTAAGAGTGTGTGGTATATGGTGGCTAATGGTGGGTGTCATACTAAGAGTGTGTGGTATATGGTGGCTAATGGTGGGTGTCATACTAAGAGTGTGTGGTATATGGTGGCTAATGGTGGGTGTCATACTAAGAGTGTGTGGTATATGGTGGCTAATGGTGGGTGTCATACTAAGAGTGTGTGGTATATGGTGGCTAATGGTGGGTGTCATACTAAGAGTGTGTGGTATATGGTGGCTAACGGTGGGTGTCATACTAAGAGTGTGTGGTATATGGTGGCTAACGGTGGGTGTCATACTAAGAGTGTGTGGTATATGGTGGCTAACGGTGGGTGTCATACTAAGAGTGTGTGGTATATGGTGGCTAATGGTGGGTGTCATACTAAGAGTGTGTGGTATATGGTGGCTAATGGTGGGTGTCATACTAAGAGTGTGTGGTATATGGTGGCTAACGGTGGGTGTCATACTAAGAGTTATGGGATGCTGGGACATGACTTATTTGGTGTCATACTGGTCTGTTCTGTATTTGTCTGTATTGTGTGTCTATGTGTTTTTTTTGTTTTTTGTTTTTTTTTCTATATGGGTGAGGGAGACGAAAGGAAAAACTTCTCGTGACGAGTGCCTCCCCCAGAGTTGAAAGAGTGACAGGGCCAAAATCAAGGAATGTTCGAGCCGAAATATCTGGACACACGGAGTTTGAAGCAATTTAAGTCATAACATGAGGGAGAGAGTTCCAGAGCTCAGCTGTTGAATAGAATAAAGATTGGGAGTATCATTTCACTATTGGGTTGGAGAGTTGCACAGAGTAGGGGTGGGATTGTGTTGCAAGACGAGTGCTACGCTCTATACGAAGAGGGGATGGTATACACTGAGAGAGCTCTGAGGAACACTGATTATTGTAATGGCGATAGAATAGCGAAAGAGATACAACATTGCGGCGAAGAGAGAGAGAGAGACTGCAGAGAATCAGTGAGTGGACGTGAGTTAATGAGACGAAAGGCTTTCTCTTCTACTTTGTCTAGAAGTGCTGTGTCAGAGGATCCTCCCCACATGTGTAAACAATACTCAATACGCACTGTGCCCCTGTACAGAGCAAAAAGCTGTGCAGGGGTAAAGAACCCCCGGAGACGGTTGAGCACACCCAGCTTCTGGGAAGCCATTTTAGCAAGTGTGGTAATATGGCCTTTCCAAGAGAGATCAGAAGAAAAAGAGACACCGAGAATACTGAGAGAAGACGAAGGTTTGATTTTTGTACTTTTAAAGTATAATGGATAATCCTCTGGGAGATCTTGACGGATAGATAAACGGAGAAATTGGGGTATGGAAGCATTAAAAGCAACTACATTTTCTCTGCCTCAATTGGAAATTATTGTTAGATCAGAAGATAAAGTGTTCTATGGCTTCATCATGTATGTAGTGTACAATGTCTGTTCTTTGGTCTAGCTGTCTGTATGTACGTGTATGTTAGTGTATATATTTTGAATATGTATGTATATGTATGTATGTATGTATGTATGTATGTATGTGTGTATGTGTGTATGTATGTATGTATGTAGCTTAAGTATGTATTCTTGCAGTGACAATACTGGGTCTTATTGTACTCTAATTTATATGCATACATCTGCACATATGTATGGATGGATGGATGTACACTTTCTAACAGCTTGAACTGTTACATAATAATATTTGTTTATGTAATTTCAGTTATGTATGCGTGTAGTAATGACAATCATGATATACACACATAGCATATACCAGGGTCCAGTGCATATAATTCCTTAACCCTAGCATATACAGTTCATTGCTACATTTAGTTGTTGTTTTAGCAATATATTTAGCACTATAAAGTTAAACTAGCATAATTATATATATATATTACCGTACCAGGTGTGTGTTGGTGATTGTACAGGTAAAAAATATTAGGTACGAAAAAGGCACAGAGAAGGTATGAAAGATCATTGGGTATATTATTAGTGATTGACCTCTCTAATCTTATGGCAAATGGGTATATTACTACCAATATATATTTATTAGGGTAGATTATTAATAACTTATTGTGGACACATTAATTACCCATTTCATACCCATAATTTTTGAGAGTGCATGTATGTGATTCATGTAGATAATTGTGTATACCAAAATTATATAACCATACATAACATTATTTTTAAAGAAAAAAACCCTGCATATTTCAATCCCGATGACTATTAAAAAAAAAAAAAAAAAAAAAAAAAATATATATATAAGGCGTCCACGAATGTTTACACGTGACTGTACCTTATAACCTTCCTAAGCTCAATAACACTGTTTAATCATGTCCAGACAAATAATAAATGCGTCCTCGTATCCTGAAAGAGCTGTTCATTCAAAGAACAAGGAAAGTATGATTTGAGGAGGGGTTTTCCTAAGCTTAAAAAGGCTACAGACTCTCTCAACTATTCCTTTTAGCAACTAAATTTCCTTCCTAAACTTCATAGAATCGTCTAAGTGCAGTTGAAACAAAAACGAAAATACGCCACCGGTACAGAAGGGGTTAATATGGCTAACAGATAATTGGAAGTGGTGCAAGTATGTTATGTATGATTTCACCAATTCTAGACATTAAGGGGAGAATTCCACTTGAGGGATTTTTTTCTTGACTCCTTTCTCCCTCATGTTTAGCCCCATTGTTTTCTAATTTTAAGACGTTTGCCCCATTATTTTGACGATTTTAAGAACTTTCAACCCATTTCTGTCAATTTTAAGACCTTTCGTGCCATTTAGGTGTTGATTTTATCCTGGCGAGCGATAGCGAGCCTGTAATTAAAGAGGAACCGGCTTTCAGCCGGGACATTTTTCTACCGAAAAATGTACAAATTTATCTTGAAAGGGGCTCAAGGGGGTGTAATCTTAAGCTTGAAGGATATCTAGGGACCAAACTAAAAACCTCTCCTTAATTAGACACGAGTATATGATTTTGTTCCTTGTAACCCAATTTGACCCGTATCGATAGTTAGTTGTAAGACATAATGATAGCATGTCGATATATTGTTGGTCATATTAAGGAATGCTTTTAGGGATATGTCAAAAGGAGGAAGGTATACTGCCAATATGTTGAGGTGGATGTGTGTACTCTCTCTCTCTCTCTCTCTCTCCAGGCAAATAACCCTTTCAATACCAGGGACGTCCCTTTTATCATATTTTGGTAACTATTAGCGGGATTGTATTCAGCTTAGGAAGGACCTCTAGCAACAATAAGGCTTCAAACTATCTCAACCAACCTTTCTAACTACCACACATCCTTCCTAAGCTGCATAATGTCGTAGCTAGAATACAATATATCACACGCAGCTGGTACTCAAAGGGTTAAGGGGGATGACCTGCTGTTTGTTATTTCTGTCCTTTTCTCTCTTTCTCTGGCTTGTATCCATTCGACCCCATTCAGTCAACTATTTTAAGACGTTTATCCCCATCTAGGTGTCGATTTCTTCCTGGCGAGCGATAGCGAGCCAGCATTATATGAAGAAATCCGGCTTCGCCGGAGAAATTTTGCTATCGAAAAATGTACAAATTTAGCCTGCTGTCAAACAAAAATAAAAAATATGCTGGCTCGCTACCGCTCACCAGTAAAAAATTGACACCTGGATGGGGATACACGTCTTAAAACAGTAGGCTGAATGGGGCCAAATGGATACCAGCCAGAGAAAGATAGAAAAGGACAGAACAAAAACAGGTGACCCCCCTTAAATCCATTATAACCATACATTGAATATAGCTCTTAGTATACATCGACCATGTGTAGAACCCAGCCAACAAATGCATCTAACTCATAAAACAACACCATTATTGTTCTAACTCATAAAGCAACACCATTATTGTTCTAACTCATAAAGCAACACCATTATTGTTCTAACTCATAAAGCAACACCATTATTGTTCTAACTCATAAAGCAACACCATTATTGTTCTAACTCATAAAGCAACACCATTATTGTTCTAACTCATAAAGCAACACCATTATTGTTCTAACTCATAAAGCAACACCATTATTGTTCTAACTCATAAAGCAACACCATTATTGTTCTAACTCATAAAGCAACACCATTATTGTTCTAACTCATAAAGCAACACCATTATTGTTCTAACTCATAAAGCAACACCATTATTGTTCTAACTCATAAAGCAACACCATTATTGTTCTAACTCATAAAGCAACACCATTATTGTTCGGAGAAAACATATGTGAAACCTAAAGTCTATACATTATTTAATAAGACCAAGATACTCATTTTGTCTTTGATAACTAAGAGCTGTATTAACTGGACTGTTGATTAGATAATCTCTTATAAATCCTGGTTCTAATTAAGTTAGCCTCTGATAACTTAATTATATTTTTGTTTACTGAGATTACTTCCGAATAAATGATGGGTAGCATTTATATAATTACTTATTACATTTTACAATGGGCTTCTAACCTAGCTGAAACACATCATAAGACCTTACAGACTATTCAAAACAAAGCCCTGAAGATCATTACAGGCTGCACAGCTACTGCACCCACAGATCACCTACATCAAGAAACCAAAATCCTCAAAGTCAAAGACCATCTGGACATGAGAGGCACTCAATTCCTGGCAGCAGCCTCCACGAACCAAGACCACCCACTAAACTACATGGCAACACACCCACAGACACCAAGAAATATCAAAACAACACCCAGCACACGGTATCACACACAATTATTGTCCTCTCTCCCTCCCTGCCCACCCCGAACCAACTTCCAGAAGCACATCCATACTCATATCTCTCACCGATCCATCCACTCACTCACAGACAACACGCAGCTGCATGCACGACCTCCCGAAATCCATCCTTCCGAATCCTCCCTTCCTCGCGAGGACAGAGTCCACCTGGCCAGGCTGAGATGCGGACACCATCCAGCTCTCCTGAGCTATCAGAAGAGACTGGATGACTCCGTTGTCGACGCCTGCCCGGGATGTAACACAGCACCCCATACCATTAAACACATCATAGAAGACTGCATTTCACACAACCACTTACGCCAACAACACAATCTACACTCAATGAGAGCTCTGTGGGAAAGCCCGATCGTGGCCATGGCCTTTCTCAGGGACTCGGGGCTGTTCGGCCAGGCAGCTTAGGGAACAACAACAACAACATTTTACAATACCTAATCGATTAAGGGGAGATATTTAGTTTGCTCCCTAAACTTCCATCATGCTTAAGAAATACCCCCTTCGAGATGAATGTGCACATTTTTCGGTAGAAAATTGTCCCAGCCGATATAAGGGGATATTTCAACTTAATTTTTGTTTTTATTTGTTTTTGGACTCCCTTCTCCCACATGTTTAGCCCTGTTAGTTTTTTACCTTTCGCCCCATTTCTGTCAATTTTAAGACCTTTCATAATATTTAAGTGTCGATTTTTTTTCCTGGCGGGCGATAGCGAGGCTGTAAGTTATGGAGGGTAACCTTCTTTTTTTTTCTCTCTCTGAGTTGCATTCATTCAGACCTATTCAGCCTACTGTTTTAAGAGGTTCATCCTCATCCAGGTGTCTATTTATACCTGGCGAGCGATAGCGAGCCACCATATTTTGGATAATGTGTTAGACAGCTGGCTAAATTTGTACATTTTTCGATAGAAAAATGTCACCAGCGAAGCCGGATTTATTCATAAAATACTGGCTCGCTAACGCTCGCCAGGTAAATATCGACACCTGGATGGGGATAAATGTCTTCCTTCCATCGGCGACTACACCCCCCCCCCCTATACAGGTTGGGTGTTAAGGGGGTAGTGCTTGTTTTTTGGCCGATTTAATTATTTATTAACTTATTTTTGAGTTTCCTCGCTAGACCTCCATAAAGCTTAAAACAAAAACACACGCTAGACACCTTTTAAAACAAAAACACACGCTAGACACCTTTTAAAACAAAAACACACGCTAGACACCTTTTAAAACAAAAACACACGCTAGATACCTTTTAAAACAAAAACACACGCTAGACACCTTTTAAAACAAAAACACACGCTAGACACCTTTTAAAACAAAAACACACGCTAGACACCTTTTAAAACAAAAACACACGCTAGACACCTTTTAAAACAAAAACACACGCTAGACACCTTTTCAAGATAAACTTGTGCCTTTTTCGGTAGACGGTCTAATATTACAGGCTCACTATCGCTCGCCAGGAAAAAATATCGACACCTAAGTGCCACGAAAGGTCATAATATTGACAAAGAAATGAGGCGAAACGTCTCAAAATCGCCAACCTAATGTGGTGAACGTTTGTAAACCTCATAACTAATAGGGCTAAGCATGAGGGAGAAGGGGTCCATAAAAAGCGACTACCTAAAAGAGAACCCAAAACTGTTGCCAGACGTGGATTTGTACTCTGGGGGACTGTGTTGTATTATTGATGGCTGTGGGACATATCGGGGGTCGATACTGTCTCAACCCATGGGGGTGTGGACGGGGCAGGGGGGGGTCTGTCTCTCTCTCTCACTGCCGCTACCTCTACCTCACTCTCACTCTCACTCTCTCACTCTCACTATCACTCACTCACTCTCTCTCACTCACTCTCTCACACACAC
Organism: Paralithodes platypus; assembly: GCA_032716605.1. Classification (NCBI taxonomy): domain Eukaryota; kingdom Metazoa; phylum Arthropoda; class Malacostraca; order Decapoda; family Lithodidae; genus Paralithodes; species Paralithodes platypus. The sequence continues at coordinate 19,015,610 of CM064504.1, forward strand.
ACACTCTCTCTCTTACACACTGACTCTCTCTCACTCTCACACACACACACTCTCTCACACACACTCACTCTCTCTCTCACATACACACACTCTCTCTCTCTCTCATCTTATCTTCGCCAACAAAGAGTGTGTGGAGATGATATGATACCTTAATCCTGCTGTAGCCTACAGGAGAGAGATTACTTTCGTAGTTGACCGTCGGATATTCTCGTACTAAATATTAAAAGGACGGATTTACATGAAACTTGTTCAGCAACTTCCTTTGACATAATAGATTTGACTGTTTGGCTTAGTTTGAGCACATGGACCAATATGACCAGTTGTCCTAGATCAACTGTTCAGCTCAAATTACTCCATTCAACCGTTCAGCTCAATCGATCTCTCGTCTCAGTTCGACTGGTCAGTATATTTTTTAACGGTAGCCACAATTCAACCACGATCACTCATCACAGTTTGGGCCAATTCATCCACTTGGCCCGATTTGGTAGATTAAATCAGTTGAGGTGAATTAAGATGACACTTAGGTTTGTACGCATGTCGGAGATATGTGTTTTAGTGTACACTCTTGCTGTGTACTGTACTGTATGTCTGTCTGTACAGTATACAGTAGTCTATGTAGCTCTTGATTCAGTCGCTATATTGTATGTAAGGTCCCCCCCCCCTCTCTCTCTCTCTCTCTCTCTCTCTCTAACGCCCACACTGACTCTCACTACTCTCCCTCGTCCAATCGATGACCTATCGTTTTGCAATACTGTTCAAGACATTGATTTACATTTTGTTTTGATTAGAATGTTACTGGTGTGTGTGTGTATGAGAGAGAGAGAGATAAAGAGAGAGTGAGAGAGAGAGAGAGAGAGAGAGAGAGAGAGAGAGAGAGAGATAGAGAGAGAGAGAGATATAAAGAGATACAGAGAGAGAGAGAGAGAGAGAGCGAACGACCTGTCAGTTTAGAAGGTTATATCAGACAGTGTTAACCCCATTACCTACTGTCCACATCACACACGCGGACAACTGTCAACGTCCAGCAGCAGCAGCAGCAGCAGCAGCAGCAATAACTAAGAACAGAACAGGTATTGAACAACAGAACCGACAACGAACCGTGACGTATGATTTGCTGTAATACCAGATATGAATAATTTGTATTTTATGCTCAACTGTCCAAACCATTTATCGCTAACGGCTTGTACTTGACTGATCTTAGATGGCAACATGTTATCACCCAATATTGGCAATACTAATAGTGTAGGTTATATACAATTGAAATGGTTACATTTTTAATATGTTATACTGGGAATAGTATTGTTCTTGCATCATGGCGTTACATTGGTGTTGCCATATAAACAAGTTATATATATGTATAACTAGTTTATATGGCAACACCAATGTAACGTCATGATGCAAGCACAATATTATTCTCAGCATAACATTGAATGGTTATTTAAAATTTAAGCTCTTCAAATTAATTCCTAAGACCTAGATACCGAGTTGTGTATAAATAACTAATTGTGTTGTTAATTATATTGGTCAATAGAGCCACCAATAATATGGAGGGTTGGGCATTAGTAACCCTTCCCGGAAACAAAAGGAGAAGAGCAGGCTGATTTCGGCAATCTTAATATCTCGCATTTAAAACTCTAAAACATGTAAATTTCCAAGAATTATTCCATAGTACGAATCTATTATTGCAATTATTCCATAGTACGAATCTATTATTGCAATTATTCCATAGTACGAATCTATTATTGCAATTATTCCATAGTACGAATCTATTATTGCAATTATTCCATAGTACGAATCTATTATTGCAATTATTCCATAGTACGAATCTATTATTGCAATTATTCCATAGTACGAATCTATTATTGCAATTATTCCATAGTACGAATCTATTATTGCAATTATTCCATAGTACGAATCTATTATTGCAATTATTCCATAGTACGAATCTATTATTGCAATTATTCCATAGTACGAATCTATTATTGCAATTATTCCATAGTACGAATCTATTATTGCAATTATTCCATAGTACGAATCTATTATTGCAATTATTCCATAGTACGAATCTATTATTGCAATTAAGGGGAGGTTTTTAGTTTGTTTCCTACTCCTCCAGCAATCTAAAAAATTCACCCCCTTGTCCCCCTTTCAAGATAAATATGTACATTTTTCGGTAGAAAAATGTCCCGGCCGAAGGCCGGTTCCTCTTAAATTACAGGCTCGCTATCGCTCGCCAGGAAAAAATCGACACCTAAATGGCACGAAAAATCTTAAAATTGACAGAAATGGGGCGAAAGTTCTTAAAATCGCCAAACGTCTTATAATATCAAAAGCAATGGGGCTAACCATGAGGGAGAAAGGGGTCAAGAAAAAAATCCCTCAAGTGGATATCTCCCCTTAATGCAGATATATTGAGAACACTCATAAAGTAGTAGAGATTCCATGACCCGAATGTGTGCTCCTGCGATCGAAGTCTCACCACCGATACAGAGCACTTGCCAGACGCATTAGGATGGAACTATGGGTATGCTACACTAATACATCATAATTATGCAATAGTCCAAAAATAATCATAGACAATACAATACAATGCAATACAATACAATACAATAAAATACAATACAATGCAATACAATACAATACAATACAATACAATACAATGCAATACAATACAATACAATGCAATACAATACAATACAATACAATACAATGCAATGCAATACAATGCAATACAATGCAATACAATACAATGCAATACAATGCAATACAATGCAATACAATACAATGCAATACAATACAATGCAATACAATGCAATACAATAAAATACAATAAAATACAATGCAATACAATACAATGCAATACAATACAATGCAATACAATACAATGCAATACAATACAATACAATGCAATACAATGCAATACAATACAATACAATGCAATACAATACAATACAATGCAATACAATACAATGCAATACAATACAATACAATGCAATACAATACAATGCAATACAATACAATCATACAATACAATGCAATACAATGCAATACAATACAATGCAATACAATACAATACAATGCAATACAATACAATACAATGCAATACAATGCAATACAATACAATACAATACAATGCAATACAATACAATACAATGCAATACAATACAATACAATACAATACAATACAATGCAATACAATACAATGCAATACAATACAATACAATACAATACAACGCAATACAATGCAATACAATACAATACAATACAATGCAATACAATCATGGCATTTATGTATTCGACTCGAGACTAATACTAGGTTACTTTATTTAGATTAGCAAAGACCTCTAAGAAACAAAGGGGTACAGACTATCGCTATTAACCCCTTGAGGATTAGGCCGTGGGTTTTCTTCTTCTGGCTATCATTAGACGATTTTATACAGCTTAGGAAGGCTCTGTGGAAATTTAAAGGGTAAAAGCTATCTCAATTAACCCTCTGACTTCCATATACCCTTCCTAATCTGAATAAAATCGTCTAATACTAGCCAGAAAATAGAAAAGAAACGCGTCATCGTATTTCGGAAGGGTTAAGGGGGCCCACCTCGCTTTTTTTCTTTTTCTCTCCCTCTCTCTTTGACTTGTATCAATTCGGCCCCATTCAGCCTACCTTTTAAAGACGTTTACACCCATCCAGGTGTCAATGTTTTCCTGGCGAGCGGTAGCGAGCCAGCATATATATATTTTTGTTTTGACAGCAAGCTAAATTTCTATATTTTTCAGTAGAAAAATTTCTCCGGCGAAGCCGGATTTCTCCATGCAATGCTGGCTCGCTATCGCTCGCCAGGAAGTAATCGACACCTGGATGGGGATAAACGTCTTAGAACAGTTGGCTGAATGGGGCCAAATGGATACAAGCCAGAGAAAGATAGAAAAGGAGAGAAAGAGAAAAGAGCAGGTGACCCCCCTTAAGCATATACACCTCCCACACTCTAGCCACAACAATCCCCTGGTAAAAGTCATCACGGTACTGAAGGGGTCAACGCCATTTTGTTCAGTTATCACAGCTATGGGGAGCCTAGCATAACATTGGTATTAAACCCGTTAAGGGGGCAGTGCTTGGGTTTTGGTCTATATATTTATTTATTCATATATGTTTTTAGTTTCCTCGCTAGACCTCCATCAAGCTAAAATGAGAATACCCCCTAGACCCCTTTCAAGATAAATTTGTACATTTTTCGGTAGAAAAAAATGTCCTGGCCGAAGGCCGGATCCTTCTAAAATTACAGGCTCGCTATCGCTTGCCAGGAAAAAATGGACACCTAAATGGCACGAAAGGTCTGTATTTTGACAAAGAAATGAGGCGAAAGGTCTCAAAATTGCCAAACTAACGGAACGAACGTATTAAAATCTCAAAACTAGTATGCTAAACATGAGGGAGAAGTGGGTCCCTAAAAAGCAACTACTCCCCCTTAAGACTGGTATGTGTCTTAAGCCTCACAGTCGGCGGGCTCTTAACGGGGACCCATTTTCCCTCACGTTTAGCCCCATTAGTTTTGAGATTTTAAGACATTCGCCCCATTAGTTTGGCTATTTTAAGACCTTCTGTGACATATAGCTGTCTAGTTTTGTTTGGCAAGCGATAGCGAGCCTGCAATATAGGATGTTGGCCAAGACAATTTTCTATTAAAAACAAAATGCGCAAATTTATCTTGAAGGGGGGTAGTGGCCAACTAGTGGGGTTATTTTTCTAGTTTGATGGAGTTCTAAGGAGGAAGCTAAAACAAACAAATTAATAATAACAAAATAAATAAATAAAGAAAGAAAGAGATAAAAATCACCTCTTAAGGTTGATATACTTTTTACTGTATGGTTATTATGTCAGAGCAGACCCACTCCTAAACGGCCACAAACTAATCTAACCTAACCAAACCTAGCCTAACCTAACCAAACCTAGCCTAACCTAACGTTAACTACATTACGTAAACCTACCCTAACTTAACCTAACCTAACTTAACCGAACATAACCTAACAAAACCTACCCTAATCTAACCTAACCAAACCTAACTTAACCTAACCTAACTTAACCGAACATAACCTACCCTAATATAACTTAACCTAACCCTAACCTAACTTAACCTAACCAAACCTAATACTTAACCTAACCGAACCTAATTTAATCTAATCTAACCTAACCAAACCTAACCTAATCTAACCTAACCAAACCAAACCTAACCAAACCTAACCTAACCTAACTTAATCTAACCCCTATATGGGTTTGGTTGTGGTCGTTTTGGTTGTGTGCGTTAATCGCTGAGTGTATGTTTCTGTGTGTATGACCTATATATATATATTATGTGTGTGTGTGCGTGTGTGTGTGTGTGCAAATGAGTTCGATGCGTGTACGTAATTTTAGCGTGAGGCTTCACACCAAACGGATGTGTGTGTTGTGTGTGCGTGTTTGTGTGTGTGTATGTGTGGGTGTGGTTTAGTCTAGTAAGACAAAGGCTAGGGGAACACACCCTGAGAGAAAAGCAGACGTTGGGGTCACGTCCTGGCGGTTTCCGACAAACTGGAATCCCGGCAGTCCCCTGCAGTATTGAGCAGGAGCTGGTCGTCTTGGGTCACCCCCTTGCCATCAGCAACCCCTGTTCAGTACCAAGATAGTGAAGTTGGAACTGCGCACCTCCCTCGGCACTCTAAAAACTCTTCTATGCGCAGGTTTTCTCTTCCTGCTTTGCAGTAAGGGAACGTCATCATCGGATTACGATGGACTACCATAAGCAAGTGTATGTGTGTGTGTGTGTGTGTGTGTGTGTGTGTGTGTGTGTGTGTGTGTGTGTGTGTGAGAGAGAGAGAGAGAGAGAGAGTTGATACATATATTAGTGGATTTATGGAAGTTATAGTTACAAACATTTACTATACTGTAAATAGATAATTTTGGTTTTGTAGGTTTATAATATGGATACGTACCTTGGCCCAATAGTAACCTACAGTATATAATGTGCACAGTATTTATAATCCTAATAGACAATGTGTTGAGGTTATGCATGTTTATTAACCCCTTCTGTACCGGAGACGTCTTTGTAATTTATTGTTGTTCTATTTATACGATTTTGTGCAGTTTAGGAAGGATCTGAGGCAGTAAAAAGGGTTAAGTGAGATAGTTCGAAACCTGTTAATTGCTGGAGACCCTTTTAAAACTGAATGGAATCGTCTAAGTACCGTATAGCTAGAATACAATTAAACAGATGTAGTCGGCACAGAAGGGGTTAAGGGGGAAGGGTTTATTTATTGTTCAATTGATTGATTGATTTTGTTATGTTCTTAGTTTCGTCCCTCGACCTCCATGAAGCTACACTATATATCCCCAATACCGCCCCCCCCCCCCCCCCCCTTCTAGATAAATTTGAACATTTGATGGTAGCAAAATGTCCCTCCTGAATTACAGGCTCGTTATCGCTCGTCAGGAAAAAATCGACACCTAAATGCCACGAAAGGTCTTAAGATTGACAGATACATTGGGTGAAAGGTCTTAAAATCGCCAAACTAATGAACCGAACGTCTTGTAATCTCAAAACTAATGGGGCTAAAAATGAGAGAGAAGGGGGACCAGCAAAAACAGCCATTCCCCCTTAAGGTAAGGTTATGTAGGCTAAGTCTTTCTCATCATGACTATTTTCATTAAGGTTATTATTCATATGTTTGTGTGCGTGGATTTGATATTAGTATTACGATTATAACGAAAAACATATCGTCGTGAGAGAGAGAGAGAGAGTGAGTGAGAGAGAGAGTGAGTGTGTATGCAAATAAGTACGATTTGTGCTCGGAGTGTAAGGTTTCACCAAACCCCAGACAAGCTCCTCTGCACAGTACACACATGACCAACCACGTGACTACAATACACACACACACCTACATAATAATACCTTCACAAACACACACACACTCACACATATATACTGTAGTTAGGTACACACATACATATTCACTCACACACACACACACACACAGCAAGAAGGTCACATATGTTACAGAGCGTATATGTGTTGATGCTTCATCAAATAGATTACAAAAACTATGTTTTATAGATTTTCTTTCACCAAATTTTAATATCCAGTGAGAATAAGTGTAAACAATTTTTATTTTTTATTTTTTATAGAAAGTATTATTACAATCGTTGATTATAAACACTCACCCCTCTGGACAATATAATGACACAAACAGAATACATTAATTGTTGAAGATATACTGTAAATGCTTGGATAGACTACAACTATAAATGGCCTTAATACTATTTTATTACAGTATTGAATGCATGTATCTTTGTACCATGTTTGTTTGTTATGACATACATTTAAGGGGGGTCACCGGCTTATTTGATCATTCACTCCTTTTCTCTCTTTCCCTGGCTTGTATCCATTCGGCCCCATTCACCCAACTGTTTTATGACGTTTATCCCCATCCAGGTGTTGATTTTTTACTGGCGAGCGACAGCGAGCCAGTATTGTATGGAGAAATCCGGCTTCGCCGGACACATTTTTCTATCGAAAAATTTACAAATTTAGCTTGCTGTCAAAACAAAAATATATATATGCTGGCTCGCTACAGCTCGCCAGGAAAATATTGACACGTGGATGGGGGTAAACGTCTTAAAACAGTAGGCTGAATGGGGCCGAATAGATACAAGCCAAAGAGAGAGGGAGAGAAAGAGAAAAAAGCGAGGTGGGGTCCCTTAAATAAAGAATAGCATTACTGAAAGAATTAACCCTTTCAGTCAGATGACGTTGTTTATTACTGTATTGATGTTACAGCCTGGGGAGTATAGTCAGCTTAGGGAGAACCTCAAGGACTGAAATGGTTAAATATGATGATAATGATGATGATGATAATGTTGTTGATGTTGATGATGTTATTGTTGATGATGTTCTTGATGATGATGTTGTTGATGATCTTGTTGATGTTGATGATGATATTGTTGATGATGTTCTTGATGATGATGTTGATGTTGATGATGTTGTTGATGATCTTGTTGATGTTGATGATGTTATTGTTGATGATGTTCTTGATGATGATGTTGATGTTGATGATGTTGTTGATGATCTTGTTGATGTTGATGATGATATTGTTGATGATGTTCTTGATGATGATGTTGATGTTGATGATGTTGATGATCTTGTTGATGTTGATGATGAAGTTGATGTTGATGTTGATGATCTTGATATCGTTGATAAATAATGTAGTTGATGATGATGTTGAAGATGTTGTTGTTGATAATGACGTTGATGATAATGATGACGAAGATGACTACTGATGAAGCTGAATATGAACATGACCTGAATAAAAGTGTGTAAAGAGGTGATTAACCCCGCGGCACATCCCAGCCTCCTTCCTGACATACGGGCGCCGGTGTATCTCGTCCATTATTAAAGGGACAGTGGCAGGTTATTAAAGTGTGTAAAGAGGTGATTAACCCCGCGGCACATCCCAGCCTCCTTCCTGACATACGGGCGCCGGTGTATCTCGTCCATTATTAAAGGGACAGTGGCAGGTTATTAAAGTGTGTAAAGAGGTGATTAACCCCGCGGCACATCCCAGCCTCCTTCCTGACATACGCGCGCCGGTGTATCTCGTCCATTATTAAAGGGACAGTGGCAGGTTATTAAAGTGTGTAAAGAGGTGATTAACCCCGCGGCACATCCCAGCCTCCTTCCTGACATACGCGCGCCGGTGTATCTCGTCCATTATTAAAGGGACAGTGGCAGGTTATTAAAGGGACAGTGGCAGGTTATTAAAGGGACAGTGGCAGGTTATTAAAGGGACAGTGGCAGGTTATTAAAGGGACAGTGGCAGGTTATTAAAGGGACAGTGGCAGGTTATTAAAGGGACAGTGGCAGGTTATTAAAGGGACAGTGGCAGGTTATTAAAGGGACAGTGGCAGGTTATTAAAGGGACAGTGGCAGGTTATTAAAGGGACAGTGGCAGGTTATTAAAGGGACAGTGGCAGGTTATTAAAGGGACAGTGGCAGGTTATTAAAGGGACAGTGGCAGGTTATTAAAGGGACAGTGGCAGGTTATTAAAGGGACAGTGGCAGGTTATTAAAGGGACAGTGGCAGGTTACTAAAGGGACAGTGGCAGGTTATTAAAGGGACAGTGGCAGGTTATTAAAGGGACAGTGGCAGGTTATTAAAGGGACAGTGGCAGGTTATTAAAGGGACAGTGGCAGGTTATTAAAGGGACAGTGGCAGGTTTTTTGCACTATTTATTCATGTATTCGTTTATATTATTATTTCCTCGATAGACCTCCACCAAGCTTAAAAAAAAAACCCTAGACCCCCTTCAATATAAATTTGTACATTTTTCGGTAGAAAAATGTCCCGGCCGTAGGCCGGTTACTCTTAAAATTACAGGCTCGGTATCGCTCGCCACGAAAAAAATCTACACCTAAATGGCACGATAGGTCTTAAAATTGACAACGAAATGGGGCGAAAGGTATTAAAATCGCCAAACTAATGGGCCGAATGTCATAAAATTTGTTAATTAATGGGGCTAAGCATGAGGAAGAAGGGGGAGCAGAAAACGGCCCATGTCCCCTTAATCAATACTCCTCGGTGACCTTTCTCTGTCTACTACGGCGGGGGGCTCGATCTTCGGACGCTTCGCTACCTCACCACCCCGCTATACACTAACCTATATAACTAAAAAAGGGCTGGAGCAAATGGGCTGTACATTTCCACACCTGCTCCCTGGCGGACCCTTCACAAATGGTAGAAATATTAGTTCGATTGCCTTATCGTCTGCTATTGTTAAGCAAGTGTCGCACGAGTGCTATTTCCGGCATTTTTCGTCGAGCAAGTTTTTTCTAGAAACAATTTGAGGAGATTTCGCAATGGAATCGGAAACTAAACTGATGTTAGATTATGGTAAATAGGTAAATTATGATAAACCGTAAATGTAGAAGCGATCAGATTAGAATTGCCTGTAAAAATTGCCGGAAAAAGCGCTCGTGTAACACAGCCTTTATACTTGTGAATCCTGAGGATATTACACTGTTAACAAATAATAATAATAATAATAATAATCTTCTGGTTACTTATATAGCGCCCGTATCTCCTCCTTCGAGGATTCACAAGCGCTTGGCTTTCTTTAGTCTACCAGAGACCATTACCCATCCCCCTTGCTCATGGGGAGATGGTAACCGCCGGCTGTATCCCAGAAAAACTTTTCAATCTGAGCGGGGATTGAACGCGAGACCTTCAAGATGGGAATCAGGCACGCTATCAACTGAGCCAGCCGGACGGCTGGCTTTCAAGAAGGTATGAAAAGGGTAATTAAAGTGCTCATAATAATATACCTTTACCCATAATATACCCATCTAATAAGGCTAGAAAGGTCAATCCCTACCAATATAGCCAATGATATTATATAGGGATTTTATACCATCGAGTATTTAGGGTGTAGAACAACTAATCTACCTTATTAATATTGTTATAATTATTCATTTATGGTTTTTTCCTATATTTTGTTCGTGTGTTTGTTAGCGAAGTGTGTATGTAGCGAATTGTGTAGTATATTCGCTGTAAGTAGGCGATAAATCATGATCTCTAACCTCGGTAACTCAAAAACTACTTGAGTAATCGAGCTAATATATCTACCATTTGGGAAGAGTCAGTCAAGAAATAGACGTGGACATTTACAGCAAATTCGCTCTAGCCCTTTTTGAGTTACAAAGGTTAGAGGTCATGATTTCTCGCCTACTTACAGCGAATAGACTAGAAGCGAGGTGTATTTGAAACAAGGTGTGTCAGTACCGTAGACTTCTAACCTGAACTTTACCGAGCGACAGCAACAGTAGGAGAGAGAGAGAGAGAGTACAAAGGAGTACAAAGGAAATCAAGCAACAACAGATCTAGTGACCCTTCTAGGTTGCTTGTCCTCCAAAACACTGAGGATCAAGTGTCCAAACAGTGGTTTAGAGTGGGTAAGGGAACATTGGAAAGGGAACTACTGCCCTGCCACTAACGTGGCAGGACTAGGAAGTTAGTAGGGGACATATGGGTTAGTAACTGAGGGGAGGATAAAGTTATTCATTTACACACGCAGTCAGTCGCGGGTTTGATGCGAGATATTTGTCTAGGCGGAATTTAAATGAATCAACGGTGCTGCAGTCTATAACGTCTCGGGGAAGCCCATTCCACAAGTTGACAACTCGATTGAAGAAGAAATTCTTAGATTCGTGCGAGTTAAAAGATTTACCAATAATTTTGCAACCGTTTCCCCGCGTGTAATTAGATTGGTCAATAGTGAAGTACTTACTACAGTTCATATTGTCGATGCCTTTGATGATTTTGAACACTTGAATTAAGTCGCCTCTTAATCTGCGCTGGGTTAAAGGAAATAGATTTAATTCTCTAAGACGCTCTTCGTATGGTTTGTTCTTTAGGCTAGGTATCATTTTGGTAACTCTACGTTGAACTCGTTCTAGCTTGTTTATATCTTTTTGGTAATAAGGGCACCAGGATTGAACGCAGTATTCCAGAAGAGGGCGGACTAAGGAATTGTAAAGGGTTAGGATAACTTCTTTGGATTTATGCTCAAATGACCTGCCTATAAAGCCAATTATTTTGTTTGCCTTCTTAACAACTTCTGAACATTGTTGACTCGGTTTTAGGTTACTCGATATTGTTACTCCCAGATCAGTTTCTCTGTTTACATTCTTAAGCTGATATCGAATAGTTTGCTTTCTCATTTAGGTATCCGACATGTAGTACTTTACATTTATCCGCATTGAAACTCATTTGCCAAATTTGGGCCCAACATGACAATTTATCTAGATTGTGTTGCATATCGTCAACTTGTTCTTTTGAGAGTACGCTATTTGCAATTTTTGTATCGTCAGCAAATTTTGAGATTGTGCAGGTGAGACCCTCATCTATGTCGTTGATGTAAATTAGAAAGAGAATTGGTCCTAGTACCGATCCCTGGGGTACCCCGCTACTTACATTGGTCCATTTAGATGCCTTACCGTTTATGACTACCCTTTGCTTTCTGTTGCTGAGCCAATTTTCTATCCATTTCAACACACCGTCTTGTATTCCATGCGCTTTTAGTTTTAGCAGTAAACGTTTGTGGGGAACTTTGTCAAAGGCCTTTTGAAAATCAAGGTATATAATATCTACAGCTTTACTCTCATCGTAGAGGTTGAGGATATCGTGGAAGAAGTCTAAGAGGTTTGTTAAACAGGAACGTTTTTTACGAAAGCCGTGTTGAGTATCTTAAGTATGTTATTTTCCTCCAAGTGATTTACGAGTCTGTCTCGTATGACCGTTTCTAGCATTTTACATACAACTGAGGTTAAGCTAATTGGACGATAGTTACTGGGTAGGGATTTGCTGCCTTTTTTGAATATCGGTGTTACGTTGGCTAGCTTCCACTGATCAGGCATAGTTCCAGACTGCAAGGATTTATTGAATAGTAATGTCAGTGGTTTGGAAGAGAGAGAGAGAGAGAGAGAAAGAGAGAGAGAGAGAGATGGTGTTGTAGGGGGAGGTAGGTGCTTCTTATCGATTCCCTTCTCCCTCATGTTAGACCCTATTAGTTTAGAAATTTTATGACGTTAGTTCCATTATTTTGGCGATTTTAAGACCTTTCACCCCACTTCCTTGACAATATTAGGACCTTTCGTGCCTCTTAGGTATAGATTTTTCTTGGCGAGCGAAAGCGAGCCTGTAATTTTAGGAAGAATCGGCCTTCGGCCGCGACATTTTTCTACCGAAAAATGTAAAAATTTATCTCGAAGGGGGTCTAGGGGGTGTATTTAAAAGCTTGATGGAGGTCTAACGAGGAAACTAAATATAGATAAATATATAAATAAATAGACCAAACAATAAAGCCTGCCCCCTTAAGTTGGTACTGCTGCTGATATAACAACGACAAAGACTCTCAAAAATCTAGTTTATAACACACAACAAAAACAATATATATATACTGTATATATGAGAATGGTATAAGATTATTGGGTATATTGATAATGATTTACCTTCCTAACCGGTATAAGATGAGTTTATGATTACAAATATACTAATAAAAGGGCAAACTATTACTGTTCTACCTGTTGATCTTGGATGACGTTACTGAGCAAAGAATAACCTTTTGCATGAGGTTAACAACCATCTGTACCACATTTTAGGGGAGATATTTATTTATTTATTATGTTTGTTTAGTTTCCTCCCTAAACCTCCACCAAGCTTAAAAAAATACCCCCAAAACCCCCTCCTCGAGATAAATGTGTGCATTTTTCGGTAGAAAATGTCCCAGCCGAAGGATGATTTCTCCTAAATTGCAGGCTCGCTATTTCTCACCAGGAAAACAATCGACACCTAAATGGCACCAAAGGTTTCAACATTGATAGAAATGGGGCGAAAGGTGTTAAAATAGGTGTATGGGGTCTTAAAATCTCCATATATATATATATATATATATATATATATATATATATATATATATATATACTGTATATATCTTTTAGGTGGTGAAAATGGAAGTGATGGAGCTTTGATAGGACTCCATCCTCCTTATCTCTAAGGCTTTGTGTGGCATCTTAGGTCACTCACACACACACACACACACACACACCACCCAGACACACACCACACGCACACACAAACACGCACGTATGATGAAAGTGGCCGAGCACACTGATTCACTGTATTCTAGTTGCTTGGCTCACAGGCCGCGAGCGCTTGAATCCCGCTGCATGGAGGTGAGATATTTATCCAAAACTTTCCTGACTGTATATTGTAAATTCTGTGTGGGTTCGCTGGTGTCTGGTTTCCACCTGGTTCACTGCCAACGTCATAACCCCCCTTGGGAGTAGTGGGGGTATATGGCAGCCAAAGACAACGGGTTGACCACTTGGGGTAAGATAGGCAGTCCGGACTTAATTTTAATAACATTTGCTACTAAGTGGAAGGTAAGGATAGCAAAGGAAGAGACTTTCCCCACCCACCAGAGAGAGAGAGAGAGAGAGAGAGAGAGAGAGAGAGAGAGAGAGAGAGAGAGAGAGAGAGAGAGAGAGAGAGAAGGGGGGGAGAGAAAGAGTTACCTTAATCCTTTTCCACCTCCCTACCTGTGTTGTCTGACGTCAATGGATGTTATGAGTGGTTCTTGCTTCTTCTTTCTTTTTTTTTTTTTTTTTTTTGCTTTGTGTATAATAAGGAGATAAAAGACAAAGCTGACTGTAACAAGTGTCTCCCCCAAAGTTGAAAAAGTGATAAGAGATCCAAATTCAAGGGAACACCGGAGTTGATAGGTTGAGGAAGTGAGCGTTGGCCGTCCACAACTGCAGCTATGGAACGGCCAGAAAGGAAATTAGAGACAAAGGTACAGATAGAGGGATAGAAACCGAAGGAGGGTAGTTTGGAAATAAGATATTTGTGCCAGAGTCTGTTGTTGTTGTTACTGCTCTACTTGTTATGTTGGTGGCGTGAGGTGTGTGTGTGGTGTATGTGTGTTTTAGTGTGCGTGTGTATGTGGGTGTGTATGTGCATGTGAGAGAGAGAGTTAAAGCAATGGTAGGTACTGTATAAATCCATGTATTTTATAATAACTACTACTCTCTCAGCCCTATCTATCTAACCCTTCGCCCACACTACCCCCGCACATAATGCTACCAGAGTTCTACCCCCCCCCCCCGCCCCCCCCACAACTAACCGAGTCAAACTGAAATTAAGACTTTTGGTGATTTTGTCGTGAAAGTTTTATCTCACATTTGTGAACCCATCTCGGCCCCTGTGGTCCTCATATAGGAACTTTAATTAGTCAGGCGACGACAATAATTTGTCGGACTGACTCATTTTGGTTAGTCACGCGTTCTATAATTATTTTAGACTTACTTTAGTTAGCTGTATTAATATGCACAGCTAAAATCAAAATTTCGTTGGAATGATAATCTGTAGTATGTATAATCTTCACTGCTGGTCTTGCCGTTGCCAGGTCACCTCACCTCGGAGAGGGCTGCTATGTTAACCTTCAGTCTCCGTACTTCTCCCGATAGAAGGGACAGTTGGTCATCATCCGAGACCGAGAGTGTTAGCAAGATCCAAGACCCAACCCAGACACCCCCACGGAGATCAATTCCGAAGGTTGGTCTTCAGGGTCATGAAACGTTTGCACTAATGTGACTACTCCCAAAAATTATCAGTTTTGCCAATTTTTGCACTTCAGTTTTGCACTTCAGAGCAAATGGGTCTCGGGGAATTTGCCCTGCACTCATAATGCACTCATCATTGGACCAGTGGGCTGGACCAACTAAAGAAAGTTTGTGGGTCTGGTCTACCAGCCCCTGATGGCCAGGAGACAGCCTCACTAGTGAAACTTGGCTGAGGTGTTGAAAAGTACATTTTCAAGACCTCTAGACCCCTTTTACGTTTTGGTTATTGCGGTGGACGTTGCTTTTACGTTTTGGTTATTGCGGTGGACGTTGCTTTTACGTGAGTTGAGAAGCAGGCCCTGCTCCAACCAGCTGGCTTTCCCCCTAGGACACTGGAGCGGTGGAGGGTGGTTTATTGTTCAGGGTTTTCTTCCACTTAGCCAGTGTCACACGAGCATTTTTTCCGTCAAGCATGTAGGGCAATTATGGTCTGGCAGCCTAAAAATGTAAGCTTTATCATAATTCAGCCGCTTAACGTAATCTACCTTCAGTCTAGTTCCCCCTACCAGTACAAAAAAGGCCCGACATATTACAAGACAAAACTTGCTCATAGAAAATTGCCAGAAATAAGCCCTCGTGTGACAGCAGCTTTAGACGGGTTACCTGCCATGGCTAAGAATCTCAACCACCCAGAAGACAGAATTAAGACAAGTTAGTTAGCTAGTAATAATTCAAGTGCTTTAGTGTAAGAAAGTAAGAGTGTGGGTATATTTAGAGCAAGACAGAATTACTCTTTGTGTATCTGAGGCACAGAAGGAAAAACCCAGCAAGGGAGGCCAAGTGGTGAAACAGGAAGTCTAGCAATCCTTACCCCATAAAGGTTTCCCTGGGCGGCTGTTAACTACCTCTCCTCTCTCATAGGCTACGTTGCAGTTTGACAAGCATAGAGATATGACTTAGACTTAAAAAACAGATTTGTTTCTTTTAAAAGTGCAGAGTTGGGTCTCCATTTTTATGCTTGGATAACTTTCATACTAAGATAACATTACAATGGATTTTAATTTAGTTTGTGACTTGAAAATCTATTGACATGATAAAAAAATCACGACCTGCAAAGTGTTAATGCAGTTCAAAGGAATTTGAGATTAATATCCACTTCACTGACAATGTCGATCCTCTTCCTCCTTCTCCACCCTTCTCTCTCTTACTTTCACTCTCTCTCTCTCTCTCTCTCTCTCTCTCTCTCTCTCTCTCTCTCTCTCTCTCTCTCTCTCTCTCTCTCTCTCTCTCTCTCTCTCTCATGCACGAGTATGTATTTCTGTATGTGTGAGCGTTTGTGTGTGTGTGCATGTTTGTGTTATTATATCTGCTTGTGGCATGTGTTTTTCACTCTCTCTCTCTCTCTCTCTCACAAACACACACACACTCACACACACAATCTCTCTTTCTCTCTCACATCAGGCCTCTTTCACCACCTTAGCATTGAGGGCTGGGGGTGGTGAGGGGGTTGGGTGGGGGTGGGGGGGGGGGGGGAGGTCTCAAACGGGGCAATTAAGGTATGAAAGAGAATGCAGATAGACTGAAAACTTAGGCGTGCGAAAAAAGAATATGCAAAACATAATACTTATAAATTACTGGGTGTACATGCAATTAATATATATATATATATATATATATATATATATATATATATATATATATATATATATATATATATATATACAGAGAGAGAGAGAGAGAGAGAGAGAGAGAGAGAGAGAGAGAGAGAGAGAGAGAGAGAGAGAGAGAGAGAGAGAGAGAGAAAGAGAGAGAGCTGTAAAGGTTCACATTAATACCTAGCTACGTATCAACGTCCATAAAGAAATTACAGATAAAATATTAGCAGACAGTGTTTATACAGATTAGCGCCTGAGGCCATCATTAATTACAATTTTGCTACGACCAAAATGACCTCTGAACTTTCCTCTCTTGAACGTTAACAAGTTTCTATTCCATGTAATACAACGCTGTCACATATTTCATCACATAAAGGTCAACTCACACATACAGGCCAACTCACACATAAAGGTCAACTCACACATTAAGGTCGTCACCGTGCAGAAGGGGTTAAAATAAAAATGCTGGAGTTGTGTGATTGATTGTGATTTATGTTGAGGCTTGCAATACTCGAGGGCAGGCGGGGGATATTGTTGCTACAGGCGGCACGGATCATGTAAACGATATTTCTCCATCATTTAGTACTATTTTTTAACTTTCACATTCTCGCATATTTTTCGTTTTTGTTATTTTTCTCTTCCTCTGCTCTTCAGTGCATTTAAGGAAGTAGGTTTTATTTGATTTGCTTATATCCTTATTTCGTTATTATTATTTTAGCTTCCTCCCTAGGCCTCAATAAAGCTTATACAAAAATATCCTCAAGACCTCCCTTCGAGATTAATTTGTACATTTTTCGGTAGAAAAATATCCCGGCCGATAGCCAATTCCTCCATAATTACGGGCTCGCTTTCGCTCTCCTGGAAAATAATCGACACCTAAATGAAACAAAAGGTCTTAATATTGACAAAGAAATTGGCCGAATGGTCTTAAAATCGACAAACTAATGGAGCAGACGTCTTAAAATGATAAAACTAAAGGGCTAAACATGAGGGAGATGGGAGTCCAGAAAAAAAAACTCCCCCTTAATTCCAGCACACACACACATACACACATACAGAGGCACACACACACACATAGCCACACACACACACACACACACCCCCCCCCCCCCACACACACAAACCCACCCACCCAACCACACCCACACAACCACCCACACACACACCCACAACCACCCACCCACTGCCACACACACACACTCACACCCACACACATACACACACACAGATGATCCATCTTGGTAGTGACAGGACCTAAGAGTAATATATCTGGCCAACTATGGATCTCCTCAATAGGTTTGGTTTTTATTATTTGTGTTAGTATAATCTCTCTCTCTCTCTCTCTCTCTCTCTCTCTCTCTCTCTCTCTCTCTCTCTCTCTCTCTCTCAGACGATGTCCTTCACACCCAACAGTCTCTCTCTCTCACTCACTCACTCACACACACTCTCTCAAGCAATACACCCAACACAGTTTCTCTCTCTCTCTCTCAGACAATGCCCTCCACACCCAACAGTCTCTCTCACTCACTCTCTGTAACTCTATCTCTCTCTCACTCTCACACACACACACTCTCTCTCTCAGACAATGCCCTCCACACCCAACAGTCTCTCTCACTCACTCTCTGTAACTCTATCTCTCTCTCACTCTCACACACACACACACTCTCTCTCTCAGACAATGCACCCCACACCCAACAGTCTCTCTCACACACACTCTATCTCTCTCACTCTCATTCTCTCTCACACTCTTTATTATCTCTCTCTCACACACTCTCTCGCTCTCTCACAATCTTTATTATCTCTCTCTCTCACTCACACACTCACTCACTATCTCTCTCTCTCAGACAATGCAACACACACCCAGTCTCTCTCTATCTCTCTCACTCTCATTCTCTCTCACACTCTTTATCTCTCTCTCTCTCACTCACACACTCACTCTCTCTCTCTCTCAGACAATGCACCCCCCACACCCAACACTCGTCAATAGGGTCGTCTGCTCTATCTCGATCTCCTTAACCCACCTCGCTCAATCAACACCCCCAACTCAAAACAACACATCAAAGCAAGCCAAACACATTAAACAAGAACACATAATCAACTCAAAACATCACATTTAAGCAAGCCAAACACATAAAACAAGAGCACATAATCAACTCAAAACAACACATCAAAGCAAGCCAAACACATTAAACAAGAAAACACATCCAACTCAAAACAACACATCAAAGCAAGCCAAACACATTAAAAAAGAAAACACCCCCAACTCAAAACAACACTTCAAAGCAAGCCAAACACATTAAACAAGAAAACACATCCAACTCAAAACAACACATCAAAGCAAGCCAAACACATTAAACAAGAAAACACATCCAACTCAAAACAACACATCAAAGCAAGCCAAACACATTAAACAAGAAAACACATCCAACTCAAAACAACACATCAAAGCAAGCCAAACACATTAAACAAGAAAACATATTCAACTCAAAACAACACATCAAAGCAAGCCAAACACATTAAAAAAGAAAACACCCCCAACTCAAAACAACACTTCAAAGCAAGCCAAACACATTAAACAAGAAAACACATCCAACTCAAAACAACACATCAAAGCAAGCCAAACACATTAAACAAGAAAACACATCCAACTCAAAACAACACATCAAAGCAAGCCAAACACATTAAACAAGAACACATAATCAACTCAATAAAATCAACTCAAAGCAACACATACCCAAGTAAGTCGAACACATTATATACAACACAGGCAATACAAGCAACACAATGTATTTCGAACTCAATCAATACAAACCAATTCAACTTACGCAAGAGGGAGGGTGCCCAACCCCGAAAGGGGTTGAAATAGGGGAGCTATCCCCCCGCCAAAGGCGGCTTTCTAGGGCCTTTCCTAACTGATGCTGAGAGGATTGGGTTCTAGTCATGTGGTGATGGGCTGGTCTATCAGAGTGAGAACTGAGCGATCTCTGCCATACCCATAGCTTACTCTGACTGTTCCTTTTACTTATATATATTCTAGATCTCAAGTGACGGCGCCTCTTCCGTGGATTGACCTCCCAATCTGCCAACCTAGAAGTTGACAGATTGGAAGCCAAAGCGTCACATTTTTTCCTTTGCCCCTCAACTTTCTCTTCATAATTGCTGAGGGGCACAGGGCCTGGGGTGGGGCTTTGGTTTCCCTGGCGTTTCCGCACCCTCCTCAGCTCCCCGCCATGGAGTGGCTTCGGTCACCCAGGCTTTATTGTGGTAGGCAGGGAGGGTTCTGTGGGGGCGCTCGGTTATGGCCTTGGCCTTGCTCGGGGCCTTGGGGCTGTTCGGCCAGGCAGCCTGGGGAACAGCAACAACAACTACAACAACTTACGCAAGAAACTTGAACAAAACAATTATTTTAATTTGAAGCAATACGAAGTAACTGAAACAGCATGAAACAACGAAAACATTACAAAATTACCCACACAATACAAATAGATTCAATCACCACAAAGCAACTCAGAATAAATACAAACAATGTAGATATAAAACACTATACACACAACCCAAGTAACATAAATAATTCAAACAACACAATTATAATAAACAAATAATTTAACTAAAAACAATGCCAGTTATTGAAATACAAACAAATCAACAAAAACGATTCAAATAATACCGATAATATGCGCGAAGCAACCCTTCTGAAAATAAATAAATAAATATGAAACACACACACGCACACACATAACTTAGTCTCCAGACACCTCTAGCAACAAAAGCAACCTACAAGTCAAACATAAATCGCCTTAAAAAAAACTCGTAGCAACTGAAATATCACAAAGAAACTCAACCCATTACTAAAAAATTCATGCAACCCATAAATCAACTCAAACGATCCATAACTTTAGCATATTAGTATAAAGTAACTAAAAACAAACCCTAACTCTAGTACAGTAACTCAAACAACCCATAACTAAAATATAACAGCACAAAACAACTCACAACTCGTCAAACAACACAAAAACAACTAACACAGGGCGGGTGCCCAACCCCGAAAGGGGTTGAAATAGGGGAGCTATCCCCCCGCCAAAGGCGGCTTTCTAGGGCCTTTCCTAGCTGATGCTGAGAGGATTGGGTTCTAGTCATGTGGTGATGGGCTGGTCTATCAGAGTGAGAACTGAGCGATCTCTGCCATACCCATAGCTTACTCTGACTGTTCCTTTTACTTATATATTTTCTAGATCTCAAGTGACGGCGCCTCTTCCGTGGATTGACCTCCCAATCTACCAAGATTGGAAGCCAAAGCGTCACATTTTTTCCTTTGCCCCTCAGCTTTCTCTTCATAATTGCTGAGGGGCACAGGGCCCTGGGTGGGGCTTTGATTTCCCGGGCGTTTCTGTCGCCCTCCTCAGCTCCCCGCCATGGAGTGGCTTCGGTCACCCAGGCTTTATTGTGGTCGGCAGGGAGGGTTCTGTGGGGGCGCTCGGTTATGGCCTTGGCCTTGCTCGGGGCCTTGGGGCTGTTCGGCCAGGCAGCTTGGGGGAACAACAACAACAACTAACACAATCATACATTTTTTTTCTCCACAGACTTGTTTAACTTATGGAACAATCTGTCAAACTATGTTGTAGATTTTCGTACAGTCCAAACTTTGAAAGGTCACCTGGACAAATAACTCACCTCAAATCTCAGACTGTCTACATTTATGGTTGAGTGACAAAAAATTAATTAACCCCTTCAGGATTATGACGCGTTTAAAAAGTGTATTCTGGCTATCATTACACGATATTATTCAGCTTAGGAGGGATCTGTGGGAATCAGAGGCAAAATTGAGTTGAGTTTGTCCCTTTAGATTCCCAGCGATCCTTCCTAAACAGCATAAAATCGTCCAATCATAGCCAGAATTTAAGAAACGCGTCCTCGTATACTGAAAGGGTTAAGGGGTGATAGTGTGTTTTTCTGTCCCCCTTTCTCCATTCTGAAATTTTAAGACGTTTGCCCATTAATTTGGCGATTTTTAGACCTTTCGACACTTTCCTTTGTCAATATTAAAACCTTTCGTGCTATTTAGGAGTCAATTTTTTTCTGGCGGACGATAGAAAGCCTGTAATTCTAGGAGGAACCAGACGAAGGCCGGTTCCTCCTAGAATTACAGGGACCTGGTATAAGTGAACTGTTGTCAAGTGCTATCAAGGGTAAATGTGAAAGATTGTCTCTCTTGTATGAATGTATGTACAGTTTAACTATCTTTTGCTAGACTCTTTGATGCCCGGGGAAGTGACCACGAATGAATCACCTCAGTCGAGAGAACTCTTTCCACTGAAAACAGAATGGAAATATACATATATAGCCTGCACCACCTTACTACATATATAGCCTGCACCACCTTACTACATAGGCAAATAAATGTTAACAGAACAAAAATATTATATGTTGATATAAATCTATATGATGGTTTTCAGTTTAGCTTTGAGCTTGGCCAAACTATGAAATAATAAATATTTCACAAAATATGAAGAATGTAACTTGCCTCACCTAATGACAGAGGCATTAATGTTTTACTTTGCTCATAATCTATAATTCAGTCAAGTTTTGAGCCTTGGCCAAATTGTGGATTAAGGGGATATGGGCTGTTTTTCTGGTCACCCTTCTCCCTCATGCTTACCCCCCAATAGTTTTCAGATTTTATGATGTTCGGCCCATTAGTTTGCTGATTTTAATACATTTTACCCCATTTCGTTGTCAATTTTAAGACCTTTCGTGCCATTTAGGTGTCGATTTTTCCTGGCGAGTGATAGCGAGCCTGTAATCTTGAGAGTAACCGGCCTTCGGCCGGGAAATTTTTCCACCGAAAAATGTACAAATTAATCTAGAAGGGGGATATGATGGATGTTTTTTTAAGCTGATGGAGGTCTAGAGAGGAAACTAAAACAAAATAATAAATAAATTACAAAATCTACCAAAAAGTGAACCATCCCCCCAAATAGTATCCTTAAATAGTATGTGGGAAAAAGAATATACACCTTGCATCAGCTCAGTCGAAAGAATATACACCTTGCATCAGCTCAGTCGAAAGAATATACACCTTGCATCAGCTCAGTCGAAAGAATATACACCTTGCATCAGCTCAGTCGAAAGAATATACACCTTGCATCAGCTCAGTCGAAAGAATATACACCTTGCATCATCAGCTCAGTCGAAAGAATATACACCTTGCATCAGCTCAGTCGAAAGAATATACACCTTGCATCAGCTCAGTCGAAAGAATATACACCTTGCATCAGCTCAGTCGAAAGAATATACACCTTGCATCAGCTCAGTCGAAAGGCATTAATGTTGGAGAGGCTGGTGACAGAGAAATATTACACCTCGCCATTAATCAATACCTCCTAGTCCTCAGTCGCCTTGGCTGCCTCCCTCAAAAGTTAATAATGTTGGAAAAAAATGGATTTAAGAAAATAGAGAAAGGAAAGTAGGTGAACACAGGAATATGGTTAGACAAACCAAATAGAAAATCGAAGCGATGACACATGCCAAGAGTGAACACTAATATAGAGGTAGATGTGTGACAAAGACTAAGGAACGAGACCAGAAATGCAAGAGAAAAACAAAATAGACAAGATAGTTGCAAAGAATAGTTACTGTCTTAAAGATAGTCCAGCCCATTTCAGGGAAATATGCTTCGTGAAAAGGATATTGCAATACTCTATTTGCAGAGTGTGCAGAATACTTAGCGCTCTTTTTTAAAACTCTTCCACAAAATATCTAAACTTCTGAAGAGAATTTGTTCCAGGTCGAACAATAATTATATGTGGACAAGTATCCAAATATACTTGTGCTAATTTACTTCTGCTCTAACTTCCACAGAGAGAGATTGAGTGTGTGCGTGAGAGAAAGAGAGAGAGAGAAAGAATGAAAACGGAAATTATAAATGTATCGCAGCAAATGTCATCCCTTATTGACCATCACCTTTTACATAACACTACTTCCGGTGTAGTAGCGGTAGAAGAGAGAGAGAGAGAGAGAGAGAGAGAGAGAGAGAGAGAGAGAGAAAGAGAGATAGATAGAGAGAGAGAGAGAGAGAGAGAGGGGCCCAATAAAAGTTAAAATGAGACCCCAGGCTAAAAAGTGAAAGAAAGAATGCCCCAACTTTTCCCCGCGGTTAGAATGTTCGCCAATCCCTCTCTCTCTCTCTCTCTGATCCGCACTTATGTATCTGATCCGATCTTCTGTATCAGTTTGCATGTTCGTTGCGGCAAAGGATAACCCGACACTTAAGGGAGATGGGTCGTTTTTCTAGATCCCCTTCTCCTTCATGTTTAGCCCCATTAGTGTTCAGATTTTAAGATGCTTGCCCCATTAGTTTGTCGATTTTACAAAGTACAAAGGAGTACAAAGGAAATCAAGCAACAACAGATCTAGTGACCCTTCTAGGTTGCTTGTCCTCCAAAACACTGAGGATCAAGTGTCCAAACAGTGGTTTAGAGTGGGTAAGGGAACATTGGAAAGGGAATTACTGCCCTGGAACTAATGTCCGTGGCAGGATTAGGAAGTTAGTAGAGGACAGATGGGTTAGTAACTGAGGGGGGGATAAAATAAAGTTATTCATTTACAAACGCAGTCAGTCGCGGGTTTGATGCGAGATATTTGTCTAAGCGGAGTTTAAATGAATCAACGGTGATGCAGTCTATAACGTTTCGGGGAAGCCCATTCCACAAGTTGACAACTCGATTGAAGAATTCTTAGATTCGTGCGAGTTAAAAGATTTACCAATAATTTTGCAACCGTTTACCCGTGTGTAATTAGATTGGTCGATAGTGAAGTACTTACTACAGTTCATTTTGTCGATGCCTTTGATGATTTTGAACACTTGAATTAAGTCACCTCTTAATCTGCGCTGGGTTAAAGGAAATAGATTTAATTCTCTAAGACGCTCTTCGTATGGTTTGTTCTTTAGGCAAGGTATCATTTTGGTAACTCTACATTGAACTCGTTCTAGCTTGTTTATATCTTTTTGGTAATAAGGGCACCAGGATTGAACGCAGTATTCCAGAAGAGGGCGGACTAAGGAATTGTAAAGGGTTAGGATAACTTCTTTGGATTTATGCTCAAATGACCTGCCTATAAACCCAATTATTTTGTTTGCCATCTTGACAACTTCTGAACATTGTTGACTCGGTTTTAGGTTACTCGATATTGTTACTCCCAGATCGGTTTCTCTGTTTACATTCTTAAGCTGAGTGCCATTCATCGAATAGTTTGCTTTCTCATTTAGGTATCCGATATGTAGTACTTTACATTTATCCGCATTGAAACTCATTTGCCAAATTTGGGCCCAACATGACAATTTATCTAGATTGTGTTGCATATTGTCAACTTGTTCTTTTGAGAGTACGCTATTTGCAATTTTTGTATCGTCAGCAAATTTTGAGATTGTACAGGTGAGACCCTCATCTATGTCGTTGATGTAAATTAGAAAGAGAATTGGTCCTAGTACCGATCCCTGGGGTACCCCGCTACTTACATTGGTCCATTTAGATGCCTTACCGTTTATGACTACTCTTTGCTTTCTGTCGCTGAGCTAATTTCTATCCATTTCAGCACACCGTCTTGTATTCCATGCACTTTTAGTTTTAGAAGTAAACGTTTGTGGGGAACTTTGTCAAAGGCCTTTTGAAAATCAAGGTATATAATATCTACAGCTTTACTCTCATCGTAGAGGTTGAGGATATCGTGGAAGAAGTCTAAGAGGTTTGTTAAACAGGAACGTTTTTTACGAAAGCCGTGTTCAGTATCTTTAAGTATGTTATTTTCCTCTAAGTGATTTACGAGTCTGTCTCGTATGACCGTTTCTAGCATTTTACATACAACTGAGGTTAAGCTAATTGGACGATAGTTACTGGGTAGGGATTTGCTGCCTTTTTTGAATATCGGTGTTACGTTGGCTAGCTTCCACTGATCAGGCATAGTTCCAGACTGCAAGGATTTATTGAATAGTAATGTCAGTGGTTTGGAGAGCTCATCCTTAGCTTCCTTTAGAACTCTAGGCGAGATTGTATCAGGTCCAGGCGTTTTACTTACCTTGAGTTTATCTAAACAATTCAATACTTCTCTCTCTGTAACGGTGATATTGCTTAGAACATCTGAATTATCAATCTGAATCGGCGATGGTGTAGGGATATCACTGAGGTCTTCTGTTGTAAAAACTGATGCAAAGAAGGTATTGAGGGCATTACTCATTTGTACTTCATCTTTGGTGTATTCTCCATTTTCATCGACTAACGGTCCAACAGTTGAAGTAACTACTTTTTTCTTTCTGATATAACTATAGAATTCTTTCGGGTTTGTTTTACTTTGATTCGCAATATGTAACTCTAAGGTCTTTTTACTTTGCTTAATTAACTTTTTGGCTTTGCGTCGTAGCTCTACAAATTTCACCCGTTCTTCGTCATTTTGTGAGGATTTTAATCTATCCTTAGCAAATTTTTTAGCAAGCAGGCAGTTTGAAATATCTTTATTCCACCATTTGGGCTTATTATTATTGCCTGGACGCCGTATTTTCGATGGTATGCAGTCTTGCACTGCTTTTAGGTAAGTGATTTCGAATAACTTCCAAGATGTATTTATGTCGTTATTGTTAATTAAAAAGCTCCAGTCAGTTTCTTTAAACATAGCTCTAAGTTTATGGAAGTTTGCTTTCTTGAAATTAGGGACTTTTTCGATGCTACTATTTAGTTCGTTACTAGTAAACTTTAAAGTGAAAGTTATCGTACGATGGTCGCTGTTACTGAATTCATCACCAACATTCAAATTCTCTATCAATTCTTCTTTTGTTGCAAGTACAATGTCGAGAACGTTATTACCACGGGTTGGCGTTCGAACAAATTGATAAAGCGAACACTCTTGCAAGTTCGTATACAAGTCATGTCCGGAGTGTGAAGTAAGAGTATCGCCCCACTTGGTCACAGGTAAATTAAAGTCGCCAAAAATTACGGTATCTTGTGAGTTACTTACATCTGCAATTTGTTCGTAATCTAAGACCTTTCGCCCCATTTCGTTGTCAATATTAAGACCTATCGTGCTATTTAGGTGTCGATTATTTTTACTGGCGAACGATAGTGAGCCTGTAATTTTGGAAGAACCACATTTTTCTACCGAAAAATGTACACATTAATCTAGAAGGGGGATCTAATGGAGGTAGAGAAGATCATTTTGTCACCACCCTCATTAACTAACCCCTTTACTACCATTACGTAAGTCTAATAATATGCTGGTTACCCTAAGACGATTTTCTTTCATTTGTAATCTAAATACGATCTTAACCCGTTCTTTTCATTATATTCTGGCAGCTATGAGACTATTTTAATCAGTTTAGGAAGGACCGCTAGCAATAATAAGGCTTCAAACTATCTCAAACAACCCTTTAACTACCACAGATCTTTCCTAAGCTGCATAATATCGTATAAATATAGCTAGAATAAAATATAACACACGTCGCTGGTACTCAAAGGGTTAATAAAATAAACACTCTTAGTAATACAGGTCATTCTTAAACTGCATAAAAAGCATCTAGTTTTAGCCAGCATCAAAGGTAAAAAGGCGTCATGGTGGTGAAGGGGTTAAGGGGGTATTTTTAGTTTACTCCCTAGACCCCATCAAGCTTAAAATAACACCTCCAAGAACACCCTTCAAGATAAATGTGTACATTTTTCGGTAGTAAAGTGTCCTGGTCGAAGGCCGGTTCCTCATAAATTATAGGCTCGCCATTGATCGCCAGGAAAAAAAATCGACACCTAAATGGCACGAAATATCTTAATATTGACAAAAAAGTGGTTCAAAAGGTCATACAATTGCCAACAAAATATCGGGCAAACGTCTTAAAATGTAAAAAACTGATGGGGCTAAACATGAGGGAGAAGGGGATCCAGTACAACCAGAAACCTCCCCTAACTCTTTCAGTATATTATTAGATGATTATATTAAGCTAACAAAGGATCTGTATTAGTTTAAGGGGAGGTTTTTAGTTTGGTCCCTAGATATCCATCAAGCTTAAGATTGCACCCCCTTGGGCCCCTTTCAAGATAAATTTGTACATTTTTCGGTAGAAAAATGTCCCGGCTGAAAGCCGGTTCCTCTTAAATTACAGGCTCGCTATCGCTCGCCAGGATAAAATCGACACCTAAATTGCACAAAAGGTCTTAAAATTGACAGAATGGGGCGGAAATTCTTAAAATCACCAAACTTATGGGGGCAAACGTCTTAAAATCTCAAAAACAATGGGGCTAACCATGAGGGAGAAAGGGGTCAAGAAAAAAATCCCTCAAGTGGAGACCTCCCCTTAAAGAGACAGTTGAGATAGATTGAACCGCTTTGATTCCTAGAGGGCCTTCCTAAGCTGAGTAAAATCGTCTAATGTTAGCAGAATATTATTAAAGAGGCGTCCTGATATATTGAAAGGCCTAACTGTCTACGTAGATAGGATTGTTCACTTGGAGGTCTACTAAAATCGTCTGCAGTTAGCCAGAATATAGGAAGTCAAGGTATATGTGTAATGGAGGACTTATTCGTGGTAGCTTTAACACTAGACCACTCGACGTTTTAGGATTAGGATGGCATTTAGTGACTACCATCATTTAGCATAGTGCAGTCACGCTCAATAGTAGTGTCTCAGCTTTACTACCTCAACTTTAGTTTTCTCCTTTGATTAAAGTAAGAAAAAGAAAAAAAATATGCTAACAAGATTGAATATGTTCCGTCATGAATTATCTACTGCATAAATACTTTGCCTTATTACTAATCAATATCACCAAACAATTTATCTTCACGGAGAAATATATTATGCTATATATACTACAATTCAAAAGGTATGGCACCGCTCTTTGCTATCAAAACTATATATATAATATATGCTATATATATATAATATATGCTATATATACTACAATTCAAAAGGTATGGCACCGCTCTTTGCTATCAAAACTATATATATAATATATGCTAGGTATGGCACCGCTCTTTGCTATCAAAACTATATATATAATATATGCTATATATACTACAATTCAAAAGGTATGGCACCGCTCTTTGCTATCAAAACTTCCTAATTATGGGCTAACATCTCTAGATCCATACATTTTCTCTTATCTCTGCAACAGAAAGTTGCTTAATCATTGAAGTTCTGTTTCCAATTGTTTTTTCCATAATTAGTGGTGACATAAGGATTAGGGTCGATCCCAACTTTATTCTTTATGCACATTACTCATGCACGCTACTCATAATCCTATTCACTATTATGCAGATGACACAACTCTCAGAAATACTTCACATTAAACACAGTTCACACCGTTCAACCTTGTAGATTCCCACTTATAACACTGCAGTGTCTTAATAATAAATTATTTAAAATTACGAGCGGAGTAAATGCATTTTTAATGCATATAAAATCATATACATTTAATGTACTAATAGACGAAAGCCAACCAAACCCCATGAAACTTTTAATACCCCACCTTTTCCAATATTGAGATCCCTGGTGCGGGAGTTGGACTTTCTCCAGACAGATCTATTGCTAAAACTTCCTCTAAAACTTGGACGTCTTTACCGAGTTTGTGAATTCTTGAGTGATGATCATCTAGCCGTAATATATATATATGTCATATGTGTTCTTTGTTGGAGTAATGCTTGTCTTTCTGAAGTGGATGTGGAGAGATAACACGGAGACAGTTGGACAGAGTGATCTTCTGATCACTGTCTGATACAGGCCACCTGTCTATCACCTACCACACCTTCCCACTCTGAACCTGTTTTGGTGACTAAATGGCATTACGATAGGGCAGACTGGGAGGGTCTTCAAGGTTTCTTTATTGATATTCCCTGGACCTCTTTCTTTTCTAATGATGCACACTCCACCTTGAGCCACATACAAGATTTTGTAAAAATTGGAATGGAAACTTTTATTCCTCATCAAAAAGTACAGTAAAAGATCTAATTCACCTAAATGGTTTGACCATAATTGTGCTAGAGTAACTGACAAAAAGCAATAGCCTACAATGCATACACAAGACCAAAAACACATGAAGCCTTTAATTACTTTAGAAACATCAGAAATCATGCCAAAACTGTATTAAACCTAACTAAATCAAACTTTCTCCACAAGCAGGCAAATAAACTTCTAAATAATCCAAATGATAACAAAATATTTTGGTCTACTCTTAACTCATTTAAATCCAACTTCACTACTGCTTCATCCATTCCACCATTAAAATCTCCGACTGGCAATCTTGTAAGTGACCCACGAGGAAAAGCTAACCTTCTTGCGGATATTTTCTCCACCAACTCAACCTTAGATGAAATAAATCAAGATGTCCCTGTACTTAATTTTAATTCGCCTGAAATTCCCTCACTTAAGATCCACACCAGACATGTCAAAACTATTTTGCAGAATCTCTCGGTAGATAAGGCTCCTGGTCCAGATGAAATTCCTCCAATAGTACTTAAGAATTGCTCCTTGGAGCTCGCTCCTGTATTGGCAAAATTTTTCCGTCTGTGTACTCATACCTCATGCTTCCCAGTACCCTGGAAAGAAGCAAACATCCATCCAGTTCCTAAAAAAGGTGCCTCTTCAGATCCATCAAACTACAGACCAATAGCTATAACTTCCACTCTGGTAAAGTCTTTGAAATTAATTAAATAATCACATAATTAAGCATCTTGAGAATAATAAATTAATCAGTGATAGGCATATGGTTTAGACGATGATCTGCAGACATGCTATGCTTTTACGCATCAATCAACCAAGCTACAGGACCAACATGGTGAAACACATACAATAGCACTGGATATATCAAAGGCATTTGATAGAGTCTGCTTTTATTGTCGAAGAGTGTCATCAAGATGCCTTCTTGTCCGACACTTCCCACTCACTCCTTGACATCATTCAGTCCCTACTAATTAACAGAAAATATCTGCTTCAGTAAAATACATGGTAATGCCCAATAGTTTCATATTCTTTCCTCCTTTATACTGTCGAAATTTCACGTTCTGTTCTTCAATAACAGGAGTACTCAATCACCACGTTGCTTTGTCTGGCCTTTCAATACCAATTTCTGTTCTCATAGACCATATGATCAATGAACAGTTCATAAAATACAGTGTCAAGAGATGACTCAACACTCCACTCAGATAGTTCCTTCACATATTACCAATTCACCCAACCCGATCTTATAATTCAAAAATAAACACTGCAATTTCTCTGAACCGGACCTTTCTAGAATATTAATGGATGGGGACAAAAGAATCTAGTTTCCTTTAATGCACAGAAAACCAAGTACATTCAATTTTCTAACCGACAGAATCTCACTGACTCCCCATATATTTTGAATGATGTAAATATTCCCACTTCCCCTAGTATTGACATTCTCGGTGTAACATTAACTACTAACTTGAGCTGGACACATTATGTTAGAAGCATTGCTAAGAATGCCTCTAAAAAACTGGGACTCCTGTACAGAGTTCGAGAATTCTTCACTGACGAGCAGTTGGCCGTGATATATAAAAGTCATGTGCGTTCTCAGATGGATTACTGTTCACCTCTGTGGGGTGGAAGTGGAGTGGTTGCATTGAGGCAGTTGGACAAAATTCAAATAAAGCTATTAGATTAATCAATAACCCTGCAATCACACAGGACCTTCCTACATTATCCATACGAAGAAACGTTGCATCCCTTGCATTATTCTACAGATATTTTCACAGCAATTGTTCCGAGGAACTTGCTTCAATTGTGCCGCCTCTCCACATCTTTCCCCGTAGAACTAGGGCAGCTGAGAGCGCCCATGAATTTACACTTTCTCCTCCACAATGCAGAACTTCTGCTTATCAGAATTCATTTATCCCCAGAGCTACTACTCTTTGGAATTCACTTCCCTCGAATTGCTTTCCACAAACTTACAATCTACAAATGTTTAAATCCAGTTGTTACAAACATTTTATGAATGGAGGATGCCTTTAGGCACATGGACCTTTTTGTTTTATCTGTGTTTTTCCTTCCTCCGTTCATTGTCTCTTAAAAAAAAAAAAAAAAAAAAAAAAAATAGTAAGGGGACATGGGCTGTTTTTCTGGTCACCCTTCTTCCTCATGCTTACCCCCAATCATTTTCAGATTTTATGATGTTCGGCCCATTAGTTTGGCGATTTTAATACCTTTTGCCCTATTTCGTTGTCAATTTTAAGACCTTTCGTGCCATGTAGGTGTCGATTTTTTTCCTGGCGAGCGATAGCGAGCCTGTAATCTTAAGAGTAACCGGCCTTCGGCCGGCACATTTTTCTACCGAAAAATGTACAAATTAATCTAGAATGGGGGTCTGATGGATGTTTTTTTAAGTTTGATGGAGGTCTAGGGAGGAAACTAACAAAAATAATAAATAAATGAAAAAATCTACCAAAAAGTGAACCATCCCCCCTTAAACAGAACAATTAGAGTCATCAATAATCAAATAATTCCTTCCATTCTGGTTATATCATATCAATTGTATGTACTTTGGGAAGGGATTGTGGGGATCAAAATATAGTTATGACCCTTTCGATCCACTCCAGGGCTTCCAAAACTGAGTAAAATCGTCTAATGTGAGCCAGATTAGAGTGTAACAAGCCTCACCGTGGAATTGCTTCCTGAAATGGGTAATAAATCCGTGTTCCCTTTGCCTGGTGCTTGGGCCGGGTAATCCAGTAGACATATATCTTACTAAAGGTGTCAAGGCAATGTTAATACACTTCCAATCACCCAACAGCCAAAACAGACACAGCACATAAAGGTCAGTGTCCTAACTTGACGTAACTAAAGCCAAGTCTTACCTAACCTAACCTATCTTAATTTAACTTGACCATAAATAAGTTTGTCTAACCTAAACAAACTTAATTCAACTTTAACATAAATAAGTTCATCTAACATACTCTAGCTTAATCTAACCTAACCTAACGTAATATAATTCTACCTAGCCTAAACTAAGCTAACTTAATCTAACCTAACCTAACTTGATCTACCTTAACGTAGCCTAACCTAACCTAATATATTGTAGCCTAAATTTACCAAGCCAACTCCAACCGAAACTAACCTGACTTAATCTAATCTAACCTAACATAATCACAACCCAAACCACAACAACTACAACAATCACAACCCAAACCATAACACAATCACAACCCAAACCACAATAACTACAACAATCACAACCCAAACCATAACACAATCACAACCCAAACCACAACAACTACAACAATCACAACCCAAACCATAACACAATCACAACCCAAACCACAACAACTACAACAATCACAACCCAAACCATAACACAATCACAACCCAAACCACAACAACTACAACAATCACAACCCAAACCATAACACAATCACAACCCAAACCACAACAACTACAACAATCACAACCCAACCATAACACAATCACAACCCAAACCACAACAACTACAACAATCACAATCCAAACCATAACACAATCACAACCCAAACCACAACAACTACAACAATCACAACCCAAACCATAACACAATCACAACCCAAACCACAACAACTACAACAATCACAACCCAAACCATAACACAATCACAACCCAAACCACAACAACTACAACAATCACAATCAGCACAACCCCAAGCCACAAGTTTCACCGCTAATTATGGTTCCGTCAGCCAAAATAATCAACCTTTAAATCTCCGAACCGAGGTGATTTAGACCTAATGAAGAGAAATGACTTAACTGGATTACTGAGGGAGAGAGAGTTACACAGATATACAGGCCACGCGGTCCAAACGAGGTGATACGGACTTAAAAATTACTGGCAAACGATTCATTCCCATGTATTATAACAGTGGAAGAAAAGGACAACAACGCAAAAGGTTCTCTCCCCACCCTCCATCCTCTCTGGCAACAAGCTAGTGGAAAATAGTTATGATACCCTTGCATAACCAAAAATAAACGAAAGAAATTTTCTGGAAAGTGAGAACTACCATTTTTAATAATGCTACATTTTACTCTTAACAAAGAAATGCTGCTCTAATCTAGTATTAAAATTAATTAATGATGACACCTTCAACAACTGATTCTTGAAAAGTGTACCAGTTATCATCATCATAATGGTATTTGGTGACGTCAAGATATACTCTATGACCACTCAAGTTAAGACTATTTCCTCTGGTAAGAAGACGTAGGGCAAAGGAAATAAAATGTGTCCAATTTATGTTCTTACATCCTTTGCACAGTTTGAAGCATTCTATTAATTCACCTATTTTTTGAGTGAGAGCAGGTTGAGTTTCTACAACCTCTCCTCGTAAGATTTGTTTCTTATAGAAGGAATACATTTGGCAGTTCTTTGCTGCACTGAAACCAATTAGCCAATTTATTTTGTTATATTGGGTCCCAAAACGCACTGCATATTTAAAGTTAGGTCTCATTAAGCTCGTATGTGTTGGCAAAATTGCTGCTTTATCATTGTAAGTGAAATTTGTATTAATATGACCAAACATTCTACTGATTTTTTTGCCTGCTTTATTGAACATTACGCTTTCCAGAATGCAGTTGGGTCAGAGTGCATGATTAGATTGATATCCAAAATTCGAAAATTAATATTAATCAACCTTTAACTGTGTTGGTGGTGTAATGGTTTAGGTGCTTATGTTCTGGGTGTGGTGTCCCTGGTTCGAATCCCGGGAGGACCATATGCTTTCATTAGTTTATTCAAGTACATTGGGGTTTGTAATTGATGATTAATGTTAAGAACGGGGTGTTACTTATTACTTGATACTCGAACTCCTGTCTTTGATATTATCAGTTGCTTCAGGTTAACCATACATCACCTTATACTGAGAGAGAGAGAGAGAGAGAGAGAGAGAGAGAGAGAGAGAGAGAGAGAGAGAGAGAGAGAGAGAGAGAGAGAGAGAGAGAGAGAGAGAGAGAGAGAGAGAAGAGAGAGGAGAGAGAGAGAGAGAGAGAGAGAGAGAGAGAGAGAGCGAGAGAGAGAGAGAGAGAGAGAGAGAGAGAGAGAGAGAGAGAGAGAGAGAGAGAGAGGACTGAAAAGGTAGTTTGCATGGCTTCACTGTCACGTCCAAGGAGCTCACAGAGTTCAGTCTTTCGCTAAAAATGGAGAACAAATTTGAGGGTGTTTGTGGAGAGCAAAAACAAACAAATAGAAATACACACACTCACACAATTTTACACAAACACACACACACACACACACACCACTCTAATGTTTGTATGTATGTATGTATATATTCAGGCACATACCCCATAGCTGTGGATGGCACTCTAATTTTGTAATACAATATTTTCTTAATGTAAATTGTTGGTAATATTTGTGTTTACCTGTGCTGTATACTGCTTGAGATCGGATCACATAGTTTGGTTCTATTGGTGTGTGTGGACAGTGTGCCTAGGTACAAAAGGAAACCAAGTAACAACAGCAACTTTACGATGCTGCCTGTAGCTAATTTGCCTAACATATGAGAAAGATAGAAAGGAAAACATAGTATGAAGGCTATATCCTACCCACCAATCTATGGTTAAAAACCGGCGTGGCACATGTGAAGGATTTGCCATGCAGCATAAGCAAATTTGACATGGAATATATGTGAAATTTGAAAAAAGCAACTTTCGAAAACAAATTCTCTCTCTCTCCCCTGGAGGATGCTGTTCAATTCTGGTCTCCAGCACTTAGGAAAGATATAGAGTGATTGGAAAGAGTACAAGCTAGGGCTACAAAACTTATTCCATCGATTAGAAGACTGAGCTATGGGGACCGGTTGAGAGCTCTTAATCTCTTTCCGTTGGAGACACGCAGACGTTTGACAACGTGGATTATAGCAAAATGTTTAGCCTGAATACGAATACAACACGCAACCATGGCTGGAAATTATAATTGAAAAGGTTCAGCACTAGTATTTGTGGAAACCTTTTCACATATAAGATCTGTTCTACCTGGAACAAACTGCCCTCAGAAGTTATAAACAGTTCTTCAGTAGAGCAGTTCAAGAGAGTAGATAGTATTTTGCAATCTGTAATGAGTGTAGTGAACTAAACAGTCCTCTCCTTTCACTTCGAGTATCTTCCCGGAATGGGCCGCAAGGTCTCTGAGATACTAACTATTCCTTGTAACTCTCTCGACTTCAAAGGGGACTGGTCACAGGTGGTTGTCGGTGGCTCTCATTTTTAAGACCCGCCTCAAATGATCTCTCTCTTCTGTGTGTGTGTGTGTGTGTGTGATGTGTTTGTGTGTGCGTTTGTGTTTGTGTGTGTTATGTATTCTTTGTTTTATTGCTGTTACCCTGTGCGCATGCAGAGGCGAAGACTAGTAGAGTTATTGTTTTTACTCCTGTCTCTCTGCTTGTCTGTCTCCGAGTCCGTGTTCGTAAAACCTTTCCAGAGTAAATGATTGGATGTTGACAAAACTTGATTAGCACCATCATGTGCTACCAGAATAGATCCCATTAACCTTTTTGGCTAATATTTGATGATACCTTTCCCTTTTCATGGATCCCCCCAAATAATTCCATGAGATGTTTCTGGTAAGTATAAGTATAAATGGTGTTTGAGTTAGGCTATACTTGGCCACGGTGCTAATCCCCGTAACGTTGTCCTTTAAGGGGGGGTCACCGTTTTTTTTTATTATCTTTCTCTCCTTTTCTCTCTTTCCCTGGCTTGTATCCATTCGGCCCCATTCAGTCAACTGTTTAAAGACGTTTATACCCATCCAGGTGTCGATTTCTTCCTGGCGAGCGATGGCGAGCCAGCAATGTATGGAGAAATCCGGCTTTGCCGGAGAAATTTTTCAGTCGAAAAATGTACAAATTTAGCTTGCTGTCAAAACAAAAATATATATATATGCTGGCTCGCTACCGCTCGCCAGGAAAATATTGACACCTGGAGGGGGGTAAACGTCTTAAAACAGTAGGCTGAATGGGGCCGAATGGATACAAACCAGAGGGAGAGAAAGATAAAAAAAGCGAGGTGGGCTCCATTAAAGCTTGTGGTGGTTACTTAGGGTGAGATATCCAGCCTGGTGCACAGGGGCTATCCAGATCACTACAGATTACATCCATGGATAGGACGTTACATATTTCCATTCCTATTTGCTGTTGGGTGAACAGAGGCATAGGGTTTAAGGAGATTGTCCATCCCTATCGCCCTGCCCTATAATCGAACCCGAGACCTTCTGATTGTGAGTCAAATCCGCCACCGTTGTGCCCACTGTGACACAATGATGGACAAGGAAAATATTAAATGTAGTACGTTCTGGTCAGACATCGTCTTCACACATTTTTTTTTGAAGATGAATATATTAACACTTTTGGGGTTGAGCCTTGGCCCCCATTGTAATATCATATAACACGATATTCCATGACAATATTCTACATAAATGATAAGCTAATGAAAGTTGAGCCCTTAGTGTCTAGCCTATATATCTAAATTACTGGTCTTTCAAAAACTTACAAACATAAATATACTAAACTTGATAAGTACCTTAACTCCGTCCGTGAATATATCTAATTAACGTTTCACTAAGATTGTAGGCTATTATTCACCCCTCTCCCTTCCCCTCAACGAGCTCCCACAAACCTTCAAAAATGTCCTGTTCGGATATTGCAGATCTGTAGAATACTAAGCTACTTCGCGCAGGGTATGCATCCTTCTCAAAGGGTCTTTCAACAATCGGGTTCTCTTTCTACATATATTATTCTAAAACTAAGTGTCTCACGTTAATGATGTACCGTACATACAACCGTTATCACTGTAAAAAACAATCTGTAAAATTTATAGAGAATTTCTGGCAATTAGGCTGCCAAACATTCTCTGTAAAATTTACAGCATTCTGTAATTTAATTTACAAACTGACTTGTATTTTTTAGACATAGGCCTAATCTGTTAATTTTTACAGAAAATCGTGTACAAATGACAAAATTATCTGTAAATAAATAACAGAATATATCTTCTAAATTTACATTTCAGTTGTATATTTAACAATGTTTCTGTCAAAGTTTTTATGTAAATTATACAGATAATGTTTGGCAGCCTAATTGCCAGAAATTGTTCAGTAAATTTTACAGAATCTTGTTTTGTTACACTTATATTTTGTCATTCTTGGTAACCTAGTCCTACCAAAGCAAGATATGCAAGAATGAACCCACACAGACACACACACAGTATATAAATATATATATATATATAATATATATATATATATATATATATATATCTATATATATATATATATATATATATATATATATATATATATATATATATATATATATATATATATATATATATATATATATATATATATATATATACTGTATATAGGCCTACTTTTAAGTAAAATACCGGTATGGGAGGTGTAGATGAGTGGTCATAAAAATGGATGTGTGAAACGGAAAATTCACCATCTACCCATGTAGGCATAGCCTATGTGCAACACCGAATTAGCGTACACTATGCATTACCGGGACTGTTGATGTATAGGCTACTTTACCAACAGTAATAGTTCTTACATAAATACAATATATCTGCAACACACAAATAATAACGTCATAGGCTATAATCATAATTCGTATTTATAATTTATCAACATTGTTTATTATGACCTAGCCTTGGCGAAGTTAGGCCTATACTGAATATAAACTGTTTCCCATAACAATCTCACCCTACCCTCAGTTAGGTTAGGCTACGTTAAACACCGAGAGTTGTTTGAAATAATAGCATATACAACGCAACCTTACCTTGTGTCACGCAAAGACTGTAGGCTACAAATATAGCAGGACAAAATTCTGATTATGGTAACCTGTTACGTAACGTAAGCATTGCCTAAAACCCAGCTATGCAGCAACCTTGAAAGTATTTGGTTACACATTATAGACATGTTCAATTGTATACATTGTCAGAAACTAACTTGGACTGTCATTCATTCCATATCCAATTAAATATCTATAGGGTTGCTTGCATCGGCTATACCGGTACCTGTTGGAAAATAAACACAAGGTTCTGTACTGTACGTTACTACTATTTTTTTAGCCTAGTATAAAACAAAAAAAATACGGTATAGGCCTACAAGCTAGATAATCGA
The DNA here is from genome assembly GCA_032716605.1 of Paralithodes platypus. Taxonomy (NCBI): domain Eukaryota; kingdom Metazoa; phylum Arthropoda; class Malacostraca; order Decapoda; family Lithodidae; genus Paralithodes; species Paralithodes platypus. The sequence continues at coordinate 19,054,528 of CM064504.1, forward strand.
GTGAGTTGCCTCGGCATATGGAAGCGTATGAAGGCGATTCATTCACGCCCACCCCCTCTCAGGCATTACGTCTGGCAATTAGATAGATAGATATTTAATCATAGTATGGTAGGGTAGATCGTTTAGTTTTCTACCAAACGTTAAGCAATTGTATTCAGCTGATGAAATGAAACTCTGGGCAAGAGTATACAGTATATAATTATAGGCTAAGCAAACCCTTTCGAGAAACGCATACGCATACACATACGGTTGGTATTTTGTGTACTAGGCTACTTTTGTTAAAGCTAGATATGTTTACTCAGTTTAAAAAAGAGCTCTCGTATTCCCGGTATTAGCCTACATCTTGTTACAAATGTAAATGTGCATAAAATATTCGATACAAGGGTTAACAACTAAAAGTTTCTTACCAGTTACATTCCACAGCAAGAGCTACACCAAATCACACTGCTTATTGTCCATGTTACATTATTTCCTGGCGATAATACTGAGCATTTCCACAGCCCATCACGGTTAATAAGGTTGTGGTAATAATTGAGGTATGGATTAATGTGTGTGGAGCTGGAAATGAGCAAAACTAGCACACGAAAATACAGCCTGGCTGCCCGCAGCAGCCCTCCCAGAACTTAGGCGGTTTCCCGCTAAAAAGTCATGTGACTCACAGCTCGTATATATCGCCACACATATAGTTTATTGATACCACAACACCTTTATTCAAAATGAATTCCAATGATTTATAAAGAAGAAGGTTCATGAAATATAACCTGAAAAAGATGCTTGAAAAATTGTCATATATAAATGAAGGTAATAGAAGTATCTGGCAACTCTAGTGATAAATTATTGCCTCATTTTCTAGAAACATTGCAAGGGTAAACATTAGTTTTACCATATAAAACAAAATTCAGTATTTAGTTAACTTAATTTATATCAGCGTATTGGCTGCTACAGTTCATAAAGAACAAATATGGTATATAGTCAATATTCCTTTAATTATTCAATACTATGGTTATACAGTCGATGCCTGTAATATAAAATAGATCTTATCTGTATTTTAAGTTTACTGTGAATTTTCTGTTGATAAATACAGATAAACATGTAAAAATACAGATATTGTTTAGTGTATTATTTGTATTGTCATTTATCTCTATTTATATATATATATATATATATATATATATATATATATATATATATATATATATATATATATATATATATATATATATATAGAATATATACATATATATAGAATATATATATATATATAGAATATATATATATATATATATATATATATATATATATATATATATATATATATATATATATATATATATATATATATATATATTAATATATAAATTTATATATATATATATATAGATATATATATATATATGTTTCTAGTCTCTCAGTGGGGATCGAACCATCGACCATCACGACGATAACTTAGACTGCCGTGGTGTAATTGATTAAAGCGTCCTGATGGTCGATGGTTCGATCCCCACTGAGAGACTAGAAACATTTAGTGGCTCACGTGTATTTGTGATATATTCTCAATATATATATATATATATATATATATATATATATATATATATATATATATATATATATATATATATATATATATATATATATATATATATAGTTTATATATCATCTATCTATCTTATTGTCTCTCCCTCACGCACAGTCTCTCTCTCTCTCTTCCCAACAGACACATTATTGAGAAACAATATTGGGTTTATGTCACGTGTTAAGAGAGGATTAACGATTACCTATACAGATGGATATATTGCTCTACATTAAAAAGTGAGGCCGGGACCACACGACAGATTTTATTCCTGCAACTTTATTCGTCAATTCTGGTCTGGCAGTGTCCACATTAATGTTGTTTAAGGGGAGATGGGCCGTTTTTATGGTCCGCCTTCTCCCTCATCTTTAGCCCCATTTGTTTTCAGATTTTAAGATATTTGCCCCCTTAGTTTAGAAAATTACCAAAAGTATGTGAGATTTTGATGGCTAAAAGTGTATTGAATTATATTTATATTTACGTATACACACTACAACCGTAATGTAGCTGGTAATACAGATAAATATCGATACCTACAACTCCAACTTCCTTATAGCCCGAAAGTCGTAAGTGGTCAATTACTATTATAGTTATTGTAATGTTAGCTATTATCAAAATATTGTTATATATGTAATTATTTTGTTATAATTATTATTATTATTATCATTATTATTAATGTTATCATTATTTGTATTATTATGTTTAATATATTATTATTATTATTATTATTATTCATGCATATTGTAGAACCTAATTACTTTGTACATGAAATGCTAGTACAATTCAATTAACTGAGCCGGGTGAATGGTTTTAGGCCATTGTTTATGTATAATTTAGGGCTCAGGCTTCAAAGGTTTATCTCCCTGTCCGGGTATATTTGTATATGGTGTCTGTCTGTTAGTGTGTCTGTTTAGCTGTCTGTATTTGTATCCACTGTGTGTGTGTGTGTATATATATGTCTGTTGTGTTAATGTGTGTGTTTGTGTGTTGTGTATGTATCTTTATATCTGTCTGTTGTGTTAATGTGTATGTGTGTTTGTTTGTGTTAATGTGTGTGTCGTTTATGTGTCTGTATATTTATCTGTTGTGTTAATGTGTGTGTGTGTGTTTGTCTGTGCGCGCATTTGTCTATCTGTCTGTCTGTCTATCATATTGTTTCCTCACCTCCCCCTCGTTACCTTGTTCTTGTTCTTCTTCCTTTTGTCTTCTTCACCTCAATCTTCCACTTCTCTCTGTATGTATTCTTCCTCTCTTATACTAATTTCTGCATCGTCTTCTTTTTCCATTTTGCAATTTCATCTTCATTTCCGTCACCAGAAATGTTTGCTCTCCATGTTCTCTTCTAGTTCATAACCTTTTCTACTCTTACATTTTCTATTCCTCTTGCGTTCTTCCATCTTATTATTCTCTTCGTCCTCTTTTTTACTCTTCCTCACCCGTCTCTTCCTCTTCCATATCCTGTTCCATCTCATCTTCCTTCTTTTCCTTTTCTTCCCCCTTCTCCTTCTTCTTATTCGTCTTCTCTACTTCTTCCTCCTACCGATCCTTGCGCACAGAAATAATAACCCCAAGTCTCTTTCTCTTCATTCCTTTACAAATGGCCCACTTAAAATGCTATAGAAATCCCAACAAAGAGAAGTGTGCAGAGAGAGTGGGTTTGGGATGAGTGGGATATCATTTTTAGCCCGGCCAGGATTCGAATATACAAAAACCTGGATGGCATCTGAGCTTCGATACCACTACACAAACTCATGGTGTAGTGGTATTAAAGGCGAGATCTCAACCTTAGCCCTTAACGAGCGGGCATATTGGCCTAAATTGAACTTCATTTCCTGTACATTTCCATGCATAAGCAAAAGCCAGAGCATAATACAATGATATATCCGTGAAACTACAGCAAAAGAGCTTTCCAATGATACCTGAATCATCTCTGTACGACGTCTGGTTGTCTTGCAACGATCTTGCATAAGTCGGCCCAAATCGCTAAAAATTAGCGGTTTTGAGCTGTATTTGCTATATGTAACGCTGGTTTGAGAGAAGGCTATTTCCCTGATTCTCGCACACTAGTGAGTGCCCAGACATTCGTGGGCTCCGGATGAGGCCCTCCCGCGCTGACTGCAACAGCTTGCCTCGATCCCAGGCCACATAATAGGCGGATTTCTGTCTCCGTCAGGTGACGGGCGCCGCAGTACTTGTGTTAACGTTCTTAGTTTGAATCCTGGCCGAGCGGAAGCATTTCTATATGTATGTACTGTACTGTATATGTATTTGTGTTAATAAAATATATAATTATATATATATATCTTATTAAAATAACAGTCATGTTCAGGGGTTCATAAATTACACTGGTCAGGTAGATTAATTAATTTCAATTCAAGGACAAGTTATAGTATCAACGGCCTGGGGTGCGAAGTTCCATCACAGGTCACTGGAGATAATGCTCGCAAAATTTTGCAGTCTCTCGGTGGGGAAGAGGTTGAACTCTTGTTGTATCTTTGGTGATAACGATGATGTAGTGAACTTATCTATTGAGACTGTAGAAGAGGGCGTACAATGTACTGTTGGGATAAGGATCTCGTCCAATATTCCCCCGATTTCGTAATTGACTTCAATATCTTCGTCAAAGGACAGGGCTACTGTAAATAATGTTCTTATGATGAGATTATTCAGTTTATGTGCAGCAATAATTCTTGACTAATCTTGCTGGTTCACTTTGTGTATAGCCCTGCTGCAGATAGTGGTGTAACTCGCTTCATGTGTAGTTTGAGTGTTGGTCGTATAGATCACTTCATGTGTTGTTAAGTTGCTGGTGGTGGTGTGGTTTACTTTGTGTGTAGTTGCCAGTGGCCCTAAATGCCTGGTGTTCTTGTGCAGGGTTCTTAAAACAATTCTTTTGGCAGAGGATGGTAGCTGCCTTTTGGAGGAATGCTACTGTGAAGTGTGGTCAGTATTTTAGTTGAAATTAGTAACAGTGGGAGCTGCGTTTGGGGGGTTTGGGGAATAAGGGCACCCGTGATTCTTAGTAGTGATAGGCTGAGGTGCCATTTTGTATGGAGTGCTTTTGTGGTGCTGCGAGAGGGTTTTTGTGGATATTATGATAAGACTTCCCCTACATCTATAGGAGGCACTGGAATATAATAAATTGTTCTTTCTCATTATCGTTGTGCGGCTGGCCTCTGTTTGGCATATCTATAAGCATATCACTTATAACAGGGTACTCACGGACCATGAGAAAATATATCGAAAATAAGTAAATGCAAAATGAGGGTGTAGGGGGTGAGGGAGTAGGCGATATTTCTATTTCAATAGCAGACGAACTAAAAATAAAACTGTTAGTTTCTTTCCTATCTTTTATATTTAATATTCTGGATTTACTTTTCCCCTTTCTAAAATAATTAATTAACTCTCTTACTTTCACTTCCCTTGCATTCTTAAATCTTTTTCTTTATTTTTCTCGAAGGTGTTTCTCAATATTGTTATCAATCTTTAAAACATTTAATTATGCATAAATAAATTATTTACCTGTCTCCCCCCCCCCCTCTCTCTCTCTCTCTCTCTCTCTCTCACACATTCTCTTTCTCACTCTTGCACTCTCAAACACACACACACACACTCTCTCTAAAGCACACATACTGTACGCACACAACACATTTTTTTTTTTTTTTTTTTTTTATTAAGGTGACAGTTACAAAGTGGTGTACAATCTATCTTATTCTAGTTACATTGTAGTTTATCTTATTGTACCAGTACCTCCCTACAATCAACCTAGTTGTTCCCCAATTCGTCCCTCCGCCACGACCATTTCAAAGTCCAAGTCTCTCACTCTTGTCCTCTGTAGCGGGGAGGACCTTGTACCCCTGAGACATAGGAGTGCAGACCTGAGAAGAGAGAAAGAGAGCCGGCATCTCATCCAAGTTATGACTTGGCTTCTATGCTGGCGCTTTTTCTCCGATATTTGTTCAGCTAATCTGGCATAGAAGACACTTGCAGAAGGTCCCATACCTCCCGACGATGAGAAGACCAGAGGAGTAAAGCTTCCTTGATCCCAGTTCAAAATTCTTTCTTCATAAACGCGTTTTTTCTCACTTTCGTTTCTCAAGTATGCCGCCTTGTGTCCTCGCTCACGATATGTTTGTGCTCTTGGGTTGAAGATTCTGATGTCGAAAAACGCCCGTTGTCCCCTCGTCCAAAAACCTCGAGCACTTACGTCCACTCTTGCTTCATTTGAAGTATTTGCAGTATTGTGGGCCAAGCGCTGTCCGTCCATAGGCAGAAGTTCCGCTTCGATTCTGACATCATGACACACCTCGTCCAGCATTTGTGCAGTGATGTCTCGTACTTCATCATGCCGGATACAGATGAATCCTCCTTTCTTACAAGTCATACAGTGGTCTGAGTTGTTTATTTCACCACATGCACATTTCAGCGGAAGGTTCGAAACTGGCCACCCATACCTCAAGGCTACGGCATCATTGAATTCTTGTTTATTTAAGCTGAAGCCTTTCTCCTTTATTGGTAATGATGTGAGCCAATTTGAAGCCCCCGTGTCTTGTGCCATCTCAACTCTCATTTTCAGTTCTTCCCTACATCTGGTCTTAATTTGTTCTAGGCTATGTTTCTGTCTCTGTTTTCTGCTCTTTGTAATTTCCTGTCTTGCATTTCGTTGTTCCTCTTCGTCCACCTCATCATTTTCATTTTGCTCCCGTATTTTTTCTGTCAGAGACGTAGTAAGTTTAAGGGAATTTTGGTTCTCATGTAGTGCCGCCTCCACTGGGTTTATGATCCCCATACCTCCGAACCTTGGCGGAAGAGCTAATAGATCTCTTAGCTCTTGCGTGACGCCTTCCATCTCTGTTAGGGCCGGTATGAATGTTCCTCTGATTGCTTCTTCAAGCGGTTGGAGCATCTGTCTAATGCCAGGCACTGTTCTCATAAGAAAGGTCCATCTGTGCTTAACACCATATGTGAAGGCAGTATATGCAGCATGTGGTTCAGATTTCGCAATGTCTGCCAGGGTTTTCACTTCCTTTACCCACTCTGCTACCTTTTTTCGCACATAGTCTCTCTTGCATTCTTCTGTGCCTATTACTGCTCCCAAATGGCGTTGACCCTCCTTTGTAATCTTCACTCCTGTCCCATCAAAAGTCCGCATCGCTTCTTCATACTTGTTTTCTTTCACTATTAGTACAGATTTACTAGCATTCGGATGGTACCCAATGACTTCGCCTACCGATTGTACTCTCCGCCACCATTCTTTGAGATCCCCTATTTTTCCTGCACCTGTGAGGTCATCTGCATACGCCACTTGTTTCACTCGGGTTACCTCATGTTTTATTTTCTGCTGCAGAATTGATAGTGCCAGTGCGTACATTGCCATTGCCACTGGATCTCCTTGCGTTGTTCCTTCATTTGATTTGAGAATTTTCATTTCTTCCTTCTTTGTGCTTCCAACTATATACAGGTTAGCTGGCTCCTTATAAGTATTTTCTATGTACTTTGCGATGCTCGGGCATTTGATCTTGATGTTGTGAATAGCTGCCTCCCTATTAATGGTGTTAAAGGCATTTGTTGCATCCACTAGCAGTACCGCTTCACAATCTTCCTCATGATACACCTTCCCCATTGCATGTATTGCTGTTTCTCCTCCGGCTTGCTGTCCTGCACATACTTGTAAGTTGCCCACTGCTCTTTGTACATCTTTTCCAAATACAGACATGATTGCTTTTCCTATAATCCTTCTAAGAACTTCCCCAACGCCTACTGGTCTAACTCCTGGATTCTTATTTAAAGGTATCAGGCGACATGCTGTCAGAGCTTCTATGTTCACGCATGGTGATGATGCAAGTTTCTTTGCCAGCATTGCTATTGCTTCACAAAGGTCACCCGCGGCTGAACCAAACTTGTTTTGACTTAGGAAGATCCTCCAAGTCTTAGCATCTACTCCTGATGGACCTGCTCCTCCCTGTGTTTTCAGCGCCTTTCTCCATATGAGGTCTCCAGTTATATTCTCATATATCACCGGGTCTGGAGGAACATATTCCCCGTCTAGTTTGGCCTCATCACTTGCTGGTTTTGCTTCTGGGTGTTTCTCCTTCAGCTGGTCCAAGATGCGTCGATTCACTTCGTGCACCCCACTTGAGGCTTCCCCAGTGACCATTCTGACTGCCTGTGCCACTTTACCAATCCTCATGCTATTTCCCACTGATCGTGCCATATCATCTGGCTTCCTCTTTCTTCGTTGTTTTGTTTTCAGTCTTTGCTGGATTGCTCGTACTTGGCTAAGAATTTTGTCTAACTCCCCATTTTTCCACCACTCCATTCTCTGTTTCAGCGCTTTAATGTTCTCATTCAGTTTTCCCTTTGGTCTTTTTCTTTGAAGGAACAACTGAGGAATGAAAGAAGCTATCAACACACAACACACACACATACACTCTCTCTCGCACTCACACAAACACACTCTCACACACACACACTATTGCACACCGACCAACCCCCTCTCCTTTCATCTACAAACTTCAAAAGCTCTATTCTATTTTCCAGTTCAGTTTACTAGGGCTTGTCTACTTGCACGAACGTTTTTTGTATATTTGTAGGGAAGAAAAATATATATTTTTAAATCCTGCTACAGTAATTTGTTATCTCATATTTTCATGTTGGTATTATTGGAGTTCAGTACAACCACAGCGCCAGACTATTGATTTATTTATAATTTGTTTTGTTTTGTGCTTCTTTCATAATTTGTTCATCTAGTATGCACACCGTTTCCGTTGCATTTTCTTTTAGATTATGTTATGCTGTGTTATGTTATGCTAAATTAGGTTGAATTAGGTTAGGTTAATAGCCTATCTGGCCAGGAATGAAGCCTAACATCGACGAAATCACAGAGGAAAATACCCGAGAACCACAACAATTCTCAGAAAATCCCGGGACTGTGCTAAAAAAAAATATATATATATATATAATAATAATAATAATAATAATAATAATAATAATAATAATAGTAATAATAATAATAATAGCTGTGACTATACTAAATTAAGAGTTTACACAATCGATTAATTACTATATAGTACAATATGCGAGGACATTAGAGATGACTATCATATAATATATAAACAGACAGTTCATCGAGATTAGATGAATAATTTAGTATTAGAAACTCAAAAAGCTCCAGTGATATCGTTTAAAGTCAGAAATGAGATACATCTTTCAGCTATTATATTACCATGTTATTATAAAGATACTGTAATTTTGTATGTTGCAAAATGATTATAGACATATTAGCTCACTTTGGACCAGTTAGAAACTATTTGATGTGGAAGAGTCCATTACAGTGATGCGGGGGAGGACACTACATTAAACCTTCAATATCTGTTTAACGGTTGAGATTTGGATTTTTTGTTATAGCACATTTTATGCTTAGAATACCTTGTTTTATAATTTCCCAAAGTTATGCCCTTTCCTCCTGGGACACCCTGTATACACAATCGAATAAGATGTTAATGTAGGTATACAGTATATGTATAGTAGTTAACAGGTAAGCAGGTTGATAGGTACGTCGGTAGGGAGGTAGATAAATAGGCAAACAGAAGGACCAATTGATAGATAGATAGATAAATAGATAGACTCAATAAATAAGTGTTCATACAGATAGCTACACAGTTCTTTAGTCACATATATATAAAATGCCCTAAATATTTAACCTCAGGCCTTGGAAACTCTATGGATGTTTCAATTCCTATTTCATTATAAGTGTAATCAATGGATGCTGTATAGGCTACCGGTATGCAGTGTATGGGGGAAATTGCTTTTTTACTATCTTGATGTTTCATTCATATATATTTTGTTTCTAATTCTGTCTGTGTCACGTCTCTCTCTCACTCCCCCCTCATTCTCTCTCTCTCTCTCTCCCTTTATCTCTCTCTTCTACTACTTTACTGTCCTATTCCTCTACTATAAACTGTCCCTGTCTAGCAGTATTAAGGCCGGACCACCTAGTTGGGACCGCAATGTATGTGGGGTCTGAGTATCTGTATAACTCTGTGTAACTCTCTTTCTCTCTCACTCACTCTCTCTCTCTCTCTCTCACAACGATTCACTCTCCGTCTCTTTGTGCCAGCCGTTCCCTGTATCTGTATCTCTCTGGCCTACAGGTGTTGTTGTTAGCCCCCCAGCCCCAGCTCTATCCCCAGCCCCCGCCCCAGCCCCAGCAGCAGCAGCAGCATGACAGTGACCTATACGACGAAGGTCACCAACACCGGGTTCTGTGGGTTCTCCAAGCTACTCTTAAGGTGGGTGTCATAGCCTTCATAGATAAATAGATAGATAGATAGATGGATGGATAGATAGATAGATAGATAGAGAGAGATGTAGATAAAAAGATATATAGATATATAGATATATATTATTTGTATGTCTTTACTATCTAGAGTCCGATTTATTAAGTTACCCATATAAATCATTATATAGAGGGACTTAATAAATTATGGCGTTTTTAAAATCGTCAAGAAATTGAAAGATAGTATCTTATCCACAGTTAACATTTGTTTAAGTGTTATGCTACTTGTAATATCTTTGCTTGACCATCTTTAATAAATCATGAAATATTAATATTATAGAACGATATGGTCTGGGCAGTATTCAACCGGTACACATTTAATATCCTATGGTAAACTAATTGATATACAAAATAATAAGATCAGGAAAATATCTGTTTATCAATATCATTCATATTCTCTTGTATCAAATATACTGAACCTTTATAAATCTAGCTATGTTAATCTCCACATTTTCTTCCTTCTTTTATTTTCCTCGTTGGTAAAAACAATTATAATTGGAATCGAATATTTCGTAAACATTGCCCACTAAATACCAAATATTCCTATCATCTAGATATTTCGGCATAGCTGCAATATATCCTATACAAATGAAACATATAAGATACATGTTTAATTTCCGCGAACATATACTTCCAGAACATAATATTGCAAGTTTATATAACATATTCTTGTGGTTGAATTATCATATAATTGTCGGAACATATCGTTCGATAAAGTTTCAATTTCGCTAAGAGTGGACCAGTTTCTGATCGTGAAAGTTTCAGTGTCTCCCACAATCAAAATTGGCCCTCTGTATTTCTAGTAACTCTGGTCTAGTGCACGTCCGTTCCCAGCTGTGGTTTATCTGTGTTTTCAATTTACAGTTTCTCACCTTTGTTCAGTGTAAAGAATGGAAAGATGCCTGTCCACACACACTAAATTTTAATTGGCCAGCACCTCTCTATAAAAATACACCAGAACAAGCTTTCATGAAAGCATTGTTATTACAGACTTCTGCTTTAAGTCCAACTGTTGAATTTAATCATATTTACTACTCAATTGATTCACAAAATTAAAAACACCCGGTGAGGATATATACTGTATACGGTATATTTGCATTTGGATCCTATAGTATTTTGTGTCGGAGTATCTGATTGGTTGGGAGACAAATGTATATTGAGAAAATAGAAGTGCCGCTTTGCCGAAAATCAAAACGGCATACCCAATTCTGCGATAGGTTACCATCATCACTACTATTACCAACATCATCACAAAAGTATTTTAATTTAAACAAAATACTTATATTATATTATTCTTTTTCTTTGTAGATTTAATTTAAAAGTACTTTTTATAATTAAGGATTGATATACTGTATACAGTATATGTAAACCTGAAGACCTTACACATTTCATCTATAACACAAACATTAACGGAGCTATCACACAGTAAACAAGAGTAGATTTATGCATTGTTAAAAATCTCTGTGAGCGACATACCAGGTTACCTAAAGCTCACCCACCTGGCCTAGCCAATCACAGCTCTTCAAAAACCTTTCACTTTTCAAGCAGTGATTCCCAACATTGAACTGCACATCGAGACTTTACGTTCATGTAATACATTTCATTCACAGCCATAATTATTATGCATTTGCACGGCCCTCGCCATAAGCAAAGTTAAATTAACTAAACTATGAACATTGCTTTTGACAAGATAATGTTTTTAGTCTGCATAATGATAATTTTGTTTTATCGGTAATTCATTGATATATTGCTGCAGTATATTGCTATCGTAATTTAGTAATAAAAACATCTACAAGTACGTTGCACCTTACAACTACAGAAAGACTAAATATGTATTTTTAGGTTTGCATTTATTCAAAATAATGAGGGACCTTTATCTTTTCACTATATTCATTACATGATAATCTTGTTTATAGGGAGAGTTTGCAGCATATACTTTTTCTGTTCTTTTCGTTAAGAATATATATTAACTTCAATATATGCAAACTTCCTGCATTCAACTTTCAGATTGTGCATATTTTAGTAGTCAAATAAGATTAAATCATACATGTTGCAGTGAACTAGAATGTTGGTAGACACTACCCGGTATGTTACTAGTGACAGGTTATCGGTGAGCCGTGATTTGATTCAATCGCAAGTATTTTTGCTAACTTTTAAAATCTATTTGTGTTCACTTGATGATATCTACGATAATACAGTATAGTGTTACTAAATTGGAATAACTTCCTACAAACACTTGATCACAAAACAAACCCCAAAAAAACTCTACAAAACACTAAACAGCATCACACTTTCCAACAGCAACACAACACAATCACATGCTGCAATCACAACAACAGACTCTACTCCTTCATGTAAACAACAAGCAAACACTCTCATCAATCACTTCTCACATGTCAGCCACCTAAAACCTCACAAAGACGACCGACGTGTCATCCGACGTAAGAGACAATTCCCCACAGACCCTGACTATACACCCTTCACCAATCACCAGACAAAGCATATCATCAACAATCTGAAGCACTCACCCGCCTGTGGCCTAGACAACATAAGCAACATACACCTCAGACACCTGGGACCACAAGGCATACAAGCACTCACTAACATATCAAACTACAGCTATTCACACAACACAATACCAGACATTTGGAAGCATGGTATCATCACATTCCCCAAACCCAACAAAGACCCCACGCTACCCTCCTCGCACCGCCCCATCACACTCCTTTGCTCCCCCTCCAAAGTCATGGAACGCCTAGTATTACAACTAATTACACCCGACCTACCCCTAGCTCCAACACAACATGGCTTTAGGCCACTGCACTCCACAAACACTCTTCTCACAGACCTTACACAAAGAGCTTTTGACGGCATCAACTCAGCTAGACCACCACACAGATCACTATTAGCCACACTCCACATTAGTAAAGCCTTCGATGCCATCCCCCGCCACAACCTAACAAACAAAATCTACAACACAAACATGCACAACAACACAAAAAGGTGGCTGGCCAACTTCCTAGCAGGCAGATGTGCACACGTATCTTTTGCCGGTCAGTCATCTAAAATCAGAAACTTTCCAAACGGAGTCCCACAAGGATCCGTCCTATCGCCCGCACTCTTCAATCTGTACATGCACGATATAACTACACCCAATACGCCCCAAATAAACTTAGCCTCCTATGCAGATGACATAACACTCACATGCACACACCATGACCCAAAAAGAGCAACAAATTTCCTTCAACCCTATCTCAACACACTACATGGCTGGTGCACTACAAACAGACTTAATCTAGCCCCAGCCAAATCCACCGCAACCCTGCTCACAAGCTGGACAGGAGAACACGAATACATCCCTCAACTCACCATAAACAACACACCCCTAACACATACACACACACCCAAAATCCTAGGAGTAACATATGATACTCATATGACATTCAAACAGCACCACAAACATTAAACAGAAACTGACACCCAGACTTAACGCCCTCAGGTCACTTGCTCACACAAAATTTGGACACAACAAAAAAACTACCACCACAGTATATAAACAATACATAAGATCAGTGATGGAATACGCAAGCCCAGCCTGGGCTTCTAACCTAGCTGAAACACATCATAAGACCTTACAGACTATTCAAAACAAAGCCCTGAAGATCATTACAGGCTGCACAGCTACTGCACCCACAGATCACCTACATCAAGAAACCAAAATCCTCAAAGCCAAAGACCATCTGGACATGAGAGGCACTCAATTCCTGGCAGCAGCCTCCACGAACCAAGACCATCCACTAAACTACATGGCAACACACCCACAGACACCAAGAAATATCAAAACAACACCCAGCATACGGTATCACACACAATTATTGTCCTCTCTCCTCCCTGCCCACCCCGAACCAACTTCCAGAAGCACATCCATACTCATATCTCTCGCCAATCCATCCACTCACTCACAGACAACACGCAGCTGCATGCACGACCTCCCGAAATCCATCCTTCCGAATCCTCCCTCCCTCGCGAGGACAGAGTCCACCTGGCCAGGCTGAGATGCGGACACCATCCAGCTCTCCTGAGCTATCAGAAGAGACTGGATGACTCCGTTGTCGACGCCTGCCCGGGATGTAACACAGCACCCCATACCATTAAACACATCATAGAAGACTGCATTTCACACAACCACTTACGCCAACAACACAATCTACACTCAATGAGAGCTCTGTGGGAAAGCCCGATCGTGGCCATGGCCTTCCTCAGGGACTCGGGGCTGTTCGGCCAGGCAGCTTAGGGAACAACAACAACAACAACTGGGAGTTTTTGTGTCTTAGGGCTTGGATATAATTTACTAGCTAAACTTAAAAGTTTAAATTAGCTGTAATTAAAGGTTGTATATAATGAGTAAGAATTAAAGAAAATATTTTATTTAACGAGAGATATTTGAGCCATCCAACCAATCAGCTGCGTACAAAATATAATAGGCTCCAGATGGAAAGTTGAATGGAATGAAGTAGTAAACACTGTTAACTACCACTATAACTCCCCCGCCCTCCTCAACAGATGGCGTGGCAGTGTGTTCAAGCTACTGTGGCCAGACCTTATCGCATACTTCGTACTATACTTCGTGGTCTCGGCAGTATACAGATTCGCCCTACAGGAGCACGAAAAGAGGTGAGGTACAGTTAGCGAAATCATTCATGACGCAGTTCTCCAAACGTTTCGCTCTATAACCCGTTCAGTACCGGTGCCGTCCTTTTAACTTTATTCTGGCTACTGTTAGACGTTTTTATTCAGTTTGATATGGGCCTCCAGCAATTTACCGGCTTCGAATTATCTCACTTAACCATTTTGACTACCACAGATCCTTTTTAAACTGCACAAAATTATATAGATATAGCTAAAATAAAATATAGAAGATACGGGACAGTAGGGGTTAATGTACTTAATAAAATATGTGCCGGATACTGCATGAAGTGTTAAATTTAAGGAAGTAAATATCTTAATTTGACAAAATTCTCTTTCAACAACATATGTTCGGTTTGATATATATTTTGTAATGAAATTATTTGATGCTGTAAAATCACAAATCCGGCCAACTGTATACAGACATCTATATAAAATAATTGCTAGTTAAATACTTTAATGTCTAAAGCATTTGGTAAGGCTTGTATGAATGCTTAATAAGTAGAATGAAGACTTGCTCTCTTCCCAGTACATTATGTTCAGCTTTTTACGGTTAACATGTATACCTTCTAGTGCAGGATATTCCTTAACCCATAAACGGTGACCGTCCTCAATAGAGGTTTTTCTGGTGCACTGCGACCGTCCTCAATAGATCTAGAGCATAAAAAAAAACTTAGAAAACACCACAGGGGCACTCAAAACAAAGGAATTTGTGATTAGGTGAGATAATTCCCCTCCATTACTTGCTACCACTCCTACATATGTGTCCCCCCCCCCTTCCCCTCCTTTTCCCCCCTCCTCAATTATCATCTATTTTTCCTCTTATTCCCCTTTTATCGGGTAATTTTTGGCGCAAATTTCCCACTCCTGGTCTCTTTAACATGGTTGAGTCATCCAGAGATCCTTTCAACACAGAAACTTCTAGTGTAAGGCCTCAGTGTCGCTTGGGAGTTGGGAGAGGGTGGATGTAAGCTCCCCCTGCTCTTGCCTCATGAATGGACCAGTCGGCAATAATACGTCTTTTCCCCCCCCCCCCCCAATACTATTCCCACTTCTTTTATTGATCTTAAATGTTCATATGTTCATATTAAAAGCAAAATAGGGGCATACGGATAAGTAATAATTATATACATGTTACATATGACGATTTTCGTCAGAATAGAACCAAATATCTTCGCTTGGCTTGGCGGAGGGTTTGAACTACCATGGCTACGCAGTTTATGAGTTAAACTATCTCCCTCATTAGATATTTTGGGAACATATCGATATGATCAACTTGTATTTTTACCTCTCAGCCTGATCAACTCATTAAACAAAATCTTAATTTATCCTCATTTCCCTATATACCAATTTGATAGTCTGTATTTTTAACCTGTCTTCTATTATTCTATTATATTACTTGACATGATATTTAATTGAACCTTTCTCGCCCAACTAGAATATTTGAGAAGATTGCCATATCGTGCGAGTACTTCCGAAATGTGTTCCCGATTTCCTTCGTGTTGGGGTTCTACGTGAGCATCGTGGTGCAGCGGTGGTGGGAACAGTACATGCTCATTCCTTGGCCCGATACGGTCTGCATCTTGGCTTCAGCGTACATACAGGGACAGGTAAGTAGTGGAATGGGTTGATTAGAAGTGGAACAGGTAGATGGGAAAGTGGAAAAGGTAGATGAGAAGATAGAATAAGTAGATGGGAAGGTGGAAGAGGTAGATGAGAAGGTGAAAAAGGTAGATAAGAAGGTGGAACAGGTAGATGCAGAAGTGAAAAGGGTAGTTGAGGAGCTAGAAGACATACATAGTGAGGAGGTAGAAGAAGAATGAGAAGAGAAAGAGGTACAATAAGAAATGGAAGATATAAGCTGACAATTAAGAAGAGGAAATTTGGTATGTGGTGTCGCGTACTGTGGAACACGTAGATGGGGAGGGTGAAGAGGTAGATTTTAGGTGAAACAGGTAGATATGAAAGAAGTGGAAGAGGAAGATTTGATGCTGGAAGATATAAAAATGGGAGTTGAAAGATGTAGTTAGTGAGAGGGAAGGAGAAACATGGAAGGAGGAAGATAAATAATTAAAAGTGGAAGATGTAGCTAAACAAATAATAGAGATAATTCAGAAAATGGTGTAGCGTAGATGGGAAAATATATGCTGATTCCTTGGCCCGATACTGTGCGCATTTTGCCCTCTGACTACATAAAGGGACAGGTGGGTGCTCTAACAGGTAGATTGAGAAGTGGAACAGGTAAATTTGGAATGGAAAAAGATACATTTAAAAGTGGAAGTGGAAGAGGTATGATAGTGGAAAGGTAGATGTAGAAATGGAAGATGTATGATAGTGGAAATGTAGATACTATGATATACTATATAAGGAGAATCTACAAATTCTTGACTAACTATGCATGTAAAATTTAGTAAAGTTCATCTTTCTCCATAAATCCTCAAATATCTCTATCTATCTATAATGTCTCTACCCATGGCTCTATATCGCTATACCATCAGGATGAGCGGGGTAGACTACTGCGTCGATCGTTTGCCCGCTACATCAACCTAGCCTTTGCCCTGGCCTTCGCCAGGATATCTCCCAGGGTGTCCAGGAGGTTCCCTACATACCAACACTTTATTGACGAAGGTATGTCCCCCCCTTCCCCCTTCTCTCTCTCTCTCTCTCTAATCCGTTTAGCGTAGGCCAACCAGATTAATCCCATCCCTTGGAAATAAACCAAAACATTGAGAGCTTAAGAAAACTCAATTTGATTTCTGAGAATAAGAGGGCAGCTGATATAGTATTATACGATTCTAAAAGAGTTTAGTAACGTAAATGTCAATAATCTATTAAGATGGTCAGAGAGAGTTCCACAAGAGGAAAGAAAATAATACTAATAGGCAGGAAAGCGAACCAAAACACAACTAAAAATATCTTCGCCCACAGTATAATTGGTGAGTAGAATAAGCTCCCTAATGAGACAGTGGCTCAATAGACACATTAAAAAAGAAGCAGATCGAACTCATATCTCAGAGAAGTTGGTCTGGTATAGATAATGATTACTTATAAGAGAACTTGACAGAAATGAACGCTGTTTTCAGTTGAAAAGGGCAGAAGGAAAAAAGAAAGACAATATTTGGAATATTTATTATAGAACATTTCAGGCTTAGAATACCTTGTTTTATCATTTCCCAAAGTTACGCCCTTTCCTCTTGGGACACCCTCTCTCTCTCTCTCTCTATATATATATATATATATATATATATATATATATACTGTATATATCAACAACAACCCAATAATCTGACAGACCCCGGATCAGCTAGTGTTAATAATCCATAATCGCTTTATTGACTCAGGAGTTGCAGTGGTTGTAATTAACAGGACTCTCCCTAACTATTGGCTGGGTGATTGATGTACTTGGATGGTTTATTGATGGTAGATGAGTTTAGTATTACGCCTCATGTTCATAACTCGGGTATGGTGGTAAGGAAAGGAATAGACAACATATTAGACAGACTTGCAACCGTGCAGACGTACACGTATCTCAATCATTTACAATTCTTCACGTGCAATTTTACACAAACACACACACACACATACACAGATAACTTAACCACACACACACACATGTGAAAAGAGTTGAAATTTAACTAGATATATGAAAACTATAAAGATACAGTCAACCACCCACCCCAAGGCAAAATAGAGAGGCGGATGGACCTCATCAGGCCACAGCCACCCGCCGTAATAGGTTTTCTGTTATAACTGTGGCAAACCGGCTATCTCTATAATACCTGGTGCAGAGTATTTTAACCTTTTTATAAGGTTTTCTCTCTTAGATGGGTTGCCGACCAAGGCTAACAAATCCCAGCCACCGGTTAAGAGACTAACATCTAATTGAATAAAGTGGAAACATTTTGAAGAAGCCTTTGTTCTGCAGTGGACTAACTCAGGCTGATGATGATGATGAACTGAGGAGTGAAAAGCTCAATAGGTGGCATGAGAGAGTGTGTAGTCCGAGATTACGAAACAAGACATAAATACAGTGGTGATATAGCTTCGAGAAGTCAAACTGCACCGATCCAGAGGTAGACAGCCTAATGTCATGAAGACAGCCAGATGTCATTGATCTGAGAATGTAAGACTATGTTGGGCCAGTTGCAGAAATTCGTCTGACTCGTCATCTCACTCAACATCAGGAATAAGACCTCCAGACTTCATCATGCGGAGCGATCACATCTACAGACTTTAAGCCTATATCTGAAGGGAAAATTGAAATTTAACATATAATAATAATTATATGGTTACGATTAATTATCAATCAAGTATGTATGTTACTCTATCCACCTATCCCTCTCTTCCAGGCTACATGACCCACACAGAACGCGGGATCTTCGAAATGTTGGACGGTCACTCAGAGCACCACAAGATCTGGCTGCCTCTGGTGTGGGCCAGCTTGCTCATCCGCCTCGCCCGTAAGGAGGGAAGGTGTCCGGACGATCATGGGCAGAAGGCGGTCATCACGGAGATCACCAACCTCAGATATAACTGTGGAAAGCTCCAAGAGTACCACACCATGTCTGTCCCTCTGGTCTATACGCAGGTGAAAGCTACTGATAAGATATATTGTAAGGACTAAATAGAAGTATATATATATATATATATATATATATATATATATATATATATATATATATATATATATATATATATATATACCGGTATACATGTGTATGCTGTAGAAAGGAAGAACAAAATCTTTAAAAAAAAACACACAATTGGAGAGTACCACAACATGCCTTTACAGCCTCTGGTCTATACTCAGGTCAGAGCTACTATTTCACCATTTTGCTATAACCAGAAAGGATGATGTTATGCGCTTTCTACTTTACCCATTTTTATAACGAATCTGGAACCTTATTTATCACGAATAGAGTGAATGCATTACAAAATTAATGTTTGTATAGGTAATCTACACATTTCCCCTCAGGTGGTGACTCTGGCCACATACTCCTACTTCGGGTTTGCCATCGTGGGCAGACAGTTCCTGGATCCAGAGCAAAATTATGACAACCACTCTGTTGACTTCTATGTACCCATCTTTACGTTCCTACAGGTTGGTATAAATTAATTGAATGTTAGATACGAAGAGCATAGGTGGGATAGAAAAGAGGGAAGAGGGAGGAGGTGGAGAAAGCAGGTGGGGAGAAAGTGGGAGGAAGGGGAGCATTGGTCTGAAGCAAATACGAAGGAAAGTAGTTGTGGAGAGAAATCGGAAGGGGATGGGGAGACAGGGGAAGAAATTAAGAAAGAGAATGTTGAAATATAAACGCCGAAACTACATTGAGAGAAGCAATTTTGGAAAAGAAAGTATATTGGGGTCGATTGTTTATTTTAGGCCATAACACACATACAATTGCAATTGTTTTTGTTATACAATTGAATAAGCATAAATAATAATGATAACCATTATTAGCTCATTGTTGCTTATTACAAACGTAATTACATGTATTGAGATAGCTTGTGTGAGTAAAATAACAATTACAAAATATGAATACCTCCCTTCTTCCGTCAGTTCATCTTCTACATGGGTTGGCTGAAGGTGGCAGAGTCCCTCCTTAACCCCTTCGGAGACGACGATGACGACTTCGACACCGCAGATTTTCTAGACAGACATTTGGAGGTAAGTAAGAGTAAACTGGTGATCTTCTTGCTTATCTTACTAACTCTTGGTCATCCTCCTTTCGGGACTTCGATGAGATTTTTTTTTTATTGCGCTAGACATATCGAAAACCTTTGATATAATCTCTAATTTCCAAACTACCCTCCTTCGGTTTTCTATCCCTCTATCTGTGCCCTTGTCTCTAATTTCCTTTCAGACCGCTCCATACCTGAAGTTGTGGACGGCCATTGCTCACTTCCTTACCTATCAACTCCGGTGTTCCTCAGGGCTCTGTCCTGTCTCCAATTATCTTCCTAATATTCATTAATGATATATTCAAATGTACCTCTAGTCCTATCCACTCATATGTTGATGACTCTACCTTACACTGTTCAACTAGTTCTTCACACCAACCCAACATACAAGCACTCCAAAACAAACGTGACGTGACGAGGCCATAGAACGCCTATCTTCTGATCTTTCAATTATTTCTGATTGGGGCAGAGAACATTATGTTACTTCAATGCCTCCAAGACCCAGTTTCTCCCTCTATCTCTCCATCACAATCTTCCACAAGACTATCAACTTTTCTTCAACAATACACAACTCAACCCTTCATGTTCTCTCAATATTCTAGGTGTGTCTTCCCTCCCCAGACCCCCTTCAAGCTAAATATGTAAAAATATAACAAAATCGACAGAAAATTTCCCCCATTCATGTGTCGATTTATTCAAATCGTTACCTGAAGAGGGTGAAGTGTCTTATAATCGCCAAACAAATGAAGTGAAATGTCTTAAAATCTACAAGCTAATGGAGTAAAACGAGGAGGATTCAAAACGAGCCTCCTCGCAGCAGATAGGGTTAACAGCAGTAATACGTATGGTTTGACGACAATATATCGCCATGTGTAACATTAATTATCATATTTGCTTTATCTGACAGAAACACCCTCTACTAACGTTTATGGCTATACGGTACCTTATATATTTCATCATCCCCACACTCTCTCTCTCTCTCTTCAGCTGTGTGGTTTTTATCTGCTGCTGAAATACTGTCTGTCTCGTTGCACAATATTTAAGGTTGGGTTGCAGCAAACTGTTAATCTTGTCTGTCCGTACCTCTCTCTCTCTGTGTGCAGGTCTCGTACATGATCGTGGACGTGATGCACAAACTGTATCCTGAGGTTCTCCAACACCCTAACACCAACACTAACAGTAGTAAGGACCCTCCACCACCACCATCACCACCACCACCACCACCCATGGATAACCACCACCACAAGCACCCTCGGAAGGAACCAGGATCCCCCATTATCAAGGTAGGTGGCAGAAAATAGAATGAAATTTTGTATATATAAAATTATATACATTTTGAGAATGACGAAAATTGTGTAGTTTATGTCTGTTTTTCATGTGTTACGTTCATAAATGTGTTACGTTCATAAATGTGTTACGTTAATCATAAATGTATTACGTTAATCATAAATGTGTTACGTTAATCATAAATGTGTTACCTTCATAAATCATAAATGTGTTACGTTTTAAACTACTCATAAATGTGTTACGTTAATCATAAATGTGTTATGTTTTAAACTACAACACATTTATCCAAAATGTGTGCTATAAAAAATCAATCACATTTGCGGAGAAAACGTATCTTAAGGCAACTACGTTACAAATACATGCACTATTAAGTTATTATATGTTCTATGTGAATAGAATAAGTATGTTACAGTACTCTATATCCTGGCAACTGTGAACATTATCTTTCTTAAAAAATAAAATAATAATAATTAAAAATTAATAATAATAATTAAATAAATATACCAACTGTCATCAGATTAAACGTGGGTATTTTCAGAAAATTACAAGTTTTCTCTTTGCTAAGGCTTTACTTAACATGTATTCTTCTTTCAACCTTCCTTACATTTGACACCCAGAGTTGTTACGTTTATCTCTTGCATACACTTCATATCCTTTAATATATACTGTTTTCTTTATAGTCTTCCACGTGTGATTAATTAGTGTTGTAGCTCCAGTGAGCCCTTG
Organism: Paralithodes platypus; assembly: GCA_032716605.1. Taxonomy (NCBI): domain Eukaryota; kingdom Metazoa; phylum Arthropoda; class Malacostraca; order Decapoda; family Lithodidae; genus Paralithodes; species Paralithodes platypus. The sequence goes on from CM064504.1 coordinate 19,076,820, forward strand.
ATAGGAACCTTGTAGACTCCCAGCAACCCGCCCGCCACAGCCAACGTGGTGGCCCCAGAGTTATATCAAATAGGTTGTTGTGTGGAGTGGTTGCTGTTGTGTAATAACTGGAATGAGTAACCTTGTAGGAGATGTTGTGTGTTTTGTATGTGGTCTTGGGGCTTGGTGTTAGGTTTATTTGATATGTGTATTTGTTCAGATGTAGTCTGGCCAATGCTGATGGTGTTCTAATTGGTAATAATATTTCAGTTTCGTGTATGCCTGGTTGGGTGCACCTAAGGACTGTGTATCTCTGTTCTTTGACAATGGAGGCCTACTCCAATATTTGTTAACTTAATTATTTGTTTACAGTTGAAAAGGTTAGGTTACTAGGATTAATTACTTGTTATGGAGACATATGAAAACTGTAGCAATGTATCTTGCAATGTCCTACATTGAATTATCGAAGAAGCAGTGTGAGAATGAATTGATTTACATGCATAGATTTGGCTAAGCATTTTAGTATGATGAAGAGTTGAAGACCTATATAAGTGATCTTGCGGATACCATTTATTTAGATTATGATGCAGAAATACAGGCCTTAATGATTGTAGCGGTTGTGAATGCTTTAGCCCTAGACATGCACAAATGCTTCAGGCATAGACTAGCACTAAGAAGTATAGGGGTCCCCAGCTCTGTCCTACGAGCCTGTCGGAGCTGTGTGGTGGGAGGCGGAGAGGACCAGGCTACAGGAAAGCTTCACCGGTCAGGCACAACGGTCAGACCACACACACATACTCCGACACAAGTTCGGTCGCAGGTAAACACACACACCTGGAAGGGCTGTGTAGAAGGCTGTACAATGAACCCCGCCATGGACTTAACCATAAACCAATTTGGCTTTGTAGAAAACTCGCAGAATACAGAGACTTGGCTTATTTTGGTAGTTACTTGCATAACTGAACTATAATTACAGCATAATTACTCGCTTTTCTAGATGATTGCACAAAGTCTGGTTAGTCACAGACAATTAGACACGAGTTCAATTAACGCACGCAGTAGTTAGCTTGGTTGACAGACTGGCTTAACACAAAATAATTGGCTTGCTATGATAGAAAACTGGACTGTTGTATTCTAGATTACTTAGAACATGAACAAACCCAACTAACTAAACACAGCACAGATGAAGGGCTGGTCTATCAGGGGAAGGCTGATGGATAAAGCTGTAGACTGCTAATCAAAGGTCAGGGGATCTTGCCTCAAAGAATTGACAGGCCTATAAACGTATACTTCCGCTGTACCGACACGTTAAGAAATACCTCCACATTTAGTTGTACCAAATCATAGCATAGATATCCGCCTATTTCCAAAAATATTAAGATGGTATGGCAACTATCATTGCACAACATGTATTTAATAATTAGGCAGCAACAATTAAGCACCTAATATCCCGAAGCTTCGATCGATACTCTGGGGTCAGGGGTTTCACAGTCACAAGAGTTTAAGATTACTGCGTACCAGACATGATAATTCTGGCTACACCCAACCTATATCATTAACCATGTAGCCTGTATACCTGCAATGACGGCTCCACTCGGTTAATTGTATATACATTCTTGCCGGGAGTAATACAAGATCTTTAGAAACAATACAGGGGTAGGGTGGAAGGGAAGACGGTATGAGTTGTCTCTCCTACCTATATAAAGGTGCACAATGCCTGTCCTCTTATAGTATAATGAGTAAGGGAGGTACAATACGGGGAGACACCACTTCCCCTCGCTCTAGGGTCGGGTAGCTTCAACACACCAGCTGGAATTAACTAGAGTGAGAGAAACATAAACGAGAATGTTTAAAGAAAGAAGGCTAAATGTACTCACCAGAAACACCATAAAGTTGATAGGAAAGGGGGTAGAACAATTATAATGGTGTAAATGCTGATAACCATGAATAATTGGAAGAGTAAGAGCTAAAGATAAATTGGTTAAACTTATGATGGAAAAAGAGTATAAACTAGGAAGTACATTCTATGATCATGTGCAAATATTAAGTATATGACATGTAGGCTGCGTAATAGTTAGTGTAAGTTAATTATACAAAACAAATACATTATGGGATTAATTACAGACTGCACAAGTGATTTTTATGAAAGAATGATTGTAGTGGTCCTAGGATATTTGAGTGATAGCCTGACGACAACTAAATAGAGTACTAAATGTTGGATTAAAACAAGTATTGTCTGTTTATTGATATGTGTGACTTTATGTCCAACAATATATCTGTCACCTAAATAACAACAAATTGTCCTCTAACACTTCCAGGTGGCGCAGAGCTGCTTTTAGCTACCTATATATACAGTATATGCCATGGAAATGGCAAGTACAAAACACAAAAACATCAACCCAATGGATAGGTTAAGTTTGCCAGGTTTGTTTGTTATTACTATGCTCAAATTATGTAAAATAGCAAATCAAAGGTACTTCTGTGACAGATAGAATTGTTGGCAAGTTTAAATGCAGAGGGCATTGATGGATTATGATCACCTATAGGCTATAAGCAAGTTACACTCACATTGTTTAGTGTAAAACCAATGTACTGAGAAAGGACACACATGTCTACTCTTTAGCTGGTACAGGGACAAGTTTAGTGAAGGGATAAAGGTTATAAGAATATACTGTATAATATATTACACCAAATAAATACAAGCATTTCTGAGCTGTGATGGTAACTGATTGCTCATTAAATGATAAACTTTAAATATTCCGTCTAGTATAAGGAATAAGATAATACAAAAGTGTTGCCAAAGTGTTAGGAATATATATATATATATATACTGTATATATATATATATATATATATATATATATATATAGAGAGAGAGAGAGAGAGAGAGATATAGAGAGTTAATAACACAGCATATCTGGCTAACATAACAGCGTATAAATATTTTGAATGTTCTCTTCTTCTTCAACAAACGATAACAGCAACTATCCTCGGCTCATCATGTAACCCATGATAATGATTACCACTTGCTCATTAAAGAGATATACAATTGCTTAATTAGCATATAACACGTATCTATAACTTACCTAATAGATTTATGGGAAAGTTAATATAATTATTATAAATTAATACATATTAAAGAAAAGCTTAATATATACAGTATATAGTTTGCTTTAGTTTCTTACACGTGTAAATTCATCCAAATACACCCACCTAGGCTTAGTGTAGATATTAACACCATATGTGCAGGAGCACTTAATAGAAAACTTGATAGTTTTGCTAGTAACCCCTGCAATATGATGGCGGTAATTATATTTTACTGTGGCTAATAATATATTATTTTGGTCAGGTAATTAATTAATATGGAATAAAAACATATCAGTTAACTTACTGACCCTATAATGTTCTTCAGATTTTCTCAGTGTATACCTCCTCCCTTACGAAGAGGGGGAGCACCCGCCTTTCAACACACTCCAGCCCTATTATGTCTAACTCTCTAACCCAAGAGTGTACCGATTATCCCAGTCTTTCTCCTACTTAACAAGTAAACTTTGGAGCTTTTTCCCTCAATCTGTCTTTCCCTCTTACAAATAGCTTCAATATACGTGTGTCCAGACATTTCGACTCTAACGTACCTTTAATTTGGCTCGTAAATACTTTCAACTTTGAGAGAGACATTTGTTACAGGTAGCTTTGCCTTTTGTTTACATCATACTAAGAAAAAATATACATATTTCACAAATTGAATTAATACGTTAAATAATATTCTGAGTATAATAATACCTCGGGTAGTATTGAAGCATTTAACTAGAAGAATATTTAAAGGGAAAGGGTTTATATACATTTTTAAAAAGTTTCCTTTCGTAGACCTCCATCAAACTTTAAAAAAAAAAAAAATCCTTTCTAGATATACTTGTATACCGATCAAATGCTGATACCTCCTTGCTATCGCTCGCCAGGAAAAAATCGACGCCTAAATGACACGAAAAGTCTTAATGTTGAAAAAACAAATTGAACGAATGGTCTTGTCATTGACAAACTAATGGGGCGAGCGTCTTAAAATCTGAAAACTAATGAGGCTAAGCATGAGGGAGGAGGAGGTCCAGAAAAAGCAACCATTTCCACTTAAGGGAAAACGTAAGGCAAACAATTTTCATTATAATCTATTGTTATCCATTCGGTCAACTTTGTATACACTTTAAAATATCATGGGTTATAAAAACAGGTATGCAAATATTATGGCAGGTGTTCAAAATAATATAGCCTTTAAAGGTGTATAGGTAGTGATTAATTAACCTAATTTAAGAATAGAGAGGTGTATCACATTACCAAAGGTTATTCATTACCAATGTGCCCAATTTGATTTGATTTACCCTTTCTATACCTTTGATATTATACTGTGTAGTATATTTTTAAACAGACTAGCTGGTTCGACAGAAACTATTTTCATTACAATGGCTTGTTACTGATTCTTTTACTTAGGTGACGCCAATGTTTCCTTTACTGTGGCTACCTGTAGACGATTTGGCTAGTTCAAGATGGTTCTATAAGTCTTAGGGAGTTAACTGTGTGATCTTTAACCCCTTCATTGTTATAAACCATTCTTAACTCCTTCTAAGCCATCACGTATTGGTCGTCTCAGTCTGGTTACCATTAGACGATTTTAATAAATATCTAAATAACAAACTATCTAATTAATAATGGTCCTTCTTAACGGCATAAAACCGTCTATTGTCACCCCCCCCCCCCTCCCAACAAAAAATAAATGCATTAATTAATTAATATATAAATAGAAAATTAATAAATACTATAATACAATAAATACTATAATACAATAAATACTATAATACAATAAATACTATAATACAATAAATACTATAATACAATACATACTATAATACAATAAATACTATAATACAATAAATACTATAATACAATAAATACTATAATACAATACATACTATAATACAATAAATACTATAATACAATAAATACTATAATACAATAAATACTATAATACAATTAATACTATAATACATTAAGTACTATAATACAATACATACTATAATACAATAAATACTATAATACAATACATACTATAATACAATAAATACTATAATACAATAAATACTATAATACAATAAATACTATAATACAATAAATACTATAATACAATTAATACTATAATACAATAAATACTATAATACAATAAATACTATAATACAATAAATACTATAATACAATAAATACTATAATACAATACATACTATAATACAATAAATACTATAATACAATAAATACTATAATACAATAAATACTATAATACAATAAATACTATAATACAATAAATACTATAATACAATAAATACTATAATACATAAATACTATAATACAATAAATACTATAATACAATAAATACTATAATACAATACATACTATAATACAATAAATACTATAATACAATAAATACTATAATACAATAAATACTATAATACAATTAATACTATAATACAATAAATACTATTATACAATACATACTATAATACAATAAATACTATATAATACATACATACTATAATACAAATAAATACTATAATACAATAAATACTATAATACAATAAATACTATAATACAATAAATACTATAATACAATTAATACTATAATACAATAAATACTATAATACAATACATACTATAATACAATAAATACTATAATACAATACATACTATAATACAATAAATACTATAATACAATAAATACTATAATACAATAAATACTATAATACAATAAATACTATAATACAATACAATAACAAAACATATAGGGTGTTATCGTGGTGCGTGGGTTAAATAACAAAACATATAGGGATGTTATCGTGGTGCGTGGGTTAAATAACAAAACATATAGGGTGTTATCGTGGTGCGTGGGTTAAATAACAAAACATATAGGGATGTTATCGTGGTGCGTGGGTTAAATAACAAAACATATAGGGTGTTATCGTGGTGCGTGGGTTAAATAACAAAACATATAGGGTGTTATCGTGGTGCGTTAAATAACAAAACATATAGGGTGTTATCGTGGTGCGTGGGTTAAATACAAAACATATAGGGTGTTATCGTGGTGCAATAAATAACAAAACATATAGGGTGTTATCGTGGTGCGTGGGTTAAATAACAAAACATATAGGGTGTTATCGTGGTGCGTGGGTTAAATATTACTCTCACTTGACCTAGGTTAATGCAATATATTAAGGGAGCTTTAAGGGGAGATATCGACTTGAGGGATTTTTTTCTGGACCCCTTTCTCCCTCATGTTTAGCCCCATTGCTTTTGAGATTTTAAGACAGTCGCCCCATTAGTTTGGCGATTTTAAGAACTTTCGCTCCATTTCCGTCAATTTTAAGACCTTTCGTGCAATTTAGGTGTCGATTTTATCCTGGCGAGCGATAGCGAGCCTGTAATTTAAGAGGAACCGGCTTTCAGCCGGGACATTTTTTACCGAAAAATTTACAAATTTATCTTGAAAGGGGCTCAAGGGGGTGTAATCTTAAGCTTGATGGATATCTAGAGACCAAACTAAAAACCTCCCCTTAAACACGTATAAGGAAAAACATTTATTTGGTAGTTCTTGCGCAAAATCAGGTACCGCTAGAGAAATACGGAGACTAACTGGCCTGAGTATGTATATATATATATATATAATAGAATAATCGCTTACTTTGTTATATTTTTGCACTATGATGTCAGTAAATTATTAACAAGGCTTGAACACCAATACACTTTGATAACTCGGCTTATTATATAATAGCTTGCTGCAATGATACTTTGAGGTAAGGTATGTGCTAAGATTATATCATTATTAGACCCAATAGCTTTTTATCATTTGTATCGTTTAATATTATGTTACGATATGTTGTTTACGATGTATAACATAATGGGATATACTATAGTTAATTGAATTATATTTATTTCAACTATTTCTTTTATTGATGCACACTTCTATATTTGTATGTGTAATTATCTCTCAACCATTCAATGAGTTAATCAATCTTTATGTCAACTTTCTTACTGACTGAATGCATTTTTAACTGCATAATTATCTGTCACTACAAATTACTATTATGTCATGTCCTTCAATCTCTTTTTCACTCTCGCTCTCTCTCACTCTCTCTCTCTCTCTCTCTCTCTATATATATATATATATATATATATATATATATATATATATATATATATATATATATATATATATATATATATATATGCCGACATTTTCTTATGTTCTTTTATGCAGCATTACGGGGAGACTATGGAGCCGGGCCCTCTAACTGCCCAGGACTCACCTTACCCCCCCTCTCCCCCAAGGTAACACATTCTCTATACTCTAGGTCTGTAGTATCTTTATATCTGTAGTATCTGTGTCTGTAGTATCTGTGTCTGGTAGTATATCTTTTCATAACCAATTAACGGATTTTAACCCCTTCAGCACCATGACGTAACTTTCGTCTTATTCTGATTACCATTATACGATTGTCTTTAGCTTATAATCTACCTCTAGGACTCAAAGGGGTAAATATGTCAATAAACCATCTGGATAACCCATAAACGGATTTTTTATGAAACTTGGTCATTGGGTGCGAGGTATACAGTAGTATTAACTTTTGTCTTTGTATTTATTAAGAGGGGCTATTGTATTTTATTTTATTTTATTGTAATAATTTAATTTTAATTTATTTTTGTATTTCTCTTTCGCTCCCTAGACCTTTATCAAGTTAAACAAATAATAATAATGATGAAATATAAATAAAAAGCCAAGATCCCTTTTCGAGATAAATGTATATATTTTTCGGTAAAAAAGGCCCGGCCGAAGGACGGTTCCTCCTAAATTACAGGCTCGTTAACACTCGCCAGGAAAAAAATCGACACCTAAATGGCACAAAAGGTCTTAATATGGGAAAAGAAATGAGGTGAAAGGTTTTATAATCGACAAACTAATGGGGCTAAACATGAGGGAGAAGGGGTTCAGAAATACTAACTACCTCCCTTTAACTCTTTTCCTTGTATTTGTTAATGTGTTTTGTTGTCCTGTACATCTGTTATTTTCCTTGAGTTTATCGAGGACAAATGGATCAATTTATATGAAGCTTGGTCAATGAGAACAGGGTATTCCAATCAATCCTATCCATATGTTAAGCAGCCTGTCATGTTTCAGTCTGTTAGCAAGCACAAACGAACACATATGTTAAGCAGCCTGTCATGTTTCAGTCTGTTAGCAAGCACAAACGAACACATATGTTAAGCAGCCTGTCATGTTTCAGTCTGTTAGCAAGTACAAACGAACACATATGTTAAGCAGCCTGTCATGTTTCAGTCTGTTAGCAAGCACAAACGAACACATATGTTAAGCAGCCTGTCATGTTTCAGTCTGTTAGCAAGCACAAACGAACACATATGTTAAGCAGCCTGTCATGTTTCAGTCTGTTAGCAAGTACAAACGAACACATATGTTAAGCAGCCTGTCATGTTTTAGTCTGTTAGCAAGTACAAACGAACACATATGTTAAGCAGCCTGTCATGTTTCAGTCTGTTAGCAAGCACAAACGAACACATATGTTAAGCAGCCTGTCATGTTTCAGTCTGTTAGCAAGCACAAACGAACACATATGTTAAGCAGCCTGTCATGTTTCAGTCTGTTAGCAAGCACAAACGAACACATATGTTAAGCAGCCTGTCATGTTTCAGTCTGTTAGCAAGTACAAACGAACACATATGTTAAGCAGCCTGTCATGTTTCAGTCTGTTAGCAAGTACAAACGAACACATATGTTAAGCAGCCTGTCATGTTTCAGTCTGTTAGCAAGTACAAACGAACACATATGTTAAGCAGCCTGTCATGTTTCAGTATTAGCAAGCACAAACGAACACATATGTTAAGCAGCCTGTCATGTTTCAGTCTGTTAGCAAGCACAAACGAACACATATGTTAAGCAGCCTGTCATGTTTCAGTCTGTTAGCAAGCACAAACGAACACATATTAATTAAACTTGGTGAGCTATAATATTTAGTTCTTCCCCCCCCCCCCACACGCACACACACAACTGCGGGGATTCCAGCTTTAAGGGGAGATATCCACTTGAGGGATTTTTTTCTTGACCCCTTTCTCCCTCATGTTTAGCCCCATTGCTTTTGATATTATAAAACGTTTGCCCCATTAGTTTAGCGATTTTAAGAACTTTCACCCCATATTAAGACCTTTCGTGCAATTCAGGTGTCGATTTTATCCTGGCGAGCGATAGCGAGCCTGTAATTTAAGAGGAACCGGCCTTCGGCCGGGAAATTTTTCTACTGAAAAATGTACAAAGTTATCTTGAAAGGGACTCAAGGGGGTGTCATTTTAAGGTTGATGAAGGTCTAGGGAACAAACTAAATACCTCCCCTTAATACTTGGAGTCCTCTAAACGTAACTATAGCACCTTTTGTTTCTATCTTTAACGTAACTATATCTATATCTTTAACGTAACTATCTAAACGTAACTATAGCACCTTTTGTTTCTATCTTTAACGTAACTATCTAAACGTAACTATAGCACCTTTTGTTTCTATTTTTAACGTAACTATCTAAACGTAACTATAGCACCTTTTGTTTCTATCTTTAACGTAACTATATATATATCTTTAACGTAACTATCTAAACGTAACTATAGCACCTTTTGTTTCTATCTTTAACGTAACTATCTAAACGTAACTATAGCACCTTTTGTTTCTATTTTTAACGTAACTATCTAAACGTAACTATAGCACCTTTTGTTTCTATCTTTAACGTAACTATATCTATATCTTTAACGTAACTATCTAAACGTAACTATAGCACCTTTTGTTTCTATCTTTAACGTAACTATCTAAACGTAACTATAGCACCTTTTGTTTCTATTTTTAACGTAACTATCTAAACGTAACTATAGCACCTTTTGTTTCTATCTAAACGTAACTATATCTATATCTTTAACGTAACTATCTAAACGTAACTATAGCACCTTTTTTTCTATCTTTAACGTAACTATCTAAACGTAACTATAGCACCTTTTGTTTCTATTTTAACGTAACTATCTAAACGTAACTATAGCACCTTTTGTTTCTATCTTTAACGTAACTATCTAAACGTAACTATAGCACCTTTTGTTTCTATTTTTAACGTAACTATCTAAACGTAACTATAGCACCTTTTGTTTCTATCTTTAACGTAACTATCTAAACGTAACTATAGCAACTTTTGTTTCTATCTTTAACATAACTATATCTATATCTTTAACGTAACTATCTAAACGTAACTATAGCACCTTTTGTTTCTATCTAAACGTAACTATAGCACCGTTTGTTTCTATCTTTAACGTAACTATATCTATATCTTTAACGTAACTATCTAAACGTAACTATAGCACCTTTTGTTTCTATCTAAACGTAACTATATCTATATCTTTAACGTAACTATCTAAACGTAACTATAACACCTTTTGTTTCTATCTTTAACGTAACTATATCTATATCTTTAACGTAACTATAGCACCTTTTGTTTCTATCTTTATGAAACTGGTAGTTCTACTTATTAGAAACTTACAAATTTGTCACACATAATTTATAAATGGTTGTTTGACCCCAGTACGGGTGGGTCATTCACCCTCCCATAATCAGTCTGAAATGTATATCCAAAATTCGAAAATGGATATTAATCGTGATCGTATGCTCAACCTTTAACTGTGTTGGTGGTGTGATGGTTTAGGTACTAATTTTCTGGGTGTGGTGTCCCGAGTTCGAATCCCGGGAGGACCATATGCTTTCATTAGTTTATTCAAGTACATTGGGGTTTGTAATTGATGAATAATGTTAAGAACGGGGTGTTACTTATTATCGGCAAAATGTAATTAATTATGTGCCTTTAACCCATTCACCACAATAACGCCCTTTTTACTACATATTCTGGCCAACCTTGGACAATTTTATGCGGTTGAAGAAGGACCTATGTTATTACGATGGTTTATTGAAAATTTAGTACAAAACTATGGCAAGAATCGGTAACAAGAAAAATGAGCTTGTGATGCCACCGTAAGTGCGTGTGTCGGTCTGTATGTTGGCCAAATGTCTGACCTAATCTTTGACAATCTTACATCGATAAACTTTTATGTGGTGTCCAAAAATATATAATTTAGTTAAAGATTCAATTACCTCCATTAGTCTATCATCACGATATGTTGTGACATTATCATTACATAAGTTTACACAAGAACCAGAACAGTCGTGAAGCAAAACAATTGAAGACCAAATTGGCAAATGTTGTATTAGGAGTCACCATTTACTATTACACCTTTCAGTACCGCTGCCGTTCTGTTAACTGTATTCTGGCTACTGTTAGACGATAATATTCAGTTAAAAAAGGGCCTCCAGCAATTAACAGGCTTCAAACTATCTCGCTTAACCCATTATACTACCACAGATCCTTCTTAAATTGCACAAAATCGTCTGAATTTAGCTAGACTAATATTAAAAAGACGTATCTAGTAGGTAAGCGGTTAAGGGTCTGGATTCTCAAAAATGCCATACGTTAAGGCCAGATGAGAAGCATAACAAACCTATCAATTAATTACGTATTTCTGGTCCATGGCGTCACAAATTATTCATACTAAAGAGAACTAGATTATCATATGACATGTTTTCTAACATTAATGGCACTAGAATTGAGTTTAGGATACGATAATCAAGTAGTCAAAAGGAGATACGTTATAATTTTTTTTTTTTTTTTTTTTATCATTCAGGCCCAGTATGTGTGGATGGTGATGTCTGGTCAAGTGTTTGTTTACTTATACCAACACACCACCATATAACTGTATACCTTCCTCTTCCCTTACAGAACGTCTCGCTCGTGGTGCACACCGAGATATAGCCAAGTGGGCGTTATCTTAGAGGGCGCCCGATCCACCGCCACCCGTCTAGCTCTGCTGCCCGCCCTCTCGCCCACTTTCAAGCCCAAGTCCGCCATCCCGACCAGCCCCACCAAGCCCAGGTCCAACTTCCCGCCCAACCCAGTTCTCCCAAAGGGCCACAGTCGGTCAACCTTCCCCCCTAGTCCCACAAAGTCTAGATCAGAATACCCCCACAGCCCCCTGAACTCCAGATCCACCTTGCCACCCAGCCTTTCCAAATCGAGAGAAAATTACCCGCCCAGTCCCGCTAAATCGAGATCAAATTTCCCGCCCAGTCCCGCGAAATCCAGATCAAATTTCCCGCCCAGTCCCACCAAGTCTAGGTCGAGTTTCTCGCCCAGCTTGGCTCAAAATCGCGGCAATCTTCAGAACACCGCTTATCCCAGGTCGAATTTCACGCCCAATTCCGCCCAGTCCAGGTCCGGAAACCCGCCCTCCCTGCCCACCTCCGAATTTCAGGGCCGGAAGCAAGATTATCGTCCTCGTTTACACCTCAAGTGATGTGGGAAAAATGTAAACAGGTTATAATACTAAACAAAATACAAATGATAATATATAAATCAAAAACAATAATCTAATCAATATAATCTGTACTGCATTAATGTCATCTTTCTTGTAAATCACCAGCATTACACATCTATATCGTGTTCATATTTGTGTCAATATAATATAATATAATAATCAAATTTATTAATTAAGTATACCGAACTAATGGCAACAAACTCTGAATACCTTATGGCGTCTTCTATTAACGTGTATTATTCTTTGCAGTAATATTGATAGTGTTCATTAGGATTATGTTCATGGTTAATCTTAGGAAAGGTCCGAAAGGAGGCGACATAAATGCAGTAGCAACTTTCGGGTTTTATGTAGAGAAATGTAAATACTTTGAAAACACTCAGAATCTTTAGAAAAATACACAACACTTAACATTTTAGAAACCCAAAAATATTATGAACAATCAACAACATAAACTATATAAATACATCTCCAAATATTATTAACAATCAACAACATAAACTATATAAATACATCTCCAAATATTATTAACAATCAACAACATAAACTATATAAATACATCTCCAAATATTATTAACAATCAACAACATAAACTATATAAATACATCTCCAAATATTATTAACAATCAACAACATAAACTATATAAATACATCTCCAAATATTATTAACAATCAATAACATAAACTATATAAATACATCTCCAAATATTATTAACAATCAACAACATAAACTATATAAATACATCTCCAAATATTATTAACAATCAACAACATAAACTATATAAATACATCTCCAAATATTATTAACAATCAACAACATAAACTATATAAATACATCTCCAAATATTATTAACAATCAATAACATAAACTATATAAATACATCTCCAAATATTATTAACAATCAACAACATAACTATATAAATACATCTCCAAATATTATTAACAATCAACAACATAAACTATATAAATACATCTCCAAATATTATTAACAATCAATAACATAAACTATATAAATACATCTCCAAATATTATTAACAATCAATAACATAAACTATATAAATACATCTCCAAATATTATTAACAATCAACAACATAAACTATATAAATACATCTCCAAATATTATTAACAATCAACAACATAAACTATATAAATACATCTCCAAATATTATTAACAATCAACAACATAAACTATATAAATACATCTCCAAATATTATTAACAATCAACAACATAAACTATATAAATACATCTCCAAATATTATGAACAATCAATAACATAAACTATATAAATACATCTCCAAATATTATTAACAATCAACAACATAAACTATATAAATACATCTCCAAATATTATGAACAATCAATAACATAAACTATATAAATACATCTCCAAATCAGACAGAATGGAGTTTTCAGATATTCTAAATAAATTATACAATATAAAAGACTTGAACAAATATAGACAAATCTATAAAACTAAATATACTGTACAGTCGCGCTAATAGTGTAAGTCATGTCTCGGCACCAAATATGTTTTGATCAATAATTTGGTATCAGCAATATCTAAGCTTCATTTCTTCATATCGAGTGAAATATACAAACATGTTCCTACACTTACCCACCCTATTCAACATCTGACAGCCATTAATACAGCACAGAGCAAGCCAAACGTAATGCCAGCTGGGACATGACTTATTAGCGCGACCGTACAGTATCTAGAAAAGTAAGCACCCTTGAAAACTCTATAAAAAGGAAAAATAGAAAAATTATAAATTCTCATATGAAACTGAAAAATAGACAATAATGGCTAGAGTAGAAAAGGAAAAAAACATGATTTGTTTTTTATTATACTGATAAATAAACAGACGATTATGATGATGATAACAATGATGATGATGATGATGGTGATGATGATGATGACAAAAAGGATGATGATGATGTGACAAAAAGAATGATAATGATGACAAAAATTGTGATAATAATGACAAAAAGGATGATGATGATGATGATGATGACAAAAATGGTGATGATAATGACAAAAAGAATGATGATGATGATGATGATGACAAAAATGGTGATGATAATGACAAAAATGGTGATGATAATGACAAAAAGGATGATGATGATAATGATAGTAAAGAGAACCAAGATGAACATTAAATATGACAAGGAATAAGATGCAGAAGAAAATATTAATAATTGTAACTAAAGGAAGATACCAAACAATATAATATTATAAAGATAAACATAAAACTATCGGTTAAGGTACTTTCTCCAACCAAACTATTAAATTACAAGGAACGTGAGTACTTAAGGGGAGGTTTTTAGTTTGTTTCCTACTCTTCCAGCAATCTTAAAATTTCACCCCCTTGACCCCCTTTCAAGATAAATGTGTAAATTTTTCGGTAGAAAAATTTCCCGGCCGAAGGCCGGTTACTCTTAAATCACAGGCTCGCTATCGCTCGCCAGGATAAAATCGACACCTAAATGGCACGAAAGGTCGTAAAATTGACAGAATAGGGCGGAAATTCTTAAAATCACCAAACTAATGGGGCAAGCGTCTTAAAATCTCAAAAGCAATGGGGCTAGACATGAGGGAGAAATGGGTCAAGAAAAAAGTCCCTCAAGTGGAAATCTCCCCTTCAATGGAGTTGACTGCTTTTTTGTAGTTGATGGACTTAGTGGAGTGGCTTTCTGACTGTTAAAGGGGGGGGGGGGGTAATTCGTTTGCTCCCTAGACCTCCATCAACCTTTTTAAAAAATACCTCAAAGACTCCCATGCGACATGAAAGTGTACATTTTTCGGTAGAATAATGTCCCAGTCGAAGGCCGATTCCTTCTATATCACAGTTTCGCTTTCGCTGGCCAGGAAAAATAACGACACCTAAATGGCACGAAAGGTCTTAAAATTGACATAAATGGAGCGAAAGGTCTTAAAAGCGCCAAACTAATGGGGGCAAACGTTATAAGACATCAAAACTAAGGGACTATACATGAGGGAGAAGGGTGTACATTAAGTGAGAATCTGCCCTAAATACAAAGCTCATGTTACTTATGGCAATATCTACTTACAGTGTATTAGACCTTATAGTGTGCTGTTATTATTAAGTACGTTAGGCACCATCAATAAATTGTAAATTTCCTGAGAGATTGGGAGACAATCGCTTAGAGACAGGTAAACATATATTTACTTATTTACATACATACACACACACACACACACACACACATATATATATATATACTGTATATATATATATATATATATATATATATATATATATATATATATATATATATACTGTATATATATAAGGCTGATCCATTATGACAAGTGGATGAATTAAGTGGAAGGGAAATCAGGAAAGAGCTTGCATTCTTTATTCCTCTTACGTTTCGGGCTACGCAGGATTCCAGCTTCAGAAAGGCTGGGATGTCTCTCTGAAGATGGGTTCTGCGTAGCCCGAAACGTAAGAGGATTACAGAATTCAAGCTCTTTTCTGTATTTCCCTTCCACCTAATTCATATATATATATATATATATATATATATATATATATATATATGCAGGGCGGTCACGAAACATTTGTCCACAAGGAATTCCCATGTAAAATATTGAATACATGGAAAACTAACAACTGTACACCTCATATTTTGTGGTTGGCATAAAACTATAAATCTCCCTTAATTACGTTATTTATAATATGATCCTTGTAACAGCCTGTGGTTGTAGAACGGGAACGATATTTTACTTTAATATAATGCCAATGGTCACGACCGCTCTGCATATATTGTAAATTTACTTTAATAAAGCATCCATACGTGTAAATATACTATAATTCTAATTTATGCAAACCTGTATATAATGTACATTAGTTTTTGTTTTAATATATTCAGCAATTAATGATGGCTGTAATTTAGACAAATACATAACTCATATTAAGTATATGTATAAAACTTCAAATATTCTGTAATATGTATTAACCATTATTTATTGTTTATGTATCCGAAACTTAGCATTGTATTACTTTGAAGAGTAAGTGATGAGGTTACCCTGCTGCTGTGGTAGTGTTGCCAGAAGTGGGCTACACCGTTTATTACTTAAGGGGGCCCACCTCGCTTATTTTTTCTCTCCCTCTCTCTTTGGCTTGTATCCATTCGGCCCCATTCAGCCTACTGTTTTAAGACGCTTACCCCCATCCAGGTGTCAATATTTTCCTGACGAGCGGTAGCGAGCCACCATATACAGTATATATTTTTGTTTTTGACAGCAAGCTAAATTTGTAAATTTGTCGATAGAAAAATTTCTCCGGCGAAGCCGGATTTTTCTATACAATATTGGGTCGCTATCGCTCGCCAGGAAGAAATCGACACCCGGATGGGGATAAACGTCTTAAAACAGTTGGCTGAATGGGCCCGAATGGATACAAGCCAGAGAAAGAGAGAAATGGAGAGAAAGATACAAAAAAAAAAAAAAAAAAAAAAAAAAAGTGACCCTCCTTAAGATACTACACCAGAACCCATTATAATAACCAACATTTTGTAGCGTAAACCTAGGGAAAACTCACCTCGAAGCACGAAAATATTAAGCCATAAAGTATAAAGCCGATACGAGACTCTGCTGCAGGTTATTGGCTACAGGTGGCCGGCCGTGTGTACAGTAGGTTAAGGGCAGATTTCCACTTGAGGGATTTTTTTACTGAACTCCTTTCTCATTCAGGTTTAGCCCCATTGATTTTGAGATTTTAAGACGGGCGCCCCATTAGTTTGGCGATTTTAGGAACTTTCGTCCCTTTTCTGTCAATTTTAAGCTCTTTCGTGTCATTTAGGGGTAAAAATTTTCCTGGCGAGCGATAGCGAGACTGTAATTTAAGAGGAACCGGCCATCGGCCGGGACATTTTTCTACCGAAAAATGTACAAATTTATCTTGAAAGAGGGTCTAGACTCTAGAGTGTGTGTTTTTAAGCTTGATGGAGGTCTAGGGAACAAACTAGAAACCTCCCCTTAAGGGAGGATGGGCGTATTTATTTCATCATTTATGTATTTTATTATTATTGTTTTAGTATCCTCCCTAGACCTTCAAGAAAAATTTGTAAATTTTTCGATAGAAAAATGGCCTTGGTCGAAGGCCGGTTCCTCTTAAATTACAGGCTCGCTATCGCTCACCAGGAAAAAAATAGACACCTAAATGACACGAAGTCTTAATATTGACAACGAAATGGGGCGAAAGGTCATAAAATCGCCAAACGTCTAAGAGGTGTTTTATAGGCTTGATGGAGGTCTAGCGAGGAAACTAAAAAATGAATGAATGAATAAATAGAACACAAAAAATAATACCCCCTTAACCCCTTCTCTACCGGGGATGTCTGTTGTTTTATTGCAGCTATATGCAGACGATTTTGTGCAGCTTAGGAAGGATCTGTGGTATAGTTAAAAGGGGGTTTAATAGTCCGTAGTCTCTTAATGGGAGGTTTTTAGTGTGTTTCCTAGACTTCCATCAAGCTTGAAATTACACCCCCTTGACCCCTTTCAAGATAAATTTGTACATTTTTCGGTAGAAAAATGTCACGGCCGAAGGCCGGTTCCTCTTAAATTACAGGCTCGCTATCGCTCGCCAGGAAAAAATCGACACCTAAATGGCACGAAAGGTCTTAAAAGTGACATAAATGGGGTGAAAGTTCTTAAAATCGCCAAACTAATGGGTCGAACGTCTTAAAATCTAAAAACCAATGGGGCTAAACATGAGGGAGAAAGGGGTAAAGAAAAAAATCCCTCAAGTGGAAATCTCCCCTTAATGGTTACACGTCCGTCCTAAGCTGAATAAAATCGTCTCATTATGTACAGTCACTCGTATAAATTCGCGGACCTCACCCAATTCTATGTATGGAAGTATGTATATCTCTGGAAACGAATTATAAGGAAGTTGGAGCTGTGGCCGTAATTTATCAGAATTATCAGTTAAAATATGGTCATTACACATTTAAATAATACATAAAACCAAATTGATCATACTTTTCATCCACCAGAAAACCCACATTATGGCTACATTTCTCTTCATGGCTCCAACTTCCTTATAGCCTGAAACTCGCAAGTGGTCAATTGGCTAAACGTCAACTACACAATAATAAATACCATTTCTTGACAAGCAAGTTCCATCCAAAAGATTAATCGAGATAGTTATAATTGCGTATTTAAAAACAAAGGGTGTCCACGATTTTTAAAAAAGTGACTGTACACTTAAGTCTGTTTTATTTTATTTATTTATTTTGTTATTTTTTTTCGAGCTGATGGTTTAATTGCAATCTCGCCATCATGAATACTCGACTCTTACCAAGATTTTGTTAGCGAAATACATTGCTAATTATGAAAACTTGGCAATACTATGACGCAGAGACATGGCAGGACCATATGCTTTAATGGAGAATCGAGAAATCAGATACTAAGGGATTCAAGTTAACATAAGCTGGAGAAAATAGACTATAGGTTAGGATCATAGCCAAACTCACCCTTACAGTTAATGTATAATATTATTGACTACCTAATATGTATAGACTTGTCATGTATGTTTGTAAGTATACTTTGTGTATGTTAGTTAATTCTACTAAATCAATAGCAAGACAGGACAGTAACTGGATATATACTGTACTGTACATACATAGATATATATATATATATATATATATATATATTATATATATATATATAATATATATATATATATATACTGTAATATATATATATATATATAATATATTATATATATATATATATATATATATATAGACTATATATTATATATATATATATATATATATATATATATATATATATAAATATATTATATATATACTGTATAATTATATATATATATATATATATATATATATATATATATTCTTATTTATGTATTTGTATCGATTTGTTTATGTATTTTTTTTTTTTTAATTATCAGATTGATTTGGAAGACTATGCTTGTGTGTACATATTGTGCAACGTTGTTAACCTCTTCAATATATGGTGACGCCCTTCATATATTATTCTGTGGTTCCCTTTGACGGCATAATGTCGGGAGAGGTAGGTATAGGCAGGAATAGTCTACTGAAAGAGTTACTGGCTTATAATGGCTGTGCGGAAGTGATAGTAAATAATATAGTGAAGCCTTAAATTCAGATCGTACCAGGTGATCCAATTAATGTGCAATATCAATAACAATGATAATTCCAAAGAATAGTAGTCGACAGTTAGATTAAGGGACCCATAGCTCGTCTTCTTAAGGGGAGATTTCCACTTGAGGGATTTTTTTCTTGCCCCCTTTCTCCCTCATGTCTAGCCCCATTGCTTTTGAGATTTTAAGACGTTCGCCCCATTAGTTTGGCGATTTTAAGACATTTCACCCCATTTATATAACTTTTAAGACCTGTCGTCCCATTTAGGTGTCGATTTTTTCCTGGCGAGCGATAGCGAACCTGTAATTTAAAAGGAACCGGCCTTCGGCCGGGAATTTTGTTTACCAAAAAATGTACTAATTTATCTTGAAAGGGGGTCAAGGGGGTGTAATTTCAAGCTTGATGGAAGTCTAGGAAACACACTAAAAACCTCCCCTTAAGCTTGCGAGAAATTGAATCATCACCATCTTTAGGGAGGGTTTTAGATTTCTCCCTAAACCTCTATCAAGCTTTAAAAACACCCCCTAGACCTAATTCCAGATAAATGTGTACATCTTTCGGTAGAAAAATGTCCCGTCCGAATGCCGGTTCCTCTTAAATTACAGGCTCGCTATCGCTCGCCAGGAAAAAAAATACACCTAAATTGCATAAAAGTTCTTAATATTGGCAAAATAAAATGGGACGAAAGATCTTTAAATCGCCAAACTAATGGGACGAACGTCTTAAAATCTGAAAACTAATGGAGCTAAGCATGAGGGAGAAGGGGGGTCCAGTGAAAACAACCAACCCCCCTTGTTTTTTTTCTGAACCCCCTTCTCCTTCATGTTTAGCCACATTAATTTTGAGATTTGATGAAGATCGTCGAATTTAAGACCTTTCACTCCATTTGTTGTCAATCTTAAGACCTATCGTGCCATTTAAGTGTCGATTTTTTTCCTGGCAAGCGATTTCCTGGCAAGCGATAGCGAGCATATAATTTAGAAGGAACAGGCCTTCGCTTCGGCCAGGACATTTTTCTACAGAATAATGTACACATGTATTTAGAAGGGGGATGTTGAGGATGTTTTTTTAAGTTTGATGGAGGTTTAGGGAGGAAAGTAAAACATAAATAAAAAAAATAAAAAAAATAAAATAATAATAATAATAATAATAATAATAATAATAATAATAATAATAATAATAAATTAATTAATCAACCAATAAATAAACCCTTCCCCCTTAAAGATTCAAAGGCTGGAACAGTTGTACAGTAATCTTAAATATGCTGAGAAACGTATGAATGAAACCTAGCTAATAATTATACCTATAGTGTTCTTAGGTGTTACTAGACAATATAGTAACCCATTCAGTACAGGTCACATTTTTTTCAGTATATTCTGGCAATTATTAGACGATTTTCTTGAGCAAGGAAGGACGACTACACATGAAAAAGGCTGCAGACTATTGCAATTAATCCTTTTAGCGACCATATATCCTTCTTAACCCATCCAATCCCAGCGACGGCTACCAGCCGT
This sequence comes from Paralithodes platypus, assembly GCA_032716605.1. Lineage (NCBI taxonomy): Eukaryota > Metazoa > Arthropoda > Malacostraca > Decapoda > Lithodidae > Paralithodes > Paralithodes platypus. The sequence continues at coordinate 19,097,974 of CM064504.1, forward strand.
CAGTAGATAAGTCACTCTCCAGTCCCAGCGACGGCTGGGAGCCGTCAGTAATGTACTTTCCTTGTAACTGCCTGTATCAGGCTGTGCCTGGTACCACGACCGTTTGAGCACTGCTCTCGATATGGCAACACTTCTCAGCTTATATGCAACCCTCTGAAGGCTGGGAGAGCCAGTCTTCCTTCATCTCTTGAGGTAGAAGGTTGTTCTATCTTGCCATTTTGGCCACATTGCTTGAGACTGGGGGAAACTTTTATTACTGTATCCTCTGGTACAGTAGTGGCTAAGCTTCACAAAATCGTCAAAATGCAGCTGAAATATCAACACAAAAGACGTCGCCGGTACTTTTCAGGGTTACTATTTGTTATCATTATGTGTGGTATATGTATGGTAAGAATAATAGTCACGTTACTGAATTTAAAGGCAGTATTTCGAATGTGTTACATACAAAAGCGTGGTGATAGTTTACATAGAGGGTGAAGACTGTAAATTTGATATATACTGTATACATAATAGGCAATAATGTGATTTATATGACAATTGACTTCACATATTTATCACTAGTAATATAGACAATAAAACATGAATGAATTATATTTGACTTTTACTTCAATCATTGTGGGGACGTTATTTTATATATTCATAAATTTTGTATTATTACTGATATATACATTTGGTTTAGTTTGCTCCCTAGACCTCTATGAAGCTTAAAGTAAATATCCCAAAGACCCCCCTTCGAGGTAAATTTGAAACAATTTCGGTACAAAAAAAGGCGACTTCCTCCTAAATTACAAGCTCGCTATCGCTCGTGAGGAAAAAATCGACACCTACAGTATATAGGGCGAAAGGTCTAAATATTGCCAAACTAATGGGGCGAACGTCTTAAAATCTCATAACTATTGGGGCTAAGCATGATGGAGAATGGGGTTCAGAAAAAAAAATTGTATGTATGTATGTATGTATGTATAATTATAATCTGGCACATACCCCATTTTTATTTATTCTTATATTATATTATTTTATTTCATTTATGTATTTTTTAAGTGGGGGTGGCCGACTCGAGACAGAGCCTTAACAGGTACATCACATTACAACAGAAAAACAAAACCAAACAAAAACAAAAAAACAAAATCACACACATCTAGGTCGTCCAGGAGAAATACCCAGAGACCCAGGCCCATTTGGGGTCCCCAGATGGATTCCCAGGTCCCAGATCTCCCAGAGAGGCTCCGATTTCCTCAGGCAGACACGCAGCGAAGCCACCACCACAAGCCTGCCCACTATGCATCCAGGTGTACCCTTCATTACTACCGGCTCCCCGGGCCAGGCGCCTGACGGACTATTATTTAGTCTAACTGGCGCATTACCCTCTCTCCCAAACGACAGCGTTTTCACTCACTAGAATTCTCTATTCATTCCTAATTATTTCCACTTCTCTTGCCTGATCTATGGTCATTCCTCATGACCCCCCTCCCCCCCTGACTTCTCTCTCTCTCTCTCTCTCTCTCTCTCTCTCTCTCTCTCTCTCTCTCTCTCTCTCTCTCTCTCTCTCTCTCTCTCTCTCTCTCTCTCTCTTTCTCTCTCTCTCTCTCTCTCTCTGCAGGTCATATACAAACTTTCCCTCTACTGTGAGTTGTACGCCTGTATTCATTCATTCATTTCCTCTACCATCCCACTCTTCCATCATCAATCTACCCAAAGTTGTGCAGGATCTAATTGTAGTAGCATATCGTGCGAATAATCAGTAAAATGTCGTGCGAATAATTAGTAGAATGTTGTGCGAATAATAATCTTACGCTGCATAATACAGTAAAGAGACTACCTACACAACAGTAACCATGCTAAATGCTTATTAAAGCCAAAATATGTTGCTCTACCGTTAACATAAAGGTGAGGATATTAAGTCAGATGAAGCTACTCCCAATTAATATACAGATCAAAATACAATACCAATACTAAATACAATACTAATACTAAATACAATACCAATACTAAATACAATACTAATACTAAATACAATACCAATACTAAATACAATACTAATACTAAATACAATACCAATACTAAATACAATACCAATACTGAATACAATACCGATACTAAATACAATACCAATACTAAATACAATACTAATACTAAATACAATACCAATACTAAATACAATACTAATACTAAATACAATACCAATACTAAATACAATACTAATACTAAATACAATACCAATACTAAATACAATACTAATACTGAATACAATACTAATACTGAATACAATACCGATACTAAATACAATACCAATACTAAATACAATAATAATACTAAATACAATACCAATACTAAATACAATACTAATACTAAATACAATACCAATACTAAATACAATACTAATACTAAATACAATACCAATACTAATACAATACTAATACTAAATACAATACCAATACTAAATACAATACCAATACTAAATACAATACTAATACTAAATACAATACCAATACTAAATACAATACTAATACTGAATACAATACCAATACTAAATACAATACTAATACTAAATACAATACCAATACTAAATACAATACTAATACTGTTCTACAACCGACAACTATTTTATTCAATGGTTATAGAGGCACACACATATAGGATAGGTAGTAATTAAATCTGCTTATTCATGCGTTTTGTACTTTATTTGGGCAAGAGTTCATTAATTGGTGTATACATGCAAATTATACGGTGCAGAAAATTACAAGTCTGATGTATTTTATGTCACATTGAGACAAGCAACTGTGTTTAGTAAACTAAAGGCAAACAGAGGTGCTATGTTAGTACTGTCAAACTAATCCATCAATATACTATGTGTCAGTACTGTCAAACTAATCCATCAATATACTATGTGTCAGTAAGGTCAAACTAATCCATCAATATACTATGTGTCAGTACTGTCAAACTAATCCATCAATATACTATGTGTCAGTAAGGTCAAACTAATCCATCAATATACTATGTGTCAGTAAGGTCAAACTAATCCCTAGATACCAGACGTAGTGATGACTGTCCTGCTAATCCATATATAGATGAGGGTGTGAGGTCCGTTGCCTGCTTGTCTGCTTGGCCTTTACTGGGGCGCCTTCTCACAGACATACCTGGAGGAGGAGCAGATATGATTAAAGGGGGATGGACATATTTATTAGTTTATATATTCATATGTTTATTACATTTTTAGTTTCTTCCCTAGACCTCCATCAGGCTTAAAAACACACACCCAAGACCCTCCTTCAAGATAAATTTGTACATTTTTCGATAGAAAAATTTCCCGGCCAAAGGCCGGTTCCTCCTAAAATTACAGGCTCGCTATCGCTCGGCAGGAAAACTTCGACACCTAAATGACACGAAAAGTCTTATTATTGACAAAGAAAATGGTGCGAAAGGTATTAAAATAGTGCGAAAGGTATTAAAATAGTGCGAAAGGTATTAAAATAGTGCGAAAGGTATTAAAATCGCCAAACCAATGGGCCGAACGTCATAAAGTCTGAAAACTAATGGGGCTAAACATGAGGAAGGAGGGGGGCCAGACAAACCAATCCTCCCCCCTTAATACAAATTGACTATACACTTCTCATATTCCATAATGTTTGATCCGAGTTACCCGAGGTGAGCACAATGTGCCGATTTTCCATATGTCTACATACTGTAAAATATTATATTCAAAAATAAAAATGGCACATTCTTTAACAAACAGGTGAATGTTCGTTCTTCTGGTAGCACTCCTCAAAAATATTCATACCCCTTTCTGTGCTGTAATTTTCGAGTGTTACTAGTCTCATAAACATTCGTCTAAACATTAGGCTACCATAGAGCAGTTGGGAGTATGTACATGCTTAGATTAATATGCAGTATTCGAGAATGCATAATATGTCGTAGGCTTGTGCATAAACCTTTAACTGTCTTGATAGGGTAATGCTTATAGTGTGCGGAATTTCAATGTGGGTATCCTAGGTTCGAATCCTTGGAGTACCACATGTATTCATTACTTCCATTGATTTCGTTAATTAGGTTTATTTGTAAAGTTAAGTGGTGGGTTGGTGAAAACAAATATGAATGTATACAATAATAGTTACAAAATAGTGAGGAGTGTACATACTGTGTGTTCTTCTGGTCGCACTCTTCATCGTTCCAGAGGTAACCAAACTCCTTCCTCATCTCCACACAGTCCTCCCCTGGGCCGAACAGGAAGGCCGTCTGGGTGTTGCTAGGCTCTTCATCCTCCCAGCTACAACCACAAACATAACACTACCATTAACGCTACACATAACCACAAACATAACACTACCATTAACGCTACACATAACCACAAACATAACACTACCATTAACGCTACACATAACCACAAACATAACACTACCATTAACGCTACACATAACCACAAACATAACACTACCATTAACGCTACACATAACCACAAAACATAACACTACCATTAACGCTACACATAACCACAAACATAACACTACCATTAACGCTACACATAACCACAAACATAACACTACCATTAACGCTACACATAACCACAAACATAACACTACCATTAACGCTACACATAACCACAAACATAACACTACCATTAACGCTACACATAACCACAAACATAACACCACCATTAACGCTACACATAACCACAAACATAACACTACCATTAACGCTACACATAACCACAAACATAACACTACCATTAACGCTACACATAACCACAAACATAACACCATCATTAACGCTACACATAACCACAAACATAACACTACCATGAACGCTACACATAACCACAAACATAACACTACCATTAACGCTACACATAACCACAAACATAACACTACCATTAACGCTACACATAACCACAAACATAACACTACCATTAACGCTACACATAACCACAAACATAACACTACCATTAACGCTACACATAAACCACAACATAACACTACCATTAACGCTACACATAACCACAAACATAACACTACCATTAACGCTACACATAACCACAAACATAACACCACCATTAACGCTACACATAACCACAAACATAACACTACCATTAACGCTACACATAACCACAAACATAACACTACCATTAACGCTACACATAACCACAAACATAACACTACCATTAACGCTACACATAACCACAAACATAACACCACCATTAACGCTACACATAACCACAAACATAACACCACCATTAACGCTACACATAACCACAAACATAACACCACATTACCAACCAACCATTTTAAGTGGGGAAAGAAGGAGCTCTAAAATGGATACAATACAACGTTTCAATATAGAGAAACGCAAACTAAAACTACGAAACCGGGAAGAAAGAGTTCACCTTCGTCTTAGATACCTGACTCATTTCTGTACTGACACCGAGTTAAATACACCAAGTACACACACCGAGTTGATTGGACGATACTGCATGAAGTTTGAGAAAGGGGGATATTATTCTGCTTGAGGGAATACCTTGTCATGCACTCAGAGATAGAAAGTGATGAGAACTTTTAATGCAGAGAATGATTAGCGCTGACAATTATCTGCTAAAATAATGGATGATAAAATGTAAAGAACGGGGTGTTCCTTAATATCTAAGAAGTCGGTTATTCAAAACAGAGAAATAAAGAATATGAGATCCCAAGGTTAAGGCCTAATGACCAAACTGCTATACTGTAGGTACTGTACGTACTTGGTATACTCGAAGGCACTGCCGTCCTCCCATACAAACTGGCCTTCCTTCTTGATGTCGTTGAGGCCGATCCAAGAGTTGTCGCTCACCAAGCCTGGGGAGATGGACGTTACCAAACACAAAAATAAGTATGGCCACCAATTATTTACACATGCACCACACATATAAAGCAGTCCCTCTCTCTCACACATTTGTATAAACCAAAGAATAAGAGGACTGTACTCAATTATCAGTTGTTCCAATTGAACATTTGGAGTGCCTGTTCATTGTTATCAAATTCCCAAAGGGCTTATGATACGATCAGGTGCTGGTGGTTAGAGATAAATATGCTTAACCCGTTGAGTACCGTAGGATACAGTAATAAATGTCCCCAGCAGTCCCAAGCACTGTGGCGAAAATGGCAGGAGAGACCACCTTTTCACCTCAAGAGATGAGGCAAGACTGGATCTCTCAATTTTTTTTTTTTTTTTACAAGGCTTAAAAAAAAAGAAAAAAAAAGAAAACGAAAACAAAAAAGTCTTGTACAGGCAGTTACAAGACAAATACATTACTGACGAATATACTCGGGCCTGGGACTGGGGAGTTACTTATCTACTGACAAATATACTCGGGCCTGGGACTGTAAGGGTTAACCAATTATTAACATATATAGTATATTTATTATTTGTCAGAGGTCAACACCCTTCTGGACAGCCTCCATAGGAGCCTGCACCCTTTCTTTCCTTTAACAACAGTACTCCATAAACATCACTGACAACTCATATTCTTAGGGGAAGTGTGGTGGAGTGATCTTAAGAACATAAGAACATAAGAACATAAGAAAATGGGAGTCTGCAGAAAGCCGATTGGCCTAAGCAAGGCAGATCCCTGTCCCACACAACCCCAAATCAATTACAAAGCCCAATTATAGGCTCAACACTCTAATACCCTGAGGATCATCTTACCAAAACGGTTAGAGATTAACGCAGGATTATGGGGGTCTGCAGAGCGCTGATTGGCCCAACCCGGCTGATCCCCCTTCACACCCAACCCTTCTCGTCCATATGCTAATCCAATTTTATCTTAAAGCTCCCTACAGTTTTAGATCCCACTATAGCACTTGGTAGTCCATTCCCCATCTACAACTCTGTTACCAAACCAATATTTGCCTATATCTTTTCTGAAACGAAATTTATCTAATTTGAAACCATTGGTACGAGTTCTTTCGCTATCACTGAGCTTTAGTACATTTGTCATGTCCCCTTTGTTAATCCCACTAACCCACTTGAACACCTCTATCATATCCCCTCTAACTCTGCGTCTCTCTAACGAATGTAAACCTAATTTCTTCAACCTTTCTTCATACGGAAGATTTCTAATATTATGGATCATTTTTGTCATTCTACGCTGTACTCTCTCCAATGAATCTATGTCCATTCTGTAATAAGGACACCAAAATTGGACAGCATAATCCATATGGGGTCTCACTAATGACAAGTAAAGTTTTAAGATAACATCAGCAGTTCTGTTACTCACACTCCTAGAGATGAACCCGAGAATCCTGTTTGCCTTATTACGAACGCCTATACACTGTTTTCTAGGCTTCAAATCATTGCTAACAAACACACCTAGATCTTTCTCGCAGTTTGAATTTTCTAATTCTAAATTAGCTAGTTTATATTTAACATTTGTTTGCATCTTCCCTATCTTTAATACCTTGCTACTGGACTGGTAACCTTAAGGTCCCGGGAAAGAAATCCTGATATGTCAATGGGAAGATATTATTAGGATGGAGTTTCTGTTGTACTTAGTTTCAGTACATCACTACAAAGCCCACCGAAACGCCATAAAAATCACCCTCGCTGTTTCCAATACATTAGCATTGTATGTAATTTCAAAATATGTTATGGAGGCAATGCCTAGTGAGTTAACAGCTCATATATCGAGGGTCAGAGACTGTGAGATGGGACAGTGGTGATGAGGCTTCGAGGGGTTGGAGCTTGCACTGGGCCACGGGGAGACAACCATGCGTTGTGGGTCTATGAAGATAAGACCACAAACGAGCCGGTTGCAACACTCAAACTCCCTCGATATCTTCACTCACAGTCTGGAACAAGACCTCCAAGCTTCACCGTTGAGCGGTTGAATCTACAGGGTTTAAGCCTATACCCAGAGGTAGAAATTGGAAAAAGAAAAAAAAACACTACCCACTGATGCACATGAGACATTTAATGCTGATTACTGAAGCACGCTGACTCGGTTTCTGTGACATAACAAATTAATTACAAACTATGTCTCCGTGACAAAACCTTTCAATGTGATGTGTACCATGAATGAGAAAAAGGAAACCTGGCACATTTCGGTAGCTGACAAAGGATCTTGAGGAAAATGACAAGCCATGACAGAGTCGAATTTAATCCACAGCTCCCCATTAAATCTGGATGCAACAGATCTATGGGAAACAGTCATGAAGACCAGGTGGGTCATCAGGTGGTAACACTACACTTTTGTGTTAACAGTGCCTGGTGTTCCCAAGACACCAACCTAGTAGTAACCTTGCTGTAATCCTGACAAGAACACCCAACCAAGTAACAACCAGCCAATTTCAAACGGGGGCTGCGAGGATACCGCCCATCCAAGGGGAATCTCAGACTTGCACAGCAAAAGAGGAAACTCAATCCATTAGCACGCCAGCAAAGCCCAAGTTGGTGATGAGAGAAGCACCCAACCTCAAGTCTTAGTAGCTTGTACAGTATTGTGTTACGACACCGGTCACCCTTCACAGTACTAGTTAAAGCTATCACTACTTTATCTCAAGATCACTAACTGAGAAACTGCAGATAGTGTCACACTGTCAACAAATAGATCCCCGATATGACATCATAACAGTTTGATCATACCAGGTTCCAATTTACTCCTAGTTGAACCGAGGCATAGGGTTGTAAGAGACTTCTATCTTGCCCATCTGTATTGTCCTGCCTTAGAATCGAATCTGGGTCCTACACTATGATTTTAAGTTGTACATTAATGTCTTGTAAATTGAAATCGTCAAGGTGCAATTTACTTCCGAACACAATATGTACGATCTTGACCAAGCTATAGGATCAATAGCCTTACATTAGCATCCGGTTTGCTTTACCTAACTTCTTGTTTTTTTGTCCACCAGCAACCAAAGACATTATGCAACTCTCTTCACCCCTTAAGCAATGTTTACCAATAGTTACTCAATATTTAATCACCTGCTGCCCATGGATGCTTGCAACAGAGGCAAGTTTAGCATCCAGATCAGCAGTTATCTTTTCTGAATCAGAGCTGCGTTTGAAAATCGAGACACTTAGTGCCGAAAATCTCGGAACTGTGTCTTTCTTCTATCTTATTACGAGAACCACAGCTTTATGCCAACCTTTAACGAACTGTTGCTCATCAGCGCTGGTGATTGAGGCCAGCTTAGCGTCGAGACCCCCGCAGCTGGCTTTGGCCTCCTCCCAAGTGCTCTCCCCCTTCCCCACCATGTAGCACAAGTCATCGAACATGGACCATCCCTCCTGGCAGGTGGGCGCCGGGGTGGTGGTGGGCGTGGTGGTGGTGGTGGTGGTAGGTGTGGTAGTGGTAGTTGTAGTGGTGGTAGTGGTAGTGGTGGTGGTGGTGGTTATGCGAGTGGCGGGCTGGCTACACAGGAACCTAGGGAAAGAAAATATTATATTATGTGACTATGTGTGCACCTTTAAGTTATGAAGATGATGTCATGTTCAGTAAAGACTATAAAGCCAGCGTCACACAAGCACATTACATTAGCGGGGGATGAATCGGGAGTCGTATATCATTATGTTGCATTAAAGTCTCATATCTATACATAACACTAATCCCTGAAATAAGAAGGTAAATTATTGATTCCAAACTCCAATACAATTCGCTGATAAACTTGTTCGTGTGTCTGGGACGTTTCTGACTAGGCTCTAATTAATACATTATGTTTATAGAACTGCTACTTTAAAATTCCTTTTGACATGGATGAATTTGACCTCAAGCAAGACAGAAACACATACTAGAGTTTCCTGAAAATTCGTCAGCTTCCCATACCATTATGCTTCATAAATCAAGTCGGGCAACTAGCGCGCGACACACGCACATACACACTCACCTTTACCCTCACTCTCGCTCTCGCTCTCTCTTTCTGTCTCACTCTCACTCTCTCACTCTCACTCTCTCTCTCAATTACCATAGAACATTGCCTGTATTGCCAATACATGTTCGTTGGAAGGATTCCTCACATTTGAATGAATTTGTATGGCAATGCACAGGTAGCCTACAACTGGTAAAATTAAATTCGCATCAGTGCATGCACAAAATCATATAAATGTAAGGGTATATCTTATAAAATGTATTTAAATAATAAAATATTGTGGAATCTTAAATCTACATATAAGTTACAAAGATGAGGAACAAATCGAACCGACCAAATAATGAACTTGTAATTAGTTAATATAAACATACAAAATTTAACATAATTTATATCCTCCGAATAGTCTTCTCACTTCAGATTTACTTAGTTTTAGTTTGAGACCCACAGACTTGGGGCTGAGTAAGGGAGGGAGAGGTTAAGATACATTGATTAAATAAGAAGGAGAAGTTGTGGTAGGACGGTAATGCTTGAAGATACAATATATTTAATTGTTATTAGGTGGAGGAGGCTGTTTGGGAGGAATTAATATCTACATAAGTCAGTGTTTGCTTGGCAGGCTAATGTTTGGTATTTTAATCAGGGGTTACCTATGGTGAAATGCATGTGTGTAGGATAAATGGGCACACACTAACATACGCACACACACACACACACACACACACACACACACACACACACACACACACACACACACACACACACACACACACACACCCACACCCACACACCCACACACACACACACAGACACACACATACACACCAACAGATACTCACATCTTGGGTTCATCACACTGAGCATCGTTCCACATATAGTTCTGGTACTTCCACATCTCCACACAGTCCTCACGTTCTCCGAAGATCCAGAATTCTCCAGAGTTGCTTGGCTGATCCTCGGCCCAGCTGAGGGAGACGAGACAGGGGGGGGACTGGTTATTCTATTTTTATTTTTTTGTTTATATATATTTATATATTCATATATATTTTGTTTAAAGCTTGATAGAGGTCTAGGGAGGAAACAAAACAAATATATATATATCGGTAATAATAAGTAATAACTATGAATAAAATAACGTCCCCGTAACCCCTTCTCTACCGACGACGTCTTTTACATTTTATTCTAGCTGTATTTAGAGGATTTTGTGCAGTTTAAGAAGGATCTGTGGCAGTAAAAAGGGTTAAATTAGATAGTTCGAAGCCTGTTAATTGTTGGAGGCCCTTTTGAAACTGAATAAAATCGTCATATAGTAGCCAGAATAAAGTTATAAAGACGTCCCAGTACAGAAAGGGTTAATAGCAGACCCCCAAACCAACGGACCTGGTGTAGTCAAGCTTGGCCCCGTCAGCCCAGGCGTAAGAGTGGTCCTTCTTGAGGTCATTTAGCCCAATCCAGGTGTCTTCCTCAACCAACACTGGGGACAGAGTTAATCAAGCCATCAGTGGGATAAGTAACGCCCCGTTTTTAACATTAATCATCAATTACAAACCCCAATGTACTTGAATAAACTAGTGAAAGCATATGGCCCTCCCGGGATTCGAACTCGGGACACCACACCCAGAACATAAGCATCTAAACCATTACACCATCAACACAGTTAGTTGAGGCTTAAGCAATCAATGGAAGGGATTGTTTCTCCATACAAATTATTCCTGTTAGGTGAAATTGTAGAGGAAATGGTGAAAGACTTAAGTGTCGACTTTTGTAGTGTAACTATTTTAAGCTAGGTTTTTTTAAATTATTATTTTACCATAAATTATTACAAATATGTTTAACCCTTTCAGTGCAGGGGATTTCCCGCTATAATAAGAATAATTCCGGCACTCCTGATTGTTTAAATAAATGCATGAATGAAATAAAAAAATTGCAGCAAAAAAATGAAGAAAGAAGCTTTCAAATTATACTAGAACGAGCTCTTTAGCTCACGGGCTTCAAGCACAGCATTACTACAAACATCTGCAATATTCGCTAAAAATTAGTAATGTTCCGCTACATTTGCCTTTGACAACACTGAATATATCTCGCAAGACGTGGGGAGAGTCAGTGCCGGGGCTGGCCTGCTGCTGAGCGGACGGGGGCCTGCCGCGCTCCTAATCACTCACACTCGCCTCCACAGGCTTTAATGAGCTAATAATTCCAGGATATTTCCAGGATGTGTGTGTACATCACCCGTAGTGAAAGGGTTAAGTAAATTTAATAGATAAAAATGGAATGACTGACTTGTAGCGAGGTTCTGTTGCTCCTGGGAGGAAATGGTGGCCAGCGCTGCTCCTTCTGCGTTACAGAACGTATGCCCTTCCTGCCACGACCCACCGCTCTTGGAGGCCATGAAGCAGTCCTCTCCGGCCAGTGTCCAACCCGCGGGACACTTGTGGGTTGGTCCCCACACACATACCGCCCGGGACAAGTCTGACGATCCTGATGGTGAACAATAGATAGTTCATTATCTTCAAATTGTATATAGCTCCTGCATTAACCTGATCATTCAGAGTTCAGGATATTTGCAAGTTATTATATAAACACTGAACGGTACAACTCTGACGATCCTAACGTTAACGAAATACACTTCAATGTTTTTATTATATTGCATAACATTAACAAAAATATCTCACAATATACATCACATATGGTATCAACAAATATTAATAAACTCTCCCATGACTGTTTATCCTGAGTGATACATGTAAGTTGAACCTCTAACACACATTACTCTATCCAAGTCAAATGATCATGATGATTAGGTAACACAGTTCATTATTGTTCCTATATTAGACTAACGATGGCTGCTGTTTATGCTAAAACTGTTAAATTTCCATTATGTAATTATTTATCATCATTCTGTATGTCTTACCAAATCAATATGAAAATATATACTTATGAGGAGGATAATGAATAGCAATGACTCTTAATAATAGACATTAGAGAGTTGAACAGAATGTGTAAGGTAAGCAGAGAGAAAGAGAGGGGGGGAGGGGGAGTTGGAGGATAAAGTAAGTTAAGCTGAGACACACATGTGGCATTGTATCGATTGTCAACAAGAAAATAAACAGTATACCACAGTCAAAACTTATTATACAAGTGTGTTCATACATCTAAAGACCAAAGAAGAATGCTCAGCAGCTCAGGGCATACTTAATCCAACTTTCCAGATCCGTACTAAAAAATACACACTTACTAGCCACATGAGGAACCAGCCTACAGGAGGTGATGGTGTCGTCAGCAATGTCCACCCTAAGAAGGTAGCCACTTTGGTGGAGGTGTTTAGAACCACCCACCATGGTTCCGATCACCAAGCCCTGGAAAGTCACCAAATTGGTGTTATAGGTCACTAGTTATACACTACCTATTTCTTCATTAACTACAGTATATATATATTATTTCATCTATGATTGGAAAAATATGCTAGGCAGTGGGTTCCCTGGACCAAACACCAAAAAAAGTAATAATAATATCAACAATAATTATTATAATTTGTATTAGTTAACATCGTTCTAAACACCAATAAACCCCCCCCCCCCCCCCCCCCAATGAAATTAATCAAAGCATGCGATCCTCCAAGGATTCGAATCCAGGATACCACATACAGAACTTACACGCTCTGACCATTACACCATTAAGACAGTTAAAGGTTTAGTTTATGACCACGATTAATATCCATTTATCGAATACTGGATATCAATCTAATCATTTACTGGACCCAACTGCTCTATGAATAACCTAATGGTTACACGAGAGGAAAGAATATTTTATGGGATACAGATCTCAAAGGACAATTATAAGATACAAAAGAAAACTAAATAAATGAGAGAAGATCAATCTATGGGAGGTAGGGACACTTATTTTCAAAGTAGATAGGACTAGCTCATTACCATAAGCTAACTACCTAGGTCATATATTTATAATTGTATTGGATTATTGAATTACTTATTTATATTAAATGTTATCTTTCCTATTATAAACTGTAGATTGGAGAGGCTATGATGGGCTGGCTATACTACAGCCTCCCTTATACTATTGAGGAAAACGAATGAACCTATGTTTATTTCTAAAATAAAAATGATCTTATTAATATATACAAACACATACATGTCCCAAACTCTGTCAACCTACTGTAGCACATGTACAGCCATAAACACATACATGTCCCAAACTCTGTCAACCTACTGTAGCATATGTACAGCCATAAACAGAACTTCCGCCTAACTGAAAGCTACACAATTTTAACCCCTTCTTTATTTCACTACATTTTATCTCTTCCCTTTACCTGTGCTCAAAATGAGATTGGAAAGTCATAGATATGTATTTCCGAATATCAGTAAAATTCTACACTGGTCTAGTTAGGAAGCTTAATTAAGTACACACTTCTGTCTGTGTATATAGTTGGCTCAATTTTCATGATGGCCACCAAACATTGTAATTATTCTTGTCTCAGGTTGAGGTGTGAACCTTAAACCATGATACATAAACAATATTTGAAGAACACATCAGTGTGTGCATTGAATCGTATTCAAACTATCATGATTTGGAAGTTACATCCGAGCCAGAAACGATTATTTGCAATGTTAGATGGTCCTCATGAGAGTGGAGTTAAATGAACAACGTATTGTCCCTTATTGTAGCCTGCACAACAGGAAGATAAAGTATATCAATGGAAGGTAGACAAATAACAACAAGAAGTATACGTGTCAATTACAAAATAAAGGTAGTAATTTTTTTTTGTTTTTTTTTTTAACCGCATAGTACCGCATAGTACCGCATAGTACCGCATAGTACCTAGAAAAATATACTAAATTAGCCCATTAACGACAATAGTATGGTACAGTAGGCCTACCTTGCGGGAGTAGTGGCATGCTGGTTGTGGGTCACCATGCATGGGGTATGTCACCTCAGCCCTCACTCCACCTCCAAACTCCACCACCTCCTTCGTCGTCTTCAACACACGACCACCCTCAACCTATGAGGCATAATATTACATATGTATATAAATAAAGCTGAATAATATGGAGCTTCGTATGTAATCCCTATATTCCGTCTTCCGTGATGGGATTACACACATACTGTAAAACAAGGCAATACAGGGATGGCAGATTCCGCCGCCGCTGTGCTGTCGGAGACTCCAGGTTCCTATTTACTGCTAGGTGAACAGAGGCATAGGATGTAAGTAGGCTGCCCAGCCATCTCATTCTACCATGGAATCGAACCTGGGACCTTCCGATGTGAGCCGAACATGGTACCATTGACCCACAGGTAACTTCAAGGTGGTTGATAAGCTATTCATTAAGGATATACGGCGTTATAGTTGGAGCAGTGTACTACTCCCGATACTCCCATATGGATCAAGAGGTTGCAAATTAATGCTGGGTCCAGGTGCTCCTACATGGCTGCTGTGTTGTAGTTGGGGATTACCCTCTCTGTGTTACCTCTAAAAGACTGTCACCTTCGGGTCACCCATAATTACACATGCATGCACGCATATAGTATATCTACGCCTTATAAAATATATTATTGATCACACTTCTGGATATTGAACTGGTCCTCTCAAACCTGTGTACATCGGGGTTTTTTTTTTATATATATATATACACTGTATATATATATATATATATATATATATATATATAGATATATATATACATATATATATATATATATATATATATATATATATATATATATATATATAATATATATATATATATATATATATACAGTATATATATAAATATATATATATCATAGCAAAACGAACTAAATTTATATATTTTGAAGTTACATTAACATTATATCAGTACAAGCCACAGTTAAGTATATTATGCTTACGGTGATGGCCAAAGAGATGAGGAGTAGAGCTAAGGGACCCATCTTGTCTGTCTCGCTGGAACACACTGAGATTCAACCCCAGGTTTGCTTATATATACCCGAGTTTCTGTATGACACTCTCCTCCCCCCCCCCCCCTCCTCACTCCACTGCACCCCTCACACCCCTTCCACCCACAACTGTCAATAGTATTAAATCCATCGCTATATGGCGCATACTTTTATTGCATTATAGTTATTTATAGACAATTTTATTCAGCTGAAGCAGGAATTATAGGAGCAAGAGAGGTAATATAGATATGCCTTACCCCTTTCACTCCTAAAGTGTCTTCCAAAACTGAGAAAAATCGTCTAATATTAGCCAGCATAGAGTAAATAGATGTCCTCGTACACTGAGAGGGTTAGTGATGATCTTATCCATCTGTCAATCTGTCACCAAACCTTTCGTCCTTTTAAAACCTGTCGAGGGCCAATTTAGGTCCATTAATAATCATTTTATTCATTATGTACGCCCCTGTAAAGACCAAAAAGCTGTGCGGAGTGAAGAACCTACAGAGACGCTTGAGCAAACCTAAATTCTGGGAAGCTGCTTTACCAAGAGTTATAACATGATCTTTCTAAGGAAGGTCAGGAGAAAAAGAAACGCCAAGAACACTGAGAGAAGATGAAGGGTTGATGTGTGTATTGTTGAAGAGGAAGGGATGTCGTGAGGAGGATTGTAACGGTGAATTGATGGTGAAATTAAGTTTAGAAAGCATCGAAAGTAATAAGACTTTCTCTGCCCCAAATGAATTGTTTTAATTATATTAAAAGATAGGTGTGCTATGGACTCATTTCGTGAGTTTTGAAGTGATTGCGTGTTGGTTATTCTCAGTATGCCCAATTATTCTTAGTATGCCCAATTATTCTCAGTATGGCCAATTATTCTAAGTATGCCCAGTTATTCTCAGTATGTCCTGTTATTCTTAGTATGCCCAATTATTCTCAGTATGCCCCGTTATTCTCAGTATGCCCAATTATTCTCAGTATGCCCAATTATTCTCAGTATGACCAATTATTCTCAGTATGACCAATTATTCTCAGTATGCCCAATTATTCTCAGTATGCCCAATTATTCTCAGTATGCCAAATTATTCTCAGTATGACAATTATTCTCAGTATGCCCATTTATTATCAGTATGACCAATTATTCTCAGTATGACCAAATATTCTTAGTATGGCCATTTATCCTTAGTATAACCAAATATTCTATAACTATGCACAAATCACCGGCCCCAATACTTGACTCTCCGAACCTTTGGGGCCGAAGTTACCTAGGCCCAAGCTTCTGAGGCCGATACATCAATACATTTTCCCATGATATAATGAAAATTGATGATCGTCGCACTAAAGCCGGTATCACACGAGAGCTTTTTTAGTCAACATTCGATGCTCAAAAAATTTCTGACAACATTTCTGGAATATTTTGCACTGGCATCGGAAACTATAGACTGATGATTGGTGAACTTAAGTAATCGAAATATTTTAAATGTTAAATCTTATAATCTGCCAGACCAGTGTTGAGGATAAATGTTGAGGGAAAAAGCGCTTGTGTGATACCAGCTTTAGGGTCAAAACATTAAGGGAGCCCATCTCGCTTTTTTTCTCTTTCTCTCCCTCTCTCTTTTTGCTTGTATCCATTCGGCCCCATTCAGCCTACTGTTTTAAGACGTTTACCCCCATCCAGGTGTCAATATTTTCCTGGCGAGCGGTAGCGAGCCAGCATATATATTTTTTTTTTTTTGACAGCAAGCTAAATTTGTACATTTTTCGATAGAAAAAATGTCTCTGGCGAAGCCGGATTTCTCCATACAAAGCTAGCTCGCTATCGCTCGCCAGGAAGAAATCGACACCTGGATGGGGCTAAACGTCTTAAAACAGTTGGCTGAATGGGGCCGAGAGAGAAAGAGAGAAAAGGAGAGAAAGATAAAAAAAAAAACGGTGACCCCCTTTAATTCAAGCCTCGCACCTGGCTGTCGCAGGTATTTGGGGTGTTTTGAATGGTTTGAGGTAAGGTGATAAATGGCTGGCTGACGGTGATGAATCGAGGGACTAATTTGGTGTTATATAATGGTAAACAAATGGTGGACTTTTTCCTTTTCGGAGTGCCAAGTTAGAGAGATGGGGTCAATATTATGCGATTATATTATTTTAATACGTTATTCATTTTTGAATATATTAATGTATTTAACCTTTATTCGTTAATTAGATATATAATACAGGTACACATATACATTACAGTTAAAAATACCAGAACAAAATTAAGACTAATAAAGTAGCCCATTTTTGTCTTTTCTAAGATAGAGAATGTGAACAGTCAGTTGTACAAACATATTTTAAAATATTTGCAATTTCATCTGTCTCCAAGGCAGAGAATAGCCTATCATCAAGTATTGAGCAAAGTTAATTTCAAATATTCGTTCGCCAATCTTCTGACATTGTTGTTTGGGATATAATGTATTTCACCTAGACCTCCATCAAGCTTAAAAAACATCCCCAAGATCCCCCTTGTAGATAAATTTGTACATTTTTCGGTAGACAAATTTCCTGGCCGAAGGCCGATTCCTCCTAAATTACAGGCTCGCTTTCGCTCGCCAGGATAAAATTGACACCTAAATGGCACGAAAGGTCTTCATATTGACAAATAAATGGGGCGAAAAGCCTTAGTTTGTGTGCTTGTTATCTGTTTGTTCGTCTGTCAGCCAGAACCTTCACTTAATACCAAAATAGAAACAATTAAAACTTATGACCAACATCCAATGCTCCCTCGGTCCCAAAAAAGATATAACAATAATAATAATATTAATGTCAGTACAGTAGCTTAGTCTGAGGAAGACACAAGGATACCTACACACTTACTCCCCTCCCTCCCTCTCTCTCTTTCACACACACACACACACATACACTTACTCCCCTCCCTCCCTCTCTCTCTTTCACACACATACATACACACACACGCACACACTTACTCCTCACTCTTTTGTTCTCTCTCTTTTTCTCGTTAGTGAGCCAATATTAGTTGACTGTAAACAGTGTGCCATTGAATATAGGTGGTCTATAGAGCACTCCTTTCAGCCCATAGAGAACCACTGAACCGAGGGGGCGGGTGAGGTGTTGATAGAGGGGGGGAGGGGAGCATAACCCTCTACAGCTAGGGCAACTTGCTGCTGGTTGAGTGGTTAGAGTGCTCTGTACATGCAAAGTTCGGTCAGTAGTTTGCCGAATGATTGAATCCCCTCTGGCCCGGTCGAGTTTCTGGGGTGGATACTCATATATTAACACATAATCCAGCAAAAAAATAAAATATAAATAAACAAAATAAAATTAAACTAAATAAAATTAAAATTAAAAATAAAGAAACGATGTATGCCATACTAGTCCCTACGATCACAATGTTCTGTTTTACCTCCAAAGTATGGTCTCTCAGCCAAAATTTGGGTCGAGCCCAGTTCGCTTGCGAGACCCAGTGAATGAATTAATTGTGACCAACATGAATAATTTCTTTAAATCTATCACCGCCCCCTCCCTCACCCCTTTCACCCCAAACCCTGCCCCTTATATCGTTTTAGTATTTAGTTAATAATTAATGACCCATTGACACCCCACGTTTCCCTTCATTATTAAGAACCAACCTATTCTCCACCAGCTGTTTCCACCTATTCTCCTCCAGCTGTTTCCACATATTCTCCTCCAGCTGTTTCCACCTATTCTCCTCCAGCTGTTTCCACCTATTCTCCTCCAGCTGTTTCCACCTATTCTCCTCCAGCTGTTTCCACCTATTCTCCTCCAGCTGTTTCCACATATTCTCCTCCAGCTGTTTCCACCTATTCTCCTCCAGCTGTTTCCACATATTCTCCTCCAGCTGTTTCCACATATTCTCCTCCAGCTGTTTCCACCTATTCTCCTCCAGCTGTTTCCACCTATTCTCCTCCAGCTGTTTCCACCTATTATCCTCCAGCTGTTTCCACATATTCTCCTCCAGCTGTTTCCACCTATTCTCCTCCAGCTGTTTCCACCTATTCTCCTCCACATATTCTCCTCCAGCTGTTTCCACATATTCTCCTCCAGCTGTTTCCACCTATTCTCCTCCGTTTCCACATATTCTCCTCCAGCTGTTTCCACATATTCTCCTCCAGCTGTTTCCACATATTCTCCTCCAGCTGTTTCCACATATTCTCCTCCAGCTGTTTCCACATATTCTCCTCCAGCTGTTTCCACCTATTCTCCTCCAGCTGTTTCCACCTATTCTCCTCCAGCTGTTTCCACCTATTATCCTCCAGCTGTTTCCACCTATTCTCCTCCAACTGTTTCCACCTATTCTCCTCCAGCTGTTTCCACATATTCTCCTCCAGCTGTTTCCACCTATTCTCCTCCAGCTGTTTCCACCTATTCTCCTCCAGCTGTTTCCACCTATTCTCCTCCAGCTGTTTCCACCTATTCTCCTCCAGCTGTTTCCACCTATTCTCCTCCAACTGTTTCCACCTATTCTCCTCCAGCTGTTTCCACCTATTCTCCTCCAGCTGTTTCCACATATTCTCCTCCAGCTGTTTCCACATATTCTCCTCCAGCTGTTTCCACCTATTCTCCTCCAGCTGTTTCCACATATTCTCCTCCATCTGTTTCCACATATTCTCCTCCAGCTGTTTCCACATATTCTCCTCCAGCTGTTTCCACATATTCTCTTCCAGCTGTTTCCACATATTCTCCTCCAGCTGTTTCCACCTATTCTTACATTAGTCTACTTTGACTACCATTATTATAGTTCATTGCACGTATGATTGATCTCTCGTTCGGTAGTAAATAGGCAATTGCTAATCTTGATTATATTCCTCACTACAATGGTTAGATTAAGGGGAGGTTTTTAGTGTGTTTCTCAGACTTCCATCAAGCTTGAAATTACACCCCCTTGACTCCCTTTCAAGATAAATTTGTACATTTTTCGGTAGAAAAATGTCCCCGGCTGAAAGCCGGTTCCTCTTAAATTACAGGCTCGCTAACGCTCGCCAGGATAAAATCGACACCTAAATGGCACGAAAGGTCTTAAAATTGACAGAAATGGTTTGAAAGTCCTTAAAATCGTCAAAATAATGGGGCAAACGTCTTAAAATTAGAAAAACAATGGGGCTAAGCATGAGGGAGAAAGGGGTCAAGAAAAAAATCCCTCAAGTGGATATCTCCCCTTAAAGCGAGGTTAAGGTAGAGCAAGGTATGTAATGTTATATAGTATTAGGATAGGATAGAATAGCGTTAGGATAAACTAGGTTAAGCTATGGTTATAAGATGGGTTTATTGTGTTATGGTGCATAGTGTTATGTTATGTTATGTTTTATTATGTTATGTTATGGTGTTATACTATGTTGTTATGGTATGGTGTTATGTTATGTTATATGTTATGTTATGTTATGTTTTATTATGTTGTGTTATGGTGTTATACTATGTTGTTATGGTATGGTGTTATGTTATGTTATATGTTATAATGTTATGTTATGTTATGTTTTATTATGTTGTGTTATGGTGTTATACTATGTTGTTATGGTATGGTGTTATGTTATGTTATGTTATAATGTTATGTTGTGTTTACTATATCATGTTATGGTGTTATGTTATGTTATGATATATTATGGTGTTATGAAATGTTATGGTGTTATGTTATGCTATGTTAGATGTAAGGTTCAGAGTTACACAACGCTTTTGAACTTAGGGCAAGTGACCATAAATTATGAACCCTTTCATTATCATGACGCTTTATATTACTATATTATGGTTATGTTATTGTCTTACCTAAGGAAGGCACAGCAGGAATTGAAGGGTTATCAATTGACTACTTGCGAATTTCAGGCTATAAGGAAGTTGAAATCGTAAACATCGATAGTAATACGAAATGCAATAACAATGTAGGTTTCTGATGTATAAAAAGTGTGTTAAATTGGGTTTCATGTAAAAATAAATGCATCACAACCGTATTTTATCTGGTAATTCTGCTAAATATCGATGTCAACAGCTCCAACTTCCTTATAAAACGAAACTCGCAAGTGGTCAATTAACGTTCTGATATATATCCTTCATAACTCAAATATAAATCGCATAATGTTAACTAGAATAATTTGGAATGGGGGTAACTCGACCGAAGGAATAACATAATCTGGGTCCTGTCTAACACATTTGTAATATCATTATAATAAAAGTAATAGACTGCATATTATGAGCCACATATGGGCGGGGTTAAAACAGGTGCAATTATAATTCAATGATACTGTTGATTGGTTTCATGATGCAATTTACTGTAGGTTAGACTGGTTTAATATTACTACTCAGTGCTGGGATATTAAGGGATTGGATTATATAAAGGCTACACACACACACACATACACACTATTATATACTTTTGTCGTTAATGATACATAATTAGATTGTTCATTAACCAACAGACATAGCCATACCTATCTATGTTCAGTACCTGAACAAAAATTACGGTAATTGTAAATTTTCATCCTACTAAAACAAGATATCAAAACAAAAAACAAAGTTTTGGCTACAGCTTTATCCCTGTCGCCTACTACAAAAATTAAATATAATACTGAACTAAATTAAACTCTACCATTATTGAGATAACTAATAACCTTTATTATGGACAGACCACTTTGGTTTGTCACAGTGTAACATACTATACATGATTATCATAAAGGACCTCTCTTATACTACAACATACTGTATATGACTATCATAAAGGCCCTCTCTTATACTACAACATACTATACATGATTATCATAAAGGACCTCTCTTATACTACAACATACTGTATATGACTATCATAAAGGACCTCTCTTATACTACAACATACTGTATATGACTATCATAAAGGCCCTCTCTTATACTACAACATACTATACATGATTATCATAAAGGACCTCTCTTATACTACAACATACTATACATGATTATCATAAAGGACCTCTCTTATACTACAACATACTGTATATGACTATCATAAAGGATAAAGGTCCTCTCTTATATTACAACATACTGTATATGACTAATATAAAGGTCCTCTATCATAAAGGATAAAGGTCCTCTCTTATACTACAACATACTGTATATGACTAATATAAAGGATAAAGGTCCTCTCTTATACTACAACATACTGTATATGACTATCATAAAGGATAAAGGTCCTCTCTTATACTACAACATACTGTATATGACTAATATAAAGGATAAAGGTCCTCTCTTATACTACAACATACTGTATATGACTATCATAAAGGATAAAGGTCCTCTCTTATACTACAACATACTGTATATGACTAATATAAAGGACCTCTCTTACACTATAACATACTGTATATGACTATCATAAAGGTCCTCTCTTATACTACAACATACTGTATATGACTATCATAAAGGTCCTCTCTTACACTACAACATACTGTATATGACTAATATAGAGGACCTCTCTTATACTACAACATACTGTATATGACTAATATAAAGGTCCTCTCTTATACGACAAACATACTGTATATGACTATCATAAAGGACCTCTCTTATACTACAACATACTGTATATGACTATCATAAAGGCTCTCTCTTATACTACAACATACTGTATATAACTAATATAAAGGTCCTCTCTTATACTACAACATACTGTATATGACTATCATAAAGGACCTCTCTTATACTACAACATACTGTATATGACTATCATAAAGGACCTCTCTTATACTACAACATACTATACATGATTATCATAAAGGACCTCTCTTATACTACAACATACTGTATATGACTATCATAAAGGATAAAGGTCCTCTCTTATACTACAACATACTGTATATGACTAATATAAAGGATAAAGGTCCTCTCTTATACTACAACATACTGTATATGACTATCATAAAGGATAAAGGTCCTCTCTTATACTACAACATACTGTATATGACTAATATAAAGGATAAAGGTCCTCTCTTATACTACAACATACTGTATATGACTATCATAAAGGATAAAGGTCCTCTCTTATACTACAACATACTGTATATGACTAATATAAAGGACCTCTCTTACACTATAACATACTGTATATGACTATCATAAAGGTCCTCTCTTATACTACAACATACTGTATATGACTATCATAAAGGTCCTCTCTTACACTACAACATACTGTATATGACTAATATAGAGGACCTCTCTTATACTACAACATACTGTATATGACTAATATAAAGGTCCTCTCTTATACGACAAACATACTGTATATGACTATCATAAAGGACCTCTCTTATACTACAACATACTGTATATGACTATCATAAAGGCTCTCTCTTATACTACAACATACTGTATATAACTAATATAAAGGTCCTCTCTTATACTACAACATACTGTATATGACTATCATAAAGGACCTCTCTTATACTACAACATACTGTATATGACTATCATAAAGGACCTCTCTTATACTACAACATACTATACATGATTATCATAAAGGACCTCTCTTATACTACAACATACTGTATATGACTATCATAAAGGATAAAGGTCCTCTCTTATACTACAACATACTGTATATGACTAATATAAAGGATAAAGGTCCTCTCTTATACTACAACATACTGAATATGACTATCATAAAGGATAAAGGTCCTCTCTAATACTACAAGATACTGTATATGACTAATATAAAGGATAAAGGTCCTCTCTTATACTACAACATACTGTATATGACTATCATAAAGGATAAAGGTCCTCTCTTATACTACAACATACTGTATATGACTATCATAAAGGACCTCTCTTACACTACAACATACTGTATATGACTATCATAAAGGCCCTCTCTTATACTACAACATACTGTATATGACTATCATAAAGGACCTCTCTTACACTACAACATACTGTATATGACTATCATAAAGGTCCTCTCTTATACTACAACATACTGTATATGACTATCATAAAGGACCTCTCTTATACTACAACATACTGTATATGACTATCATAAAGGTCCTCTCTTACACTACAACATACTGTATATGACTAATATAAAGGCCCTCTCTTATACTACAACATACTATACATGATTATCATAAAGGACCTCTCTTATACTACAACATACTGTATATGACTAATATAAAGGCCCTCTCTTATACTACAACATACTATACATGTTTATCATAAAGGACCTGTCTTATACTACAACATACTATATATGACTATCATAAAGGCCCTCTCTTATACTACAACATACTGTATATGACTAATATAAAGGACCTCTCTTACACTACAACATACTGTATATGACTATCATAAAGGCCCTCTCTTATACTACAACATACTGTATATGATTATCATAAAGGTCCTCTCTTATACTACAACATACTGTATATGACTATCATAAAGGACCTCTCTTACACTACAACATACTGTATATGACTATCATAAAGGCCCTCTCTTATACTACAACATACTATACTTGATTATCATAAAGGACCTCTCTTACACTACAACATACTGTCTATGACTATCATAAAGGACCTCTCTTATACTACAACATACTATACATGATTATCATAAAGGTCCTCTCTTACACTACAACATACTGTATATGACTAATATAAAGGCCCTCTCTTATACTACAACATACTATACATGATTATCATAAAGGACCTCTCTTATACTACAACATACTGTATATGACTATCATAAAGGATAAAGGTCCTCTCTTATACTACAACATACTGTATATGACTAATATAAAGGATAAAGGTCCTCTCTTATACTACAACATACTGTATATGACTATCATAAAGGATAAAGGTCCTCTCTTATACTACAACATACTGTATATGGCGAATATAAAGGACCTCTCTTACACTACAACATACTGTATATGACTATCATAAAGGACCTCTCTTACACTACAACATACTGTATATGACTATCATAAAGGACCTCTCTTACACTACAACATACTGTATATAACTAATATAAAGGCCCTCTCTTATACTACAACATACTATACATGATTACCATAAAGGACCTCTCTTATACTACAACATACTGTATATGACTAATATAAAGGTCCTCTCTTATACTACAACATACTGTATATGACTATCATAAAGGTCCTCTCTTATACTACAACATACTGTATATGACTATCATAAAGGCCCTCTCTTATACTACAACATACTGTATATGACTATCATAAAGGACCTCTCTTATACTACAACATACTGTATATGACTAATATAAAGGACCTCTCTTACACTACAACATACTGTATATGACTAATATAAAGGTCCTCTCTTATACTACAACATACTGTATATGACTAATATAAAGGTCCTCTCTTATACTACAACATACTGTATATGACTAATATAAAGGTCCTCTCTTATACTACAACATACTGTATATGACTATCATAAAGGACCTCTCTTACACTACAACATACTGTATATGACTATCATAAAGGCCCTCTCTTATACTACAACATACTGTATATGACTATCATAAAGGACCTCTCTTATACTACAACATACTGTATATGACTAATATAAAGGACCTCTCCTATACTACAACATACTGTATATGACTAATATAAAGGACCTCTCTTACACTACAACATACTGTATATGACTATCATAAAGGTCCTCTCTTATACTACAACATACTGTATATGACTATCATAAAGGACCTCTCTTACACTACAACATACTGTATATGACTATCATAAAGGACCTCTCTTACACTACAACATACTGTATATGACTAATATAAAGGCCCTCTCTTATACTACAACATATTATACATGATTATCATAAAGGACCTCTCTTATACTACAACATACTGTATATGACTAATATAAAGGCCCTCTCTTATACTACAACATACTGTATATGACTATCATAAAGGTCCTCTCTTATACTACAACATACTGTATATGACTATCATAAAGGCCCTCTCTTATACTACAACATACTGTATATGACTATCATAAAGGACCTCTCTTATACTACAACATACTGTATATGACTAATATAAAGGACCTCTCTTACACTACAACATACTGTATATGACTAATATAAAGGTCCTCTCTTACACTACAACATACTGTATATGACTAATATAAAGGTCCTCTCTTATACTACAACATACTGTATATGACTAATATAAAGGTCCTCTCTTATACTACAACATACTGTATATGACTATCATAAAGGACCTCTCTTACACTACAACATACTGTATATGACTATCATAAAGGCCCTCTCTTATACTACAACATACTGTATATGACTATCATAAAGGACCTCTCTTACACTACAACATACTGTATATGACTATCATAAAGGTCCTCTCTTATACTACAACATACTGTATATGACTATCATAAAGGACCTCTCTTATACTACAACATACTGTATATGACTATCATAAAGGTCCTCTCTTACACTACAACATACTGTATATGACTAATATAAAGGCCCTCTCTTATGCTACAACATACTATACATGATTATCATAAAGGACCTCTCTTATACTACAACATACTGTATATGACTAATATAAAGACCCTCTCTTATACTACAACATACTATACATGATTATCATAAAGGACCTCTCTTATACAACAACATACTGTATATGACTAATATAAAGGCCGTCTCTTATACTACAACATACTGTATATGACTATCATAAAGGACCTCTCTTACACTACAACATACTGTATATGACTAATATAAAGGCCCTCTCTTATACTACAACATACTGTATATGACTATCATAAAGGCCCTCTCTTATACTACAACATACTGTATATGACTAATATAAAGGCCCTCTCTTATACTATAACATACTATACATGATTATCATAAAGGACCTCTCTTATACTACAACATACTGTATATGACTATCATAAAGGCCCTCTCTTATACTACAACATTCTATACATGATTATCATAAAGGACCTCTCTTATACTACAACATACTATACATGATTATCATAAAGGAGCTCTCTTATACTACAACATACTGTATATGACTATCATAAAGGCCCTCTCTTATACTACAACATACTATACATGATTATCATAAAGGACCTCTCTTATACTACAACATACTGTATATGACTATCATAAAGGACCTCTCTTATACTACAACATACTGTATATGACTAATATAAAGGACCTCTCTTACACTACAACATACTGTATATGACTAATATAAAGGTCCTCTCTTACACTACAACATACTGTATATGACTAATATAAAGGTCCTCTCTTATACTACAACATACTGTATATGACTAATATAAAGGTCCTCTCTTATACTACAACATACTGTATATGACTATCATAAAGGACCTCTCTTACACTACAACATACTGTATATGACTATCATAAAGGCCCTCTCTTATAATAATAATAATAATAATAATAATAATACTTTATTTCAGACTCACACAGTACAGAGGGGACCATACTGGGGTCCATATATACCTTACAGTAACATAAATATATATAAATATATATAAGCTACTGTACATAGGCTACATAAAATAAAAAGAAATTAAATAATACCCAGCTTGCTATCATGTAGTTCACAGCACTGCCTCAACCAAAAACAGTGGTCATCAAACTACTGTGTTACCAAAACCACTGTCCTAATTGTGTACAGTACCATGCCTCACATCATTTAGCTTCCGGTACAGTATGTTGCTACAGTACAGTATAGGAATATCGGTACTGTACTGCACTATGAGGATCAGTACCGGTATGCTAATTCTGTAGAGTAGCAGACCTGAAATCATTACTTAAGGTTAAATATAGAGCAACTTCCTCCAGTGTGCCTGGATCCTGGAGGTGTACACTATGCTTGGAGTTTGTAGCATTTTAATGATCCTGTTCTCAG
This sequence comes from Paralithodes platypus, assembly GCA_032716605.1. Taxonomy (NCBI): domain Eukaryota; kingdom Metazoa; phylum Arthropoda; class Malacostraca; order Decapoda; family Lithodidae; genus Paralithodes; species Paralithodes platypus. The sequence continues at coordinate 19,126,647 of CM064504.1, forward strand.
AAGTGTTAAGGCGCTGAATGAATTTATATGTTAGCTTTCTAATGAGTGATTTGTAACAGTGTAAGTTCATATAGGCACATAGCGTACTTGTACTCTCATATTTTGAGAGCCCCAGAAACATTTTCATGATATTGTGATATGAGATACTTAGTCTATTCACTGTAATTTTCTTATAGTTCCACCATAGTTGTGCTGTATACATTGGTGAGCAGTAGGAGTTGAACAATGTTATTTTATACTACAACATACTGTATATGACTATCATAAAGGACCTCTCTTACACTACAACATACTGTATATGACTATCATAAAGGTCCTCTCTTATACTACAACATACTGTATATGACTATCATAAAGGACCTCTCTTATACTACAACATACTGTATATGACTATCATAAAGGTCCTCTCTTACACTACAACATACTGTATATGACTAATATAAAGGCCCTCTCTTATACTACAACATACTATACATGATTATCATAAAGGACCTCTCTTATACTACAACATACTGTATATGACTAATATAAAGGCCCTCTCTTATACTACAACATACTATACATGATTATCATAAAGGACCTCTCTTATACAACAACATACTGTATATGACTAATATAAAGGCCGTCTCTTATACTACAACATACTGTATATGACTATCATAAAGGACCTCTCTTACACTACAACATACTGTATATGACTAATATAAAGGCCTTCTCTTATACTACAACATACTGTATATGACTATCATAAAGGCCCTCTCTTATACTACAACATACTGTATATGACTAATATAAAGGCCCTCTCTTATACTATAACATACTATACATGATTATCATAAAGGACCTCTCTTATACTACAACATACTGTATATGACTATCATAAAGGCCCTCTCTTATACTACAACATTCTATACATGATTATCATAAAGGACCTCTCTTATACTACAACATACTATACATGATTATCATAAAGGAGCTCTCTTATACTACAACATACTGTATATGACTATCATAAAGGCCCTCTATTATACTACAACATACTATACATGATTATCATAAAGGACCTCTCTTATACTACAACATACTGTATATGACTATCATAAAGGCCCTCTCTTATACTACAACATACTATACATGATTATCATAAAGGACCTCTCTTACACTACAACATACTGTATATGACTAATATAAAGGATAAAGGTCCTCTCTTACACTACAACATACTGTATATGACTATCATAAAGGCCCTCTCTTATACTACAACATACTGTATATGACTAATATAAAGGACCTCTCTTATACTACAACATACTGTATATGACTATCATAAAGGACCTCTTTTACACTACAACATACTATACATGATTATCATAAAGGACCTCTCTTACACTACAACATACTGTATATGACTAATATAAAGGCCCTCTCTTATACTACAACATACTGTATATGACTATCGTAAAGGACCTCTCTTACACTACAACATACTGTATATGACTAATATAAAGGCCCTCTCTTATACTACAACATACTGTATATGACTATCATAAAGGCCCTTTCTTATACTACAACATACTGTATATGACTAATATAAAGGCCCTCTTATACTACAACATACTGTATATCACTAATATAAAGGTCCTCTCTTATACTACAACATACTGTATATGACTAATATAAAGGCCCTCTCTTATACTACAACATACTGTATATGACTAATATAAAGGACCTCTCTTACACTACAACATACTGTATATGACTATCATAAAGGTCCTCTCTTATACTACAACATACTGTATATGACTAATATAAAGGTCCTCTCTTATACTACAACATACAGAACATGACTAATATAAAGGACCTCTCTTATACTACAACATACTGTATATGACTAATATAAAGGGCCTCTCTTATACTACAACATACCGTATATGACTAATATAAAGGATAAAGGTCCTCTCTTATACTACAACATACTGTATATGACTAGTATAAAGATCCTCTCTTATACTACAACATACAGAACATGACTAATATAAAGGACCTCTCTTATACTACAACATACTGTATATGACTAATATAAAGGGCCTCTCTTATACTACAACATACTGTATATGACTAATATAAGGACCTCTCTTATACTACAACATACTGTATATGACTAATATAAAGGTCCTCTCTTATACTACAACATACTGTATATGACTAATATAAAGGTCCTCTCTTATACTACAACATACTGTATATGACTATCATAAAGGTCCTCTCTTATACTACAACATACTGTATATGACTAATATAAAGGTCCTCTCTTATACTACAACATACTGTATATGACTAATATAAAGAGCCTCTCTTATACTACAACATACTGTATATGACTAATATAAAGGTCCTCTCTTATACTACAACATACTGTATATGACTAATATAAAGGACCTCTCTTATACTACAACATACTGTATATGACTAATATAAAGGACCTCTCTTATACTACAACATACTGTATATGACTAATATAAAGGACCTCTCTTATACTACAACATACTGTATATGACTAATATAAAGGGCCTCTCTTATACTACAACATACTGTATATGACTAATATAAAGGCCCTCTCTTATACTACAACATACTGTATATGACTAATATAAAGGTCCTCTCTTATACTACAACATACTGTATATGACTATCATAAAGGTCCTCTCTTATACTACAACATACTGTATATGACTATCATAAAGGACCTCTCTTATACTACAACATACTGTATATGACTATCATAAAGGCCCTCTCTTATACTACAACATACTGTATATAACTAATATAAAGGTCCTCTCTTATACTACAACATACTGTATATGACTATCATAAAGGACCTCTCTTATACTACAACATACTGTATATGACTATCATAAAGGACCTCTCTTATACTACAACATACTATACATGATTATCATAAAGGACCTCTCTTATACTACAACATACTGTATATGACTATCATAAAGGATAAAGGTCCTCTCTTATACTACAACATACTGTATATGACTAATATAAAGGATAAAGGTCCTCTCTTATACTACAACATACTGAATATGACTATCATAAAGGATAAAGGTCCTCTCTTATACTACAAGATACTGTATATGACTAATATAAAGGATAAAGGTCCTCTCTTATACTACAACATACTGTATATGACTATCATAAAGGATAAAGGTCCTCTCTTATACTACAACATACTGTATATGACTATCATAAAGGACCTCTCTTACACTACAACATACTGTATATGACTATCATAAAGGCCCTCTCTTATACTACAACATACTGTATATGACTATCATAAAGGACCTCTCTTACACTACAACATACTGTATATGACTATCATAAAGGTCCTCTCTTATACTACAACATACTGTATATGACTATCATAAAGGACCTCTCTTATACTACAACATACTGTATATGACTATCATAAAGGTCCTCTCTTACACTACAACATACTGTATATGACTAATATAAAGGCCCTCTCTTATACTACAACATACTATACATGATTATCATAAAGGACCTCTCTTATACTACAACATACTGTATATGACTAATATAAAGGCCCTCTCTTATACTACAACATACTATACATGTTTATCATAAAGGACCTGTCTTATACTACAACATACTATATATGACTATCATAAAGGCCCTCTCTTATACTACAACATACTGTATATGACTAATATAAAGGACCTCTCTTACACTACAACATACTGTATATGACTATCATAAAGGCCCTCTCTTATACTACAACATACTGTATATGATTATCATAAAGGTCCTCTCTTATACTACAACATACTGTATATGACTATCATAAAGGACCTCTCTTACACTACAACATACTGTATATGACTATCATAAAGGCCCTCTCTTATACTACAGCATACTATACTTGATTATCATAAAAGACCTCTCTTACACTACAACATACTGTCTATGACTATCATAAAGGACCTCTCTTATACTACAACATACTATACATGATTATCATAAAGGTCCTCTCTTACACTACAACATACTGTATATGACTAATATAAAGGCCCTCTCTTATACTACAACATACTATACATGATTATCATAAAGGACCTCTCTTATACTACAACATACTGTATATGACTATCATAAAGGATAAAGGTCCTCTCTTATACTACAACATACTGTATATGACTAATATAAAGGATAAAGGTCCTCTCTTATACTACAACATACTGTATATGACTATCATAAAGGATAAAGGTCCTCTCTTATACTACAACATACTGTATATGGCGAATATAAAGGACCTCTCTTACACTACAACATACTGTATATGACTATCATAAAGGACCTCTCTTACACTACAACATACTGTATATGACTATCATAAAGGACCTCTCTTACACTACAACATACTGTATATAACTAATATAAAGGCCCTCTCTTATACTACAACATACTATACATGATTACCATAAAGGACCTCTCTTATACTACAACATACTGTATATGACTAATATAAAGGTCCTCTCTTATACTACAACATACTGTATATGACTATCATAAAGGTCCTCTCTTATACTACAACATACTGTATATGACTATCATAAAGGTCCTCTCTTATACTACAACATACTGTATATGACTATCATAAAGGACCTCTCTTATACTACAACATACTGTATATGACTAATATAAAGGACCTCTCTTACACTACAACATACTGTATATGACTAATATAAAGGTCCTCTCTTATACTACAACATACTGTATATGACTAATATAAAGGTCCTCTCTTATACTACAACATACTGTATATGACTAATATAAAGGTCCTCTCTTATACTACAACATACTGTATATGACTATCATAAAGGACCTCTCTTACACTACAACATACTGTATATGACTATCATAAAGGCCCTCTCTTATACTACAACATACTGTATATGACTATCATAAAGGACCTCTCTTATACTACAACATACTGTATATGACTAATATAAAGGACCTCTCCTATACTACAACATACTGTATATGACTAATATAAAGGACCTCTCTTACACTACAACATACTGTATATGACTATCATAAAGGTCCTCTCTTATACTACAACATACTGTATATGACTATCATAAAGGACCTCTCTTACACTACAACATACTGTATATGACTATCATAAAGGACCTCTCTTACACTACAACATACTGTATATGACTAATATAAAGGCCCTCTCTTATACTACAACATATTATACATGATTATCATAAAGGACCTCTCTTATACTACAACATACTGTATATGACTAATATAAAGGTCCTCTCTTATACTACAACATACTGTATATGACTATCATAAAGGTCCTCTCTTATACTACAACATACTGTATATGACTATCATAAAGGCCCTCTCTTATACTACAACATACTGTATATGACTAATATAAAGGTCCTCTCTTACACTACAACATACTGTATATGACTAATATAAAGGTCCTCTCTTATACTACAACATACTGTATATGACTAATATAAAGGTCCTCTCTTATACTACAACATACTGTATATGACTATCATAAAGGACCTCTCTTACACTACAACATACTGTATATGACTATCATAAAGGCCCTCTCTTATACTACAACATACTGTATATGACTATCATAAAGGACCTCTCTTACACTACAACATACTGTATATGACTATCATAAAGGTCCTCTCTTATACTACAACATACTGTATATGACTATCATAAAGGACCTCTCTTATACTACAACATACTGTATATGACTATCATAAAGGTCCTCTCTTACACTACAACATACTGTATATGACTAATATAAAGGCCCTCTCTTATACTACAACATACTATACATGATTATCATAAAGGACCTCTCTTATACTACAACATACTGTATATGACTAATATAAAGGCCCTCTCTTATACTACAACATACTATACATGATTATCATAAAGGACCTCTCTTATACAACAACATACTGTATATGACTAATATAAAGGCCGTCTCTTATACTACAACATACTGTATATGACTATCATAAAGGACCTCTCTTACACTACAACATACTGTATATGACTAATATAAAGGCCCTCTCTTATACTACAACATACTGTATATGACTATCATAAAGGCCCTCTCTTATACTACAACATACTGTATATGACTAATATAAAGGCCCTCTCTTATACTATAACATACTATACATGATTATCATAAAGGACCTCTCTTATACTACAACATACTGTATATGACTATCATAAAGGCCCTCTCTTATACTACAACATTCTATACATGATTATCATAAAGGACCTCTCTTATACTACAACATACTATACATGATTATCATAAAGGAGCTCTCTTATACTACAACATACTGTATATGACTATCATAAAGGCCCTCTCTTATACTACAACATACTATACATGATTATCATAAAGGACCTCTCTTATACTACAACATACTGTATATGACTATCATAAAGGACCTCTCTTATACTACAACATACTGTATATGACTAATATAAAGGACCTCTCTTACACTACAACATACTGTATATGACTAATATAAAGGTCCTCTCTTACACTACAACATACTGTATATGACTAATATAAAGGTCCTCTCTTATACTACAACATACTGTATATGACTAATATAAAGGTCCTCTCTTATACTACAACATACTGTATATGACTATCATAAAGGACCTCTCTTACACTACAACATACTGTATATGACTATCATAAAGGCCCTCTCTTATAATAATAATAATAATAATAATAATACTTTATTTCAGACTCACACAGTACAGAGGGGACCATACTGGGGTCCATATATACCTTACAGTAACATAAATATATATAAATATATATAAGCTACTGTACATAGGCTACATAAAATAAAAAGAAATTAAATAATACCCAGCTTGCTATCATGTAGTTCACAGCACTGCCTCAACCAAAAACAGTGGTCATCAAACTACTGTGTTACCAAAACCACTGTCCTAATTGTGTACAGTACCATGCCTCACATCATTTAGCTTCCGGTACAGTATGTTGCTACAGTACAGTATAGGAATATCGGTACTGTACTGCACTATGAGGATCAGTACCGGTATGCTAATTCTGTAGAGTAGCAGACCTGAAATCATTACTTAAGGTTAAATATAGAGCAACTTCCTCCAGTGTGCCTGGATCCTGGAGGTGTACACTATGCTTGGAGTTTGTAGCATTTTAATGATCCTGTTCTCAGAAGTGTTAAGGCGCTGAATGAATTTATATGTTAGCTTTCTAATGAGTGATTTGTAACAGTGTAAGTTCATATAGGCACATAGCGTACTTGTACTCTCATATTTTGAGAGCCCCAGAAACATTTTCATGATATTGTGATATGAGATACTTAGTCTATTCACTGTAATTTTCTTATAGTTCCACCATAGTTGTGCTGTATACATTGGTGAGCAGTAGGAGTTGAACAATGTTATTTTATACTACAACATACTGTATATGACTATCATAAAGGACCTCTCTTACACTACAACATACTGTATATGACTATCATAAAGGTCCTCTCTTATACTACAACATACTGTATATGACTATCATAAAGGACCTCTCTTATACTACAACATACTGTATATGACTATCATAAAGGTCCTCTCTTACACTACAACATACTGTATATGACTAATATAAAGGCCCTCTCTTATACTACAACATACTATACATGATTATCATAAAGGACCTCTCTTATACTACAACATACTGTATATGACTAATATAAAGGCCCTCTCTTATACTACAACATACTATACATGATTATCATAAAGGACCTCTCTTATACAACAACATACTGTATATGACTAATATAAAGGCCGTCTCTTATACTACAACATACTGTATATGACTATCATAAAGGACCTCTCTTACACTACAACATACTGTATATGACTAATATAAAGGCCCTCTCTTATACTACAACATACTGTATATGACTATCATAAAGGCCCTCTCTTATACTACAACATACTGTATATGACTAATATAAAGGCCCTCTCTTATACTATAACATACTATACATGATTATCATAAAGGACCTCTCTTATACTACAACATACTGTATATGACTATCATAAAGGCCCTCTCTTATACTACAACATTCTATACATGATTATCATAAAGGACCTCTCTTATACTACAACATACTATACATGATTATCATAAAGGAGCTCTCTTATACTACAACATACTGTATATGACTATCATAAAGGCCCTCTATTATACTACAACATACTATACATGATTATCATAAAGGACCTCTCTTATACTACAACATACTGTATATGACTATCATAAAGGCCCTCTCTTATACTACAACATACTATACATGATTATCATAAAGGACCTCTCTTACACTACAACATACTGTATATGACTAATATAAAGGATAAAGGTCCTCTCTTACACTACAACATACTGTATATGACTATCATAAAGGCCCTCTCTTATACTACAACATACTGTATATGACTAATATAAAGGACCTCTCTTATACTACAACATACTGTATATGACTATCATAAAGGACCTCTTTTACACTACAACATACTATACATGATTATCATAAAGGACCTCTCTTACACTACAACATACTGTATATGACTAATATAAAGGCCCTCTCTTATACTACAACATACTGTATATGACTATCGTAAAGGACCTCTCTTACACTACAACATACTGTATATGACTAATATAAAGGCCCTCTCTTATACTACAACATACTGTATATGACTATCATAAAGGCCCTTTCTTATACTACAACATACTGTATATGACTAATATAAAGGCCCTCTCTTATACTACAACATACTGTATATGACTAATATAAAGGCCCTCTTATACTACAACATACTGTATATCACTAATATAAAGGTCCTCTCTTATACTACAACATACTGTATATGACTAATATAAAGGCCCTCTCTTATACTACAACATACTGTATATGACTAATATAAAGGACCTCTCTTACACTACAACATACTGTATATGACTATCATAAAGGTCCTCTCTTATACTACAACATACTGTATATGACTAATATAAAGGTCCTCTCTTATACTACAACATACAGAACATGACTAATATAAAGGACCTCTCTTATACTACAACATACTGTATATGACTAATATAAAGGGCCTCTCTTATACTACAACATACCGTATATGACTAATATAAAGGATAAAGGTCCTCTCTTATACTACAACATACTGTATATGACTAGTATAAAGATCCTCTCTTATACTACAACATACAGAACATGACTAATATAAAGGACCTCTCTTATACTACAACATACTGTATATGACTAATATAAAGGGCCTCTCTTATACTACAACATACTGTATATGACTAATATAAAGGACCTCTCTTATACTACAACATACTGTATATGACTAATATAAAGGTCCTCTCTTATACTACAACATACTGTATATGACTAATATAAAGGTCCTCTCTTATACTACAACATACTGTATATGACTATCATAAAGGTCCTCTCTTATACTACAACATACTGTATATGACTAATATAAAGGTCCTCTCTTATACTACAACATACTGTATATGACTAATATAAAGAGCCTCTCTTATACTACAACATACTGTATATGACTAATATAAAGGTCCTCTCTTATACTACAACATACTGTATATGACTAATATAAAGGACCTCTCTTATACTACAACATACTGTATATGACTAATATAAAGGACCTCTCTTATACTACAACATACTGTATATGACTAATATAAAGGACCTCTCTTATACTACAACATACTGTATATGACTAATATAAAGGGCCTCTCTTATACTACAACATACTGTATATGACTAATATAAAGGTCCTCTCTTATACTACAACATACTGTATATGACTAATATAAAGGTCCTCTCTTATACTACAACATACTGTATATGACTATCATAAAGGTCCTCTCTTATACTACAACATACTGTATATGACTAATATAAAGGTCCTCTCTTATACTACAACATACTGTATATGACTAATATAAAGGGCCTCTCTTATACTACAACATACTGTATATGACTAATATAAAGGTCCTCTCTTATACTACAACATACTGTATATGACTATCATAAAGGTCCTCTCATACTACAACATACTGTATATTACTATCATAAAGGTCCTCTCTTACACTACAACATACTGTATATGACTAATATAAAGGTCCTCTCTTATACTACAACATACTGTATATGACTATCATAAAGGTCCTCTCTTATACTACAACATACTGTATATGACTAATATAAAGGACCTCTCTTATACTGCAACACACTGTATATGACTAATATAAAGGTCCTCTCTTATACTGCAACACACTGTATATGACTATCATAAAGGTCCTCTCTTATACTACAACATACTGTATATGACTAATATAAAGGACCTCTCTTATACTACAATATACTGTATATGACTAATATAAAGGTCCTCTCTTACACTACAACATATTGTATATGACTAATATAAAGGTCCTCTCTTATACTACAACATACTGTATATGACTAACACTGTGGTTTGTTTGGGTAGCTTCCATCCTATGGTAAGGTGAAATTTTGGGATCCATAATGCTGAAGACACAGATTTGCTGTTGTTATTACTGGTACTGATGCGTGATCCATCTGTGTATACGTGGGTGGAATTTTGGTGCTGGATGTGGAGGACTTCGAGGAACTCTTGCTTGAGCTCAGCCGAGTTGTTTTTCTTGGTTGTTGAGTTGATGAGGTCTGTCTTGACTGTGGGTGGGATGTATTCCCATGGTGGGACTGGTGGTACCATGGGGGTTGAGTGGCAACCAAAGAATATGCGTGATTTTCTATGTATAATTTGCCCTACGCGCTCTCGGAAGGGTGCTTTATGGATGGGAGCTCCTTGAGGCTGTACTGGTACATTGCGGAGAGATGCAGAGAGTGGGTGGGAAGGTGGGGCAGCATAGATTTTTGAGAAGTAGGTGGCACACTGTATATCCCTTCTGGTGTGGAGTGGGATTAGATTTGCTTCACACTGAAGGCTGGCCACCGGGGTTGATTTAAGGGCCCCCATTATGATCCTCATTGCTGAATTCTGTACCACCTCCAGTTTATGAAGATGGGTCAGTGCGGCTGAGGCGAATGCTTGGGCACAGTAGTCAAGTTTACTTCTGATGTATGCTATGTAGAATATTCGGAGGGTTGTGGCATCTGCACCCCATGTAGTGCCTGCGATTGCTTTCATGATGTTCAGTCTTTGGTTGGTGTTGTATATCAGGTAGTCTATGTGGTCTTTCCAAGTGAGGAGTGGAGCATCAAAAATTACTCCGAGATATCTGTGGCTCTGTGTAGGAAGCAAATCTTCTCCATTAAGCGTGAATCTTGGAGGTCTGTAGTTTTTCTTTCTCGTGAAGATCTGGTATAGCGATTTGGTTGGGTTGATACTTAGTTTTGATTCATTAGTCCAGTTCCCTAGGATGTTGAGGGCGTCCTGAATCCTTTGTTCGGCTATTTGGGGATTATGGTCGGAGGCGTATATTGTTATGTCGTCGGCGTATTGTATTGTTTTTGCTGGGTTTATGTTTGGCATGTCCGACAGGTACGTGTCGAATAAGGCGGGGCTGAGTGAGGATCCTTGTGGTAATCCTTTTTTTGTTGTTATGGTCTTAGACATCTGGCCTTGGATGAATACTTGGTTTGTTCTGTTGGAGAGGGAAGACTTTAACCATTGCAGCATGTGTCCTTTTATTCCCATTCTGGATAGTTTCAGCAGTAAGAGATCGTGGGAAACGGTGTCGAAAGCAGAGGAGAGATCTAAATATACTACGATACAGGTCTTTTGGCTTGAAAGGGCTGATAGTATTACCTGTTCCAGGTTAAGTACCTGGTCTAATGTAGAACAGGTAGGTCTGAAGCCGGCTTGTGAGGAGGGGATGAGGTTATTGTTTTCAAGGTGCCAGGAGAGTCTTGTCTGGACCATTCTTTCTGCCAGCTTGCTTATGCTAGGCAGGAGGCTGATTGGTCGGTACGATGATGACAGGCAGGGGTCCTTTCCTGGTTTAATGAAGGGCAGGATGATACCATTTTTCCAGTCCTTGGGGACGTTGCCTTGTGTCCATGTTGTGTTGATAAGGTGAAGCAGTTGGGTGTGCATTGTTGGTGGTAGGTATTTGATAAACTCGTATGGTATGCGGTCATGTCCTGCTGTTTTGCCTGTTGGGAGGTGGGCTATTGCGGTTTGCATTTCAGAAGTGGTGAAGGGCTTGTTCATTTGTGTAGGACGATGTATAGCTATGGTGATCTCATTACTGATCCTGTTGGCTTCTTCTTGGTCATCTGGGGGTTCCTGGTGTTGGTTATTTTGTATGCGGGTAGCTATTGCATCGGCTCTGTCTTTGGGTAAAAGGCACATCTCTCCATCTATTGTGAAGGGGAATGATGGGAAGGAGGGTCGTCCTGTGATGCTGCGGAATCTATTCCAGACTTCTGAAATTGGGGTGTCATGGTTTATGTTGCTACAGTATTCTCTCCAGGAGGATTTGCAGGTTGATCGGATTGTTTTTGTGGCAAAAGCTGTAGTTTTTTTAACTTGGATCCAATTCAGCAGTGATTTAGACCTTCGTTGTTTTTGGATAGCCCTTCTTCGTGTCGCTACAGCTCTGGAGCATTCCTCGGTCCACCAGGGTCTCAGAATTTTGTTGAATGGGAGTCCTGACGTGAGTTTGAAGTGTTGTGAGGCTGCTGTATCTATTGCTTCGGTCATTTTTGTATGCATGACGTTGGGGTCTGTATGGTTGCCATCTGGATTTTGTACAGTATTTTCCCAGGTCTTCCAGTTGAACTTTGGGGGGATACGCCATTTGGGTAGGGTAATGGGGTATATAGGTGGGCTGAAGTTTGTGAACTCTATGTGTAGGGGCCGGTGGTCTGTGCCCAGGTCTGGCCCTACTTTGGATCTTACCTCTGGGGAAAGGATTCCCGAGCCAAGGCATATGTCGATGGTGGAGCTGTAGTTCGTTTGTAGGTTGAAGTATGTTGGGATGAAAGGTTCTGATAGTAGGCTATAGTTGCTGTTTTGGATGTAGCTAAATATGTCGTTCCCTGCTGTATTGGCTGTGCCTCTGCTCCAGGAGGGGTGGTTGGCATTTAGGTCGCCTATCACCATGAAGGGTGTGGGTACTTGTTGGATATAATGAGTCAGCTCCTGATGTGATATAGAACCCCCTGGATTATATGTTCCAATGATGGATAGTTGTGTTTTTTATATGGGAATGAGACAGCTAGGATTTCTAGTGTTCCATTAGGGAATGGCCTGAGTTTTATTTCTTTTGCGGAGAGTTCGTGTTTGGTTAGCAGCAAGATTCCTCCTCCTGGTCTCCCTACTCTGTCTTTCCTTATGCTGATGTAGGGTTTAAGGTTGGGTTTATACTTGTCAGTTAGCCAGGTTTCTGTTATAATTGCTACATGTGGGGATTTTGTTCTTAAGTAGTTTTTTAGTTCTGACAATGATGTTTTAAGGCACTTGGTGTTCCATGTCATTACTTGGAGTGGAGCCATAGTTACTAACGTTTTTTGTTGGTGTTTCTGAGGTTTCTGTGGCGGTTATCCTGAGGTGGTGATGATGGATGTTTGGTCTAGGTATGGGTGGTGTTGTTTTGGGGTTTTTTTGGGTGCTGAAAATCTGCCGTTTTGATGGTGGGGTTTGGTTGGCCTTGGCTTTTACTGTCGCTTGTATTTGTTTGTGTTTTGTTACTTTCATTTAGGCTATTTTCGGTTGGGATGCTCTTGAGTTGGCTGGTATTCCCAGTACTGGTACCAGTATCAGTTATTATTTGTTGTTGTTGTTCCGTGGGCTGTTGCTCTGTTGAGTTGACTTGGGTCATCGTGCACTCTGGTGACTCTGGTGATGGTTGTGGGGTGGGTGAAGCTGTATGGGCTGATGTATTTGGTGCCAGTACTGGTGGTGCTGTGGTATCGGTAGTTGTATCTACCGGTACTGGAGGTGTTGTGCAACTTGTGCTACTTGCATCTACCGTTACTGGTGGTGTTGCGATAGCTGTAGCTACTGGTGCTGGTGGTGTTGTGGCTGTTGCAGTTGTAGCCTCCAGTATTGATGGTGCTGTGACTGTTGTAGCTACTGGTACTGTAGGTGTTGTGATAGTTGTGGTTGCAGGTGGTGTCGGTGTTGATGATGTTGTTATAGTTATGGCTGTAGTATGTGATGAGTGTGGTAGGGGGGGTTTTGGGCCTGGTGGAGGGACTTGGCAAGGCATTTGCGGGGGGTCTGGTTGTTGTGAGGATGGCGGTATGGTTATGTTGGTGGAAGATGGTCCACCATCTGTATCAGTGCGATTATTTTTTGTTTGTACAGCATGTTGGAGGTTGCTGATGAGCCATTATGTGTAGCTGCTCCTCCATTGGCAATGATGTTATGGTGTTAATTATGTTTATGTGCTTGCCTTGGTCTTTGGGGTTTGGTGCTTGTGGCCTAGTGTTTGAGTTGTGTTGTGGGTGGGTGGGAAAGTTTGTTAGATAATTGTGGGATGTCCTAGTTGTGGGGTTCTGATTCTGTAAGACATGGGAGTATGATGTGCTTGGGTGAGGGCTAGGCTTGTTTCCCACTAGCGGACGGTATTTTGGTTGCACAGTTTGCACTGATGCACCTTGTTCCCTTGCTAGTGGTACCGGTACTGATGCAACTTGTTCCTGGATTTTATTCGTAGTACTGGCTCCCTGAGGGTTATTTTGGTGTTTTGCCTTTACAAATTTTGGGCAGATGTTTGAGGTGGATGGGTGGTCTCCGCCGCAGTTTGGACATCTGAATTCTGTGCTCGTGCATTCACTGGTTGGATGTAGTTGAGCGCATTTGGCGCAACGGATCGATGTTGCTCGGCAGTTTTTGGTCATGTGGCCCCATCTTTTGCACTTCCTGCAGCTGAGGGGCGGTAGGGTGTAGGGGGTGACAGTGCGCTGGAAAGTGGCAACTTTGATCATTGTGGGGAGGGGGGATCGAGAAGTGATCTGCACTCTTTTTGAGGGGCACAGCTCCCCAGTAGTATAATTTTTATCCGTAAATCTAATGACATTGACTATATTGCTATCTAGGCCTATTTCTGTTTCTAGTAGACTGCTGGTGATTTCCTCTACAGTTATGTAGGTGGGGATGCTTATGATACTGTGGGAAAGTTGCTGGTTATCCCTAGGTAAGGACACTGTAACTTCCCATTGTCCGATGTTGGTGGTTTGTAAAGCATTGTCTATTACTGAGGTGCTAAGTTCAGTGTCAGTGTCCACTGCCAGTATGCCCTTATCTTTGTTTAATCGTACGTTCAGGGCAGTAATGTGGAGATGTTGTTCAATGTTTTTGAAGAACTCGAGGTACTTTGTGTCCTTGGAGAAGAATGCTGCATCTTTGGGTTTGACTAGTATGGTATGAAAAGTTCGTGAGGGGTACTTACCAGCGATGTTTGGGCTTACCGCTGGGGTTTGTTGGTCACCATGCCGCCTATGTATTTTGGATGATTTTGCGTTATTACGAGAATGGAAGGCACTATCTAACCATTGATCGTTGTTTGTGGGGCAGTCAGAGTTTGTGGGGTCATTTGGGGGGGTTACATGCATGATAGGTGAGGTAGAAGAGGTGTTAGTAGCGGGAGAAGCTAGTGGGACCTCCCCTCCAGACGCCATCTTCCCGCTCCTCAATATTGGGTCTCTTAGTTGAAATTCGCGTATACAGTATATGCATTTTCGGCTGTGAGGTGCATACGACTCTATAAACCCTGCTATGGATGGGGAGGAATATACCCTGCCAATTACGACACCAGTAGGAGTGGTTATTCTATCTGATGGGGTCAGAATCCTATAATGGCAAGCTTTTCAACTGAATAGGTGAGGTTATCAAATGTGTTCAAGCTTGGTCACCAGGACAAGATGACCCGTCAACGAAGAGGCAGTTAAGCATGTTGTTTACACAGGTGACATACACCCACCTGACCAGCCACTAACGACATGCTTATGGTTATGACTTGGACAGTAAACATGGAATTGTGGTAAGTGGCTTAACCAGGTGGCTCTGGGTCTATACTGTAGGGGGTCGTTTATACAGGTGCTGTGGGGCACTTACTATGGAACTTTCTTTAAAAATATATAGAGAATCATGCATACTCCGATGTGCATTTCATTTATAAATTATATATATATATATATATATATATATATATACTGTATAAGTATATATATATATATATATACAGTATATATATATATATATATATAGAGAGAGAGAGAGAGATAGATAGATAGATAGATAGAGGGGAGGTGTGGCAGAGTGGTCTTGCCACTGGACTAGCAATCCAATGGACCCGGGATTGAATCCCAATATGTCAATGGGAAGATATTATTGGGATGGAATTTGTGCTGTACCTAGTTTCAGTGCATTACCACAGCACACCGAAATGCCAAAGAAATACCCTCATTGTTCCCCGATTAAATAGCATTGTATGAATATTCCCATATTCAAAATATGCTACAGGGGGGCAATGCCTAGTGAGTTAATTGCTCAATAGGTGGCGTTCTGAGAGTGAGGGTCCGAGTCTGGGGAGTGAGACGGTGCAGCGCGGAGGCGGAGCAGCTTCAGAGATGGGATTGCTTCGCATGTCTCACTCCCTAGGCTGGAACAAGACCACACGGGCCTCACCATGTTCAGCGGTTGAGTGTGCAGGCTCTCAGCCTATGCCCGAGAGGGAGTAGTTGGAATATAGAAGAAAAAAAATATATATACAGTATATAGATATAGATATATATCCGGAAGTTGGTGTAGCCAGGTAGTATATTTTCTTGAAGGCAGTTGAGATTAAATAATACAGCATATTGTGCATTAATATACTTTTTAATTTAATGATTCAAGGTTTCTCGCAATCTTTCGTTGTCGTTCGTTGAGTTGGTGGAGGAGAATACTGTAGCTTTCAGAGGGTTCTTGTGTTGTAGTTGTTTGCTGTAACGTTTCGGCTACTTCGTTAGCCATGATCACACAGTGGAATCTGATTTGCTGGTGTGTTGAAGTTGGGGTTATCCGGATCACGCGTCGCTGTTTTTGCTCAAGTAGACGGGGCTAGTCGGTGGTCTGAGGTCGTGATTGTCTGGCAACTGTTAACCTCGCTCTTCGCCTGCTGATTGGTTGGTAGGGTCGGGGGAGGCAATTAGTCAGGGCAGTCTCGGGTAGACAATGGAGGGAGGGTGCAGTGTGCCCGCTGTTGGCATCACCATTTCCCTTGTGACGTCTGTTGGGGTAGGTTCTCCTCGGTGTGGGGAGAACTTGGAGATCGGAGGTCTGGTTATTTAGAGTAGGGTTGAGGGTTTGTATATAGATGGCTTCAAGAATGGGGAGGCGTCTGGGGTCTAGTTCATGATCCACAATCAAGGTGCTGGCTTCTAGGTCCTTGCAAGTCAGTTTAGGGTGGCCTGGGGTGTTGTAGTGGGTTTTGATATTGCCGGATTGTAGGTGGAGGGTAAGGCGATGGCTCAAGCGGGTCTGGGTCATGCCAATATACAGTACGTAGTACGGAGTCCACAGTCCCTGTGGGTACAGGAGTGTTGGTATATTACGTGGTCCAGACTCAATTGATTTTTGTCGTTGGCAGGGCGATTACATAGGACGAATTGGGAGGTTTGGGGGGATT
The DNA here is from genome assembly GCA_032716605.1 of Paralithodes platypus. Taxonomy (NCBI): domain Eukaryota; kingdom Metazoa; phylum Arthropoda; class Malacostraca; order Decapoda; family Lithodidae; genus Paralithodes; species Paralithodes platypus. Next base: position 19,144,444 of record CM064504.1, read on the forward strand.
TGTAGAATATAAGTTTGATTTTGTTGTCGGGGTTGGTGGGCTGGACGTTTTTTAGGATGATGTCCCTTATGACGGCTTCGTCTGTTTTATGGTCGGAGGACATGTAGTTTCTGTAGTAGATTTTGATGTCTCCGGGGCCAGTGGTGTTGGGGGCTTCATTGTTGTACCATTTTTCTAGATGTTTCTTGATGGTGTTGTCATCGCCGGAGTTGGAGTAGCCATTATTGATGAGGATTTGTGTTAGGCGGTTTAGTTCAAGGTGAGTATCCCACCAGGAGGAACAGCGAGAGTGCCCTCCTGACGAAGGCAGAGATGGTGGTGATAAGGTATCTCTTAGGGCACTCGCTATTGCTGTTGAGGCAGAGTCCATTGTTCGTGGGTTTCGTGTAGACTTTTGTCTTGAAGCCTATGTCATGTTTGGAGACTAGGACATCTAGGAAAGGTAGTCTCCCTTCTGTGGTTTCTTCATAGGTGAATTTAAGTCCTGATGCTGCGATGAAGCGTTGTTGAAACTCTCGTAGTTCATCGAGGTCCTTCACCCGCACAAAGATGTCGTCAACGTAACGACAGTAGATGGAGGGGCGGCGGGTTGCTAGGAGGGCCTCTTCGATGGCGCCCATGAAGAAGTTGGCGAAGAGGACACCAAGGGGGCTGCCCATCGCTACACCATCGATCTGTCGATACATATTACCTCGGGGGCAGGTGAAGGGGGCTCCTTTAGTACATAGCTCCAACAGCATTCGAAGGGCTTGTTCGGGGATGTCCAGGAGTGGTACACCCGACGTAGGATGATGTCGATCGTCCTGTCCACTGGTACATTTGTGAACAGGATTTCTACGTCGAGTGAAGCGAATAGGTCGTCGTCGGTCGGTGGGGCATCACGGAGGATTTCTAGGAAATCTGTGGCCGAGGATAAGCTGTGTCTGTCTCTCTCTCTCTCTATATATATATATATACAGTATATATATAATCAATATTTTTCGTACTCTATATAATGTGTATTGTTTACATGTTGAAAGGAAGCTTTTGGCTTTGTGGAAATTAGTTAGTGTATATTATGTTGTGTGCGTGGGGGGGGGGGGGGGCTATATTGATAATGTTTGCATGTAACAGCACTCCAGTTTATTGCACGCATGGCAGAGAAATGTGCTCTACTGGAAAGGTCATTATAATTTTTCGTAATATATTATGGAAATGTGAATTTTGATAATAAATTTTGCTCACACTTCCTCCACAGCTGTTTCGCTCGCTCCGTATGTTCATGTTTGTATTGTTGCATAATCAGACAGTAAGTAAAATTGGGAATAATATATTGAATATTTGGTCCGGCTTCTTTCACAGATGTTTATGTAGTTACATATGTTGTACATTTTTATTGTTTCATGCACACAATAAGTATCTCTGGATATTTAATTTGGTTATTTTCGCTCTGACTGGGAAATATTCGGTATATACTGTATTATATTTAGGCAAGTGGTGCATGTATCATCTCTACTATAGTTATTTTTGTTCTCTCTCTCTCTCTCTCATCTTGTCTAATTACATTACCACATCCGATTAGTTCCAACAGGCTTAAGCCTTCAAGTACATATTTTGTTGTTAAGGTAACAGGCTGTGAAGACTGTTTGGCGTGGTGAAGAGTATAGGTGAGGTGGAATGATCTTGTTAATTAATGAGCTGGTAACGGCCAAGGTTCAAATATAGGAAGGGAAGATATTATTGGGATAGAATTGGTGCTGTACTTAGTTTCAGTACACTACCACAAAGCTCACCGATATGCCATTAAAAGCACTGTTTTTTTTTTTTTTGCAAAACATAAGCATTGTATAATATTACCTTTTTTATATGAAATGGATGCAGTACCTAGTGAGTATGAAGCTCAATAATTGGCATGGAGAGTGTGTGAAATTCGAGTTGACAAGACAATAGGCGATGCAAGTTCTGGACTCAGAACTACACTGAACTAAACCGACTAACAACTTAGACAACGCTGGTTTGAGAAGTCAGACTATATGAAGCCAGTTGCTAAACATTATAATGACCAACAAATTGAATATACAGGCTCTAGCATCTCTATGTCTAGAGAGTTGGAACATTAAAAAATACTAATAATAAAATAATAATAAAATATAAACAAATAATACTGAGGATGGGAAGGCAACAATCCTGCCCAAAGAGCGAGTCCTATGACATCACTGGAAGACCTACCCTACAATAGGTAGCATCAACGAACTTGACAATTATCTCGATCCCTGACCTCTTCGTAACTCAAAAGGACCTTGAGCAAACTGGCTGTAAATTTGCACACCTATTTCCTTGTGACTCGTCCCAAATTATAGAAATGTCAGCCCAATTTATTTCATTCATTTGAGTTATAAGAAGTTAAGGAGTCCAGAATCCAGATTATTGTCAAGTTCGTTGGCGCTACCTATACTATAATGAAGGAGTTCTTAGTCCACAAAACCGATGGCACCCCAACTGTATCCAGGCATACTAGCCGCCTGAATAGATGAGGCCACCGACTTTGCTTCAAGCCCCATCACCACAACAAGGTGACTCCTCAACGATGGGGTACAATGTAATTTTCAGCAAGACTGCCGATATTATTGTTTATTGCTATATTTTGCTTTGCTTTGTTTTGCTATATTTAGACGATTTGGTGCAGCCTACGGATCTGTGGTAGTAAATAGGGTTAAGCGAGATACAGTAGTTCGAAGCTTGTTAATTGCTGGAAACCCTTTTGAAACTGACTAAATCGCCTAATAATAGCCAGAATAGTTAAAAGGACGTCGCCGGTACAGAAGGGGTTAAAACACCCCCTGAAGCTGGCGTAATACGAGTCAGAGCTATTATATATACTCAAAATATTCTTAAGGGGAGTCACCGGCTTTTTGTATCTTTCTCTCTTTCTCTGGCTTGTATCCATTCGGCCCCATTCAGCTAACTGTTTTAAGACGTTTATCCCCATCCAGGTGTCGATTTCTTCCTGGCGAGCGATAGCGAGCCAGCATTGTATGGAGAAATCGCCAGACATTTTTCTATCGAAAAATTTACAAATTTAGCTTGCTGTCAAAACAAAAATATATATATGCTGGCTCGCTACCGCTCACCAGGAAAACATTGACACCTGGATTAAAGATAAATATGTACATTTTTCGATAGAAAAAATTCCCGGCCGAAGGCCGGTTCCTCTTAAAATACAGGCTCGCTCTCGCTCGCCAGGAAAAAATCGACACCTACTGTAAATGACACGGTCTTAATAAATATTGACAAAGAAATGGGGCGAAAGATCTTAAAATCGCCAAACTAATGGGCCGAACGTCTAAAAATCTGAAAACTAATGGGGCTAAACATGAGGATGAAGGACCAGAAAAACTACCATCCCACCTTAAGGGCAGATTTTCATTTATGTATTTGTTTATATATTTATCCGTTTAATATTTTGCTTAGTTTCCTCTCTAGACCTCCATCAAGCATTAATAAATACCCCCAAGACCCCTTTCTAGATAAATAGTGTCCCGGTCAAAGGTTGGTTCCTCCTAAATTTCAGGCTTGCTATCGATCGCCAGTACAAAAAAAAAAATCGACAGCTAAATGGCACGAAGGTCATAAAATCGCCAAATTAATGGGCAAATATCTTTCAATCTCAAAACTAATGGGGCTAAGCATGAGGGAGAAAGGGGTCCAGAAGAAGGTGAAGACCCCCCCCCCCCTTAACCTCTGAAGTGCGCATGGGGGTAATTGGAAACGTCCCCCTGTGCTGACGTATTTGAGGTGTTTCCGTCACTAAAATATTCATTGTGCCATTAATAGCATTAATATTTATCCATATGCGCCTATTATGGGTTGATTATAAAGGTATTAACCTGAAACAACAATAAAACGAGTGAAAACAGCGTTTGGATGGTCAAAATCGGAGATATAGCCCGCGAGTTGTATAATGTATGGGTGAGGCAATCTGCTTTCCCGCCAATTTCCCCCAAGGCCACTGAGACGCAGTCGATCGATACTCTCTCTCTCTCTCTTGCACTCGCTTGCTATCAGTGATGACCACACCCTCCAATCGGATTTCTAATGTTAGCACGAAAATATACCTCAGAATAAGGGAATAACAGGGAAAATAGGTGATAACTGAAGGAGAGGAGGAAAGTGGGGAAGGAGGGGAGGTAGAGGACTGAGATTTTGCATGGCCCAGGGGCCAAAAAAAAATAAAAAAATAAAAAAAAAAAATATAAAAAAATATTTTTTTTTCGATGTCAAAAGTTGATTTTTATTTTCTCTGACTCTTAAGAGTCTTCCCGCAGTGCGCCGGGGGAACTCTTAAGAGTCTCCCCGCAGCTCCCGGGTTAAAGTGAGTAGTTACAACAAACTGCTTTACGAAGGTCAAACAAGCTCATCTCCGGTGATAATTCTGTGCAATTATGTTCTGCCACTATACATAAATGGCATAAATATTAAGCCATCTAACAGTGAGTTATCTGCTCAACAGGTGGCGTTGTGTGTGTGTAAGTGTGAGAGTCCGAGTGTAGGTGGTGAGACAGTGAAGCACGGGAACGAGGTGGCTTCAGAGATGGGGTCGTTTCGGGCCATGAGTGAGCACCGTGCCTCATGTGAAGGCAAGATGGCAGGTGCTCGTTGTACTCTACGTGCTTCACATGTCTCACTCCCTAGACTGGAACAAGACCTCACGGGCTTCACTGTTCATTGTAAAGCGGTGAATGTTAAGGCTCTCAGCTTATGCCCGAGAGGAAGTAAGTTGGAATATAGAAAGAAACAAAAAAAACAAAAACAAAAAAAATCGAGTTGCCCATGTCAAAAATGTGACCGAACAAAATATTAATCGAAAATTGTCAGGGAAAAAAAAAAATCGTGTGACTTACTGAGTTGAATACAACTGAATCTAGTAAGTTCTAATTAATAAGCTGGATACACACGGTTTACAAATTAAGCGGTCTTACATTAAAACTAAGTAAGTAACAGATATATATATATTATTATACAGTATACCGGGTATATATATATATATATATCTGATATAAAACAAATAAGGAGTTAAATAGCAATAATAATATGTTAGGTTGCAATGAAAATCAACATGAAGAATATAGTATATACAGTAGTTTAATAGTATTAATGCTAATTGAAACTATATATCAGGTACTGTTTAAGATGAAACTATAGACAATATATGTATGCAGTAGACATACAACAGGTCACGTAGGATTTTTAATTAATTATTCTATCTACTCTCAGATTAATATACTGTATTCAGTGTAAGAAGGACCCTTTAAAGTTTAGAGAATACCTTTAACATTCATAATGAAACATTTCTTGGTTATGTGGAATTATTAATAAGCTGAATGAATATGTAATGCCCGAAAATCCCTGAATGAGCCACGCCGAGGGGAGTCCCAGTCAATAGACCTAGCCATGCCTAACTCCCCTTTTGTACGTCTGAGCGTGGCTCAGTTAAACCGAGAAGCGCGATAGAACTCACAGAAGTATCTGTACAGCGAATGCGATAAGCCTCATGGAAGCAAGGCCATGAAAAAACCTTTCAAAAACAATGCAGGGGCTCTCAAAACAAAGGAATATGTAATTAGTTGAGATAATTCCTCTCTAGTACTTCCTACCACTCATCCATATGTTTATCACCCCCCCCCCTCCTCAATTATCACCTATTTTCCCTCTTATTTTCATTATCGGCAATTTTTTGCGGAAATTATTCTCCCACGGTTTCGTACACAACAGCGAGTCATTTAGAGATCCTATGCAACGAGAGAATCTCTCCTGCAACGATCAGTGTGGCGAGACAGCTCAGAGGAGGAGGGTGTATGTCTCGCCGCCTCCCGCCTGAGAATACAAGCGGGTGGGGAATATTGTCTTCTTTAGCCACCCAAATGCTTTCCCCACTTATTTTATCAATCTTGAAGGTTCATATGTTAATCATATTAGTAAAATATGTGCTCATGGAAAATAAATAATGGTTTATATGATAGATATAACAAATTATGTCAGAATATTGGGTAATTAATTCGCATATAACTACATTGGTCACACACCCTATTGCGCGCTTAATAGGTTAAACGAGGGCAAATTTGGTATACCAGAGACACGGGTTCAAATCCAGACTAGACCCAGTCAGAACTGTTGCCATGTGGGTGGCTATTCTTTTCTCAGTCGCTGACACTGAGTATAGTTGCTTATGCTAATGCAGAAGCATCCTGAATTGTTTCCAGAATATGATTGCCCATCAAAATATGCTGGTTAAAGTGATCATATAAATCTGCATTAAACATCATGTTATGTGTTATCTCAATAATTTTGCCAGTGTGTTGCGAAAGTTGCCTCCCATTAGGGAGTAGAGGGCCCAGTTACAGGAGACCAAGGCGAGGAAGGTCCACCAGGCCAGGTAGTGCGCCAGCGGGTGTGTGGTGGGTAGGTCAGCCATTACGTCCACTAGTAACAGTAATCCTGCAGTACTGCTTATCACTACCATGGTCAGAAAAACTACAGTCGCACGCCGCACCTCACTACTCCGACCCGTGTGGTGTACTGTTAGTGTTGCCTGTGTCACAGACTCCTTGTATCGCCACAGCACCAATGTAGTAACTGAACACACTACCACTATCACAACCGCTGTGCCCAGCACTACCACTTCTGTGTAAAAAGTCACCATTGATATTGAAGGTGCCCCTGCACCCATACTGAGAGTCAGTTTAGTGATGGGATCAAAATATCCAGCAAAATGTAAGCCATCCTGTCGCCAGTGCACCAACAGGGAGAGCAGTACTCCTATTGACCACACCAACCCTATACCTATCACAACCCACCTTGGTTTTGGAAGTCGTCCTGACACGACACATAAACGTTCAACACTGAGCAAGGCCATTGTCATCAATGACACCATAATGGACACATTGAAGACAATACTGCTCACTATAGGGAAGCCAGAACGCTCAAATTTAAGATGCTTGAAACCTGGAGGTTGGCGATTAACCAAGCGAGTGAAACTAGCTTGTAGATTTTCTGGTACAAGATGAATAAGTGCTAAGTGGCCAGTCATTAGTGCCACCTGATCATGCACTGCCAAAATACCTGGCACCATTGCCAGCAAAAGATCAGCTGCTGCTAGAGAGGCTCGCAGCTGGAAAGTGGGCTTATGAGCTAAATTAGTTGTCAATATAACCACAAGTACTAACACATTACCAAGAACAGTGACCAAAGTAACTGCCACTGAAAAAGTAAGTAGCAAAATCTCCCAAGCTTGACATGTATGATTCAAGTAATCCCAGTCCACTACCGATGACTCTCTTCTCTTCATAACCACCATATTATATTCACATGTAGACCAAAATTTGTTGATAGTAGTGAGATTCTGTTGTTGGTAACTAATAAAAATTTGATTTATAAAATATTGTGGAAGATTTAGGAAACAAGAGCTCTCCACCAGGTCACTCTCCACCGGCCCCACCAATATGTTGTAGGAGGACTTGTATATGATGAAATTATCTCGCTGTAAGTCAGACAGGCATTGCTTATCATTTCGAAGAGATGCTGTCATCATGGTTTTTATAATAATTTGTGTTGTGTGCCTCAGACCTCTGGAGGGGATCGACAAAATTTCACCACTGACATGTGCTAAACTAGGAATATGTACCTGTAATTGTAAAGTGGTGGGAGGCAGCCATGGATTACCTATAAGTGGTACTATTCTCATTTGGGAACTTTTGTTATAGAAAGTATTGTGTTCTATAATCTGTGGGGTTGAAGTCAATGGGAAGATAAGAACATGATAGGATTTCTTAACAGTGGGACCTACAAAAACAGTAGTGCCGTTTGTAGTGTAATACACACATGTGATGCTACCCATTACATCACCTACACTCTGTAATTTCTTCAGCTGTAAGCACCATCCTTTCCTAATAAAATGCCACATACGTTCTTCCTCATCATTAACCCAGGTCCACCCCGGAGTAGCCTTATGTAGCTCCCTCACGATGCCATACGCTACTCTCTGTGATCCTCGGCTGCTGTACACCGCTCTCTTCTCTTGATCAGCAACCATAGTCACCACATTACGACCATTACACACGTCTTCCTCGCTCACTCCAGTTGTTCGGAATCGTGTTAGTGCCAGCAAAATAGGTCCGTCGTCATCACTCCTAATAATATCGCACTTGTGTAAAACCATTACGAGTACCATCCCAAATTGAGGTGAGGGAAAAAGTGAAGTATTATGGCAAAGAGTAAATGCAAAAGAGGAGGAACATTTCAACCCAGCTGTTTGTAGATCATGGATAAGACTGGTATAACCTAAAATGCTGACCCTCTGTTCCTGCAACACATATATAATATTATCTCTGAATATAACACCTCTGTAGTACTTGTTCATGAGGTAATTAATTGTTGTAATGGACAAACTTGGTAGTGAAGACAACCAGCGAAAGAGCAGACGAGAGTAATTTGGAACGATTTCATTATTGATTACTGTGAGGTATTTTTCTGTATATAATCTTTTCCTGAACCACAAGCTATTGTCTTCCAGTGGACATATGAGGTGAGTGATGTTGCGGAAGATTGAGTAGCAAGCATAGTAATCATGCTTACCAAATTTGAAGCTGTACATTTTAAAGGGCCTGGCAGTGCAGCAGACAGTAAGGTTCATGAGGTTGGTGGTGTAAAGAGTGCTCAAAAACCGCTGAGAGGTAAGATCCAATGAGTCCTGTCCTACTAAGAATAACACCTTTCCATTTGTAGTGTTAAGGGTTATAGAGAACACAGTAAGACGTTGGTCATGGAACTCAATGGACGCAACATCTTGACATAACTCCACTTTGAGGGGTGATGGACGAACTAGAGCAACCAATATAATATCGTCAGAGGTATGCAGAGTGGAACTACACACCAACTCCCTGCATGCCCTCAGAAGTCTTATATCCTCCAGTCCAAGCCGTGTAAGGAGGTTTGCCCGAAAGCGTCCCTGGCTGTCTTTACCACTCCCATCAGAACACCACCAGGCTGATACCATTAATTTGGACAAATTCCTTCCTGTCCGTAAGCCAGGATATGGTAGTGACAATTGTATATTACCGTCTTTATTGTCTGTTGTTGCATTGTCAATACTTTCCTGACATTGAGATATTTGATCACTGAGACTGGAACACATAGAACCATGGCAGGAAGCTAAATAAGGGAACCATATTCTAATATTATCTTTCCCAATAGTGATGAAGGACACTTCTATACTTGGATGACACAAGAGAATTACACATGGATCTGGTAATTCAGAGAGAGTCAGGCTGGAGTGAAGAAGGTCCTGGAGGAAGGTGAGGTAATGATTGAAAACAGAAGGCCACAAGCTACTCTTAGCCAGCAAACAGGTGTAGAGATGGCGAGTGTGAATGTTCTGAAGACGGGAAGTCCAAGCCACCACCACTTCTCTTAAATTAGCCACACTTAGCGGATTGCACCACCATTCTCGCACCACCAGGAACACATATCTGTCTAAAAGTACTTTAGCCACTGCTACCACTGTACGACAGGGAGAAGATACTGGCCATTGTGTCACACTCAGCATTGCTGTTCCTGGTTCAAGTTGTATGTTTCTATGATGCTTTTCTTGATTAACAAGGTCTAAAAAGCATTTCTGATCTTCGCTATTATTGGTAGGATTGGGGCTGATAGTGAAAGTTGTATTTCTGGTCTCATACAGTACTGCCCCAGCATGACAAAGGCTTCGGTGACATACAAGTGGCAAAATGGCTAGAAGAGATGGTGTGCTTTGTAACATGGCCAGACCGTTTGACTGAACACATTCTGACTGCAGTACTACTATGTGATCCGAAGCTGTAACAGAAATAACATGACCAAAACCTAGCCCATTAGTAGAGTGAGCAGTCATTTGAGGAAAACAATCTGTTATATTACCCCGTAGCCAAAAGGTGGCTGAATTTCCCTGGGGGCTTACCAATGGTACCAGAGTAGGCTGTGAGCATATCAACTTAAGACATTCCCGAGGCACCAACAGCCCTTGCAAATGGGCATTTTTCACTAGTTCGGCCCCTGTTCCGGTTTCACACATAATCTCTTTACAGTTATTTCTGAATGTGAAGGCCCCTTCATAATCATCTGGTACCGGTACTGCTTCCTGGCTTTCTGCTCCTGCGAGTATCCTTTCATGGTTCTCTGTTTTTAAGAGCGTTCCTTCATGGTTCTCTTCTGTAGTAGTAAGAGTCACTTCATGGTTTTGGGTTTCATTGAGATTATTTTTATAGTTAATTGTTTTTGTCGGAGTTCTTATATCTAATTGTGTTTCTCTGAGGGCTACTAGTATATTATCTGTATTTGAGAGGGTTCCTTCATGGTTCTGTGTTACTGGAGTAGTTCCATCATGGTTCTGTGTTACTGAAGTGGTTCCTTCATGGTTCTGCTTTACTGGAGTGGTTCCTTTATGGTTCTGTGTTACTAGAGTGGTTCCATCATGGTTCTGTGTTACTGAAGTGGTTCCTTCATGGTTCTGTGTTACTGGAGTGGTTCCATCATGGTTCTGTGTTACTGAAGTGGTTCCTTCATGGTTCTGTGTTACTGTGGTGGTTCCATCATGGTTCTGTGTTACTGTGGTGGTTCCATCATGGTTCTGTGTTACTGAAGTGGTTCCTTCATGGTTCTGTGTTACTGGAGTGGTTCCTTCATGGTTCTGTGTTACTCGGGTGGTTTCATCATGGTTCTGTGTTACTGGAGTGGTTCCATCATGGTTCTGTGTTACTGGAGTGGTTCCATCATGGTTATGTGTTACTGGAGTGGTTTCATCATGGTTCTGTGTTACTGGAGTGGTTCCTTCATGGTTCTGTGTTACTGGAGTGGTTCCATCATGGTTCTGTGTTACTGAAGTGGTTCCTTCATGGTTCTGTGTTACTGGAGTGGTTTCATCATGGTTATGTGTTACTGGAGTGGTTCCTTCATGGTTCTGTGTTACTGGAGTGGTTTCATCATGGTTCTGTGTTACTGGAGTGGTTCCTTCATGGTTCTGTGTTACTGGAGTGGTTCCTTCATGGTTCTGTGTTACTGGAGTGGTTCCTTCATGGTTCTGTGTTACTGGAGTGGTTCCTTCATGGTTCTGTGATACTCGGGTGGTTCCATCATGGTTCTGTGTTACTGGGGTGGTTCCTTCATGGTTCTGTGTTACTGAAGTGGTTCCTTCATGGTTTTGTGTTACTGGAGTGGTTCCATCATGGTTCTGTGTTACTGGAGTGGTTCCTTCATGGTTCTGTGTTACTCGGGTGGTTCCTTCATGGTTCTGTGTTACTGGGGTGGTTCCTTCATGGTTCTGTGTTACTGGAGTGGTTCCTTCATGGTTCTGTGTTACTCGGGTGGTTCCATCATTGTTCTGTGTTACTGGAGTGGTTCCATCATGGTTCTGTGTTACTGGAGTGGTTCCATCATGGTTATGTGTTACTGGAGTGGTTCCATCATGGTTCTGTGTTACTGGGGTGGTTCCATCATGGTTCTGTGTTACTGGAGTGGTTCCATCATGGTTCTGTGTTACTGGAGTGGTTCCTTCATGGTTCTGTGTTACTGGAGTGGTTCCTTCATGGTTCTGTGTTACTCGGGTGGTTCCTTCATGGTTCTGTGTTACTGGAGTGGTTCCTTCATGGTTCTGTGTTACTGGAGTGGTTCCTTCATGGTTCTGTGTTACTCGGGTGGTTCCATCATGGTTCTGTGTTACTGGAGTGGTTCCATCATGGTTCTGTGTTACTGGAGTGGTTCCTTCACGGTTCTGTGTTACTCGGGTGGTTCCTTCATGGTTCTGTGTTACTGGAGTGGTTCCATCATGGTTCTGTGTTACTGGAGTGGTTCCTTCATGGTTCTGTGTTACTAGAGTGGTTCCTTCATGGTTCTGTGTTACTCGGGTGGTTCCTTCGTGGTTCTGTGTTACTCTGGTGGTTGATGGGACGGAGGGGGACCTGGTGTAGCCATGTCCATGCTCTCCCGTTTCTGCTAAAAGAGAAATACAAATAATAATAATAATAATAATAATAATAATAATAATAATAATATTAATATAAATAGTAAAACATAATAATAATAATAATAATAATAATAATAGTTGTGGTACTAAAGCCTATCAAGGACCGGCATCTGACACTATCACAGCATCCAAAGTTCACCAGATTCACGATATAAGTGAGCAGAAGAGATATGGTGCCAACCAAACAACCAATCATCATGTGGATATGGGCTGCGTGTGAGGTCACCCATTAAGCCAAGATATGTGCACATTGGTTAATTAAGTATGCTAAATCAAGAAATTGTATAAGTATACGTAATTCGAAATGCAATATTAGTGACATATTTATCAGTCTAAATTATATTCTGACACAATTTAACGATACTATTAACAAACTTGTCAATCGTATTCTCACTTTAATTCGGCTATGACGATATATGTCACTGTCATGATAGACTTGAATATCATCAAATAAAAATAAATCTTGAATCTATTAAAACATATTAATCCAATGCTGTGACTCAGACACAACCAGCTGCTAAAATATCTCCTGTGACGCCGACATTAACGTACCGAAAGCAAGATGGTGAATACAGATCGTTGTGGCCAACAAGTTCAGTAACATCGTTGTCGTGGTAATGGCCGCAACAGTCACCATTGCATTGTAGTAGTCTTAAACATAGGAGGAGGGGCAAGCTATCCCCTTTGCCCATTGAATATAACTTAGAACCTGCCTATCATTTCGCCCACATTCGAGTTGGTTTGCCTACACTTCGGAGTTAGTTAGCTTAGAGTAGGTTATGCTAAGTTTAGGTTAGGTAAGTAAAGGTCAAGTTTGTCTAAGTTTGGTTAGGCAAAGTTAAAGTCAGATTAAGGTTAGGTTAGCTTAGGTTCAAGGATAAGTTAAGTTATGCTAGGTTAACTTATGTTAAGCTAAGGCTATGTTATGTTTTGTTATATTTTGTTACATTATCTTAAAGCTGTGTTAGGTGCAAGCTAATTGTGTTTGACTTTGATATGTAGGACAAAAACACTGTAGGCGAAACGACAGCAATTCTTAGACAGCTCACTTTCTTCACACAGCCAGGTGGTTCCCTGAAAGTGAAAAAATAATGAAATAAATATTTATATATAATATTGTCTTACGTGTTTAACTCCAAGTAGAATCCTGCTATCAATGTTCTTCTTCCATCAGCCTTACGAGGGTATCACACGAGTTTTCATTGCCTATTTTCGATGGCCATTATTTGTCCTGTTACATTTCTAGAATCTTTTGCTTTGGTATCGGAAACTAAGTTGAAGATAAATAAATTTAGGTTAGGTAACATAAATTTGAGAAAAGCTTTACTCGTAAACTGCAACACCAAACTTGCCAATAAATGTATTATACCTGCTTTAAAGTAATGATAATTAAGACGTCACTGAGATTTTTTTAACAGGATTTTTGTTTTAATAGTCACTGGAAATAAATTATTCTTGTTCGAGGCACTTCATAAACAGTCGGAATTATGCTGATAAACTCTCAAAAATTCAAGTAGAGGAAACAAAATATACATATTGAAATATTTAGGAAATGAGTACAAAGGCAGACAATATTCCCAGATAGGCCTCTTGATTACCATAGCTGATACGTAACAGCGTTTATCTTAAGCTTATATATATATATATTATATATATATTTTTTTTTAAATAGGTAATCAGGGAGCGAAATGTCTTGATATCAACAGGAACTCATCCACTAAATTATCCGTGTTCCTCAAATTCGTACAGATTGACGGTTAGATTTATCGAGGTTTATTATTTCCGTTACCCTTCATACCAAATCCTGAAGAAAATAAACAACAAAAGTAGCCTGGGAAAAGGATAAGTGTAATGTCAAAGTGAATGAGCACAATATAATGTTAATTAATGGGAGAGGGTTTACACATTGGTCGATTTATCAATTTATTTACTAATTTATTAGTTTTCTCCCTAGACCCCCATCAAGCTTAAAAAAAAACATCCCAAGATAAATGTGTACATATTTTGGTAGAAAAATATCCCGGTCGAAGATTTCAGCTATAATTAGACGATTTTATAAAGCTTAGACAGGATATATGTTATCTAAAAGGATGAATTGAGATAGTATGTAGCCTTAGATAAATATGCAGTATTCGAGAATGCATAATATATCGTAGGCTTGTGCATAAACCTTTAACTCTTAATAGCGTACGGTAATGCTTAGTGTGCGGAATTTCGGTGTGAATATCCTAGGTTCGAGTCCTTGGAGTACCACATGTATTCATTACTTTCATTGATTTCATTAGTTAGGTTTATTTGTAAATTAATTGGTGGGTTGGTGAAAACTAATATGAATATGTAGACGCGGTCAAAATATAAATGTAATAGAATTAGAGGACGGTTTAAAAGTGATAATGAAAAGTGTAATTGTCAAAAATCAAGGTTAGCATGTGCAACATTTCTAAGACAAACACTAGAGAGAGAGAGAGAGAGAGAGAGAGAGAGAGAGAAAGAGAGAACAGAAAATAATAATCACCTACCTTAATACTACGGCCCGTCTATCACTATTTAACCTTGGGTCCAGACTGGATTCTTGAAACTCACATCTCTCTCTCTCTCTCTGCTTTATGGTTTGTATTTACCTTTACATCCAAGCAATAAATCCTTCAAAGTGACGTGCCTGAAAGAAGCGAGAGACATGGACGAGAGAACAACAAAGATCAGTAGAGTAAAGCATGTGCACCACCAAGAGAACAATCTTTGGAGCGGTGTTGCAAACAAGCATAGTAGCCAATCACCACCATATTATGTGCCACAAATAGTATGTTGATATGGAGTTCCAATCACAGAGAGTATCGTGAAAATGTATCAACATATTTTAAAGACAAATTTTTATGATGACTTTTTAATGATGACTGCTGAGTTTCTTTAGAGGTGAGGGGATCATCAAATGTTGGACACAAGTTAAATATTATATTTCGGTACCAAATGAAGGTAGGCTACTAGAGATAGGGGAGGCAGGTGATGCTCAACCCCCATTATAGGACCAGCCCACTGTCAATAATTGTGTACAGTAACAAACAATTATATACTATTACAAACTTACAACTCAATGGCAATGTTCTGCAACTTAATTATCGATACTCTTTGTCAATGTTATCAATATCAAGTAAGCAGGGAAGGGTTTAATTTTTGGTCGATTGTATAATATATTTATTATTTTGTTTTCAGTTTCCTCCCTATACCTCCATCAACTTAAAAAAACGTCCATTGGATCCCCCTTCTATATTAATTTGTAAATTTTTCGGTAGAAAAATGTCCCGCCCGATGTCCGGGTCTTCCAAAATTACAGGCTCACTATCGATCGCCGGGGAAAAAATCGACACCTAAATAGCCCGAAAGGTCTTAATATTGACAAATAAATGGGTCTTAAAATTGCCAAACTAATGGGGCAACATCATAAAATTTGAACACTAATGTAGCTAAACATGAGGGAGAAGGGGATCTAGAACAAATAAAACCATCTCCCCTTCAATTAAAGGCTTAATGTATAACTATAAGATCAGGTCTACCAGAACCTGTGGCAAATTGTATATGATCAGAATGAACATATATTACCTATTGCTATGACGAGCCTATGAAATTGTCCGTCACGAGATAATTATGATCATTATCTCCATATTATTCATCCCCCAGTCATTATTTCCGGCAAGGAGTACTGGTGCCTCTCCGTCTGTCCTTTAAGGAGAGGTGGGCCGGGTTTTTTTTGGTCTATTAATTAATGTATTCCTTTAATAGGGGAAGAGGGTTGTAGGAACACTGAAAGCAGTAACAAGAAATAGGGTGGTCAGTATGGAAGTGAAGAAGTCCTTGCATGACAGTGTGGTAATCCCGACACTGACTTACGGAAGCGAAGCATGGACGTTGGTTGAGAGAATCAGACCAAGAGTGAGAGCAGTGGAAATGAATTACTTAAGAAGTGCGTGCGGAGTTACATGGAGGGATAGACAGACTAATGAGGAAGTAAGAAGGAGGTGTGGTGTGGAGGTAGATGTGCTGGAAAGTGTGAAAAGGAACAACTTGAGATGGTTCGGCCATATGGAACGTATGGAAAGCGAGAGAATGACTAAGAGGGTGTACGAGAGCGAGGTGGAGGGACAGAGAGGGAGAAGTAGACCGAATGAGAGGTGGAAGGATGGAGTGAGGAAGTACATGAACAAAGGCGGTGCTGGTTGGGGGGAGGGGCGTCGACTGACTGGGGGCGGTTCGTTCGTGGCCACCCCTTCGGGGATCACGGCGTCAGGCAATAGATAGATAGATTCCTTTATTTCTTAGTTTCCTCGCTAGACCTCCATCAAACTTGGAAAAACATCCATTAGATCCCCCTTCTAGATTAGTTTGTAAATTTTTCGGTAGAAAAATGTCCCGGCCGAAGGCCGTTTCTTCCAAAATTACAGGCTCACTATCGTTCGCCAGGAAAAAATCGACACCTAAATAGCACGAAAGGTCTTAATATTGACAAAGAAATGGGGCGAAAGGTCTTAAAATCGACCAACTAATGGGGCAAACATCTTAAAATATGAAAACTAATGGGACTAAACATGAGAGAGAAAAGGGTCCAGTAAAGTGACCCATCTCCCCTTAAACTTTACTTAATGGGAGGTTTATAGTTTGTTCCCTAGACCGTCATCAAGCTTAAAATTACACCCTCTGGAGCCCCTTTCAAGATTAATTTGTACATTTTTCGGTAGGAAAAATTTCTGGCTGAAGGCCGGTTCCTCTCAAGTTACAGGCTCGCTATTGCTCGTCAGGAAAATAACGACACCTACAGTAAATGCCACGAAAGGTCTTAAAATGAACACAAAATATGCGAAAGTTCTTAAAATCGCCAAACTAACGGGCCGAACATCTTAACATCTCTAAAATAATGAGGCTAAACATGAGGGAGAAGGAGGTTCGAAAAAAATTGACTAGAGTGAAAATCCCCCCTTAACCCTTTCAAGATCCGATTACGCATTTCTTGGTTAAAGCGGAAGATTAGTAAGCGATGATTGTATAGATAGCGTTCCCTTTACATGGCTAATTATATTGATTACATTAGAATACAAGAACAACAAAGGATTAGTTGATTGGCCTTAATGTAGCCTTTCTGTAGGATAACGCCTAGTTTTATTATATTCTAGCAAGCATTAGACGTTTTAATTCAGGCTAGAAAGGACCTGTGTGAATACAAAGTTTGAGTGAGATGCTTTGCTCATTTATGATTCCCAAAGCTCCTTACTAAACTCAATAATATAGATTAATGTTAACCAGAGGAAAAACGATAATCCGTCGCTATAATTAAAGGGAGATGGGTAGTCTTTCTGGTCCCACTTCTTCCTCATGTTTAGCCCCATTAGTTTTCAGATTTTAAGACGTTCGGTCAATTCGTTTGGCGATTTTAAGACCGTTCGCCCCATTCTTATCAATGTGAAGACTTTTCGTGTCATTTAGGTGTCACTATGTTTCCTGACGAGCGATAGCGAGTCTAATTTAAGAGGAATCGGCCATCGGCCTGGACATTTTTCTATCGAAAAATGTAGACATTTATTTTTAAGGAGGGTATGGGGGGAGGGGTTGTTTAAGCTTGATGGAGGTCTAGGGAGGATTTTTTTTACACAAACAAATAATATATAAAACAAAAAAAATAGGCCTACATAAATGAACAAATAAATACGCCCATCCCCCTTTAAACACACCTCTAAACCGCTAAAGTACTGATACTACTAACCAGCCAAGGAGAGCACTATAGCAGGAGTGGCAGTACCGACAATAATGATACAGGCACCAGAGCAACAACTACACATCAGATGAAGGTATTGAGGGATAAGCCTTTACAACGGCACCTCGTTACAAGGAAGAAGAAGAAGGCAAGGGCAGGGTTTTCCATTTTAGCTACTTTTTCGCTAGATATAATTAGGTTTCCTGCGATCTAGCTACAATTAGTGACATCTAGCCACATAATTCTACACTATTTTGGATATTTGAGCCATTACTTGGATATTGAAGTATTTCCCTAGCAATACTCTGCCTATTTAACTATCTAGCGACTTGTGCGTACTCTTCTAGCAATACTTTTAAGATATTTCTGTGGTAACCCTGACGGCTCCGCCATATAGTGTTAGAAACCCTATATTAAGAAAGATCCGCTAACCATATTGACACCACTGGTGTAATTTAGACTCTCTTTACAGTTAAATATGTCAATACTCATGATAAACATTTTACAAGGCTGGTCCAGGATACATACTGTAGTTATAGTCTTTGATCCTATATTCTAAATAATTACAAACTAAAATATAACCCCATTGTTTGATTATTAATGCACCAAAATGGCGTCCAAAGAAGAATATGACCGCTCTCTCTCTCTCTCTCTCTTATAACCGGATGTCCATACAGTTGTGGTCTAGGTAACCTTGGAGATACGCTTTGCTGTGTTCAGAGTTTCCGCACAAGTTCCCACCTTCCTGCGACCTTATACACATTTATATTGGTGTTGTTACTAGCCAATATTATTGCTGTCAATCTTGGCCAAAGTAAATAATGACGGCTGATGCACAATTTTCACAACGCTCACACGTAGCCTACAATTATACGCTGGAACATAAACACACATTTACACTAACTGATAGCCTACATACCACTTGAGCTACCTCGTTCCCCAGTGTTGTGGCTTGTACCGAATGGATTATAAAGACAAAATACTATAAAACACAACCCAGACAATACTCACAACACATACACAACAATTATACGGTCACACTTACACTCAATAATACGCTCACCATCTTCAACCACATCGTTCCCCAGATTGTTGTGCTTGTGCTGAAGTATTAGTAAAACATAATAATGGAATAAGGAAAATAAAGAAATGGCGAGCGTGTGAAACAAGGAGCAACAGAGGTAACTATAACATATATATATCAGAAATATATATTTTTATTTTTGTAATACGCTGTAGCCTACCCGCAAAAATCCCGCAACCACAAAACTACCCAAGTTAACATCTTGAGCAGGAGCCCAGGGGAGGGGGGAGGGGGGAGGGGGGGGGGGGGGTCTGGTTAGCTTGAAAGGCAACCAATTTCTTTCCCACCAAAGTATCACCTATCAATGCTAATGTATGGAACTGGACGACTGGCAGGCTTGCTCAGTAACCCATCCTAAATAACTGTAATGGGCATTCCATAACTCAATGTATGAAACATGGTTAACGACAGTAATTTCCATTGGTGGGTTGCCCCTGCCAGCCACCATTAATTAGCCCCTCAAAGCTGACCTAGATCAGCTAATGAGGTGCACTTCAAATCATTTGCAAAATCTTCTACAGGGTCCCAGATATCATGAATGGCCACTTCCAGTAAATTCCAGTGGTGGGGTGCCACCGCCAGCCACGCCCAAAAATTGCAAAACCCCATAACTGACCTAGCTCAGTTCATGAGGTAACCACAACTAGCAAACTCTTTTGTAGGGTCCCAGATATCATGAATGGCCACTTCCAGTAATTACCAGTGGTGGGGTGCCCCCACCAGCCAAACCCAGAACTGACCTAGATCGATCCATGAGGTAACCTCTTCAAATCAATTGGAAAATCTTCTGCAAGGGCATCCGAGGTATTAACCCATAAACAACAACCGTCCTCAATAGAGGTTTTTCTGGTGCACTGCGACCATCCTCAATAGATCCAGAGCATAAAAAACCCTTAGAACCCCCCCAAAAAAAAACGTGGCACTCAAAACAAAGCAATTTGTGATTAGGTGAGATAATTCCCCTCCATTACTTGCTACCACTCCTACATATGTGTCCCAACCCTCCCTTTTACTTTTTTTCCCCCTTTTAATCGGGTAATTTTCGGCGCGAATTTCACTCACGCGGTCTCTTTAACACGGGCGAGGCAGCTAAAGATCCTTGCCACAGAGAGACTTCTCGTGCAAGGCCTCAGTGTTGCTCTACAGCTCGGAGAGGGAGCATATACGCCGCCCTGGCTCTTGCCTCATGATACGACCGGGCGGCAATAATACGTCTTTTTCACCCCCCAAATGCCCTTTCCACTTCTTTTATTACTCTTAAATGTTCATATTTAAAACAAAATAGCCTTAAATAGGCGCATATGGATAAGTAATAATGGGTGCTGAACTAATCCGCACATATGGCCACCAGTATATGTACTGTTCAGTAGTAGCAGGTTAGTACCGCTCCACACCCCAGTCTAGTACGGGAGGGTAATAAACACAGCAGTCCTTTCTTACACGCTACCTGCCATGCAGATTGGATCGCACCACAATAGTACGGGAGGGTAATAAATACAGCAGTCCTTTCTGCCTTGCAGATTGGACCGCACCGCAAATGAGCCTCGATCGAGTCTTACGTAAATGCACAATAAATATACAGTATGGTTATAGCCTTGTGATTTGTGATTGTATAAAACTGTGTGTGTATGTGTGACGATTAAAGTAAGACATGTCATTTAATTAGCAAAATAAATAACAAATACTGTATATTTAGCCAATTCATTAAATAATATATAGAGTAAATTTTTCATAACTAGCTTAATATTGTAAAACTCAATATTTTCAAACTCAAAGCTATTTCACATCTTATCCTTATTTACAAACCACCTTTCTTCAGTTGATAAGGATAAAGTACTCAATTAAGTTACCGGTTGTATATAATTATATATATGTAGGTAGTAGGGGCAGGTAGCCCCGCCCAGGGAAGTACTACCGCCAAGGTTTCGGGAGACTCAGGGAATAGCCTGAATTCCATTTTCTCTCCCAGGCCTTGGTAGCTGGATACATATATTTCTGCCTCACACATCAGGGGTATCAGGAATAACATACATAACATATACATCCAACTTCACGACATTGCCCTACATCGCTATCCTCTATCCATAAAACACTACTCTTCCCACTACATATCATACATGTAACACCATACACTTACCTAATAAATATGGCAGTACAATTGTTAAGAGCAAACCTGGTGGTCCCTCGGATATCCACCCCCGGCAGGGTTGGGTCATTGACACAGGGCCCTCCCGGTCGTCATCATGCGACTGTGTCAAAAGCATTGCAACGTCCCAAAGCTGCTCGTCGGTGCAGCTTTTTCTTTAGTAATATAAGGGGACTTCACTCTAACATCAATTCTGTACACCAATTTCTTCAAGCAGAATCCCCTACTCTCCTTTTTTTGACAGAGACTCAAGTAACATCCACATCTGACACATCTAGATTTAATTTTCCAGGTTATCAACTGCTCCAAAATTGCAGACCTAAAGGAGGTGTATGTTGCTTCGCAAAATCTGAAATTGCCCTGGAGGAGGTTACTAGTTTCAATTGTCCCTATTTTGATTATTCTATATACAAATTAATTTCTGTTGGTAAATTTAAATACATATGTTGCATCTACCGTTCCCCAAATACTCCTCCAGAGCAAAGTCTTTTTGATTCTCTGTCCTCACAACTCAGTGTCCTCAACTTAAATGCTTCTTCTGAAATCACTGTGTTGGGTGATTTTAATGTCCATAATGTTGAATGGCTCACTCATTCAGCCAGGACTGATGATGCTGGTCTTGAATGTGAGCTATTTGCAGACTCATTTAATCTCACTCAACTAGTCAACCAACCCACCCGTGTACCAGATAATCCTAATCATAATTCCCACCTACTGGACTTAATTTTAACAACCAATTCAGAAAATTATGATGTTACAGTGAGGTCCCCGCTTGGATCTTCTGATCACTGTCTGATACAGGCCACCTGTCTATCACCTACCACACCTTCCCACTTTTGAACCTGTTTTGGTGACTCAATCCCACCCCTACTCTGTGCAACTCTCCAACCCAAGAGTGAAACGTTACTCTCAAACTTTCTTCTACTCAACATCTGAGCTCTGGAACTCTCTCCCAGAATCAGTCTTTCCCTCTTCCTATGACTTAAATTGCTTCAAACTCCGTGTGTCCAGACATTTTGGCTCGAACGTCCCTTGATTTTGGCCCTGTCACTCTTTCAACTATGGGGGAGGCACTCGCTATAGGCAGTTATGCCTTTTGCCTCCCTCAATCACATAGAAAAAAAAAAAAAAAAAAAAATGGCATTACGATAGGGCAGACTGGGAGGGTCTTCAATGTTTCTTTATTGATATTCCCTGGACCTCTTTCTTTTCTAATGATGCACACTCCACCTTGAGCCACATACAAGATTTTGTAAAAATTGGAATGGAAACTTTTATTCCTCTCATCAAAAGTACAGTAAAAGATCTAATTCACCTAAATGGTTTGACCATAATTGTGCTAGAGTAACTGAACAAAAAGCAATAGCCTACAATGCATACACAAGATCAAAAACACATGAAGCCTTTAATTACTTTAGAAACATCAGAAATCATGCCAAAACTGTATTAAACCTAACTAAATCAAACTTTCTCCACAAGCAGGCAAATAAACTTCTAAATAATCCAAATGATAACAAAATATTTTGGTCTACTCTTAACTCATTCAAATCCAACTTCACTACTGCTTCATCCATTCCACCATTAAAATCTCCGACTGGCAATCTTGTAAGTGACCCACGAGGTAAAGCTAACCTTCTTGCGGATATTTTCTCCACCAACTCAACCTTAGATGAAATAAATCAAGATGTCCCTGTACTTAATTTTAATTCGCCTGAAATTCCCTCACTTAAGATCCACACCAGACATGTCAAAACTATTTTGCAGAATCTCTCAGTAGATAAGGCTCCTGGTCCAGATGAAATTCCTCCAATAGTACTTAAGAATTGCTCCTTGGTGCTCGCTCCTGTGTTGGCAAAAAATTTCCGTCTGTGTACTCATACCTCATGCTTCCCAGTACCCTGGAAAGAAGCAAACATCCATCCAGTTCCTAAAAAAGGTGCCTCTTCAGATCCATCAAACTACAGACCAATAGCTATAACTTCCACTCTTGGTAAAGTCTTTGAAATTATATTAAATAATCACATAATTAAGCATCTTGATAATAATAAATTAATCAGTGATAGGCAATATGGTTTTAGACGATGTCGATCAACTGCAGACATTCTTTGCCTTCTTACGCATCAAATCAACCAAGCTACAGACCAACATGGTGAAACACATACAATAGCACTGGATATATCAAAGGCATTTGATAGAGTCTGGCATCAATCCTTATTGTCGAAGATGTCACACTACGGCCTTGCATCATTAGTTCCACTAATTTCTTCTTATCTTCATAACAGAAAAATACGTGTAATGGTAGATGGCCTTTATTCTCAATTTCACTCAATAAATGCTGGTGTTCCCCAGGGATCAGTTTTGGCCCCAACTCTGTTCCTCATTCATATCAATGATCTCATATCTACCACTCATAATCCAATACATTCCTACGCAGATGACTCAACACTCCACAGTTCCTTCACATTTACCAATTCTTTCACCCAACCCGATCTTATAAATTCAAAAATAAACACTGCAATTTCTCTGAACCAGGACCTTTCTAGAATTAATGAATGGGGACAAAAGAATCTAGTTTTCTTTAATGCACAGAAAACCAAGTACATTCAATTTTCTAACCCACAGAATCTCACTGACTCCCATATATTTTGTAATGATGTAAATATTCCCACTTCCCCTAGTATTGACATTCTCGGTGTAACATTAACTACTAACTTGAGCTGGACACATTATGTTAGAAGCATTGCTAAGAATGCCTCTAAAAAACTGGGACTCCTGTACAGAGTTCGAGAATTCTTCACTGACGAGCAGTTGGCCGTAATATATAAAAGTCATGTGCGTTCTCAGATGGATTACTGTTCACCTCTGTGGGGTGGAAGTGGAGTGGTTGCATTGAGGCAGTTGGACAAAATTCAAAATAAAGCTATTAGATTAATAAATAACCCTGCAATCACACAGGACCTTCCTACATTATCCATACGAAGAAACGTTGCATCCCTTGCATTATTCTACAGATATTTTCACAGCAATTGTTCCGAGGAACTTGCTTCAATTGTGCCGCCTCTCCACATCTTTCCCCGTAGAACTAGGGCAGCTGAGAGCGCCCATGAATTTACACTTTCTCCTCCACAATGCAGAACTTCTGCTTATCAGAATTCATTTATCCCCAGAGCTACTACTCTTTGGAATTCACTTCCCTCGAATTGCTTTCCACAAACTTACAATCTACAAATGTTTAAATCCAGTTGTTACAAAAAATTTATGAATGGAGGATGCCTTTAGGCACATGGACCTTTTTGTTTTATGTGTTTTTCCTTCCTCCGTTCATTGTCTCCTTTAAAAAAAAAAAAAATGTGTGTGTTATGTCATCATCAGTGTTAATCTTGTTCGTAGAATGTTCCTGTTTCTCAAATTCTACGAACTATATATATTATATATATATATATATATATATATATATTGGGAGGTTTGACGTACCTCCCAACCTACCAAATAGGAAAACCTACTATTTGGTAGTAGTCTTGGAAAATCCAACGTCAAGGCTATTAACCTAATTGCAATGACGACTTGTCTATTTTGACTGCTATGTCGTCATTCCAACCGCGGTTAAAAAGAAAACATCTAGAGTCTACTCCTTATCTTGCTCTAGGAGACGTTGTACATTAACCAAAACTACCACCGAAGGTGAAAAAAGCATAGAAGAGAAGAAAAAGGGGTTTACCTTAGTTACCGCTCAAGGCCCATCCCGTGTTCCGTCATGCGCAGATCCCTGTCGAACGTGCGCATGAGCGACCCTCTCTTGTCATCACATCTCACGTCAGCAGAAGAACGCGGATGGGCAGGGGTCCGGCGTGAGGGAGGGTATTATGTACGTTGGATTTTCCAAGACTACTACCAAATAGTAGGTTTTCCTATTTGGTAGGTTGGGAGGTACGTCAAACCTCCCAATTTGTTAGTAGTCTTGGCAAATCCAACGTCAAGGCTGCATAACAAATAGGAGGAGGACATCCAAGCCCAACATACCAAAAAAAACAATGCATAAGACAAAATTATGAATGACAAAGAAACACAATTTAAACAAGAGAGTTTAATAAAAGAGTGAAAAACTGAGGAGTAGCTAAAAAGAGCAGTTTTAACACGTGCCCGTCATTCATAGTAATGCAAAACCATAGACTCGTCTTAAACCAAAAAGTACTGTACACAAAATCCCTTTTCTTCCAAAACGAACAAAAACATGGAACACAAAAATAAAACACAATTTTCAATTTGGCAAAAACACTTATGTACTGTATACATATAACATAATCCCAAACTTGCAATCCAGTGTTGCAAACCCGTACTCCCCCCCCCCCCCCTTTTCCAAAGAAAACAAAGTAAAAGAAAGAGTGACAAGGGGGGAAGACCAGGCAACTTCGCTAGAGCTCTAGGAAACACGACTCCCGAGAGCTATCACAGGCCGAGGGGGTCTAACAATGGACATGGAGAGGTAGGAGGAGACGAAGGTATGGACAGAAGACCACAAATCCGCCGAGGCGACGTCAGGCAACGAACGACTCTGCAGGAACCGTAAGGAGGCAGCAAAGGACCGCACATCATGCGCAGAACCCCGACAAGCAGGGTTACTGGCACGAATGACCCGACAAATGTGGCGTCCTATCTGTACCTTCGAGAGCCTCCCACCAGTCCGAGGAGACACCCACACAGCAGTACCCGAAGTCGGAGCCACAGACTCAACATAGGAGTGCAAGGCCTGCACCGGGCACAACACATGGTGAGTATGCCCACGCTTTAAAGCCTGGATGGTGAAAGGCTTGAAAACGTGGGTCTCTCTCTCATTCTTGGCAACAAAATGAGGGGAGGGGGCTAACGTGACGACATTCAAGGACGGGGAGAATCGCATGCATTCCTGGGACCGCGACATGGCAGCTAGTTCAGACACCCTATCCCCAGTGGCCAGAGCGACAAGGAAGAGTGTACGCTCCAGCAACTGAACCGGTGTAGTGTCCCGTGTATATGTGTGTGAAGCCAGAAGGTCCAGAGCACGCCCCAGATCCCACTGAGGAGGGATCTGGCGCGGAGGCGGTCGCTCCCTGAAGGCAGCCTTCATGAAGGAATCCAGCTCCTTCGGCGGAACGACCAGCCCAGTGACGGACTCAAAGACCTCCCGGATGGCAGACAAGTGGTTACGTATAGTGTTGACTTGAAAGTGACGTGTACGGAAGAGGTGAAACAAGTAGTGTAGGACGAGGGAAGGAGAGCTAACAGTCTGGCGAGTGTCCTGTATCCACCTAGTAAAAGACCTCCAGTGGGACTCGTAAGTCCCCCAAGTCGAAGACGTCCATGAACGCTTCAGGAAGTCAGTCAGGTCCCGTCCGTGGACTGGGAGCCACCACGCCTCACAAACATCCACGATGCGAAGGCCAACGAGGTCCGTAGGTCTCCAACCTGGCTCAAGTGGAAGTGTGAGAGAGGGAGAGGGACCGGACTCGGGCACCACCGCTTCAACTGGGAGTACCAAGCCTGGGCCGGCCACAGAGGAGCTATGAGCCAGACTCTGCCGCGGTACAGCCGCAGCCTCGCGAGGACTTTGCACATCAACAGTGCGTCTGGTGGCGGAAATATGTATATCGACTGCCACCTGCTCCAGTCTTCCATGAAAGCGTCCGGACCCCCCTCCGGAGTACGAGTCCGGAGGGATAGGTACCGAGGCAACTTGCGCGTCTCCTTCGATGCGAACAAGTCGACCTCCGGAACACCCCAGGAAGCCGCGAGGTCGTCGAATACAGTCTGTTTCATTGCCCATTCTACAAGAACGCCCTGTCCTCTCGACAGGGCGTCCGCCCATAGGTTGGCAGTCCCGGGCAGGTAGGAGGCGTGCAGGGATATGTTGTGTCGGTTCGCGAGGAAGAACAACTTCTCGGAGATCCCCAACAGAGTCAAAGACCTGGAGGACCCCTGCTTTTGGATACAGTGGACAGCTGTCTGATTGTCCAATCTGAAGGCCACCGACCGGCCCCGAAGGGCCAGCGCGTGGTCCCGCAGGAAGAACAAGGGAACCAACAGTTCGAGGGCATTGATGTGTAGGTGTGTGTGTCCCACCCATCTGCCGTGATGTTGATGTCCCAGGTTGGATTGGTAACCCCACCCTACCTCGCTCGACGCATCTGTATCCACCCAGATCGTCGGCTGGGGGGCGGTCCAAGGCACAGCCGCAGAGAGCGTGCCCCGAGCAACCCAGTGTCCTAAGTGTCTGTGAATGGTACGCGGGATCGGCATGAGCCGATCCATAGGGGCCAACGGAAACACCTTGTTGCCCATGAGTATTAGGCGGCGCAGCCTGAGCCTCCCTAAGGGAATGGTCAGAGCAGCCCAATTCAGTGAACCCACTAACGAGTCCCAGATCCTCCTCGTGAGGGAGACCGAGTGCAACACGGCGAAGACCTTCCTGCGAAGTTTCACCGCGTTTGGCTGACTCTGGGTTACCGTAGCGTTGGACAGATCCCATTCGAGACCTACCCACGTCACGACACGCGACGGGGTCAGGCGTGACTTGGAAATATTGACTTTGAACCCTAACTGTGTGATGTGTCGAACTACTGTGAGGGTGTCATGGACGCACTGTTCTAGGGTGTCTGAAACTATCAACCAGTCGTCCAAGTAAAACAGGATCTGGAGGCCGCTCCTGAGGAGAGGATCCAGAGCCTGCTTCACCAGTTTCGAGAAGATCCGCGGCGCGATGTTGAGACTGAAGGGAAGTCTGTCGAACATGAACACACGATCGGAAGTCTGAACGGCCAAGAATCGCTGGAAACGAGGATGGATAGGAACGTGCCAATACGCATCCTTGAGGTCCAGCGACACTACCCACGACAGATGTCGCAGGGCCAGTCGTACCTGGTGCACCGTCAGCATCCGAAACCGTGTGTTCACGATGTGCCCGTTGAGGGCCGACAGATCCACCACCGGTCGCATCGCGTCGCAGTCCTTCTTCGGTACCAGAAAGACACGGGAGAGGAAAACCGGTTGACCGGCTTTCACCTCCTTGACGATTCCCTGCTCGTGCATGGATGTAATCACATCGGCCACCTCCAAAGAGACAGGCCAGCTTCGTTGACAAGAGCTGAGTGGGGGTCTGGACTTCCATCTCCAGGTTAGACCCCTTCGTGCAATCTTCCGCCCCCACGTCCACCGAGGGGCGCAAGGGCGAAAACAACCTGTGGGAGCCCCCGAGATGAGGTGAGCGACCCTTTCTGCGAGGCGAGAAGAACAAGGAGGAGACCGACCTGGAGAACCTACACATTTTTTGACGTGGAGGGTCCCCCGGTACGGTCCCTGCGGTCATAAGAGCCACGTTGACCACCTCTAACCCCCCACCTCGCCGAAAAGGGCGGGTCACCCCATCCCCTGTCCGTCGTGCGTCTGACCCCGTCGAAGTGCGGCCGGAAGTGGAAGGCTGGCCAGCCCCTTCTCGGCGGGGATGAAAGGGAGCAGGAGCAGAAGTGCGAGGCGGAACCGACGCTCTGGCCGGCAACTTCCCTTTCCTGCGCCCTTTCTTGGCGGCAGCATTGGCGGAAGCACCCCGAAGAGGACCGGCAGAAGGACGGGACTGCGAAGACCCCGGTCGCGACACAGCACGTCTTTGCGTGTCGTAAGCAGGGTCCGCTGACAGAGAAGCGTAGCGTTCCCAAGCATCCTGCGCAAAAAGCCCCGATGTATAGAGCTCAGAGTACAACAAACCCTGACGAATATCCAAGGGGGCTTTCCGGCAGAACGAGGACCTTACCGTCTGGCGTTGTCGAGTTGCCTCGCACAAAACCGCCTTCAGCTCGGGAACCAAAGACACCGCGAGCTGAAGGTGGATCCGCCGAACGTGGTCCAAACCCTCGCGAAGATCGCCAGGTGCAGTCGCCTCGATAAGCCTCAGGTGGTGAACAGACGTCTGGAGGGAACCTAAAAGACAAGACAATAAGTTCGCCACCCTCTGCCGCAAGGTAAAATCCCTGTCGACAGAGGACTTATCTGGGTGGGAGAAGAACGGGTTAGCAATAGCACAAATTTCAAGTTTGGGCGCGCTGATCCAGGACCAGAACTTGCCATCCAATCCGCCGACAGATACAAGAGGAGGCAAAAGCAGTGACGACTCCGGGGGAGGGACTGAAACAGATCTGTCGACGGAACGGTTGGCGAATTCTAAGGCCTCAGCAAACCAGGCCTCCAATGGGAGAGGATTATCGAGCACGACGGCTAAGCCAGGCTTACCGTCGTCGCACAAACCCGTCCCATAGGAGGACAGTCCCGTCAACACAGCCAGGGACTGAACATCCTGAAGGATGTCCTGGCGGCTGAAGTCTGACCAGAGCTTAGTCCGAGGAGCAGACGGGGGCTTGGGCTTCACCGAAAAGTACTGAAGGTCAGTCCTCGTCGGGTAAGCCCGCACCTCCACGTCGGCCACCTGACCATCCACCCTGAACTGCATCTTATCATTAATTTGTACCGACCAGTCCGAAGGTAGGGCCCTCTCACCTGACGGGAAGTCGGTAGCACGCTCCGGGTGGGAGGCCTGCACCCCCTTCCAAACAGCCAAGGAGCCATAGAGGAGCGGCATAGTCCGCGACGGGACCTTGGCCTTCTGGAAGGGGGGCAAGCGCGGATCCTGCCCTAGCAGACGGAGAACCCCCGCATGGGAGACAGCAGGGGCAACCACCTGAGCCAGGGCAGGAGCAGTACTAGCCGACGACCGGGCAGGCGGAGAAGCAGGGCGAGAAGGAATGTGGTCCACCGCAGAGGGGAGGGGGACCAAAGCAGGGGTAGCTTGGGTGAGGCGCTGAGGTTGTGTCACCGCCAAGAAGCGCGATAAGAGGGAATCTTGCATCGCCTCCAAGCGCGCGTCGAAGTGTGACACAACCCACCCCTGCATAGCCGAAAATCGATCCGAGAGAGGCGACCCCCCCGAAGATAGTTCGGCCCGCAGGGGCGAGCGTGAGCGAGAGCGAGACCCACGACACGAAACAGCAGCGTCGCGGCCCAAAGAAGGCGAGCGACGACGGCCGTGGCGCCCCTGAGGGTCTCGTCCCCGATCACTAACGCCCGAGGGGGAAACATCACCATCCCCCTCTTCCAGCGACACGTCAGCCCCCGAGAAAGGGGACCCCGAAACCTCGCTATACTCCACCGAGTCAAGCGGCGGGGTACCCCCTCGGGGAGCCGGTAATCGAAGATCAGGGATAGAAGAAGGAAGAGGAGCAGGATGACGGGAGTGGGAAGGCTGGCCGGGTGTGAAAGGAGGTCAGAAGGAGCCGCGGGGGGAAACAGAGCAAGGATCCCCGGGGCTGAGAGAACAGGGTGGCCCGACACCGAGGCGGAGGAGGGAGGGACCTCCACCTTGGGACGAGACCGTGAAGGAAGAAGAGGCACCGAAGCAGGAGAAGTAGGAGGAGAAGCAACTACATCCTGGCGGACCCCCCTGGACAGAGTAGGAGGAGGGAGCAGAGGGCCAGCTACAGCATGAACATCCGCACGCGTAGAGGACAAATGAAGAGGACGTCTTTTGTGCAGGGGAAGCGGGCGGAAGGTAGTAGAGCCCCTATCCGGAGAGGCCAGGGGAGGGCGTACAGGGGCAGAGACGCTAACCCCGGCCTCAGGGCGATAACCATGACGAGGGCGACGGGCGGAGTCAAGGCGATCAGGAGGACGATGAGGGGCAGTAGAGGACGGGCGACGAGGAGAGCGAGAGCGTGGACGGAGCTGGGGATCCTCCCGACGATGTGACGACCGACCACGGGACTCAGGGAGGAGGGCCCGAGCAGGGAGAGGGCCAGGTAAACGGCCTCCAGACGGGTCAGGGATGCCCAGGGCGACGCGGATCCGGTCGTCAACAAAGGCCGGGGAACGGTGGCCCACAGTCCTAATGTGGTGGGAGACCACCGCCCACACAGACTGAAGGGATGCAGAGGCCACTGCTGCGTCAGAGGAACCAGGGTGATGGTCCACCACATCCACCAGGTCCATACACGGGCCACACAGAGCAGGGAGGTAGGCCGTAGAGGACACACATTGAGAGTGGCGTAAGCAGGACCTGTGGCATTCCAAGCACGGGGAGCCACAGCCCTGGCGAAAGCAAGGCATCCCACCTGCAACGGAAGAACACACACCATAAGCAGCACGTTGACGGAGTAAGTGAAGATAATGTCCAATAAAAACCAGGGAATGAGCATGGGTAAACAGGAACACACATGCAAACTGGAAGTCGTACTCACTCTAAACCGGGAGCACCGAGGGAGGTGAGGAGGGCGGGCGAGGTGGAAGAGCACAAGCAGAACCTGCAAAGATGGAGAAAGTGTTAACCACCACTCAACACCTCACATGCAGGGTCCATAACACCAGAAAAGTGCATCTCGCTGTGGGGAGATTGTAGGCACCAATCGATCAGGGCTAGACCCAGGTGAGGTTATAGGCATGTGATAAAGAGTCGCTGGAACTCCTGTTTCATTTGCTTGGCCTCTCTTACTGATTTTCTTTGTGCCTCATTTACACTGAGAGCAATCCAGCTAGCTCTCACAAACACCTCCTCCTCCTATCCACTTCACTACACTAAACATGCACACCACACTTCATTCCTCCACACCAAAATTAAAAAAAAAAAATGATGAATTGTAGCCCAGCCTCGGAGTCCCAGGGGGGGGACCATAAATGCCCCCTCATCCGACCGACCATCCCCTGACGACCCCACACAATTACCTGGACCTCGGCCTGTTACTCTTTCTATTAATTTCTGCAACATTCGCGGACTTTCCTCTAACTTTCACTCTGTTGAGCACCATCTCTCCTCCTACAAACCTGATCTTCTCTTCCTCACCGAAACTCAGGTGTCTGTAGCAACTTCCAGCAACCCCTTCTCTGTATCCTCCTACTTTCTCTATCCTAGTTTCAAAGCCAAAGGCGGATGTTGTGCATATGTGCACAACAAACTCACTTGCTCTCGTGTTCCCGATTTCGACTCCTCTGAATTCTCAACTTTATGGCTCAAACTTTCCTGTCATTCTCTTACTAAATATTTCTGTGCTGTCTATCTTTCCCCTAACTCTACCAACTTTCCGAAATTCTTTGACTATCTAAACTCTACAGTGGAACACATTCTATCCATTTCTCCTTTCTCAGAAATCTCCATCTTAGGAGATTTCAACGTTCACCACCGCCATTGGCTCTCCTCTCACACTACTGATCCACCTGGTGAACAAGCCTACGTCTTTTCTATCCTAAATGACCTAGAGCAGTTAGTTCAGCAACCCACCCGTATCCCGGATCGCATCGGAGATCGGCCCAACATTCTTGACTTGTTTCTAACTTCTAATCCTTCTTCTTATACTGTCGATCTTTTCTCTCCTCTGGGCTCCTCCGACCATAAACTTATCTCTGTCACCTGTCCTATCTCTCCAGTACATGCCACCCGATCCTCCTAGCCGGCGGCGCTTGTGGCACTTTGGCGCTGCCGACTGGGAGGCTCTTCGGCAGTACTTCTTTGATTTCCCATGGAATGATTTCTGCTTCCATGGCCGAGGACCCTCGGAGAGTGCTGAACGCATTACCGAGGTAATCCTATCGGGCATGGAAGCATACATTCCATTCTCTTTCTCTCAGACTAATGCTAAAAAATCTTGGTTTACTCACGCCTGTTCTACTGCTGTCCGCAATAAGGAGGAAGCATTCAAACGGTACCGACGCCTTAAAACTCAAGACTCTCATTCTTCATATGTTTCTGCCCGGAATCAAGCCAAATCTGTTCTTCGACTTGCCAAACACTCTTTCATCAATAATAAATGCACTGAACTATCCAACTCTAGCTCTTCCCAAGCTTTCTGGCATCTAGCCAAAAACCTCTCCAACAATTTCTCTTCCTCGTCTTTCCCTCCCCTTTCCCACTCTGATGGCACAACCATCACTTCTTCCTCTGACAAAGCTAAACTCTTCGCTCAAACTTTTGCTAGAAACTCCACCTTGGATGATTCCGGTGCTATTCCTCCCTCTCCGCCCTCCTCTCTCTTACTTATGCCTAATATCCTAATCTCTTCTAAAGATGTACTTTCTACCCTCTCTGGGCTTAACACTAATAAGGCGTACGGTCCGGACGGTGTTCCTCCTGTTGTTCTCAAAAACTGTGCTTCCGTGCTGACTCCCTGCCTAGGCAAACTCTTTCGTCTCTGTCTATCCTCTAACGTCTTCCCTTCATGCTGGAAGTTTGCTCACATTCAACCTGTCCCAAAGAAGGGTGACCGCTCTCAACCCTCCAACTATCGTCCAATTGCTCTTATCTCTTGTCTTTCTAAAGTTTTTGAAACTATTCTTGCTTCCAAATTTCTTAAGCATTTCTCTTCTCATAATCTGCTCTCAGATCGCCAGTATGGCTTCCTTAAGGGTCGCTCTACTGGTGATCTTCTTTCATATCTTACTAACTCTTGGTCATCCTCCTTCTGGGACTTCGGTGAGACTTTTTCTATTGCACTAGACATATCGAAAGCCTTCGATAGAGTCTGGCATAAATCTTTAATTTCTAAACTACCCTCCTTCGGTTTCTATCCCTCCATCTGTGCCTTTGTCTCTAATTTCCTTTCCGGCCGTTCCATAGCCGCGGTTGTGGACGGCCATTGTTCACTTCCTCACCCTATAAACTCCGGTGTTCCTCAGGGCTCTGTCCTATCTCCTATTCTCTTTCTAATTTTTATAAATGATCTCCTTAACTGTACCTTAATTCCCATCCATTCATACGCAGACGACTCAACCTTACACTACTCCATTAGTTTTTCAGAACGCCCCAGCCAGCAATCCCTCAACGACAAACGTAATGAAGCCATAGAACTCTTAAATTCTGATCTAAATACTATTTCCAATTGGGGCAGAGAAAACCTTGTTAACTTTAATGCTTCCAAAACCCAATTTCTCCATCTATCTACCCGTCAGGATCTCCCAGCGGACTATCCCTTATTCTTCAACAATTAAAAAATCAACCCTTCATCTTCTCTCAATATTCTTGGTGTCTCTTTTTCTTCTGCTCTCATTTGGAAGGACCATATTGCCAGTCTTGCTAAGGCAGCCTCCCAGAAGCTGGGTGTGCTCAACCGCCTTAGGGGGTTCTTTTCCCCTGCACAGCTTCTTGCTCTGTACAGGGGCATAGTGCGCCCTTGTATTGAGTATTGTTCACATGTGTGGGGAGGTTCCTCTCACACCGCTCTCCTAGACAAAGTTGAAAGGAAGGCCTTTCGTATCATTAACTCCCGTCCACTCACCAACTCTCTGCAATCTCTCTCTCTCCGCCGCAATGTTGCATCTCTCTCGCTATTCTATCGCTACTATAATAATCAGTGTTCCTCAGAGCTATCCCAGTGCATACCACCTCCTTTACGTAGGGCACGTGGTACCCGTCTTGCAACTCAATCCCACCCCTACTCTGTGCAACTCTCCAACCCAAGAGTGAAACGTTACTCTCAAACTTTCTTCTACTCAACAGCTGAGCTCTGGAACTCTCTCCCAGAATCAGTCTTTCCCTCTTCCTATGACTTAAATTGCTTCAAACTCCGTGTGTCCAGGCATTTTGGCTCGAACGTCCCTTGATTTTGGCCCTGTCACTCTTTCAACTATGGGGGAGGCACTCGCTATAGGCAGTTATGCCTTTTGCCTCCCTCAATCACATAGAAAAAAAAAAAAAAAAAAAAAAAACCACCAATATAGTATCAGGCAACAATATGACATAAAAAAGGTCAACAGTGAAAGCCAACTATAACCGCAAATTTGCGGGCCAATGGAGGCATAACCGTACCGACACAACCCTCCCGCATCTCCGCGGGACCCCCCAGCGATCTCCGCAAATTTGCGGGACCGGCCGAGATGGTCCGGCGCCAAAAAAGCGAGAGGAGCGTCTAGGGAAAACCAAAAAAGGCCCATAAAAAAGCGTCATCTCCTTATGAACTCCAAGCGACGATGGCCATCAAGCTGAGCAGTGTCTTCCTTGATAATATCCTGACTCAACCGGTCAAGGGAGAGGCAAGGAAGACACACCAGGGGAGAGGAGGCACATCCCCCAGGAACCACCCAACCCACAGAGATAGAGCAAAGCCCATGAGGAGAAGTGGCAGGGAGGGTGGTTTGGCACAAACAGGGGCCCCCGTGGGGTACCCCAGGATTGGGCAAAAGGCTATGAAAGGATGGAGGTGAAAACAGGAAGGGAAAACAAAAACCAGTAAATGAAACTGGCGAGAAAAAGGGTGGCCTAGCCGTGAGGAGAGAATGTGTCAGGGGCGGAAAACCCTGTGGTGTGAGGGAGGGGCCCCCGTGGGGTACCCCTGGATATCACGAACTACCAAGCGCCCAGGCCCTTGAGACACAGTGAAGGCTCGAAAGGGGGGACTCGGGAATAACGCTAATAATGCGGCCGACACAAACCCTACAAACAGCACCGCCACCACGAAATCTCAGATTGTGAACCAACTGTACACCTAGGCTATGAAAAAATGAAAACTCATAGGGGCATAGCAAGTCCTGAATGAGAAACAAGCTAGGCTAAAATAAGCTAAAAGCTAAACTATGCCCAGACTAACAGGAAAAAAGAATATGAAAAGAGAAAGAAATGAAAAACATACACGAGGAACGCCAGGCACCCCCGTACCTTCGGTAGCTATTTCCATACGCGTCTCCATTAAACACACTGAGGAGCCCATTTACGTGTGCCCTAGATCACGTAACATCTGTCTAACAAAAAGAAGGCCAGAAAAGCCGAAACGAACCTAAAACAGGGTGAATTGAAGGAGCACAACAAAAGCGGACTCAACAATGGCGACGCGTGAAAACATGATGACAAGAGAGGGTCGCTCATGCGCACGTTCGACAGGGATCTGCGCATGACGGAACACGGGATGGGCCTTGAGCGGTAACTAAGGTAAACCCCTTTTTCTTCTCTTCTATGCTTTTTTCACCTTCGGTGGTAGTTTTGGTTAATGTACAACGTCTCCTAGAGCAAGATAAGGAGTAGACTCTAGACGTTTTCTTTTTAACCGCGGTTGGAATGACGACATAGCAGTCAAAATAGACAAGTCGTCATTGCAATTAGGTTAATAGCCTTGACGTTGGATTTTCCAAGACTACTACCAAATAGTAGGTTTTCCTATTTGGTAGGTTGGGAGGTACGTCAAACCTCCCAATATATATATATATATATATATATATATATATATATATATATAGCCTATACCGGGTATATATATATTTTTTTTTCTATGTGATTGAGGGAGGCAAAAGGCAGAACTGCCTATAGCGTGTGCCTCCCCCATAGTTGAAAGAGTGACAGGGCCAAAATCAAGGGACGTTCGACCCAAAATGCCTGGACACACAGAGTTTGAAGCAATTTAAGTCATAGGAAGAGGGAAAGACTGATTCTGGGAGAGAGTTCCAGAGTTCAGCTGTTGAGTAGAAGAAAGACTGAGAGTAATGTTTCACTCTCGGGTTGGAGAGTTGCACCGAGTAGGGGTGGGATTGAGTTGCAAGACGGGTACCACGTGCCCTACGTAAAGGAGGTGGTATACACTGGGAAAGCTCTGAGGAACACTGATTATTATAGTAGCGATAGAATAGCGAGAGAGATGGAACATTGCGGCGGAGAGAGAGAGATTGCAGAGTGTTGGTGAGTGGACGGGAGTTAATGATACGAAAGGCCTTCCTTTCAACTTTGTCTAGGAGAGCGGTGTGAGAGGAACCTCCCCACACATGTGAACAATACTCAATACAAGGATGCACTATGCCCCTGTACAGAGCAAGAAGCTGTGCAGGGGAAAAGAACCCCCTAGGCAGTTGAGCACACCCAGCTTCTGGGAGGCTGCCTTAGCAAGACTGGTAATATGGTCCTTCCAACTGAGAGCAGAAGAAGAGACACCAAGAATATTGAGAGAAAATGAATGATTGATTTTTGTATTGTTGAAGAATAAGGGATAGTCCGCTGGGAGTTCCTTACGGGTAGATAGATGGAGAAATTGGGTTTTGGAAGCATTAAAGGTAACAAGGTTTTCTCTGCCCCAATTGGAGATAGTATTTAGATCAGAATTTAAGAGTTCTATGGCTTCATTACGTTTGTCGTTGAGGGATTGCTGGCTGGGGCGTTCTGAAAAACTAATGGAGTAGTGTAAGGTTGAGTCGTCTGCGTACGAATGGATGGTAATTGAGGTACAGTTGAGATCATTTATAAAAATTAGAAAGAGAATAGGAGATAGGACAGAGCCCTGAGGAACACCGGAGTTTATAGGGTGAGGAAGTGAACAATGGCCGTCCACAACCGCGGCTATGGAACGGCCGGAAAGGAAATTAGAGACAAAGGCACAGATGGAGGAATAGAAACCGAAGGAGGGTAGTTTAGAAATTAAAGATATATATATATACTGTATATATACATATATACCGTATATATATATTTATATAATTTATATATATATATATATATATATATATATATATAGACTACACACGTGAGCTAATAAATGTTTATGCACTCCCAGTCGGACTCGAACCTCCGACATTAAGAACGACTGTCCAAGCTTTAATCCAAATCTTGGTGTAGGGGATAGCCTACAAGCTTAGACACTCGTTCTAAATATTGGAGGTTCGACCCGGCTGGGAGTATATGAATATCTGTCTATCTATCTATCTATTTATATACTGTATATATATATATATATATATATATATATATATATATATATATATATATTTATATATATATATATATACTGTATATATATATATATATATATATATATATATATATATATATATATATATATATATATATATATATATATATATATATATATATATATATATATATATATATATATATATATATATATATGTATATATACTGTATATATATATATATATATATATATACTGTATATATATTATATATATATATATATATATATATATATATATATATATATATATATATATATATATATATATATATATATATTTGAGAGTTGGGTCAATTATGTTAATTAACTTAACTTTTATATACACACGCACACTATCAAGCACTTAATACTGTACCTTATCCTGTACCACCCACTCTCAACTAAATAAGTTATTTCTTATACGCAAAGTATACACACACACACACATACACACATCTTAAGAACATAAGAAAATGGAAGTCTGCAGGAAGCCAATTAGCCCACATGTAAAGTCAGTGAAAATAGATTATCCTAAACAGAAACCGGATTCGGATATACCTTGAGCCGACCAGGCCAAGTGGGATATCTCTATTGGTCTATACTCTAACTGGTAAAGTCTCTGCCTCACAACCCAAGGGTACCGTGTTCAAACCTGCCAGGGCTTGATATTTTCGGGAGGCTATTCACGCATCTATCGAAGTTTAGGTGTGTAGGTAAAATTGTTCAGATGGTTGAGAGTAAGATCGGAGCTCCATAAATCCTCTTTCGGGTATGGTGTAAAAACCAATTCCTACAGGACAAGAAATGGGATAGGAGAGAACAGGGAGTGTATGTGAGACTCGCTTGGGTCGGGTTGTGGAATTGCCAGCCGCTCGAGCGAGTTGCCAACTGGGCCGTTAGTGTGCCTGTGTAGCCTTGTGTGTGCGCCGCTCAGAGAAGTTGACTCATCATTCCCGTTCGTCTCTCTGACGGACTCACGGTCGTTTCGGCTCAGGCTTGTTCCTCTCTGTTCGGAGCCTTCGCTTCCCGGAAGGTGAAGTAGTGTAAAGTCAGTGAAAATAGGTTAGCCTAAACAGAACCGGATGTGGAAATACCTTGAGCCGAACCAGGCCAAGTGGGATATTTCTATTGGTCAAACTGGTAAAGTGTTTGCCTCACAACCCAAGGGCCCCGAGTTCAAGCCCCCGCCAGGGCTTGATATTTTCGGGAGGCTATTCCCGCATCTAACAAAGTTTAGGTGTGTTGGTAAAATTGTTCAGATGGTTGAGAGTAAGATCGGAGCTCCATAAATCCTCTTTCGGGTATGGTGTAAAATCCTATTCCTACACGCGGACGTAAACAGTCACGTGACTACG
Source organism: Paralithodes platypus (assembly GCA_032716605.1). Taxonomy (NCBI): domain Eukaryota; kingdom Metazoa; phylum Arthropoda; class Malacostraca; order Decapoda; family Lithodidae; genus Paralithodes; species Paralithodes platypus. The sequence goes on from CM064504.1 coordinate 19,183,506, forward strand.
GTGACTCGCCAGTCTTCTCCGGGCCTCCGACGATAATATACTGTAGTTATTACCCTAACCTAACCTGGGGGCTGCTTCCCCCAGATCCCCGCTGCTCTTAAAATTATGTAGAAGACGTCATATTACTAGAAAGCATTGGGGGAGAGTGAAAAGCACCTCCGAGATCACGCATCGTAACAATAGAACACGGGAATTTTCGAGGGTAAGCTCGTCTGATATATGATCGTCTGTCCACCAATAATATGTCATAAATTCGGCATTTCCGTTCTGAATTTCACTATTCTATGGATTCCTAGTCATATATATATTTATTTGGAACAGTTTGTAAGGGAATAAGAGCGGAAGCCGTTATAGTAAACAATTACGTTATTATTTATAGGCCTATTATTATTATTATTATTATTATTATTATTATTATTATTATTATTATTATTATTATTATTTTATTTTATTTTATTTATTTTTTTATTTTTTTTGGGGGGATGTGTTAAAAAGGACCTATATTATTAAAAGGGTTTAAAAAATATCGTATTTACCCATTTGAGTCGTAGAGGTAGATTATATACTAGACAATGGTCTAATGGTAGGCTAACCAGTTAGAATATTATGAAAATTACGTGATCGTGGTGAAGGGCTTAAAATAACATGATTCATAAAATAAGGATATCTAACGTAGGCCTATGCTTGGAATTGTCCGTTTTAGTATAGCGAGCAATTGGCCCACTGTTTCTCAGGGACGCCATGTTGGTGCCGTAATGATTAAGTGGGGTGATATTTAATTTGTGATTATGTAGATTTAGATCCATGGACAGCTACTTTTTTCAGATGTAGGGCAAATATTGTGGCACTAGATAATAAAACTAGTTTTATGAATGAAGAGGTGAAATGTGAAGAATGTGAACCGAAAATTGAGGATTTAGATCATTCTGTACCGGTGACGTCTTTTTAACTTTAGGCCTAGCCTACTCTGCCTACTATTATACGATTTAATTCAGTTTAAATTGGGCCACCAGCAATTAAAATGCTTCGAAATATCTTGTTTAAACCTATATACTACCAAAATTCCTTCTTAGATTGCACAAAATCGTCTCAATAAAGCTAGAATAAAACTACAAAGACACCGCCGGGACAGAAGGGGTTAAATACGATATTTTACAACTCTATTTACAAGCTATTTTTTTTTCAACAATGAATAAAATTAAAGAATAAATACATATTTTATTCATTCACACTGTACTTTTATTAATATAATTATATTGGCGATTATAGGATTATAAGATTGCTTCAAATGTTAAAAAAGGTGAATTACGGAGGCAAAAATACAAAATGAGTTAAGCCTATGAACCAAACAATGTATGAATGAGTATAGCACTCTACAAATATAGTAAGGACTTATAGTTCGATTATATTCTATATATTTTTTTTTTTTTTTTTTTTTAATGGGTTGAAGGGCCGGAGGATCCGAAGACCCCTTTTCACCCTGCCGCGTAACCTATTTTACTGTCAGGCGAAACAGAGGCAAGCTATAACAAAAAAAATTGGACAATGAAATCGGCCGAAAGCACACCGACAACTATTTTCCGGTACTCTGATTGGCGCGCACTGTGATGACGCAGCTTGATACCTGCCTCAAACAATAACACTTGTGTTTTAGACTACTCTTGTAATGGATAATACCGATTCCTCGAGTTCTGGCGACGAAGCAGGTGTTCCTGATGTACCTCCTCCTCGGAATGTTGAACCTTTTGCCTTTGAACCTGAATCTATTAACCTACCACAGCAACACTACACTCGGTAAATACAACGGGTGCTCCCTACGACCTCTGCACCCCAAATCGTCACACGCGTGTTTCTGTCGCTACTGTCGTTCGTTCGCCGAATGTGCCTAAAACTAACTAGCCTACCCAACGTAAATCAAATCTACCCAAAAATCGGTTTAGCCTACACCACACATATTTAGGGGCTTTTATTGTATCCCACATTTTCCTTGATCTTCATCTAGCCCTTCCCACTAGTGGGGGCTGAGGTTTTAGATACGGTATTTGGAAAATGGGTAGCCTAAATACCGGTAGGTCCTACTAATTTCTGCTCCAAATCTGCAGAGGCCTAATAGGCTTACCCTAAATTCCTACAAGAACACTAGCCTATATATGAAGGACAAAAACACACAACCAAAAATACTTACTATAGCTTAGGCCTAATCGCTGTTGATGCTGAAACTCAAGTTTACCGTTATTTGCTCCTGCTGGCAGTGCTGGTAATATATATGATGATGACAATAATTCATGGGGGGCAAAACACCCCCCAAGGGCCCCAAGTTTCCCAACCCATTATAGAATCCCACGGCCAGGTGTTGGGTAAATTGTTTAGTTACCGGCCAATACTCACAGATGTTCTTCTGGAAGAGCCTTAGGCCTATGCCTGTGACTCCAGCTCTATAGCCAGGTCATTACTATTGTGACTTTGGCTGTGTGTGGTGGCAGTGCCGTACAACGGTACATAGGCCTCCCTTTGTTTTTTGTATGCAGTAGCCTACCAGGTATCCTATAGGCTATCTCCCTTATAAGTTATAATACAATGATGTAGGCTATTTGGCCATGAGAAACAATAATGGGTTGAGGCCATGGGTGAGGGCCCTCAGCCCCTCACCCCCCATGACTTATTGTCATCATGACATCACCATTATAATACCATCAAGGTCAAATAACAGCAGTAAAATCAGATGCAAATGTAACTGCAAGCGTGCGAATAGGCCTATGTGAACAAAACGGGCAATACGCCCACTAGCACAATTTCTTACCGTGTCAAATGCGCATAGCCTACCGGTAAGCTCTAGGCTAATTGGCAAATATTGCTTGCCGTAGGATGGCCTATAGGCCTAGCCTAGGATTTTTTAGTACAATGGAGGGGCAGAACCCCCCCCCCCCCAAGCCGCAGGACTTATTGAAATTCTCATATATTTTGTCAGTATAGGCGCCTAAGGAGCAATTTGGCAAACATAATTTGGTAAGATCCTGTGTAGCGGGCGGAACTGTTTTTCAGATGCCTATTTACTAAGAAACATTGCACAATATCTTTAACCTAGCCTAACCAAAACCTAACCTAGTATAATGTATATTAGTGGACTATTTATGTATGTAAAATGTAAAAATACCGTATATTGTAACGTTACCAAATTATTGAGATAGGCCTATAGGCTATAGCCTAAGTACAGTTCCGCCCGCTACACAGGATTAGCCTATAGGCTACCTATAATTTTCCTACGTAGGCGTAGGCCTAACGGCCAGCGGTTATTTGGCCCCTGCTGGCATTATAGGCCTAGGCTAAATCCTTAGCCCTAGGCTAGGAATGGATAGTGACAGCAAGCAGTCCTAGGTTCAAAATATCACCTTGACCCCCAATACTGACATAATTGAAATGTTAGGGCCTAATCTATTATTAATTTCACTCCAACACCAAATACAATTTTTGTGAATCGGGTATAGGCCTACCTCCAAGTTTTGGCGTTTTACAGAAGCCAAGGACATTCGTGGCATGGCAGAACTCCCTTCCACATTAGAAATACGCTTGAAGATTGTTGGTACAGATCCAGGCTTCAAATAAATGTTCATCCCCACTTGTCTACACACATCAACATTTCGAATAAAACAGTGCTTTTCAAAGTGCTTATCACACAGTCAGGGATCCTTAACTTGGTCTGAGTCGTAACCAACACGATTTATCATGTTCCTCCAAAGTGTTCTTGTTTTCTTATCTTTGGGGAACCTATGCATGCTCACCTGTCCCCCATAAGTGGCATTACATCCCGCTGCTGCACAATAGACCATTGTTACAAAATTACAAAGCAAAGAGAGGCACTTCAGTGGAGAACTGATTGCAGAGTGGCTTTGTTGTTCTCAAATTTTGGCGGTCACAACCTACATCACGAGCCTGCTAGCCAATCAAGACTCATTCTCGCTCATTTGTTTTCTGTCATTCGAGTTCCAGGGGTCACAAGAAAAACAATCATTGTATATTTGTATAAATGTAATTTGAATTAATAAAACAATGACATTTAGTAAAGTCACTCACCTTGACCATTACTTTATGGATAAATACTAATTGAAGCACCGATATGCTTCCGTAATTCACTTTTTTTTAATTAAGCTTTCTAAGGAAATGAAACATGGTAGATAATCGCAAAGATCTGCCGTTTATCGGAAATTTACAGCATTAATCTTATATTAAAATTACGTATAAATGTAAATTACAAATGACTTACTAATCACATATACTGTAAATCAATAGATAATAGCGATTAAAACAGTTTGAATACGAAAATATAGGCTATAAGTATGAGCCCCGTTTCGTTTCCACGAGTTAGCCTATCTCGAAAGCATAGCCTACATGGCTACCAAGAAAAACAAATACCTGTAGGCTATTATTATTAGGCTATAGGCTAACTGTGAGGTTTAGTTTAGAGTGTGGTAGGCTATAACTGAGGGCTGAGGCTATGACCGCTATGTGGAGTAGGCCTATCTGGTATAACTGAACAATAGCTGTGTGGTGTAACTATGGTAATGGTAGGCTATTACTGTTTAAATATCTGGTGATACTGGTGGTAGGTTATAACTGGTAGGTCTATAACTAACTGTGTGGTAGGCTATATCTTGTGGAATATTGTGGTTGGTTGCTGTATAAAAGAATGCAATGCCAATGTGCTACTTCGGTTAATATAATTATGTATATCCTTCAACAAATAATTTGGACATACAGTACTGTAAAGAGTGAACGATCTCCAGTGAGCTGTTCCTCGGTCAACTTGTTCAAGCGTTCGTTTGTTTCTTGCCCTCGAACTACTATAAATAACTATAAATTATGTGAACAAAACATCTTTGAAGTATTATGTCATTCTGCATTATATATCGTAATAAATACGACGAAACTGAATATCCTCAATTCATATGGAGGTTATATTGGTCACGATAAAATATTACCTAGTCAGTTGGTCAAGTAATCGGATGCAAGACATGTGCCTAGCAACCAACCAATAACCATAGCAACCATCCGCCTTCCAGCTATGCCATCATGCCACATTATTGCTAGATTTAGCAACGTTTACCTCGATCTAGCAACAATTATTTACATTGATCAGCAAGAATTTAAGGTAAATTCTGGAGATCCGAGTCATTTGTTAGCGATATTCTAAGATAGTGTCAGATTGTGCCATTTTTCTAGTGGTATTGTAGGGATTGTCCAGCGTTATTAGGCTATAGTGATATTCTGAATTTCATACTATCTAGCGAAATTTGAGGATTAATATAGCGTTATTTCGCTATATAGATTTGGTAACCCTGCCCTGGCCTGCCGCCCATGCTGCCGCCGGGCGCCGCCGCCGGCTCTCCTCGGAAACGTGAAAACGTCATTGCTCAACAGTTCATCAAAGTGGGAGGACGCAGAGATTAGTGGTAAGCATTTTGGCATTTTTATTATTCTTCCTCCTCTTGGATCGTATATATGTATGTTTCCGTGGATAGTGTATGCACCTTGACCTTTCTTAAGCTGGAATAAACTTTAGATTATGTATTGTACGGCTTGTTGTAAATTAAATCTGGAAACCACTGCTGCCCGTCCCATCATCCATGTGCAAGTGACAGCTCGCCCTCGCCGTTTATTTACACATGACCAGTAGGTTCTGGGACAATTTCAGGTCTTGTCTGATCATCACTGTTAATCAAGCGGCTTTGGAAGTTATCAATGGTGTTAATATACATCTAATTACGTGCATTTACGTCGGATAATAAGCAGCATCACGTGACCGTATAGGCTACATGCAGACCATTGTCCCTGTGAGCCGGTCGTGGATGCCCAACTTTATCGGCGTTAAACCAGCCCATCCTCATATTATCGTAATTTTAAAGTAGGCAGTCTTTTATAGTGATATGCAGGATTCGAAGTTGCATAATAAATCGTAGGCAGTGTCCACCATTCTTTAACTGTCTTCGTGGTGCGATGCATAAGGTGTTGATTTTCGATGTGAGCATCCTGGATTCGAATCCACGGACTGCCACATGTGTTTGTAAATTTCATTAATCGATTTTAGGAGTATAGTTGGTTGTTGGAAGGAACATAATAATTGATATTGGTTCAGGGGTAATTTATCGAGAGGACTTCCCTAGTGGTTAAGTCCCCATTAGGCTAATTGCTCTTTCCATTCACATATGCATAGCCTACGTGAGTTGCAGTTGGGATGTGTGTACATGCTTAGATTGATATGCAGGATTCGAAGTTGCATAATAAATCGTAGGCAGTGTCCACCATTCTTTAACTGTCTTCGTGGTGCGATGCATAAGGTGTTGATTTTCGATGTGAGCATCCTGGATTCGAATCCACGGACTGCCACATGTGTTTGTAAATTTCATTAATCGATTTTAGGAGTATAGTTGGTTGTTGGAAGGAACATAATAATTGATATTGGTTCAGGGGTAATTTATCGAGAGGACTTCCCTAGTGGTTAAGTCCCCATTAGGCTAATTGCTCTTTCCATTCACATATGCATAGCCTACGTGAGTTGCAGTTGGGATGTGTGTACATGCTTAGATTGATATGCAGGATTCGAAGTTGCATAATAAATCGTAGGCAGTGTCCACCATTCTTTAACTGTCTTCGTGGTGCGATGCATAAGGTGTTGATTTTCGATGTGAGCATCCTGGATTCGTATCCACGGACTGCCACATGTGTTTGTAAATTTCATTAATCGATTTTAGGAGTATAGTTGGTTGTTGGAAGGAACATAATATGCTCAGCAGTAGAAGATGGGGTCAATATTTACGAGTCACACCACAGCTGGAATCTCATTTCTAACGGTAGTTTTGGGTTCCTATCATTCTATGCTTCATTGCTATATACTTTTTATCCACCGGATTTTTTTTTTTTTTTTTTTTTTTTTTTTTTTTTTTTTTTTTTAGCATTAACCTAACCTAACCTAAATGTATTTTGGGGCTATTAGGTTAGGTTAGGTGGACAATATAAAGATGATGTAATTAAATTCATACATCGATTTTATCGTGGCCTACAGGTTTCTTATACCATGTATTTCATTCCTGTATGTGTCTAAATGCGCGTACAAATTTATTACTGATCTTGAAAAAAAAAATATATCCTCTATATCGCCTACGTCGCAAGAGGCGGGTGGCTTTGTTTACATCCGCCGCGAAGAAGAAGAAGAAGAAGCGTTGGGGAAAATTTGGTTTTTGCCCCCTACTGTTTAAATATATGACGATTTGGTTCAATGTTATTTTAATACCACGAATTTTGTTGATATATTTGAAGATAAATATTGAATCTATATGCTCTAAAGATCATAAGAAAATTTGTTTTAACCCTCGGCAAAACCTAATAAAAAAGTATGGTACTAAAATGTCTTTTTTGTAACAAGGTTGTCAATACGGTACTTTCAGTCATCGATAGCTGTAAAGATCATATGAAAATGTGTTAAACTCTCGGAAAGACCTAATATAAAAGTATGGTACTAAAATTTAATTTTCGTAACAAGGTTCTCAATACGGTACTTTCCCGTTATCAATGTACAATCAAACTGAAAATTGCAGAGTAAACACCATAGACTTCATCGACTTTTCCGACACATTCGTATAATCAACAGCCAAATTTTTTTATTTTTTTTATTAAGGGAGCACTGAACCAGCGGGGGTGTGGGGGCGGCAGCCCCCACCCATAATACTAGGTTAGGTTAGGTATGGTTGTTAGGTTAGGCTAATGTCTTTTCGGTATATATTAAGCAAACCACCCACCAATTTTCATGACAATTTTGAAATGCATGTTGGAATCCCTATAAACTGTACTTAATTTTTATGTAAGTTTGATAATTTGGAAAAATCGATTAAGGGAGAAAATTAATATTGAAAATGATGTGTAAAAAGTCTCCCATAAACGGCGGCCCGCTATGTTATTGTAATTTGCGACCTAATTTCGTCTGTTAATTAACTTTCTCCTTAATTGGACCGCCTATGAAGTACAACAGATTATGATGACATAAGTGACGGGCGTTTAGAGGGGGCAGAGCTCCCCCTTCAACATATTACGTGTCCCACAGTAACTTCTATTGGTAGCTTTCAAGGAGACTACTGCAGGACTCTTCTTCTTCTTCGTACCTCCGACCAGGTATAGGCTATCCTAGTGTTTACTACCCTATACCCCTTTGAAAGGACATTAGCCTAACCTAACCTAACCTAGTATTATAGGTGGGGGCTGCCACCCCCGCTTTGACTTAGATTTTTGGTGTATTTGTCTGTGAAGTGGGTATTTTTCAATTTGTTGATAACGAAAATCCTCCATGCGGACTATATGGAGAAAAATATGGCGAATCTATTGGTGCCTATTTTCCCTAATAAATTGTTTCTCATAACGTCGCACTAGTGTCCTTGAATATTATCCTTCTATTATATAAACAACCCAAGAATTTTCACAGATTTTTAAAATTTCATTTAGGATGTAATATAACCTATACTCCATGTTAAAATAAGTGTCAACCCTCGAAAAATTCTATTAAGGGAGATACAGAACCTACAACCTGTAACCTGTAACGATATTTGTCCAGAGTTTCCCACAGACGCCACCCCGCTAGGTCAGCCATGTTGATACTATAATTGAGGAACGCTTTTATCGTAAATATTCGAATATAACGCCCTCTGCCTTTCTCTATGTGAACTAATGATCAACACGTCACTATGTTTCTGCCATATTATTGGTTATTTTTTTGTATACGTCACCATACGTCACGGTATTGAAGGAGTCGCCCAATCATGGATTAATATATGGACAATTACGTCATTTTAGTCAGCCAATGAGTGCATTGAACTCCAGCCCACCGGCAGGCAGCATGGTTTTAAATGTCAGTTGCAGGATGGCCAGTGTCTGTAGTGGTTGTGCACTTACCCCTGAAACAATAATTATAACAAATTCTCAAAACAACCAGGCAGCCCTTAAGATACTTACAGACCACGGTATATTGCCTACAAGTGTTGAGTGTCCTAGGTGTGGACATCCTTGCCATTACCGGCCAGATAAAGATCACTGGCGGTGTACACACCATTATTACGAGGAGAAGTCCAGAACACGCCGTCACTGTCCCTTTGTTACATAAGGTTGGTTATTTATTATTATTATAGATGTAAAAATTTATATAAAGTTTATTTGCACCTATAGTGTTTTTTCGGTATTATTCTAGCGTTACTTACACAGCGCACCCATCAATTTCTATGACTTCATTCCTATATATGTCAGTAGCGGCGGAAATGCATTAAAGCAATTATAGCTACTGTAACAAATCATTTACCTCCCCATAGACGGCACACAACACGACTCGGCGGACCTCTTTCTCCCTGCATTTGAGTCTAATTAACACTAGGAATTGACCTAATTTTCTATGCAATGTACTATCCAACCAGTGGGGGTGTGGGGGCGGCAGCCCCCACCCATAATACTAGGTTAGGTTAGGTAAGGTTGGTAGGTTAAGCTAAAATCTAGGTTAGGTTAGGTAAGGTTGGCAGGTTAGGCTAATATCTTTAATGTAGCTTAATTGTTGGATAATTAGCTTACTGGGTTTTTGGAATAAGTTCAATATTTCCCTTTATTTTCATCTTTTACCCCACAATTTCCCTGATCTTCATAGCCCTCCTGTATCCAATGGCGAAGAGTTGGCTCGCATTTTCTACATTTTCAGCTTTTATGAAGCCTAACAATTGTCCAATCCGAGCCAACTTTTGCCAAAACTTTACTCTTATTTTTTTTTCATTTTGGGGGTTTCTTATGTTGAAAAACAAGAAACTTGGCTCGAGTTTTTTAATTTTGGAGTTTTCTTATGTTGAAAAACAAGAAAACCCGAGCCAACTTCTTTTTTGCACTTACTGTATTTTATGCAGCTGAAAAATCATAAAATCCGAGCCAACTTTTGCCAAAACTTGGCTCGGGTTTTTTCATTTTGGGGTTTTCTCAAGTTGAAAAACAACAAAACCCGAGCCAAGTTTCATCATAAAAACCATTATATCGCCTATTTATGTCTTTAACCCCACATTTTCCCTGATCTTCATAGCCCTCCCCACTATCGGGCGCCGTGTCTTAATTAAGATCGTTGGATAAAGGGGAAAACGATTTTTGCGGAGGTTGAAACTAATGCCAATCACTATATATTGATGCAAATAAACTAAAACTAAAAAAAAAATAATGAAAATAATTGGTGGGTGGTTTCCTTAATATTTTCCGTCTTTTCAAATCACTATTGGGGGGTGTGTCTCAACATTGATCGATAGGCCTAATGGGGAAAATAGGTTTTCCCGAGATTTCTAATTAATTACAAATACTATATATTGATGCAAATGACCTATTTTGTTTATAAAAAACACTCGGAAAATTCGTGGTATTAAAAGAACATTTTTCCGACGATTTCAATAAATCTTCAACATATTTTGTATCCAACGGCAAACGGTTATGGCCAAATAGTTATTTTTCGCGAGTGAAGGGACGTGTTTTTAGATTGTTGTTTAATGGGTAAATATGCATTTACGCCTATTTTCATACATCAAAACACCCTTACACAACTCTAAACTACATAAAAACAATCGAAACGATTTTTTAGCAATTTAATTACATCATCTTTAAATTGACCGGTTAGGTTTTTTGGTTAGGTTAATGCTAAAAAAAAAAAAAAAAAAAAATCCGGTGGATAAAAAGTATATAGCAATGAAGCATAGAATGATAGGAACCCAAAACTATCGTTAAAAATGAGATCCCAGCTGTGGTCTGACTCGTAAATATTGACCGAAGATGGTAAGTCAGGATTTAATGGTGGATATGTAGGCTATCGATAATTATTAATCCAATTCGAGACCTGGGAAATTTCGAGATCCCGAAATTTGAGGGGAGGGAGGAGAATGTACAGGAGTGAGCCATAATAAGTAAACACCCATCTGGATAATTACATATATTAAGTCTCTAGGTCGTAGGCCTAATTGTTTATTTTGGGTTTGGTGGAAATTATGGCTAGTAAACAACTAGGATAGCCTATACCCGGTCAGAGGTAAGAAGAAGAATAAGAAGAGTCCTGCAGTAGTCTCCTTGAATGCTACCGAAATTATAATGTACAGTTTTGAGCCATAGTAAGTATACACCCAATTTAACCTTAGAAGCAAAGTTTTGAAGCCTAGCCTATGGGGGATAATGAAGCATTGTAGGGTCTCGTTGGGGTAAGATCCTGTGTAGCGGGAGGAACTGTTTTTCAGATGCCTATTTACTAAGAAACATTGAACAATATCTTTAACCTAACCAAAACCTAACTTAACCTAACCTAGTATAGGCCTATTAGTGGACTATTTATGAATGTAAAATGTAAACAAATATTGTAACATTACCAAATTGAGATACATGTACAGGTCCACCCGCTACACAGGATTATACCCTCGTTGGTAATAGTCGCACTAACACTCCGCACCACCTATAAAATGCGCTTTCACAATACCAAAATAGTGACCCATCCTACTTAACCCATTGGCTGCGGGGACGGTTCTGGAACGCCATGGCAATTTATAGCAATTTACATGCTCTTATAGCCTGTGGAGACGAGTCGGAGTGAACGTGGCATGCCCCCGTCCGCTCCCCAGCCAAACGGCCAATCTTGCAACGGTACAATTCTCGCACGGTAGTGTTGTCGTCAGGCATCTGGGATATATTTTAAAAATAGGGTTAATATACAGGAGATGCGACAATATAGGTAGCAAATTTCTAATGGTAGTTTTGGGTTCCTATCATCATATGCTTAATTTCTATATACTTTTTATCCCCGGGGGAAAAACAAATCTTGGGATTTTTATTTTTATTTGGCAAGAATGTTAAGTGCGGGCGTACCGCCAGCCTTGTTTACACTACGCGTAGTGGCGTCGGACCTTTCCCATCATGTTCTCTTCTATTTTTGACTGCCTTTGGATATAAAAATACATTAACCTAACCTAGTAGGCCTATTCATGTAGTAATGACGGGGCAAATAGCAGAAAATATAGCGTCGAAATAGACGGGAACATAAATGCGAGCGCACAACATGACTACCGTACGCCCGATCACTACATCGATCCCATTTTTTTTGGGGGGGGGGATTCTTTTTTTTTCATTAACCTAACCAAAAAAAAAAAAAATGAATTTATCCAGTTACACCGGGTCGAAACCATCGATATATTATTTAGACAAATATGTTAGTTAGGTCATGTACTTCATTGCCATATATGTCCACCCCGTTGGAAATTAATTATAAAAAAATCCCTAAATCTCTAAAAAAAATATAAACAGGGAACGTGAGCTGGGTTTAGACCGTCGGTCGCGCACCCATAAACAGGGAAGACAGGTTAGGTTAGGCTAATTTTTTTTCATTTTCCAATGGGGTTCATAAAAAAACTCTTAAAATACCCAAAAACAAGGAAATAAAATAAAAAATACTTGTAAAGATCGTCCCCGGTGTAAAACATGATATTTACCAAAAAACCAAACTTAAACTAAAAGTATTTGGGGGCTATTAGGTTAGGTTAGGTTAATGACAAAAAAAAAATCAAAGATTGTTTTTTTTCCCCGGGGATAAAAAGTATATAGAAATGAAGCATAGGATGATAGGAACCCAAAACTACCATTAGAAATTTGCTACCTATATTGTTGCGTCTCCTGTATATTGACCAAAAATAGAGTAAGTAGGCCTAAATCTATAAAAACTAATGAAACTTCAAAACGCACCCACAAATTTACCGTACCGGTACTTTAAGATGGGTTCACTATTTCAGTATTGTGTAAGCGCTTTTTATAGGAGGTGCGGAGTGTTAGAGCTACTATTACATTCTCATTTGCCTCCTATAGGCTAGAGATGGTGATCTAGTTTACAACTGTAATAAGAATTAAACCAAAAGGACCGATATTATTCAAGCAGCCTTTCGCGGCGATTTGCAAGTTCTGGGTCACTATTGTCACGTTCACTTCTAATTTGACCGCTTTTGGGTTGAGGAAGGGCAAAGCCCCCCAGGACTTATTGTCATCCTATTCTATATATTGCCAGCAAAGGGTAAATAATAGCTGACCGTGGGATAATTTCGGGAAAAAAAATCAAATTAGACAGTCAATGAGACCTCTGATCCACACAAAAATTAGCAATTTGATAATTCTGCAGAACTTTATTTTTTTTATTTTTTGTTTTTTTAGGTAGGCTACATGTATTATATTTATTTATAAACGATTATGGTGTATTTAATTGTTAGAAATTGAGGATAGCAGTTTTTATTGAAATTTCATTAATTGCAAAAAAAGTAAAATAAAAACTAACTCAAAATTTGAAAATCTGAGCCAAGTTTCGGCAAAAGTTGGCTCGGCTTTGGGCATTTTTTTTTAGTCCTTAAACCCCAAAATCTGGGAAAGAAGTTGGCTTGGATTTATTCAAATTTTAGAGTAAAAAAAAACAATGGTAGAATGTAGGGTAATTCTACATAACTAAAACTCTTGTTATTTTAAGTTTTATTTATTTTCTGTTTGTATTTTAATGCTTTGTAATGTGTATTTTATTATTAGAGTGCGGAAAGCACCTTTTATTAGCATTTGCATTGTTAATTGTAATTCAGATACACCAACAATCTAGGAGTTGACTTGATTTAGTCAACTTTGAAAAGACATAAGCCTAACCTATCCTAGTATTATGAGTGGGGGCTGCCGCCCCAACACCCCCGCTGATTGGGTATTAAAATTATAAAAATTTGATGGGATAAAGTCTCGGATGTTTACTCTGCAATCTTCAGCTTTGGCTGTCGATAATAGGAAAGTACAAATAAAAATGTATGGACTTCTTGTAGGTGAAGCTCCACTCTGATTGGCTACTAAATATCGGGGAGGAGCCTCCAAGGAGGCTAGAATGTAAATAAAGTGTCTTGGACTGGCTGTACAAAAATGACTGATAATGTTATAGGGGAGTGAAAATCAAATTGACAAAATAAAAAAAGAAGCACTTATCCGCACATCAGTAAGGTCCCCTGAGTAAGGTAGGAGCAAAAATTTTTTTAACTCCATGAGACAGGAATCCCGTAATCGAGGAGTTGTTGTTCTGCAGAATAGCCGAATGTAGAGTTTGTGCATACCACCTGCCTTGTTTACACTACGTGGAGCGGTGGCGGATGCTTGCCATCATGTTCCCGTCTATTTTGACTGCCTTTGGATAAGATATGTTAGCCCCCCTCACCCCTCCATGAAATATTGTCATAACCATACTGTATATTGCCAGCAGGGGGCAAATAACCAAAAAATCGCCGTCAAAATATACGCGAACTTAACCGCGGCGATCGACCTATGTAAAACATGACAACCGTATGCCCAGACACTACATCCATCCCAGAAACACTAAAATGTGAAAATCTGAGCCAAGTTCTGGCAAAAGTTGACTTGACATTGTGCCTGTCCAGAAACTCCCAAATTTGAAAAAAAAAAAAAAAAAAAAAAATCATGGGCTTAAAGCTTGGCCATGGAATCCACGATGAGTTGAGGGGGGGGGGGTCTCTGCCCCCCTTAACCCCCACCCTCTCCTCCGTGACCTATTGAAATCAATTTAGAAAAGTTATGGGTTAATAATCTACATGGGTTGAAGGGGGGCTCTGCACCCCTGCTGCTGAAGTTTATTGAAAAAATTTCTTCTATTGTACAGTGAACATCATTAGCACTAGATGGGTTCTATCTATCTATTGCCTGACGCCGTGATCCCCGAAGGGGTGGCCACGAACGAACCGCCTGGGGGTAAGGGAATAGAATATGCCCCACATGCCTTCTGCGTGTCGGAAGAGGCGACTAAATAGGTTGGGTTGGTGGGCTTGCGACCCCCACCTGTGAAAAATACCTAAGCAAAGAAAAACAAACTAGCTAGATGGGTTAATGACATGATAAGTAGACTACGTAGCCTATGTAGAGAGTGTACAAAGAAATTTCACTTCGCATATAAGTTCGATAAAACATCTACACTATTGGGAGCGTTTAAGAGCACTGAATCTGTACTCACTGGAACGTAGAAGAGAACGTTACCTAATAATATACACGTGGAAAATCACAGAGGGTTTAGTACCAAACCTACATACTCCGATAGTCATGAAATTCAGTGATAGGAGAGGCTGGGAATGCGAAATCCCCCGGATGAATAACAGGGGTGCTATGGGCTCTCTGCGAGAGGGCTGGTTATCACACAGAGGCCCACGTCTCTTCAACAAACTCCCACGGCGAGTAAGAGACATGAGGAACATCTCGTTAGACAACTTCAAGAGAGCCCTAGATGTCGAACTGCAAAAAGTGCCAGACGAGCCCATCCTCGCAAGGGAGCGAGCTGTTGCTTCAAACAGTCTACTGCACCAAATCACCACCCATAACGAGGGGCATCGCGCTCCTTGGTGCCGCTAGAGGAGCGGCGAACACATCCAAAGGTATCCAAAGGTATGTGTAATTTATATAATCTTCAATGCGTTTTCCAATCTGATGAGTTTTGTCTTTATTGTGTGGTTTGTTTTTTATTGTTTTTGCAAGTTTTGAATTTTAATTTCACCCATATGCTTTTATTCCAGAAGTGCATGCGATGAGAGAAGAATTTATGGACAGTATGGCGAGGGTAGGTGGCAACTCGACTACACAACATCCAAGTGGCGGTAAAGCCCGATGTTTTCAGGATCTTCGCTAAAGGTGAGAAAATTAGATCCTTCCACATTTGTTATAGAATAAGTATATTAAGTATTCTTAGCAGGATTTAAGTTGGACTGAATTGTTTAGATTTAGTTTAAAATGCGGAGTGATTTTTATGAATATTTAGGGTGACTAGATTTTTGAATATGGAGAATGATGGTGGAGATGGTGGATAATCGATGGTGGTGATGGAGCTTGGAGATAATTAAAATGGTGGTGGGTGAGGGAGAGTCGAGAATATGCCTATGGTGGTGGGTGAGGGAGAGTCGAGAATGCCTATGGTGAAGATGGTGGTGGGTGAGGGAGAGTCGAGAATGCCTATGGTGAAGAGGTAGTGATGGAAATAAAGAGAATGGGAATAATGGTGGATAAAGATCCTAGTGAATAGTGGAGATGGATAATTTTGGACGGTGGTGGGTTATAGTGGTGGTGATGATGGAGAATGGAGTTGATTATGTTGGAAATTGAATAATGGTGGTGTAGATATGATGGTGGTGGTGGTGGAGATATGATGGTGGTGGAGATATGATTGTGGTGGTGGAGATATGATGATGGTGGTGGTGGAGACATGATGATGGTGGTGGTGGAGACATGATGATGGTGGTGGTGGAGACATGATGATGGTGGTGGTGGTGGAGACATGATGATGGTGGTGGTGGTGGAGACATGATGATGGTGGTGGTGGTGGAGACATGATGATGGTGGTGGTGGAGACATGATGGTGGTGGTGGTGGAGACATGATGGTGGTGGTGGTGGAAACATGATGATGGTAGTGGAGGTGGAGACATGGTGGTGGTGTAGATATAATGGTGGTGGTGGTGGTGTAGATATAATGGTGGTGGTGGTGGTGTGGTGGAGATATAATGATGGTGGTGGTGGAGATATAATGATGGTGGTGGTGGAGATATAATGGTGGTGGTGGAGATATAATGATGGTAGGGTGAAGATATGATGATGGTAGGGTGAAGATATGATGGTGGTAGTGATTGTGGTAGTGGTGATAATGATGGTGTTGGTGAAGAGATAATGGTGTTGTGGTGGTGGAGTTATGATGGTGGTGGTGATGGAGAGAGGGAGAGGGTGGTGGTGAAAAAATGAATAGGTTTGCAATACCTATACAAAAATTGAAATATTTAAGCCTGGGGTGGTATGTGTCCCTGTATAGTTTATCATAGTGCAGCCCTCTCGGATAATGGGACGACTGTACTCTTTAGCAGGTACAGTACCTTGGCTAGTTACATAATTATGTAATGCTCTTTACTTTTTCATATGTTTCCTAAACCAAACTAGTTCGGGAAGTTAGAAAATATGAAGTACTGTATTCCTCACTATCTGATGCACTGATTTACGATATTATTACAGGTTTTTAGGCGTTTGGGTTTAGGGTGGTCAGAGAATGCATCTCCATTTATTTTTGGGCTCGCTATATGATTTTTCTATTAAAGAATGGGTTCTTAGAAACGTAACCCAATCGTAAATCGAGGGAGATCTGTACTAAATTTGCTGATCCCTAAATTAGTTTTTGGGAAAGCGGTACACGAGTGAAAATAGTGTTGGATGGGAGGAGGGGCATTGGGTGACGGGTGCATGGAGGTGATTAATTCATGGCCAGTCCCTCGTGGTTAAAGGCTTCAGACAAAAAATTCTGTAAGCTTAACCCTTTTAGTGCAGAGTTATATAGGGAAGCACAGTATACAGTGTGGCGGTAAATTACATGCTATTTATGCTCCATATATGTTGTCCTAGCACCGTATCCGTAGCCCTGACCAAATTTATGAGTTCCAATGGAAAGAGTAGGTCAACTCCTCCTTACAAAAGTCTAAATTCATAAATTCAGAGCCCTCGTGGCCTTGACAATATTAAGCATAACTTTCCTTTACAGCGAGCAGCCTGGCCCCAGAGCAGGCATATCTCTCGTCATTTTACGCTCGTGAGAAGACGGTATGAGTTTTAGCCTGCAACACGAAGTGAACCTCTTATTCGTAGGCCTACCTGGTACAGTATATAGCTTGTCACGGATGCACATAAATGTGGACCAGTTTTGCTTTATAGTACGAGAGGGGAGCTTAAAAGTTTGTGGTATCGTCTGGCAACAAGTGGAGCGGCTCGGTGCTACCAACTCGGCTGGTAATACCAAATCGTATGGGTGTGGTATGTCACTCGCAGTATGGGCCTTATTTTGAAGCGTAATGGTTGGTGCGCGGAATTTTGGCGTGAGTATCCTAGGTTCGAATCCTTGGAGTACACCTGTATTAATTAGTTTAATTGATTTCATTAATTAGGTTTATTTGTAAGTTGATTGGTGTTAGTTTAAATTATTTTTAATTATGATGTACTAATAAGTTACCTGCAGTGAATGGGTTACTGGAAATAGGACTAGCCTAATGAAAAAAAAAAAAGCAATGTTGATTTATCATCCTAAGCTGACAAAATTACATGCCATCAAAGGGGGTATTTGTGGACACCTGGGGCAATTGAAGACAGGTTATTGAAATCTCAATTATAATGATTCAGGATTTGTCTTTTGTAAAATTATGGATTAGTGGGTTTGTGTATGTTTGAATTAATAAGCTTATATATTAAGGGTTTTATGGACTGCCCCAACGTCTTTGTTATTTCTGCTATATTTAGATTATTATTTTTTAGGCTTAGGAAGGATATACGGTAGCTAAAAGGATCGAGATACTCTAGCCTTTTAATGAGTAGATGTCCTTCCTAAACTGTACAAAATTGTCTAATAGTTGCCAGAATATAATGGAAAGTAAATTGCCGGTACAGAAGGTGTTAATTATTTGAATTAGATATACCGGTATGTGTGAGAAGGGAATTATTGATAATGTAATCTAGCCTGTAGCTATTTTGTCAGTTTTATTTTATCGTATTTTATGCGCAAGGTTACAAATAATTACTTGTATTTTACTTCATAATAAAATTTACCAGAACGTCCCGGACTTCCCAAACTTGACTACTTCCTTTAACGTGACGATAGTGCGTTGTTATATGTGCGATTAGTTTGCTTGGGAAACAGATTAACTTGCTCATGTAGTAATGTACACCCTATGTGGTGGATTGTGTTCTTTTATTTAATAATTTTCATTTTAGTAAGCGTTGTTTCCACATAGCGATTTTGATAATTTAATTTGACTTTATATTGTCCTTGTCCCAATTTTGGTTTGTTTAGTTTGCAAGTTTTACATTTTAATTTTAATGTAAGCTGGGTGTATCAAATTTTACCAGTCTTGTCTATGTATCTATTCACTCATCTTTTTCCGTTTAACCATCCTCATCTCCCCCTTCCCCCAATACATGCATATACACAATTCTTATACTGCATTCATATACACGCCTATATCAGTATATGTATGTATATACTTTGGCACTTACCCCAGTTTTCCTTTGTTTTTATATCGGTACTGTATATAAATTACTTTGCTTATCAATATGTAAATTTATGTATTATAGCAGACCATTAATTTTAACACTATTTACAGGTGAGGAGAACAGTGGTGAATCCAGCATGGACCTGAGGGGATGAAGGGGTGGACATACAGCTCGTCTTGTCCAAATTTAAAGTGCTTCCCTGCTACTTCGGTTAACTGTAAGCTTCATACTGGTGTCAGCCCCCTCATCCCCGACCCTCTCACTGGATCAGCCACTGTTAAACGTCGTGGGACTGACAACGCTGGAACTACAAGACACTCCATCAAGACTCCTCAAGATTCTTCTTTATGTGGATAGTAGAGAATAGGTGGATGGGAGGGTGTGGATAGGTTGGATAGAAGAGAATAGGTTGAAAGTCACATCGTGGGACGGACAACGCTGGGAACTACTCGGACGCCCCCTCAAGATTCTTCTATTATGTGGATAGTAAAGAATATGTGGATGGGAGGGTGTGGATAGGTTTGATAGAAGATAATAGGTGAATGGGAGGGTGTAGATAGAAGAGAATTGATGGAATGGTGAGAATAGTCCGGATAGATTGACAGGTGGGTGACATTGGATAGAATAGGTTGATGGGAAGGATTCTAGGGTTGCCCGAAGGCTGGGTAAGAGAATGAAGATCTCTTTGGATAGGATGAAATGGGTTGAGGTTGGTGAGGATTTTGGGAGGGTAAGGATAGATTGGAGGCAGAGACGAAGCTTCAAATTTTCATATATATTTTATGAAACCTGGTCTGTATATATATACTGGATGAAGCATAGTTTGTATCTATATACAGTAATTTGGATAAGCATAGTCTATATCTCCCTAGCAGTTACCTAATAAGTGGATGAGGTAGTGCCAACTAACTTATAATAATCTTGATCCCTGACCTCTCTGTAACTCAAAAGGGGCATAGAGCAAACTGGCTGTAAATATCCACACATATTTCTTGGTGGACTCTTCCCAAATTATAGAAAAGTCAGCCCTATTGCTTTAATTAATTTAGTCATAAGTTAAGTATGCTGGCGCTACCTATAGTTAGTAGGACCTGTAATATTTTGTATGATTATGGTCCTAAATAGAAAAATATATACTGTATAGGAAATGTTTAATGTTTGTTGAATTTGATGTGTAAACTGTTATATTTTTGTACTGCAGTAGGAAAATCTCAAAGCATTTCCAGACCCTAGTATACGTAGTTTGCTGTGTGTATACCCTGTTCACTATAGGTCGGCCAAACAGTGTCAATCTGGAGAATATTTGTTTGTTCCCTAGACCCCCATCAAGCTAAAATGTCGCCCCATTGACCGCTTTCAAGAGAAATTCGTACATTTTTCGGTAGAAAAAATGTCTCCGGCTGAAGGCTGGTTCCTCTTATATTTCAGCCTTGCTATCGCTCGCTAGGAAAACACCTGAACGACACAGAAGGTCTAAAAATTGACAGAAATGGGGCAAAAGTTATACAATTGCCTAACTAATGAGGTGAACGTCTTAAAATCTCAAACAATGGGGCTAATCAACAGGGAGAAAAAAATCCGGTAATTTTTTTGAAAAGACTCGCAGCGTTATTATACATAATTTATTAGGGAAAGTGAAGCTCTATGGAATCCTTATAATATACTCACATAGATTCCACTGTGGGAGAATAGTTTTGATAGTTAACTATAGTTTTGATGTAAATACTACCGCAATTATGAATCTTGTTTCTGAGACCTAGTATATTAACCTAACCAAACAACCTAACATAACATAACCCTAGAGTGCCCTAGACCCAGTACGTGGGATACAACACTAGCCCTTGCATGCCAGCTACTGTGGGTTCATATATTAGACATACAGTAACATCTTTGTAGAACATAACACTTTACCGTAGCGAGTGTACTCCATTTCGAACACGTCCGTAGCAGAGCTCTCAAGATTGCGGGACTGAGTTTGTTTACACGCGGGACTATTTATATCGACAAAATCGAGTTACAAAACTTATCAAAACTATTCTACCACAACGGAATCTATGTGAGTATATTATAAGGATTCCATAGAGCTTCACTTTCCCTAATAAATTATGTATAATAACGCTGAGAGTCTATTCGCGATAATTATCAAAAATCCCTCGAGTGGAATTCTCCCCTTAAATTAATATAAGAATGAATAAAAGCAAATCAAAATTAAATGGCATTGGTTTGCCCGTTTCATCACTTTCAAAGGCATACTTTGAACTATAAATCATAATGTCCTTGCATATACAATAATAAAGACTAGGCCTAATTATTAATTAAAATATAAAACTTGCAAACAAAGTCAAACCAAAACTGGGACAAAGACAGTTGACTGCTTCTTGGCCACAAATCATAACTCCTAACCTGAGTTAAGCCGGTATCACACGAGCGCTTTTTCACTCGACATGTATCCTCAACACTGGTCTGGCAGCTTATGAGGTCAACATTTAAAATATATGTTACCTAAGTTAGTCTATCAGTCTAGTTTCCGATACCAGTGCAAACTATTCCAGAAATGTTGCCAGAAAAATGTTGATCACCGAATGTTGACTATAAAAGCTCTCGTGTGATACCGGCTTTATAGAGGTTAACTCGGCTCCTTTGACACTGAGGCCACAAATCGGAACTAACTTCGATGACTCGCAAATGGATGGAGGAAATTAACTAACTTTCCACACCTCCTTCCTGGCAGACTTCCCAAATGGTAGAACTTATCAGCTTGATTATTCTAGTCGTTTAGGAGTTCTAGAGGTTAAATGTTCTAACCTCTAGGACTCGTAAATGGATGGAGGAAATGGTCTGTTTCCACACCTCCTTCCTGGCTGACTCTTCCCAAATGGTAGAACTATTACTTTGATTATTCTAGTCGTTTGTGAGTTATAGGTTAATGTTCAAGAATTTTGGCCTACCTATGTGAAACAGGGTATAGTAGAATTGTTGACCATTAGATATAATTTACCATTAGAAATAATTAGTATAATTTTGTAGTAATATATGGCATCTCACTTATTAATATTCAATCAACTTTTCCAGTACAGTAAATATTGTCCATATTAATGTTTTAATGAATAAATTGTTTAATGAAAATATGTAGATTAATATAATTTTAGAAGATTATTGTAATGTTGAAGTTAAAGATTAGAGTAAATATTTTCTTTTAATATTTAATTGAAACAGATTAAAGATTAAACTTTTGAAGACTTAGTAATTTAACTTTTTGTATGCTTAAATTTAACTTTTTGTGTGCTTAAATGTCCTTTTATAATGTTAGTGATTAAATGTCCTTATATAATGTTAATGATTATTGTCTTTCAGTATAAATATTTCTCCTTTTGAAGTGGATGCCAATTAGTCATTTTTAGTCGTTTCTGAGTTATAGAGGTTAATGTTCTAACCTCTATGACTCATAAATGGATGGAGGTAATGGTCTGTTAACTTTCCACACCTCCTTCCTGGCTGACGCTTCCCAAATGGTAGAACTATCAGCTTGACTAATGTAGTTTTTTGTGAGTTGGCGAGGTTCAATCACTGGGTGTACAGTTGGTTATAAAGCTGCTGTAGTTTTGTAGTACTATTTTGCTGCGCGATGGACCTTCCTCTATAACTGATCGTATGGAATGTCATTATGAATCAAATGTCATTGGAGGACCTTAGTAATGCATATGTCTTAAACGCCACATCGACGGACTTTTTTTTTACCGAAAAATTTACAAATTTATCTAAAACGGGGGACTTTGGTATTTGTTGAAGCTTTATGAAGGTATAATATATCTATTCATTTATAAAGCTATAAAAAAAATACCCCCTAGACCCCCTTCAAGATAAATTTGTAAATTTTTCGGTAAAAAATGTCAGGGGCGAGGTGGCGTTTAGGATTTTTTTTTTTTTTTTTTTCCCCTATGTGAGTGAGGGAGGCAAAAGGCAGAACTGCCTATAGCGAGTGCCTTCCCCATAGTTGAAAGAGTGACAGGGCCAAAATCAAGGGACATTAGAGCCAAAATGCCTGAACACACAGAGTTTGAAGCAATTTAAGTCATAGGAAGAGGGAAAGACTGATTCTGGGAGAGTTCCAGAGCTCAGCTGTTGAATAGAAGAAAGTTTGAGAGTAAAGTTTCACTCTTGGGTTGGAGAGTTGCATTACTAAGGTTCTCATTGGTCCTATCCGGCGGGTGTTGCAGCTTTGTGTTCAACTGTACAGGCCTTTGTATAATTTTAATTTTCCTGACACAATTACTTATTTTTGTCTCCAAATTTAACTAATCTGATTTTCTTGACAAGGCCAACCCAGTGATGTGAATTAACCAATTATTTTGTTCCTTTAGACTGGTTGCACTTGCCTTCTCATTGATATCAATTTAAATATTTGCTTCTATATATTCTAATCTAGTCCTGAACTTTGCCTAAACGGTCAGTCCAAATCTATCCATGTTAAATTTTGCGGTTACTTATAATTTTGTTACAAAAGTAATTCTCTATAATAAATATTGCAACCTCTCTGAACTTAGCCTTAAGTATTGTAGTTTGGGCCAACAGTTAAGACACTGATGGGAAGGAAACCTCCTCCCTTTTGGCCCAAACAGGAACGTCTTTATGATTCTGGATAATTTTCTACCTAACTGGTTATGATTGGCAGTCTCGTTCCGCAATTCTCCGTTTCGGAACCGTTCAGAGTTCCCGTTCAGAGTTCCTGATCCTCCTCTTTGTGTTCCTTGCCCTCGTTGTTTTCCTTGCCTTCGTTTTACTATTTTTTGTTGTTTTCATTATCGGTTGTCTGTTCTTTTAAGCCAATCATATCCATGAAACGTCATTTTGATTCGGATTGCATCCTAAGCCCTTAACCCTTTGAGTACCAGCGACGTGAGTTAAATTTGATTCCAACTTATTTTACATGATTTTATGCAGCTTAAGAAGGATCTGTGGTAGTCGAGTGTTGGTTGAGATAGTTTGTATCCTAATTTTTTGCTACAGGTCCTTCCTAAGCTAAATAAAATCATCTAATCATTGCCAGAAGATAAATAAAAGGGTGTCACTGGTACAGAACGGGTTAATTAAGGGGAAGAGTGGTTCTTAATCACTCGAGCGCTGCGATACTTATGTTTGTAGGGTGCTTGCCAAATCTTGTTGCTTCTCTATCAGTCATACATTTTGTTAATAGTAAATTCTTGAAGTGTTTGCTCTTCTATAATTTTTTTTTTTTTTTTTTTTTACAGTACAGTAGACCTTAAACCTTCATGTTCAAAGTATGGTTGTTGCTCCTGTTTATTTTTAATGTTCTTGGCTGATTTTAATGGTTTGAAAATGGCTAATATTATTTTTAATGTTCTTTCCTTGTTTTAATTGTTTGAAAATGGCTAACGAAACTTGGTATGCACCACTGGAAATGCTATGAGGTTACTAGGGCTTTGATATTATTAGTTAGAACTTAATCTTAAGTTATTGATATTATTACTGACACTATTATTACTGATTTTATTTGTTTATTTTGCAAGTTTTACATTATAATTATTAGTTATAACTTAATCTTACTGTTAAATAGGTTACTGGGGAAAGCTAGAGAAGTTTACTTAGTTTAGTTTATTAGATAGGTTAGCAATGTGTATAATTATTATGTATGTTATTTTATTATGTATGTTTTGTTTATAAATGTCAATGTCACAGAGCCTGAAAGGTTGCTGTGAGGCAAAGTCTATGTACTTTTTGTTTATAAATGTCAATGTCACAGAGCCTGAAAGGTTCCTGTGTGGCAAAGTCTATGTACTTTTTTACGGCAAGTACCAACTGGCCTGTCATATTGGCTATTAGACGAAACTTTGATAGGAAACCATGTTAGACGAAAGTTTGTTAGGTACTGTAACTGGTTAGAGGGGCAGTTGTGTAACTTCAGAGGACATTAAATTCCTGCTACCTCCAGTTTTATTCAGTTTAGGAAGGTAGTCTTGGGGTCCAAGTGTTTTTGAGGATACATTGTAACACATGCTTAAGAGTTCCTTCCTGATCTGAATAAAATAGTTTGGTAGGGAGGAAAATGCCATCTGAAGAGGGGTTACATTCATTTGTGGAACGTAATGTTGGGTGATTCGTTTTGTGAAGGGTGTCAAGAGTTAGTCCTCATCTTTGATTACTTAATATCTAGATGGGACTTGCAGTAGGTTCGTGATTTTTTTTTTTTTTTTTTTTCCTACTATAGTTGGTTCATTCTAGGTTGGGCAGAAATCATAACCTCTAATCTCTAACTCAAAAAAGACTGAGTAATCGAACAGATTTTTCTAGAAAATAGGGACTTGGCTAGGGAATAGGTGTAGAAATTGACAGCTCATTTGCTCTAGCCCTTTTTGAGTTAGATGTTCTAAGTTACGATTTTTGCCCAACCTAGAATGAACGGACTATAGTAGTTATTCCTTAATTTAGTGTCACTAATGTTCTTTTACAGCTCTCAAGACTCCGATCTCGTCGTCTATCATCGCTACCGTGAAGATCAACAGGAAGAAATAAGAAAACACCAGTACATTATTGGTTGTATTTTTTAGTGGTATAATCATTAACCCTTCCCTTCCAGCTCTACCAAGACTACATCTCCACTCCACATCGCTACTAGCAAGACTTAGATTTTTTAGTATATTGTACATTAGCCATTTTAATATGGTAGTTATTTCATATTTCGGTTAGCATGAGAATTTTACCCAGCTTAGCAAGGATCTCTGGGAATCAAAGGGGTGCAAGCTGTCTTGAACCCTCTTTGACATTCACACATCCTTTCTAAACTGAGTAAAAATCTGCTAATCAAAATCAAAGTAAACTGACCCCATCGTATTGAAATGGTTAATAGCCAGAGTAGGAAATAATTAAAACTTAACTACTTTCAATATCCTCCAATAGTACGGTACTAATAGTTATTCCTTAATCTAGTGTTACTGTAATACTACTGGTCTTTTACAACTCTCAAGACTCCCATCTCGTTGTCTATCATTGCTATGAAGATCCACAACAGCAAAAAATAAGAAAACACCAGTACATTATTGGTTGTATTTTATTGACCTGTACAGTAGTGGTAGAATAATTAACCCTTCCCTTCCAGCTCCACCAAGACTTCCTAAATCTCCACTCCACATTGCTACGAGCAAGACTTAGATAGTTTTTAGTATATTGTACATTAACCATTTTAATACGGTTGTAATTTTTTCAGGTTTCGGTTAGCATTAGAATATTTTACCCAGCTAAGCAAGGATCTCGGGGAATCAAAGGGGTGCGAGCTGTCTTGAACCCACTTTGACTTTCACACATCCTTTCTAAACTGAGTAAAAGTCTGCTAATCAAAAAGTAAACTGACCCATCGTATTGAAATGGTTAATAGCCAGAGTAGGAAATAAATAAAACTTAACTACTTTCATTGTCATCCAATAGTACGGTACTAATTGTTTCCTTGCTCTATCAAGAACTGAAAATCACCCGACATCAGTACAAGACATCAACATCGGTTTCCCGGGCGTTTCCGCACCCTCCTCAGCTCCCCGCCATGGAGTGGCTTCAGTCACCCAGGCTTTATTGTGGTAAGCAGGGAGGGTTCTGTGGGGGCGCTCGGTTATGACCTTGGCTTTGCTCGGGGCCTAGGGGCTGTTCGGCCAGGCAGCTTAGGGAACAACAACATCGGTTCAATCAAGACTTTTATTACTGTATGTGTATCCTTTATACTAATAATTTTTCCTTCTAGTTCCACCAAGACTTAACACCTTTGCTCCACATCGCTACACCTTTGCTCCACCTTCGCTTTGCATTGCTACCCCTCCGTTCCACATCGCTACCCCTCCGTTCCACATCGCTACCCCTCCATTCGACATCGCTTCACCTTTGCTCCACATTGCTACAGTCTCCACGCCTCCGCTACACATCACTACACCTCTACTCCACATTGCTACACCATCGCTCCACGTCGCTACATCTCCGCTCCACATCGCTACAATGAAGACACTATTGTAATGTATGGCTTATTAACCCTTTCAGTACAATGACTTACCCCTTTTTACTTTATTCTGACTAAGGTTAGGCAACTTTATACACCTTAAGAATGACTCAGGAATCCGCTGGATAATTTTTTTTTTATCAATCATTCACAAATCCTTCCTAAGCTGAATAAAAGTCTACTCTTAGCCAGCATAAAGTGATAACAGTTGAATTGTATTGAAAGTGGCAATATTCAAAGCTTGAAATAAATACAACCATAAACCCTAATTATTTGTTCTTTGTCCTTCAATTTGGGTTACTATTAATTCTACTAATTGTTATTCCCTTCTAGCTTCCTCAAGAACTCGACATCTCCACTCCTCATTGCTACACTGAAGACTTAAGACTGTATTACGGTAGGCTAAGCCCTTCAATGTGAGTAATAGTTTAATCGTATTCTGGCTAACGTTAGACTTTTTTTCAGTTTAGGAAAGACTGCCGAGAGTCAGACGAGTAAGTTGGTGTTACTCTGTTGATTCCTAGCGTTCTTTCCTAAGCAGAGTTAAATTTATAATGTTAGTCTTTACAAGATTGAACTTTTACTTCATATTAAAGGACTATACCAAAAAATATTTAATAAAGTTTTGAGCCATGATTAACTATTATTACTGTATCCTTAACTAATCCTATTTAATCACAGCTGTGTTTTGAGACAGTCGGGTGGTCGCTTTTGGTATTCTTCGGCACTTACTAAAGCGGTTTTCTCTAGGACAGGTGTTGGACATGCAAATATATTTTTTCTCTATAGGAAGGATGCTGCAGAACCTGGGAAAATCTGGTATTAATGAATCTCGCAGATCACAAATTTAGTAAACCACTAAGTTTTTGTAAATTCAAGGCTCATTAACATTGATTCATCTTTTTTTTTCTTTTTTTATATAAATTTGTGTAAGATTCAATTTTTTTCTATTGCATATAGAGTAAATCATTGAAGTTTGACCCTATAATTTTAAACTTTTTGTTTGCCATAATAATGGGTCATGCTAGTTGTTTGTAGTTTGACCCTATAATTTTAAAATTTCGCTTTTCCATATTAATAATACTTATAACCAGGTTTCATGCTAATTTTGTAGTCTCCAGTTATCTTAACTTTTATCTTTAACAATGTTTATGAAACTTTTAAATGATTTGATTTTACACCTACTGTACATTAATCTATAACCAATTGCACATATCAACATTCATATAGGGAAGAATTTATGTAAATGAGCCTTTATAGTCCACTTATAAACCTTTACTAACAGTGATCTCTTTGCAGAAGTGTGGATACTTTGTTGGCTGCCTGTCCTCCCTCCCCTCCCAGGCCTCTCACTACCAGCAGAAACTTATAATTAACCACTTGATGATTTGGCAGTTTATTGTGGCCATCATTAGACAATTTTATTCAGTAGGAAGGGTATATGGAAGTTACATGTTGATTGAGCCAGTCTTTATCCTTTTAACTTACGCAGATCCTTCGTAAGCTACATAAAATAGTCTAATGATAGCCAGAATAAACTTAAAAATTCGTCCGAATCCTCCGGGGTTAACTAGAACTTTAGCTGCTCGCCTAAACCGAGCGATAAGTTTCAGCCCCTAGCAGCAGATTATTTAACTCTTAATTTCAAAATTAATTATAATTGATAATAACGTAGTGAATGTTCATCTTAGTTTTTCACAATTGACTATCCCTTGACTTAATTTTTATATTGTTTTGCTAAATTTTCAAATTACTTCCACATTGATTTGGATAATTTCTCGCTGTGTTAATGTGGACCGGTGTAGCTGTTGTTGTTCCCCAGGCTGTCTGACCGAACAGCCCCAAGGTCCCGAGCAAGGCCAAGGCCATAACAGAGCGCCCCCACAGAACTCTCCCTGCTTTACCACTAAGAATATCCAGGTGACCGCAGCCGCTCCCAGGCGAGAAGCTGAGGATGGTGTGGAAACGCCCGGGACACCGAAGCCTCACCCAGGGCCCTGTGCTCCTAGACAATTATGAAGGGAAAGTTGAGGTGCACAGGAAAAATGTGACTGGGTCTAGCCATGTGATCAGTGGAGACCTTTGTATCAGGACCTGGAGCAGCTTTCAAGGTATGGTTTAACACTTTTAGTATGATAATGCCATATATTCTGGCCATCATTAAAGTTATATTCAGGCTTAAAAAGGATCATTGGGAGTTAGGATTGAGTGCACACCCCTGAATTAGTGATTTTAATTAGTTCTTTTGTCTTAATATTGTCGCTGTTTTGGTTTGTACATTTTGCAAGTTTTTAATTATGATTTCCTAGAGGTTATTCGTAAGCTGAATATAACTTTCTAATGATAGCCATGATAGAATAAGAAACTTCTTCATACTGTAAGGGGTCAGTAAAATTCAGTGGAACTGCATTAGCTGCCTGATGATGGACCTTGGACTTCTTTATCAAGGTATGGTAAATACAGTTGTTGCCATGGTTATATTTTACACTAAACGTAGGGAAGTGATTTTATTCGGAGGTATGCCATTGATAAATCTGAAGTTAGATTAGTGTATAGTCTTCATTTAGTATTTTTTTTAGTTTTACATCCATTAGATTAATGTATATATTCTTAATTTAGCTGTTCTATTTCTTTTAGTGTTTTAATAGGTGTATGTACAGTCAAGTTTTCATGACACTATTAGTTGAGTTGCCTAGTTACTCTAAAATAAAATAATAATAAATTTTCCAGTATGTATATATAATTATACTCAGGCACATACCCCCATTATTGTGGGTGGCCGACTCGAGACAAGAGCCCGAACAGAAACATTTGAAGTTCCAATTCCTAGGGTCTGGGACCACTCTTGCGTCCCCTCGCCCCCTTCTGTCTCGCTGAGTAGGAGAATTTTACATTGGGAGGAAGATTCCTATCCCCCTGCCCCCAGCAGGAAAAGTAGGACATTAAAAGAGACTGACAGAAATGGCTAAGGTTGGGTAGAGGATGCCAAACCTCACTCTGGATTTGGACCAGCCCTCACCCCAGTAACTATGATAAATTCATTCTGGCAGCACTTAGCCCCTTGAGAATCATGACCCGTCTGGTTATCATTAGACTATTTTATACAGCTTAGGAAGGATCTGTTCTGTGTTGATTTAAATGGCAAAGACTCGTTAACCCTCATTTCCATATATCTTTCCTAATCTGAATAAAATAGTCTATTAATAGCCAAAATTAACTGCCAAACCGGGTCATAATCCAGTTAATTCAGACTATGCCAGACCAGAATTAACATTAGGTTACTGGAATTTTTCTTGTGCATAGTCCTTTAGTGCAGCTGTTTGTGGGAGTCGGGAACGTGGACCAGATGAACATGGAGCCTGTATAAATGGACTCTGGTAGAACGTGCCACCTGTGTGGACCAATGGAATGTGGAGTACATGCAACTTGTGTGGACCAGTGGAGTTTGATGATGGCACGTTTTTTTTACCACCATGCACTTCCTGCTCAAGAGTGGGGCTAGGGTGGGTGCCCTGATGTTTCAGGAGACTTGGAGGACGGTTGCCATAGATTGCTAGACCAAGCCGTCCACCACAGCACTGTCTGCCAATAACGCTCATTGGCTGGCCTGAGCCTCAAACCCTCGACCTCACGGTTTGCAGGCGAATACTCTACCAACCGCGCTACGGCCTGTGGAACCTCTACGAATCGGAACGGAACCTGTGAGATGGATTGTTGGCATGTGGTACTACGGTGGACTGATGCTGGGAGTGACTTATCTGGACCATCATCTTCTTCAAGGTATATTAGGCTTAAAATAAAAGTTTTACAATATCCAATCTAGTATTAGTCTGGAAGAAGCTTGCATCAGATAACTAGTTTTCCACCTGGCATATAATCACCTAATAGCAGAATTGGCCAAATGTTTCAGACTATAAGGTAATTGGAGCTGTAAGCCTCAACACTGTATTTAGCAGAATTATTAGCTAAAATGGAGATAGTCAACTCTTTTAAGTATCTGGGCAGTGTGTTGAGTAAAGATGGGACTATGGATGAAGAAGCGCAGGAGAGGGTACAACAGGGGAAGAGGGTTGTAGGAACGCTAAAAGCAGTAACAAGAAATAGGGTGGTCAGTATGGAAGTGAAGAAGTCCTTGCATGACAGTGTGGTAATCCCGACACTGACCTACGGAAGTGAAGCATGGATGTTGGTTGAGAGACTCAGACGAAGAGTGAGAGCAGTGGAAATTAATTACTTAAGGAGTGCGTGCGGAGTTACATGGAGGGATAGACAGACTAATGAGGAAGTAAGAAGGTGTGGTGTGGAGGTAGATGTGCTGGAAAGTGTGAAAAGGAACAACTTGAGATGGTTCGGCCATATGGAACGTATGGAAAGCGAGAGAATGACTAAGAGGGTGTACGAGAGCGAGGTGGAGGGACAGAGAGGGAGAGGTGGAAGGATGGAGTGAGGAAGTACATGAACGAAGGCGGTGCTGGTTGGGGAGAGGGGTGTCGACTGACTGGGGACAGGTGCATGGGGGCGGTTCGTTCGTGGCCACCCCTTCGGGGATCACGGGGTCAGGCAATAGTTAGATAGATAGATAGATTAGCTAAAATACAGATGAAATTAATTTACAAAGCCATGAAATCAAATTAAACATTCCTATCCATTAGAATCCTACATTATTACTGTATTGCATTTGTCTTGATAGCGTAATGCTTATTGCGCAGAATTTTGGTGCGAGTATCCTAGGTTCGAATCCATGGAGTACCACATGTATTCATAGTTACATTAATTAGGTTTATTTGTAAGTTGATTGGCGAGTTGATCTGAATATATCTGCTTACGGCTGCAATTTCCTTTCAGCTTGAAAGGTCAATTCTCGATACGTGTGGGAAGTATGTGAAATGGTTCGTCATATTAATGCAAATTTCATAACCTATATTTTACAAAATCTTTAACACACGAGTAATCA
This sequence comes from Paralithodes platypus, assembly GCA_032716605.1. Taxonomy (NCBI): domain Eukaryota; kingdom Metazoa; phylum Arthropoda; class Malacostraca; order Decapoda; family Lithodidae; genus Paralithodes; species Paralithodes platypus. The sequence goes on from CM064504.1 coordinate 19,215,564, forward strand.
AGATGATACATGGCAATTTAGTCAAACAAAAATATTTAGGTAGTTGTAACTTTGAGTAGTTATTTATGAATCTTCCATTTAGATCCTTTTCAAATGAGGTTTGAAAGCCTAACTAGGCCTACTATATAAAAATATAATACTAATTTCCAGTAAATTAAAATTAAGCTGATTATTCTATCCAATGTTTGATTACCCGTTAGTTCACTACACAGGATTGGAAAGATAAGATTAGTCAGAAAAATGCTTTCAACTTGCCTTTTTGTTTTGTTCACCAATTCAAAAAGAAAAAAAAACATTATCACTATTACTGCTTATGAGTCGCTAGCCCAAGGCCATGCAACAATATTTTTCTTATTGTCAAACAGGAGCAGTGGATTCAACAGCACTACAATAATCTGTATCTTAACCGGGTGAGAATGTTCATACCCAGATGATTTTTTGACAATTGCAGGAGAAGAAACTACTAAATTCATGCTTAAAGTTTTTCATAATTGGCAGAAGAGATCATTAAGAGTTCGTTATTACAATTTCTCGCCCGGTTAAAATGAACAGTATAGTGATGAGTTCAACACAAGACAGCCAAGTTGAGGGAATGATGCAGTGTACCAGTGGCCAGAAAATTCACGGCTTTCTTCCTCTTCAATCTTCTAGGTCTGAGTTGGAGCTAATGTAATTCAATATAGTAGTGTCTCTTAACAGCCAGACTATACGGTTATAAAGAGTACTGATTACCAGTAGGCCGGATTATACCCTTGATACTAAGGACACTTTTATGCAACAAGGAAAATAACAAGTTTGGTTGAAAGCCAATATATTTATAGTTCAGATCGTATTAGTTTGTGTCTTTTCTTGACCCATCTCTCCCTCATGTTTAAGCTCATTAGTTTGTCAATATTAATATCTTGCCATATTTCTTAGTTAATTTTAAGACCTTCCGTGCCATTTAGGTGTCCTGGTGAGTGATAGCAAGCCTGCAATTTAGGAGGAGCTGGCTATTTTTTCTACCGTATAATGCTAAAATTTATTTCGAAGGGGGTGTCTTGCGTGTATTTTTCAAGCTTCATGGAGGTCTTGGGAGCAATCTACCCCTTGAATTTATGAGCTTAAGTAGGGCTGCCTGTGTTACTAGACAATTAAGTGTAGTTAAGAATTTCATGGTAATGTTGATGAAATATATCAAATAGAGACTGGAATTGGTTAGTGGCAAAACAAGGATACCGGAACCTTCGTGGTGTAGGACTTATTAAAGTTTAGTGCTGCAGGAAGTTAATGTGAAGAATATATTGTAGTGGTAATTGTAAATACTGTATATATACAGATTAAAGTACTGTACTGGAGATAGATTTCAGATATTGTTATAGGAAATTTAAGTATATACTCAAGCACACCCCATAGCTGGAGGTGGCAAATTAAGTACCAGTAAGAAAGCTTGATTTGTTGGTAACCATATTGCAAGTTGTGGCAGCATAAGGTTTACCTGCATTAAGAAAAAGGATGGTAAAGTGATTTGGTACACAAAATTTGACTTTAAATGGCTGTTTTGAAAAGTATAAAGCTTCAAGGGGAGGAAAAGGGTAAATATTTGGGTAGGAAAAATTAAAGGTGTATTGTGGTTATATAATTGATTATTGACAAGTGTGTTATCTCCCAGGTATAGTTGTGTACCACTCATCTGACTTGACATAGGCAGCCCTTCATAACTCCAGCAGCCTGGTCAAGCTCCCATGCCCTCCATGGTGATGCTATGCTGTTTGGGAATCCTCATAACACTGATGAAGCTGGCAATCAAGATCCAAGCAACTCTTAACCAGAATCGGGCATACCGAAAGTTGGACCGTATTGGTGGTACTGTATAGATGTTCGGACCTGGACCTGTAATTGCTTGGCAGAGATGGTGTCCTACAGATTTTATAGGTAAGATTAAGAGACTGATTGGACAACTGGTAACAAGCTTCTGTCTATATAATTCTGCTTTATAGGATATTGAAATTAAAAAAGAACCCATTCATTGACAGTTTCAAAAGCAGCCCAGCCATCGATGTAACCACACTCCCAATTTCCAGGCTTTAGGCTACTATATTAACCTTTCAGGACGATTCGGTTTTAGATTTCCTCTGGCAACCAGCTTGGAAAATAAAGTATCTAAAGATAAAGATATACTTAGTCTCAATCAACATTTTGACAGCCACTGCTCCTTCCTAAATTGAATGAAATTTCTGGCCCCTCTTCTCCTTCATACTGAACCCCATTAGTTTTGAAATATTTGACATTCGCCTCAGTAGTTTGTAGATTCTAAGTCCTTTTATGCCATTTTAGGTGTCTTTCCTGGCGAGCAAAAGTAATTTTGGTTTAGAAGTTGTATATAGATTAAATTTAATGTGTAGCTATTTATAGTTTTAGTGCTCACAACTGCCCATTCTAAAAACTATATTCCAATATAAATGGTTACTTCCAGGTGGGCCCTGATGTGGCGGCGTCTACGCCGTGGGACCACCTCCCGGAGCTGCCAACCGCGGATGGCTGCCGACCCTCCACGGCCGGAGACAAGATCAATCGACCAGTGGAGGACAACCGGATGCCGGCCGCGGGGAGCAGTTTCGGGAGCCAAACCGTCACAACTATCCCCTGCCCTCTCCCTGGGGGCACGGGTCCTTGGAGCGGCTTCGGTCGCGCCGGGAATTTCCACACCTCTCACACCACACACACATCACACAGTTTTTCCTACACCGAGAAAAGACTCTCCGGCTGTCATTTCTCGAAGACTTCTAGCCGGAGACATTGAGAGCAACCCAGGACCCACGTACACATACATATATCCAACTTGCTCAAAACCCATCACTTCAAGTCGCCACACTAAGGGTTCAGTTCTCTGCAATGCATGCAGGAACTGGACCCACTTCACCTGTACAACACTTGCCTCCAAGAAACACTACACGAACACCTGGACCTGTTCCTCATGCCCCTCCCTCTCCCAGTCAAATCCCTCGCCTAAAACCCGTCCACCTCTCCTTCCCAACCCACCTAGCCTTTCCATATCATCCACTCCCCCCCCCCTAAAATCTGTCCACCTCTCCTCCCTAACCCACCTAACCTCTCCATACCATCCACATCCTCAACTCAACATACCACACCCCATCCTAATCCATTCCAACCCCCATCTCCTGCTCCCCAATCCCCACCCCCACCTCACCCATCCCAACCTCCAGCCCCTCCCTCACCCCCACCCCCACCCCATCCTCGTGCAGCAGCACCCAACATACATCGTGCACATAACATTAACATTCTCCAATTGAACATAGATGGCATTAACACAAAGAAACACGAACTCTCACACTTCATCAAACAACACAACATACACATTGCCATCTTACAAGAAACAAAACTCCGCACATCACAAAAAACACCCACATTTCATAATTTCACCACCATCAGACAAGACCGGGCTGTCGGCGGGGGCGGTGGACTCATCACCCTGGTACACAATGAAATATCATGCATAGTAACCAGTGTACAAACCAAATCCCTCCTCCCCCCAAATGATAACACAACAGAAATACAATCAATTAAAATACGCACTGGCAACAAATCCAACATAACCATCATAAACACATACATCCCTCCCCAAACATCCCCTACAGTACCAAATGAATACAGACCACACTTACAACACATCACAAACACCCCACACATCATCCTGGGTGGTGACTTCAACGCCAAGACGTCGGCCTGGTTTGTCGACAACCCCGACACAGACAGAGGGCTGGTACTACAAAACCAAACAGATAACCTCATCATCCTTAACGACATCCATCAACATACCCATATTCCTCACCAAGCCCTCTATAACCCATCATCTCCAGACATCACCTTTTGCTCCCCAGAACTCGCCCCCACAACATCCTGGAGGGTGGTCAGAACCTTAGGCTCTGACCACCTCCCGATCATTATCACCACCAAAACCAGACTCACCCCAGCTAGCCACAAACACACACACACCAATTATAAAAGAGCTAACTGGGAAGCATTTACAAATGAGACAGAACAACACTTCACAACTCTAAACAGTACACCCATCACTAACATCAACAATGCTGTACACATACTCAATAAAACTATCCAAAACGCTGACAAGAAACACATTCTAAGAGGTAACCGAAAAAGACACAACCCCAACTTCACACCAGAAATTCAAAACCTCATCAGACAATGCGACACACTGAAACACTCCCCAGCACCCCACACACAAGACATCACACAACAAATTCAAGCACTCAACACCCAAACTAACAACAAAATACAAGAACAACAAAAACTAAATTGGAATAACTTCCTACAAACACTTGATCACAAAACAAACTCCAAAAAACTCTACAAAACACTAAACAGCATCACAACACAATCACATGCTGCAATCACAACAACAGACTCAACTCCTTCATGTAAACAACAAGCAAACACTCATCAATCACTTCTCACATGTCAGCCACCTAAAACCTCACAAAGACGACCGACGTGTCATCCGACGTAAGAGACAATTCCCCACAGACCCTGACTATACACCCTTCACCAATCACCAGACAAAGCATATCATCAACAATCTCAAGCACTCCCCCGCCTGTGGCCTAGACAACATAAGCAACATACACCTCAGACACCTGGGACCACAAGGCATACAAGCACTCACTAACATATCAAACTACAGCTATTCACACACACAATACCAGACATTTGGAAGCATGGAATCATCATCACATTCCCCAAACCCAACAAAGACCCCACGCTACCCTCCTCGCACCGCCCCATCACACTCCTTTGCTCCCCCTCCAAAGTCATGGAACGCCTAGTATTACAACTAATTACACCCGACCTACCCCTAGCTCCAACACAACATGGCTTTAGGCCACTGCACTCCACAAACACTCTTCTCACAGACCTTACACAGAGAGCTTTTGACGGCATCAACTCGGCTAGACCACCACACAGATCACTATTAGCCACACTCGACATTAGTAAAGCCTTCGATGCCATCCCCCGCCACAACCTAACAAACAAAATCTACAACACAAACATGCACAACAACACAAAAAGGTGGCTGGCCAACTTCCTAGCAGGCAGATGTGCACACGTATCTTTTGCCGGTCAGTCATCTAAAATCAGAAACTTTCCAAACGGAGTCCCACAAGGATCCGTCCTATCGCCCGCACTCTTCAATCTGTATATGCACGATATAACTACACCCAATACGCCCCAAATAAACTTAGCCTCCTATGCAGATGACATAACACTCACATGCACACACCATGACCCAAGAAGAGCAACAGATCTCCTTCAACCCTATCTCAACACACCACATGGCTGGTGCACTACAAACAGACTTAATCTAGCCCCAGCCAAATCCACCGCAACCCTGCTCACAAGCTGGACAGGTGAACACGAATACATCCCTCAACTCACCATAAACAACACACCCCTAACACATACACACACACCCAAAATCCTAGGAGTAACATATGATACTCATATGACATTCAAACAGCACACCACAAACATTAAAAAGAAACTGACACCCAGACTTAACGCCCTCAGGTCACTTGCTCACACAAAATTTGGACACAACAAAGAAACTACCACCACAGTATATAAACAATACATAAGATCAGTGATGGAATACGCAAGCCCAGCCTGGGCTTCTAACCTAGCTGAAACGCATCATAAGACCTTACAGACTATTCAAAACAAAGCCCTGAAGATCATTACAGGCTGCACAGCTACTGCACCCACAGATCACCTACATCAAGACAACCAAAATCCTCAAAGTCAAAGACCATCTGGACATGAGAGGCACTCAATTCCTGGCAGCAGCCTCCACGAACCAAGACCACCCACTAAACTACATGGCAACACACCCACAGACACCAAGAAATATCAAAACAACACCCAGCACACGGTATCACACACAATTATTGTCCTCTCTCCCTCCCTGCCCACCCCGAACCAACTTCCAGAAGCACATCCATACTCATATCTCTCGCCAATCCATCCACTCACTCACAGACAACACGCAGCTGCATGCACGACCTCCCGAAATCCATCCTTCCGAATCCTCCCTCCCTCGCGAGGACAGAGTCCACCTGGCCAGGCTGAGATGCGGACACCATCCAGCTCTCCTGAGCTATCAGAAGAGACTGGATGACTCCGTTGTCGACGCCTGCCCGGGATGTAACACAGCACCCCATACCATTAAACACATCATAGAAGACTGCATTTCACACAACCACTTACGCCAACAACATAATCTACACTCAATGAGAGCTCTGTGGGAAAGCCCGATCGTGACCATGGCCTTCCTCAGGGACTCGGGGCTGTTCGGCCAGGCAGCTTAGGGAACAACAACAACAACAACAACCTTTCAGGACGATTCAGGTTTAGATTTCCTCTGGCAACCAGCTTGGAAAATAAAGTATCTAAAGATAAAGATACTTAGTCTCAATCAACATTTTGACAGCCACTGCTCCTTCCTAAATTGAATGAAATTTCTGGCCCCTCTTCTCCTTCATACTGAACCCCATTAGTTTTGAAATATTTGACATTCGCCTCAGTAGTTTGTAGATTCTAAGTCCTTTTATGCCATTTTAGGTGTCTTTCCTGGCGAGCAAAAGTAATTTTGGTTTAGAAGTTGTATATAGATTAAATTTAATGTGTAGCTATTTATAGTTTTAGTGCTCACAACTGCCCATTCTAAAAACTATATTCCAATATAAATGGTTACTTCCAGGTGGGCCCTGATGTGGCGGCGTCTACGCCGTGGGACCACCTCCCGGAGCTGCCAACCGCGGATGGCTGCCGACCCTCCACGGCCGGAGACAAGATCAATCGACCAGTGGAGGACAACCGGATGCCGGCCGCGGGGAGCAGTTTCGGGAGCCAAACCGTCACAACTATCCCCTGCCCTCTCCCTGGGGGCACGGGTCCTTGGAGCGGCTTCGGTCGCGCCGGGAATTTCCACACCTCTCACACCACACACACACATCACACAGTTTTTCCTACACCGAGAAAAGACTCTCCGGCTGTCATTTCTCGAAGACTTCTTCTAGCCGGAGACATTGAGAGCAACCCAGGACCCACGTACACATACATATATCCAACTTGCTCAAAACCCATCACTTCAAGTCGCCACACTAAGGGTTCAGTTCTCTGCAATGCATGCAGGAACTGGACCCACTTCACCTGTACAACACTTGCCTCCAAGAAACACTACACGAACACCTGGACCTGTTCCTCATGCCCCTCCCTCTCCCAGTCAAATCCCTTGCCTAAAACCCGTCCACCTCTCCTTCCCAACCCACCTAGCCTTTCCATATCATCCACTCCCCCCCCCTAAAACTGTCCACCTCTCCTCCCTAACCCACCTAACCTCCATACCATCCACATCCTCAACTCAACATACCACACCCCATCCTAATCCATTCCAACCCCCATCTCCTGCTCCCCAATCCCCACCCCCACCTCACCCATCCCAACCTCCAGCCCCTCCCTCACCCCCATCCCCTCCCCATCCTCGTGCAGCAGCACCCAACATACATCGTGCACATAACATTAACATTCTCCAATTGAACATAGATGGCATTAACACAAAGAAACACGAACTCTCACACTTCATCAAACAACACAACATACACATTGCCATCTTACAAGAAACAAAACTCCGCACATCACAAAAAACACCCACATTTCATAATTTCACCACCATCAGACAAGACCGGCCTGGCGGACGGGGCGGTGGACTCATCACCCTGGTACACAATGAAATATCATGCATAGTAACCAGTGTACAAACCAAATCCCTCCTCCCCCCAAATGATAACACAACAGAAATACAATCAATTAAAATACGCACTGGCAACAAATCCAACATAACCATCATAAACACATACATCCCTCCCCAAACATCCCCTACAGTACCAAATGAATACAGACCACACTTACAACACATCACAAACACCCCACACATCATCCTGGGTGGTGACTTCAACGCCAAGACGTCGGCCTGGTTTGTCGACAACCCCGACACAGACAGAGGGCTGGTACTACAAAACCAAACAGATAACCTCATCATCCTTAACGACATCCATCAACATACCCATATTCCTCACCAAGCCCTCTATAACCCATCATCTCCAGACATCACCTTTTGCTCCCCAGAACTCGCCCCCACAACATCCTGGAGGGTGGTCAGAACCTTAGGCTCTGACCACCTCCCGATCATTATCACCACCAAAACCAGACTCACCCCAGCTAGCCACAAACACACACACACCAATTATAAAAGAGCTAACTGGGAAGCATTTACAAATGAGACAGAACAACACTTCACAACTCTAAACAGTACACCCATCACTAACATCAACAATGCTGTACACATACTCAATAAAACTATCCAAAACGCTGACAAGAAACACATTCTAAGAGGTAACCGAAAAAGACACAACCCCAACTTCACACCAGAAATTCAAAACCTCATCAGACAATGCGACACACTGAAACACTCCCCAGCACCCCACACACAAGACATCACACAACAAATTCAAGCACTCAACACCCAAACTAACAACAAAATACAAGAACAACAAAAACTAAATTGGAATAACTTCCTACAAACACTTGATCACAAAACAAACTCCAAAAAACTCTACAAAACACTAAACAGCATCACAACACAATCACATGCTGCAATCACAACAACAGACTCAACTCCTTCATGTAAACAACAAGCAAACACTCATCAATCACTTCTCACATGTCAGCCACCTAAAACCTCACAAAGACGACCGACGTGTCATCCGACGTAAGAGACAATTCCCCACAGACCCTGACTATACACCCTTCACCAATCACCAGACAAAGCATATCATCAACAATCTCAAGCACTCCCCCGCCTGTGGCCTAGACAACATAAGCAACATACACCTCAGACACCTGGGACCACAAGGCATACAAGCACTCACTAACATATCAAACTACAGCTATTCACACACACAATACCAGACATTTGGAAGCATGGAATCATCATCACATTCCCCAAACCCAACAAAGACCCCACGCTACCCTCCTCGCACCGCCCCATCACACTCCTTTGCTCCCCCTCCAAAGTCATGGAACGCCTAGTATTACAACTAATTACACCCGACCTACCCCTAGCTCCAACACAACATGGCTTTAGGCCACTGCACTCCACAAACACTCTTCTCACAGACCTTACACAAAGAGCTTTTGACGGCATCAACTCGGCTAGACCACCACACAGATCACTATTAGCCACACTCGACATTAGTAAAGCCTTCGATGCCATCCCCCGCCACAACCTAACAAACAAAATCTACAACACAAACATGCACAACAACACAAAAAGGTGGCTGGCCAACTTCCTAGCAGGCAGATGTGCACACGTATCTTTTGCCGGTCAGTCATCTAAAATCAGAAACTTTCCAAACGGAGTCCCACAAGGATCCGTCCTATCGCCCGCACTCTTCAATCTGTATATGCACGATATAACTACACCCAATACGCCCCAAATAAACTTAGCCTCCTATGCAGATGACATAACACTCACATGCACACACCATGACCCAAGAAGAGCAACAGATCTCCTTCAACCCTATCTCAACACACCACATGGCTGGTGCACTACAAACAGACTTAATCTAGCCCCAGCCAAATCCACCGCAACCCTGCTCACAAGCTGGACAGGTGAACACGAATACATCCCTCAACTCACCATAAACAACACACCCCTAACACATACACACACACCCAAAATCCTAGGAGTAACATATGATACTCATATGACATTCAAACAGCACACCACAAACATTAAAAAGAAACTGACACCCAGACTTAACGCCCTCAGGTCACTTGCTCACACAAAATTTGGACACAACAAAGAAACTACCACCACAGTATATAAACAATACATAAGATCAGTGATGGAATACGCAAGCCCAGCCTGGGCTTCTAACCTAGCTGAAACGCATCATAAGACCTTACAGACTATTCAAAACAAAGCCCTGAAGATCATTACAGGCTGCACAGCTACTGCACCCACAGATCACCTACATCAAGACAACCAAAATCCTCAAAGTCAAAGACCATCTGGACATGAGAGGCACTCAATTCCTGGCAGCAGCCTCCACGAACCAAGACCACCCACTAAACTACATGGCAACACACCCACAGACACCAAGAAATATCAAAACAACACCCAGCACACGGTATCACACACAATTATTGTCCTCTCTCCCTCCCTGCCCACCCCGAACCAACTTCCAGAAGCACATCCATACTCATATCTCTCGCCAATCCATCCACTCACTCACAGACAACACGCAGCTGCATGCACGACCTCCCGAAATCCATCCTTCCGAATCCTCCCTCCCTCGCGAGGACAGAGTCCACCTGGCCAGGCTGAGATGCGGACACCATCCAGCTCTCCTGAGCTATCAGAAGAGACTGGATGACTCCGTTGTCGACGCCTGCCCGGGATGTAACACAGCACCCCATACCATTAAACACATCATAGAAGACTGCATTTCACACAACCACTTACGCCAACAACATAATCTACACTCAATGAGAGCTCTGTGGGAAAGCCCGATCGTGACCATGGCCTTCCTCAGGGACTCGGGGCTGTTCGGCCAGGCAGCTTAGGGAACAACAACAACAACAACAACAACCTTTCAGGACGATTCAGGTTTAGATTTCCTCTGGCAACCAGCTTGGAAAATAAAGTATCTAAAGATAAAGATATACTTAGTCTCAATCAACATTTTGACAGCCACTGCTCCTTCCTAAATTGAATGAAATTTCTGGCCCCTCTTCTCCTTCATACTGAACCCCATTAGTTTTGAAATATTTGACATTCGCCTCAGTAGTTTGTAGATTCTAAGTCCTTTTATGCCATTTTAGGTGTCTTTCCTGGCGAGCAAAAGTAATTTTGGTTTAGAAGTTGTATATAGATTAAATTTTATGTGTAGCTATTTATAGTTTTAGTGCTCACAACTGCCCATTCTAAAAACTATATTCCAATATAAATGGTTACTTCCAGGTGGGCCCTGATGTGGCGGCGTCTACGCCGTGGGACCACCTCCCGGAGCTGCCAACCGCGGATGGCTGCCGACCCTCCACGGCCGGAGACAAGATCAATCGACCAGTGGAGGACAACCGGATGCCGGCCGCGGGGAGCAGTTTCGGGAGCCAAACCGTCACAACTATCCCCTGCCCCCTCCCTGGGGGCACGGGTCCTTGGAGCGGCTTCGGTCGTGCCGGGAATTTCCACACCTCTCACACCACACACACACCACACAGTTTTTCCTACACCGAGAAATGACTCTCCGGCTGTCATTTCTCGAAGACTTCTTCTAGCCGGAGACATTGAGAGCAACCCAGGACCCACGTACACATACATATATCCAACTTGCTCAAAACCCATCACTTCGAGTCGCCACACTAAGGGTTCAGTTCTCTGCAATGCATGCAGGAACTGGACCCACTTCACCTGTACAACACTTGCCTCCAAGAAACACTACACGAACACCTGGACCTGTTCCTCATGCCCCTCCCTCTCCCAGTCAAATCCCTCGCCTAAAACCCGTCCACCTCTCCTTCCCAACCCACCTAGCCTTTCCATATCATCCACTCCCCCCCCCTAAAATCCGTCCACCTCTCCTCCCTAACCCACCTAACCTCTCCATACCATCCACATCCTCAACTCAACATACCACACCCCATCCTAATCCATTCCAACCCCCATCTCCTGCTCCCCAATCCCCACCCTCACCTCACCCATCCCAACCTCCAGCCCCTCCCTCACCCCCCCCCCACCCCCACCCCATCCTCGTGCAGCAGCACCCAACATACATCGTGCACATAACATTAACATTCTCCAATTGAACATAGATGGCATTAACACAAAGAAACACGAACTCTCACACTTCATCAAACAACACAACATACACATTGCCATCTTACAAGAAACAAAACTCCGCACATCACAAAAAACACCCACATTTCATAATTTCACCACCATCAGACAAGACCGGGCTGTCGGCGGGGGCGGTGGACTCATCACCCTGGTACACAATGAAATATCATACATAGTAACCAGTGTACAAACCAAATCCCTCCTCCCCCCAAATGATAACACAACAGAAATACAATCAATTAAAGTACGCACTGGCAACAAATCCAACATAACCATCATAAACACATACATCCCTCCCCAAACATCCCCTACAGTACCAAATGAATACAGACCACACTTACAACACATCACAAACACCCCACACATCATCCTGGGTGGTGACTTCAACGCCAAGACGTCGGCTTGGTTTGTCGACAACCCCGACACAGACAGAGGGCTGGTACTACAAAACCAAACAGATAACCTCATCATCCTTAACGACATCTATCAACATACCCATATTCCTCACCAAGCCCTCAATAACCCATCATCTCCAGACATCACCTTTTGCTCCCCAGAACTCGCCCCCACAACATCCTGGAGGGTGGTCAGAACCTTAGGCTCTGACCACCTCCCGATCATTATCATCACCAAAACCAGACTCACCCCAGCTAGCCACAAACACACATACACCAATTATAAAAGAGCTAACTGGGAAGCATTTACAAATGAGACAGAACAACACTTCACAACTCTAAACAGTACACCCATCACTAACATCAACAATGCTGTACACATACTCAATAAAACTATCCAAAACGCTGACAAGAAACACATTCCAAGAGGTAACAGAAAAAGACAACCCCAACTTCACACCAGAAATTCAAAACCTCATCAGACAACGCGACACACTGAAACACTCCCCAGCACCCCACACACAAGACATCACACAACAAATTCAAGCACTCAACACCCAAACTAACAACAAAATACAAGAACAACAAAAACTAAATTGGAATAACTTCCTACAAACACTTGATCACAAAACAAACTCCAAAAAACTCTACAAAACACTAAACAGCATCACACTTTCCAACAGCAACACAACACAATCACATGCTGCAATCACAACAACAGACTCAACTCCTTCATGTAAACAACAAGCAAACACTCATCAATCACTTCTCACATGTCAGCCACCTAAAACCTCACAAAGACGACCGACGTGTCATCCGACGTAAGAGACAATTCCCCACAGACCCTGACTATACACCCTTCACCAATCACCAGACAAAGCATATCATCAACAATCTCAAGCACTCCCCCGCCTGTGGCCTAGACAACATAAGCAACATACACCTCAGACACCTGGGACCACAAGGCATACAAGCACTCACTAACATATCAAACTACAGCTATTCACACACACAATACCAGACATTTGGAAGCATGGAATCATCATCACATTCCCCAAACCCAACAAAGACCCCACGCTACCCTCCTCGCACCGCCCCATCACACTCCTTTGCTCCCCCTCCAAAGTCATGGAACGCCTAGTATTACAACTAATTACACCCGACCTACCCCTAGCTCCAACACAACATGGCTTTAGGCCACTGCACTCCACAAACACTCTTCTCACAGACCTTACACACAAAGCTTTTGACGGCATCAACTCGGCTAGACCACCACACAGATCACTATTAGCCACACTCGACATTAGTAAAGCCTTCGATGCCATCCCCCGCCACAACCTAACAAACAAAATCTACAACACAAACATGCACAACAACACAAAAAGGTGGCTGGCCAACTTCCTAGCAGGCAGATGTGCACACGTATCTTTTGCCGGTCAGTCATCTAAAATCAGAAACTTTCCAAACGGAGTCCCACAAGGATCCGTCCTATCGCCCGCACTCTTCAATCTGTACATGCACGATATAACTACACCCAATACGCTCCAAATAAACTTAGCCTCCTATGCAGATGACATAACACTCACATGCACACACCATGACCCAAGAAGAGCAACAGATCTCCTTCAACCCTATCTCAACACACTACATGGCTGGTGCACTACAAACAGACTTAATCTAGCCCCAGCCAAATCCACCACAACCCTGCTCACAAGCTGGACAGGTGAACACGAATACATCCCTCAACTCACCATAAACAACACACCCCTAACACATACACACACACCCAAAATCCTAGGAGTAACATATGATACTCATATGACATTCAAACAGCACACCACAAACATTAAAAAGAAACTGACACCCAGACTTAACGCCCTCAGGTCACTTGCTCACACAAAATTTGGACACAACAAAGAAACTACCACCACAGTATATAAACAATACATAAGATCAGTGATGGAATACGCAAGCCCAGCCTGGGCTTCTAACCTAGCTGAAACACATCATAAGACTTTACAGACTATTCAAAACAAAGCCCTGAAGATCATTACAGGCTGCACAGCTACTGCACCCACAGATCACCTACATCAAGAAACCAAAATCCTCAAAGTCAAAGACCATCTGGACATGAGAGGCACTCAATTCCTGGCAGCAGCCTCCACGAACCAAGACCACCCACTAAACTACATGGCAACACACCCACAGACACCAAGAAATATCAAAACAACACCCAGCACACGGTATCACACACAATTATTGTCCTCTCTCCCTCCCTGCCCACCCCGAACCAACTTCCAGAAGCACATCCATACTCATATCTCTCGCCAATCCATCCACTCACTCACAGACAACACGCAGCTGCATGCACGACCTCCCGAAATCCATCCTTCCGAATCCTCCCTCCCTCGCGAGGACAGAGTCCACCTGGCCAGGCTGAGATGCGGACACCATCCAGCTCTCCTGAGCTATCAGAAGAGACTGGATGACTCCGTTGTCGACGCCTGCCCGGGATGTAACACAGCACCCAATACCATTAAACACATCATAGAAGACTGCATTTCACACAACCACTTACGCCAACAACATAATCTACACTCAATGAGAGCTCTGTGGGAAAGCCCGATCGTGACCATGGCCTTCCTCAGGGACTCGGGGCTGTTCGGCCAGGCAGCTTAGGGAACAACAACAACAACAACAACCTTTCTAAAGGATGATTCAGGTTTAGATTTCCTCTGGCAACCAGCTTGGAAAATAAAGTATCTAAAGTATTTGGGCTAGAGCTAGGTTACTATACAGACTCTTAGTGGACAGAGGTTTTGAGGCAAGTAAATTGTTCCATAAATTTAATCTTTTTAGGGTCAATTATTGTGACTGTATTCTAAAATTTGACATCAATAATTTTAATCAAGCATTTTTAACTTGAAGTTTCTTGTATAACCTATGCTTACTTTTTGTCTGTATTTATTGTTTATCTTTTTCTTTTTCTATTATTATTATTATTATTATTATTAATATTGATGATTTTTTAAATTTATTGTTCTTGTTAAAAGAGTACTCTTTGTTTAAATCTGTTGTTACTTCATATTTTGCAATTATTTCTCTATATTATATGTATTCATTGTCGATAGTATCAATTGCTTACTTTTGCGATTTCCTTAGTTTATTTGTGCTATAAATGTAGGTTATTTGTAGGGTAGTTATTGATAGGGGTCACTTGAGGCATGCTATGCTTACAGGTACCTACCCGATAGCACTATCGTTAGTGAGTGCTGTACTGTATTTTATATATTATTTTGTAATAGTATAGATATCTTATCAATATTTGTATTTTTTACTATTGTTAATGTCTTGTCATGTTGCAAATTTGATTTTAAATAATATTTTGACATTTAACATGTAGTTTCTTTATTCATGCAGAGTTTAGTAAAATTTGCCAGAACGTCCCGGACTTCCCAAACTTGACTACTTCCTTTAACGTGACGATAGTGCGTTGTTATATGTGCGATTGGTTTGCTTGGGAAACAGATTAACTTGCTCATGTAGTGATGTACACCCTATGTGGTGGATTGTGTTCTTTTATTTAATAATTTTCATTTTAGTAAGCGTTGTTTCCACATAGCGATTTTGATAATTTAATTTGACTTTATATTGTCCTTGTCCCAATTTTGGTTTGTTTAGTTTGCAAGTTTTACATTTTAATTAATACTTAGTCTCAATCAACATTTTGACAGCCACTGCTCCTTCCTAAATTGAATGAAATTTCTGGCCCCTCTTCCCCTTCATACTGAACCCCATTAGTTTTGAAATATTTGACATTCGCCTCGGTAGTTTGTAGATTCTAAGTCCTTTTATGCCATTTAGGTGTCTTTCCTGGCGAGCAAAAGTAATTTTGGTTTAGAAGTTGTATATAGATTAAATTTAATGTGTAGCTATTTATAGTTTTAGTGCTCACAACTGCCCATTCTAAAAACTATATTCCAATATAAATGGTTACTTCCAGGTGGGCCCCGTGCCGTGAAGATCGTGGACCAGGTTAACTGTACTGAACCTTGGTGGCGGTGGGCTGGAACATATCTACCTGCCCTTTGGTAAGTTTGGACGTTCATAGTTCACTTTGTCTAAATATTCACACCTACATCTTTAGAAGTAAATACCCTATCACTGAACAAGTTGAAATAAGGTACATTAGTCAGCTACTGTATGCTATGATTTTTTACCTTTTTTTAACCTAGCTAATAATCATGGTCCAATTTAATCTATAACTCAAAACCTTCACAATTCACTTCTTCGCTCTTTGCGAATAAAATTTGGATTGAACTCTGTGTAGTGTGTCGTTCCTGGGTACACCACAGGAAGAAGCGCTGTACTAGAATCAAAGGACCTCTGCCGAGGAAGAAGTCATACGTTGAGAAATATTTATGTATACAGCAGTATACCAAGGTGTTGAATAACAATCTCGAGACTGAAGTTTGGCATAGAGTTGCTAGAGATGGACAAATTTTGATTGGAAGATTCCATCTATGCTGGTGGTGGGGCCGAGGCCACCACTATTGCCAGAACTAGATGTGTGGGAGGCAACTTCAGAGAACTGCTGCCAATTCTAATCATGAGAAGACTTGTTCTCCCCTTCCTGTGAAGGGAATGTGTACGCTTTATGTATTACAAGTGCATTGACATAAGCTTTAGAAATGTGGCCTGTCAAATTGGATAATATCAACAGAATGTGGTTCTCCCCTTCCTGTGAAGGGAATGTGTACACTTTATGTATTAGAAGTGCATTGACATTAGCTTTAGAAATGTGGCCTGTCAAATTGGATGATATCAACAGAATGTAACTTAACAAGTTGAGCTGGATATTTGGGGCCAAACTAAAAAGATATGATATTTAGTGAAGAGGCAAGGAGACGGTTTGGGATCGAGAGTATCGGTGATGAGCTTATGATATTTAGTGAAGAGCTAAGGAGACGGTTTGGGATCGAGAGTATCGGTGATGAGCTGCGTACAAGCAGGCTTGGATGGTTTGGTGTAGAGGATGGATGAACTACGTTGGGTGAATAGATGCAAAGCCGTGAATATGGAGGATGTGTCCTACAGGTTTCATAGGAAAGATTTAAAGACTGATTGGACAACTGGTAGCATGGAGTTTGTCTAATAAGAATCTTCTGTATACATTATTTAATGTGTATGTACAGTATATACTCGGGCACATACCCCATAGCTGAGGGTGGCAGACTAGACAGCTCGAAATGAAGCAACAAAATAAAAATAAGAATACAAATTCACACGATGTAGAAGAACAAGAGACCAAGGCCCATTAATTCTTTGAAATTTTTTAAATAATCCCAGCCATCTATCTAATCACATGGTAAATTTCCAGGATTTGGCTAAGTAATTAAAGCTTTTAGCATGATTGTAGTGAAATTTAATATGAAAATATTGGTCTACATATGGGTTTCTCAACATCAGCCAAATTGATATGATGGGGCAATGCTTTGACGGGACTTTATTGTATTATGATCCAACCACTTCTGATCCGTTGCAATCTATGTAATGGAAAACAACGTTTTTACCTTTGTATTAATAGTTTTAGTGCTCACTATTATCCATAATAAAAGACTGGTGCATAAACCTTTAACTGTCTTGATAGCGTAATGCTTAGTGCGCGGAATTTCGGTGTGAGTATCCTAGGTTCGAGTCCTTGGAGTACCACATGTATTCATTACTTTCATTGATTTCATTAATTAGGTTTATTTGTAAGTTGATTGGTGGGTTGGTGAACACAAATATGAAATATAATATAAATGTTTACTTCCAGATGGGCTGTATTACGTGAGATGGTGGACCAGGTTAACTGTGACTGTGGCTGTGGGCAGGAGCATGTCTACCTGGCCTTTGGTAAGTTGATAGTTCACGTTGTTTAAAGCAGGGTGTCAAACGAATAGCAAGTCTCACAATTTTTTGTTTATTATTGTCTATGTAAAGATAAAATCGTGGTGTATAGTTCAAATTATGTTTTTGGAAGTGTTAAAAAGTAAAAAAAAAATGCTAATGTTAAATTTCTTTTATTTACTCTCATTCATTCTAGTAGTCATATAAAATTGCTCCGGTTTGACACTGGTGATAAAGATACAGTATATACACCTGCACCTTTAGTATGGTAATAAATACCCTATCCCTGAATAATTTAAATTGTACAGTTGACCACATTCTTTTCCTCTCTGATCTTATTACATGGAAATGTAATGCATATGATTGAATTAAGTGTACAGTACTGTAGTTTCTTACGCAGTGGTTAACTCGTCTGATTAGTCCACTGATATAATGAAATGGAACCACACTCGCAATTCATTCCTACTAATTTTCTTTGCTACATAAAATCTCAGCGAGGAACAAGTTATGTGGAGAACTGTTCACTATAAGTCCATTATATTATGAATTTTACCTTCACGACTGTTCTGAATCTTCCAGCTAATAACCATGGTCCAATATGAACCATAGTAACTCAAAACCTTCATAATTAGTTTCTTCCCTCTTTGCCAATAGAATATGGATTGATATAAACTGCTAAAATTGTTCATAGGACTCTGGGCTTAACCCTTTCTGTACCAGCACCACCCTTTTCACTTTAATTTGGCTACTATTATATTATTTTATTCAGCTTAGGAAGGACGTCTACCAATCATAAAGCTACAGACTATACATAACATAATACATAAAATTTTAAGACTGAGTGTTCCACACATAAGTGCAGTTTCAGTCTCTTGTCCTAATGGCGGCGTTCCAAGCAACCCTGTTAAGGGAATTCCCGGCGCGACCGAAGCCGCTCCAATGACCCGTTCCCCCAGGGAGGGGGCAGGGGATGGTTGTGACGGTTTGGCTCCCGAAACTGCTCCCCGCGGCCGGCATCCGGTTGTCCTCCACTGGTCGGTGATCTTGTCTCCGGCCGTGGAGGGTCAAGAGAGTCTCACAAGGATCCGTCCTATCGCCTGCACTCTTCAATCTGTACATGCACGATATAACTACACCCAATACGCCCCAAATAAACTTAGCCTCCTATGCAGACGACATAACACTCACATGCACACACCATGACCCAAAAAGAGCAACAGATCTCCTTCAACCCTATCTCGACACACTACATGGCTGGTGCACTACAAACAGACTTAATCTAGCCCCAGCCAAATCCACCGCAACCCTGCTCACAAGCTGGACAGGAGAACACGAATACATCCCTCAACTCACCATAAACAACACACCCCTAACACATAAACACACACCCAAAATCCTAGGAGTAACATATGATACTCATATGACATTCAAACAGCACACCACAAACATTAAAAAGAAACGGACACCCAGACTTAACGCCCTCAGGTCACTTGCTCACACAAAATTCGGACACAACAAAGAAACTACCACCACAGTATATAAACAATACATAAGATCAGTGATGGAATACGCAAGCCCAGCCTGGGCTTCTAACCTAGCTGAAACACATCATAAGACCTTACAGACTATTCAAAACAAAGCCCTGAAGATCATTACAGGCTGCACAGCTACTGCACCCACAGATCACCTACATCAAGAAACCAAAATCCTCAAAGTCAAAGACCATCTGGACATGAGAGGCACTCAATTCCTGGCAGCAGCCTCCACGAACAAAGACCACCCACTAAACTACATGACAACACACCCATGTGTGATGGGCTGGTCTATCAGAGTGAGAACTGAGCAATCTCTGCCATACCCATAGCTTACTCTGACTGTTCCTTTTCCTTATATATTTTCTAGATCTCAAGTGACGGCGTCTCATCCGTGGATTGACCTCCCAATCTACTAAGATTGGAAGCCAAAGCGTCACATTCTTCCTTTGCCCCTCAACTTTCTCTTCATAATTGCTGAGGGGCACAGGGCCCTGGGTGGGGCTTTGGTTTCCCGGGCGTTTCCTCACCCTCCTCAGATCCCCGCCATGGAGTGGCTTCGGTCACCCAGGCTTTATTGTGGTCGGCAGGGAGGATTCTGTGGGGGCGCTCAGTTATGGCCTTGGCCTTGCTCGGGGCCTTGGGGCTGTTCGGCCAGGCAGCTTGGGGAACAACAACAACACACCCACAGACACCAAGAAATATTAAAACAACACCCAGCACACGGTATCACACACAATTATTGTCCTCTCTTCCTCCCTGCCCACCCCGAACCAACTTCCAGAAGCACATCCATACTCATATCTCTCACCGATCCATCCACTCACTCACAGACAACACTCAGCTGCATGCACGACCTCCCGAAATCCATCCTTCCGAATCCTCCCTTCCTCGCGAGGACAGAGTCCACCTGGCCAGGCTGAGATGCGGACACCATCCAGCTCCTGAGCTATCAGAAGAGACTGGATGACTCCGTTGTCGACGCCTGCCCGGGATGTAACACAGCACCCCATACCATTAAACACATCATAGAAGACTGCATTTCACACAACCACTTATGCCAACAACACAATCTACACTCAATGAGAGCTCTGTGGGAAAGCCCGATCGTGGCCATGGCCTTCCTCAGGGACTCGGGGCTGTTCGGCCAGGCAGCTTAGGGAACAACAACAACAACCCTGTTAAGGGCTGCTTCACTTGTCACGTTCTTGGATTTGAGATCGGTGCGTATAGTCCGATCCCAGGTCTTCCTCGGTCCACCCCTTGGTTCAGCTCCCTCCACAATCACAGACCTGCATTTTTTCACCCAATTTTGTTCATCCATTCTCTCCACACCATACCATCCCAGTCTACTTGTACGCATCACCTCGCTATTACTCTTTATACCTAAACGTCTCCTCAGCTCAACATTTGTTATTCTATCCTATAGCCTGGCCCCACACATCCATCTCACCATTCTCATCTCATTACGCTCCATTCTGTTGACATCCTCTACTTTAACGGCCCATGTTTCTGAGGCATACGTCATTGCACTTCTAACACATGAGGCATACACCTTTCCCTTCAGGGGGAGAGTAATTCTTTTCATAGTCAGGATTGGCATCAGTTCTCTGAACTTCCCCCAGCCACACCTAATTCTAGCAACAGTGGCAGCCTCGGCCCCACCACCGGCAGAGATGGTATCTCCTAGGTAACAAAACTTGTTCACCAGCTCCAAAGACTCATTTCCAAAATTCACAGCCACAGGATCATCACCTAACACAAGCTCGCCTTTGCACACTACGCACTCAAACTTCTCTATTTCTGACTTATCTTTCGGCAGGGGTCCCTTTATTCTACTACAGTTCTTACTCCCATGGTGTACCCAACATCGACAGATGCTACCTTGAATTGAGTTAGCACCCACTCCCTTTCCACACACTGCACATGGGTATGCACCGCTCTTTTCCACATTGCCTAGTCTCAATCTACAATGCATAACCTTGGTTTTGTTAATATTGACTCTTAAACCCTTGCTCGCCATGCCCTCTCTCCACTCTCTGAATTTGGCCTCAGCATCTTGCACACTGTTAGCTATTAGGACTAAATCGTCTGCATAAAACAGTTCCAACGGGAGTCTGCCTCTAAAAACTCTAGACAGTGCCTCCAAGACCATAATAAAGAGGAGGGGGCTTAACACTGAACCCTGATGGACTCCAACACGGACTGCAAACTCATCACTCAGTACACCCTTCGCCCTCACCGCACTTCGCGAATCCTCATACATCTTCATTATCACACGCACCAGCCACTCTTCCACACCAAGTTTCCTCATAGCCCACTGCACAACATCTCTAGGCACCCTATCAAAGGCCTTCTCCACGTCTACAAACACAAAGTAAAGATCCTTGCCTTTTAGTAAGTATCTTTCCTGTATCTGCCTGTCTATGAAGATAGCATCGGTTGTACCCCGTCCTGGCATAAAACCAAACTGCATATCATCAATAGAGATGCTTTGCCTGATCAAACCCTCAAGGACTCTCTCACAGACCTTCATGATTTGGTCAAGCATTTTCAGGCCCCTATAATTTCCTCTATCTAGCGCATCCCCTTTTCTTTTGTATATATTTTATTTGTAGGATAGTTATTGATAGGGGTCACTTGAGGCATGCTATGCTTACAGGTACCTATCCGATAGCACTATCGTTAGGGAGTGCTGTACTGTATTTTATATATTATTTTGTAATAGTATAGATATCTTATCAATATTTGTATTTTGTACTATTGTTAATGTCTGGTCATGTTGCAAATTTGATTTTAAATAATATTTTGACATTTAACATGTAGTTTCTTTATTCATGCAGAGTTTAGTAAAATTTACCAGAACGTCCCGGACTTCCCAAACTTGACTAATTCCTTTAACGTGACGATAGTGCGTTGTTATATGTGCGATTAGTTTGCTTGGGAAACAGATTAACTTGCTCATGTAGTAATGTACACCCTATGTGGTGGATTGTGTTCTTTTATTTAATAATTTTCATTTTAGTAAGCGTTGTTTCCACATAGCGAGTTTGATAATTTAATTTGACTTTATATGGTCCTTGTCCCAATTTTGGTTTGTTTAGTTTGCAAGTTTTACATTGTAATTACACTTGATCCAATCCTCTGGGATTTTCTCATCTTTAATAATGGTGTTTATAAGTTTACACCAGTCTCCCCTGAGGCTTTTATCATCTCTGCGACAATGTCAGAGCAACCTGGAGCTTTACCGTCCTTAATTTTATTGATTGAGTCGCTCACTACAGCTGGTGCTATCAAAGGAGGGGGCCCAGATATTGTTTTTTCGATACTAAGCTGTTCCTTATCCCATTCAAACTCTACATTTAGCAATCGTTCATAGTGTGCCTTCCATGCTTCTCTGATTTCATTTTCTGCATACACAATCTTCCCATTATCGTTTCTAACACACTGTTCACCTATAATATCCCTACTGTCATTTTTAGCTCCCCTAGCTAGGTTGAAGATCCCATTGGGATTGTCAGTGTTACACACTTGTTCGAGGACCAGGTCCTTAATGTGATGTTTAGCATTGTAAATAACTTTTGACAGTTCGTTTAGCTGCCTGGTATTCCTCCTTGCTGCCTCCTTCCATGCTTTGAAGCATCTCCTTTTCTCTTCACAACATGTTCTACCTCATCGTTCCACCACCAGGTCTTATTCCTGGGGTGACCCTTTGTTTTCCCACAGACTTTGTCAGTGGCAGTGATAAGAAAGTTCGATGGACTATTTAAATCGTTAGGCCTAGCTTCCTTATTTCTATTTATTTCCTCCAGTTCACTATGAAACCTATCCCTAACTTCCTTGTTCTTCAGCAGCCACACTTTCCTTTTGGGTACCATATATCCTTCCTAAGCTACTTAGTCTCCTTAGCTCCTTAGCTAATAGTCTCAATGTAGCTGAAGTCAAATGCAAAAGAAGTCATCAGTACCGAAGGGGTTAATATTTTGCTGAAAATCCTACCACTTTCACAAACCATTAATAGGCAATGTTCCCGCCAATCCGCGACATCAAGTAGTGCCTATAGTTTAAGTGTAGTGAACTATTTTGCATACAGTACAGTATTACAAAAAGGTTTGTCATCTGTACCTTTTCAAATATTCAGACATTCACTAATGCTGAGTATTTTTATGGATTTCAGCTTTCCTACTTAAATGAAATATAAGCTAACGAGTAAACACCAGTACAAGAGTACCGTGGAGGGAAGGAGTACAAAGGAGTACAAAGGAAATCAAGCAACAACAGGTCTAGTGACCCTTCTAGGTTGCTTGTCCTCCAAAACACTGAGGATCAAGTGTCCAAACAGTGGTTTAGAGTAGGTAAGGGAACATTGGAAAGGGAATTACTGCCCTGGAACTAATGTCCGTGACAGGATTAGGAAGTTAGTAGGGGACTGAGGGGGGGATAAAATAAAGTTATTAATTTACAAACGCAGTCAGTCGCGGGTTTGATGCGAGATATTTGTCTAGGCGGAGTTTAAATGAATCAACGGTGATGCAGTCTATAACGTTTCGGGGAAGCCCATTCCACAAGTTGACAACTCGATTGAAGAAGAAATTCTTAGATTCGTGTGAGTTAAAAGATTTACCAATAATTTTGCAACCGTTTCCCCGCGTGTAATTAGATTGGTCGATAGTGAAGTACTTACTACAGTTCATATTGTCGATGCCTTTGATGATTTTGAACACTTGAATTAAGTCACCTCTTAATCTGCGCTGGGTTAAAGGAAATAGATTTAATTCTCTAAGACGCTCTTCGTATGGTTTGTTCTTTAGGCTAGGTATCATTTTGGTAACTCTACGTTGAACTCGTTCTAG
The DNA here is from genome assembly GCA_032716605.1 of Paralithodes platypus. Taxonomy (NCBI): domain Eukaryota; kingdom Metazoa; phylum Arthropoda; class Malacostraca; order Decapoda; family Lithodidae; genus Paralithodes; species Paralithodes platypus. The sequence goes on from CM064504.1 coordinate 19,240,213, forward strand.
CTTGTTTATATCTTTTTGGTAATAAGGGCACCAGGATTGAACGCAGTATTCCAGAAGAGGGCGGACTAATGAATTGTAAAGGGTTAGGATAACTTCTTTGGATTTATGCTCAAATGACCTGCCTATAAAGCCAATTATTTTGTTTGCCTTCTTAACAACTTCTGAACATTGTTGACTCGGTTTTAGGTTACTCGATATTGTTACTCCCAGATCGGTTTCTCTGTTTACATTCTTAAGCTGAGTGCCATTCATCGAATAGTTTGCTTTCTCATTTAGGTATCCGATATGTAGTACTTTACATTTATCCGCATTGAAACTCATTTGCCAAATTTGGGCCCAACATGACAATTTATCTAGATTGTGTTGCATATCGTCAACTTGTTCTTTTGAGAGTACGCTATTTGCAATTTTTGTATCGTCAGCAAATTTTGAGATTGTACAGGTGAGACCCTCATCTATGTCGTTGATGTAAATTAGAAAGAGAATTGGTCCTAGTACCGATCCCTGGGGTACCCCGCTACTTACATTGGTCCATTTTGATGCCTTACCGTTTATGACTACTCTTTGCTTTCTGTCGCTGAGCCAATTTTCTATCCATTTCAACACACCGTCTTGTATTCCATGCGCTTTTAGTTTTAGCAGTAAACGTTTGTGGGGAACTTTGTCAAAGGCCTTTTGAAAATCAAGGTATATAATATCTACAGCTTTACTCTCATCGTAGAGGTTGAGGATATCGTGGAAGAAGTCTAAGAGGTTTGTTAAACAGGAACGTTATTTACGAAAGCCGTGTTGAGTATCTTTAAGTATGTTATTTTCCTCTAAGTGATTTACGAGTCTGTCTCGTATGACCGTTTCTAGCATTTTACATACAACTGAGGTTAAGCTAATTGGACGATAGTTACTGGGTAGGGATTTGCTGCCTTTTTTGAATATCGGTGTTACGTTGGCTAGCTTCCACTGATCGGGCATAGTTCCAGACTGCAAGGATTTATTGAATAGTAATGTCAGTGGTTTAGAGAGCTCATCCTTAGCTTCCTTTAGAACTCTAGGCGAGATTGTATCAGGTCCAGGCGTTTTATTTACCTTGAGTTTATCTAAACAATTCAATACTTCTCTCTCTGTAACGGTGATATTGCTTAGAACATCTGAATTATCAATCTGAATCGGCGATGGTCTAGGGATATCACTGAGGTCTTCTGTTGTAAAAACTGATGCAAAGAAGGTATTGAGGGCATTACTCATTTGTTCTTCGTCTTTGGTGTATTCTCCATTTTCATCGACTAACGGTCCAACAGTTGAAGTAACGACTTTTTTCTTTCTGATATAACTGTAGAATTCTTTCAGGTTTGTTTTACTTTGATTCGCAATATGTAACTCTAAGGTCTTTTTACTTTGCTTAATTAACTTTTTGGCTTTGCGTCGTAGCTCTACAAATTTCAGCCGTTCTTCGTCATTTTGTGAGGATTTTAATCTATCATTAGCAAATTTTTTAGCAAGCAGGCAGTTTGAAATATCTTTATTCCACCATTTGGGCTTATTATTATGGCCTGGACGCCGAGTTTTCGATGGTATGCAGTCTTGCACTGCTTTTAGGTAAGTGGCTTCGAATAACTTCCAAGATGTATTTATGTCGTTATTGTGAATTAAAAAGCTCCAGTCAGTTTCTTTAAAACATAGCTCTAAGTTTATGGAAGTTTGCTTTCTTGAAATTAGGGACTTTTTCGATGCTACTATTTGGTTCGTTACTAGTAAACTTTAAAGTGAAAGTTATCGTACGATGGTCGCTGTTACTGAATTCATCATCAACATTCAAATTCTCTATTAATTCTTCTTTTGTTGCAAGTACAATGTCAAGAACGTTATTACCACGGGTCGGCGTTCCAACAAATTGATAAAGCGAACTCTCTTGCAAGTTCGTATACAAGTCATGTCCGGAGTGTGAAGTAAGAGTATCGCCCCACTTGGTCACAGGTAAATTAAAGTCACCAAAAATTACGGTATCTTGTGAGTTACTTACATCTGCAATTTGTTCGTAAATTTCTCGGTCAGTTTGCACTGATTGAGCTGGAGGTCTGTATATTAATGCAAGTATTATTTTGGTACCTTTATTATTCTTTATTAGCACAAAAGATGCGTCGACGTTCACAATTTGAGGTTTTGACAAGAGGGTAGGGTTAAGACTTTCTTTGATATAAAGTAAAACGCCACCTCCATTTCGATTTATTCGGCTTTTCTCGAACATTACATAACCGGGAAGTGAATACTCTGCTAAAAAGTCTATCTTCTGTATTGAGCCAAGATTCTGTTATGCCAATCACATCATAATTTTCTGTAAACACTAGCTCCTCTAAATCTGAAAATTTATTGCGTATGCTACGAGCGTTTGCATAGAAAACCTTTAAATTTGTTATTTTAGAACTCACGGAACGCTCTTTAATAATATTTTTGGTTCTTGTCGGATCTACATTTATGTTCATGGCTGTCCTCGGTCCTCGCTGTCTTCGGTCCTTATCGCTGGTGGTCCTCGGTTGCCTCTGTTTTTTTCTTGGCGTTGGATGATTTATGTCACTGCTGCTTCTCGGATGGCGTTTTTTGATCCGTGGCTGCGGACTGCTTCGTGTAGGAGACGACCCATGCGTGCTGAACCCACAGGGTTTAGATGAGTGCCATCCTTGCGGAACAGAGTAGGCTGGTTGTAGAAGTTGTCCCAGAGGTTGATGAATTCAACTTCTTCCCTCAGACACAAATGTTTTAGTCTGCTATTTGTGCTGAAAGCCTTGTCGTAGAATTTGTCAGGTGCGTCGATCTTGGGGAGAATGCCTGAGATGATGATATTCCTGGACTTGTTTTTGTAGTGCTGGATCATCTTGCGATATTTCTCCATCAACTCTTCGGATCTGGTGCGCATGACGTCATTTGAACCAGCATGGATGACAAAAAGGGTATTTTCATTTGCATCCTTTGTGGTATCTTCGAAGGCTTCCACAATGTCGTCCAGTCCAGCTCCTGGGATGCAAAATCTTTTTCGTTGATTTGGGACTCTGTCGCAGAACTCTTCGACCTGTCCTCGTAGGATGGAATCCCCAACGAGCCTGGTCTCTTCTGGTTCGTCTTCCATCTCTACCAATATCTCAAATCTGTTGGACATTGTGACTGGTAGATGAGACCTTTTTTGCGTTGGCCGTGCACCGTTCCTCACTGGTGTAAATCCGGAAACCTGTGGTGGCGGGACTCTACGTACAGGTCGGGGAGAGGAGTGGTTAGAACGGGGGCGAGGGGTTGGTACTGTTCGTGCTAGCAGGCTTCTTGCACGAGGAGTGGGGGAGAGACTAAGGTGAACAGGGCGGCTGTCCTGGTTTGATGTCGGCTCAGGTTCATCAGAAGCATCTGCTGCAGTGTCTACTGCAGGTGTTGGATTGTTGGCAGATGACGTTGGGGCGGTGGTGGATGCTGGAGTTGAAACAATTTGAGTTAGTGAGGGAAGAAGGGAGGATAACAAACTTGCCAAATGTACGATGCAATTAAATCTCCAACCCATTATATTGACTCACCCAGACCCATGTTGGAATTATCTTTCCAACTAAATACATATAAAGATTGTTTTGCATGTCCACCAATAAAAATTTAGTGTTTATTAGGTAATATTTCCTATATTGAAATACATGGTAAGTCCCTATGGGTAATGATTTAAGGATCGCTCTGTATGCCTGAATGGCACAAAAGGTTTCCTAACTAATGTGGCTATACACGAGGGAGAAATGGGTCCAGATAATTCCCCCTTAAAAGCCATAGTAATGCTAGACCTTCTTCAAGCTACATTTTAAGAGAGTTTTAGGAATAGTTTGACTTTTCCTTTCTAAGCTGATTGTAATGATCTATTGACATACACCATAACTCTTCTAGCAATAGTGCTATTATATCCACCCTTTAAGTCGTAGGGAGAGCCCTTTCATGGTCGTCTGGAGCGTGGAACTGGAGGATCGTGGAGCTTTTGGGGGACCAAGAACTACGTAGTGTTGGCACGGGGTACCACAGTGGACTGATGCTGGGAGTTACTGACTGGACCATCATTTAGGTATTTTTATTAGGCTTAAGACATCAGTTTTGAAGTATCTAATCTAGATTTAGTCTGGAAGTAGTTTGTATCAGATAACTAAAATTGTTTTTTCACCTGGTGGAACTTTTTTTTTTTAGTAGCCAGAGCTTTTAATAAGTGGGGAAAAATGTGAAATGGTTTCTGTATCATATTAATGCAAAGTTTTCATAACCTATATTGCTACAAAATCTTCATAATGCCAGAGTAATTCAGATGATGCATGGCAATATGAAGTTTACAAGTGAGGTGGAAAGATGGAGTAGAGAGGTATAGGAGCGAAAGCAGTGTTGGTTGGGAGGAGGGGTATTGGCTGACAAGGGACAAAGGTGCATGGGGTGATTCATTCGTGGTCATGCCTTTGGGGATCATGGCGTCTGGCAATAGATAAATGGATTATATTCAAACAAATACTGCTTTGTAACTGAGTAGTTAATATTTGTCTAATGGCTCTAATTATTAGAATATAATTACAGTATATCTTTAATTTTGATTACTTTCAAACCAAGTTTGAAAGCTTAAGTACAGTACTGTATATTATAAAATTAATGTAACTAATTTCATTGGGTTAGTTAGGCTGGTCATTGTATCCATTGTTTAATTAATTTGCTAATCAGGAATGGGAAGATTAGGCAAATCCGAGAAAAATAAAATTAAGTTTTATATTTACAAAATAGTTTTATTATGCAGATTGTTCACATGACAGCTGTATTACTGCTTAGTTGCTAGCACAAAAAAAAAAAAAAACATGCTGCAATAAAGCTTTAATTTTCATATTTGTTCACCTTGTGAAACAGGAGTGGAGGTAGGAGTGGATTCTACAACAATACTATAATCTTTTTATCTTAACCAGGTGAGAATTTTCATTCCTACCTGATTTCTTGAAAATTACAGAATAAGAAACTACTAAATTTTAGTTTTAATGTTTTTCATAATTGACGAGATCATAAAGTATAGTTTATTTCAATTTCTCGCCTGGTTAAAATGGACAGTGGGGTTCCCGGACATCTCAACCAGTAGACCATTTCAACCAGTGCCAAAATATAGTACTAACCTAACAGTATTGGTTGATTTGGTACTGGTTGAAATGGTCTACAGGTAGAGTTGTGCGGTCACCGGACAGAGTATAGTGGTGACTCAACTGGCAGACTGTACAATCCAGGGGAAGGTGTGGTGCAGTTCAAGGTCTGGTGCTGCGGTACCGGTATCTACTGTATGTAAGTTAGAATTTTGACTTTTATTAGATTAGTTTCTTAACCCAATTGCAGTTGACCACTTGCGAGTTTCTTTCTATAAGGAAGTTAGTGCCGTAAACATCGATATTAACCCGCCCTCGAAACTCGCTGTGTCGGTATCTCTTCTTCCACTTCTTCCTCCTCCTCCTCAGGTGATGGTCAAGTCATCTGGGGCAATGTTAGGATCGTCGACATCGTCTTCGGGGGTTAGTTCCGGCGAAGAAGTGACTGGGCGTGAGGGGCCAGAAGCTGCCGGGGGTGGAACAATGGGATGCTCAGCCTCCGGAGTTGGACTCCTTTTGCGGCGAGATGATGGCTTCTCCCCTCCAAATAAACCTCGCCGATGTGATGGGGCCTGTGGTACACTGTGGGAGGACAATGCCGCACCACTAGTACCACTTGTTGCTGTTCCTCAGGCTGTCTGGCCGAGCAGCCCCAAGGTCCCGAGCAAGGCCAAGGCCATAACCGAGCGCCCCCACAGAACCCTCCCAGCTTACCACTAATAATGCCCAGGTGACCGAAGCCACTCAAAGGCGGGGAGCTGAGGAGGGTGCGGAAACAACCGGGGAAACAAAAGCCCCACCCAAGGCCCTGTGCCCCTCAGCAATTATAAAGGGAAAGTTGAGGGGCAAAGGAAAAATGTGACGCTTTGGCTCCCAATCTGCCAGGGTTGGCAGTAGGAAGGTCAATCCACGGAAAAGATGCCGTCACTTGAGATCTAGAAAATATATAAGTAAAAGGAACAGTCAGAGTAAGCTATGGGTATGGCAGAGAATGCTCAACTCTCATTCTGATAGACCAGCCCATCACCACAGTACCACTTGTAGAGGCCCTTTGCTTATCCTGAGAGGCAGATAAAGTTGAGGGCTGTGGGTGACCCTCACGGCGTCGAGACAAAGGAATGCGGTTGGTGACCAGAGCAGGGTCGGCGTCATTGTCACTACCACTACTTGTGTTGCCTTCCCTTATTTCCTCTGCCGTCTTGCGTGCTCTTTTGGCCGCACTTTTCACTGTTTTCTTATAAAAGTATTTGCCCACTTTCAAGGGTGTTCAAGCAGGCAAGGGGGAAGGTCCCGGGGTAGGCCTAGGCTTAAGCACACTTAGAATCTCTATTGCACCTTCCTCGAACACTTCAACATCAGGGTTCTCACTACTCAGTTACTTGTTCGTCAAGGGGAATCCACGCAATGCGAGCTAAGCTCATTATTATCGCGCCTCCTTAACTGGGAATGTATTGCGTGAAATGCATGTTAAGTGTTTTATGTACTGTTGGAATGGCTGTGGATGTGTGTGTAGTCTGTATTTTAGCCAATTGGCGACATCGGAAACGAAGGCTTAGGGTGGATCTGTTTGGTACCATTCTCACTATAGACGGTACCGTCTCGCCCGAAGGCTTAGGTAGCCATCAGCTTAGGTGAACCATATGATACCCATCTCGCCTTGTACCATTTTTGCCAACCCCAGATGGGACGTCACAAAGTCGTCTATTTATTCCAGGTACCTATTTACAGCTAGGTGAACTGAGGCTAACACATGAAAGGAGACAAGCCCAATTTGTCTCCGCCCGGTCTGGGATTGAACCCCCGACCCCTCGTGTGTGAGACGAGAGCTCTACCTACTAGGCTACGGGCTGTGTGTGACACATGATACAAATCCACTGAATCATCACCCTGAAAGCCCTCAAAATCCTCAAATCACTTGGCTTTCACCACTACTTGCTAAGAAAAAACTTTAACTTTCAGTTTCAATGGCCAAAAGTTCTCAATAGCACTTTCGCTCAACAAAACCTTCGCTTTCTTACGATCAGGCTTTTTCTCGGTCGCAGTAGGCGTCAATGTTGCTAGCAGGGTAACAGTGGGGAGCGCAGGAGGAAGACATGTTTTTGCTATATCTCGCTATGGCGGGCACGTACGGACTGATAACGGTAGTAATTGAGGCTTGGTGGCGCTGCAATCGCCCCTGCAAAGAAAATTTTCCCCGCGCGGCTTTCAAAGCACGCTTTCAAGCATAGGGATTTTAAAATGACACCCGGGCTCTGGCCCTTCGTAAGCGGTGTCATTTTAATAAGAGGGGAATGTTGAGAAAGAAGCAGATTATAAGGAATAGGTTAGATATAGGGGTTAGGGTGGGTTTGGAATACAAATAGTCATATAATCAGATTGTAGACTAGCTTGAAATTTGTAGAAGTGTACTAGTTAAATTGGTGGTATCGTTGGTGAGAGTAATGCGTAGTGGAGATCTCAAGTAGTCTGATGTTGGTTAATGGCAAAACAAGGAAACCGGAGCCATTGTGGTGTAGTAATTATTATATGGAAGTTAAAGTGAAGAATTTTTGATAATTCAGCAAATTTAAAGACAGATTGAAGTACAGTACAGTACTGGAGATAAAGCTTACACTGTTACTAATGTAGGCCAGTAAGAAAAGTTGATAGTGATAAAATTATAAGTTGTGCTAGCAAAATTTGTACCCGCTTCAAAGAAAAGTGAGGTTAGTGATTTGGCATGAAGAATTTGACAACTGATTAAACCAGTATAAAGATTCAAGGTAAGGTAAAGGGTAAATATTGAGGTAGGACAAAGTAAAGGGGTAGTCTAAGAGTTACAGAATTTATAAGTGCGTTTTCTCCCAGGTGATGTACGGGAGGATGCTTGGAAGTTGGACGTGGACCTGCAAGGGTTTGGCAGATGATGTCCTACAGGTTTCATTGGTAAGATTGAGACAGATTGGACAGTATTGGACAACTTGTTACTTTCTAGTTTTTGTCTATGAATCCTCTTTAACCTCTTCTGTACTGGCGACTTCTTTTTCCTTTTATTCTAGCTATATTTAGACGATTTTGTGCAGCTTAATTAAGAAGGATCTGTGGCAGTAAAAAGGATCATGCAAGATAGTTCAAAGTCTATTAATTGTTGGAGGCCCTTTTGAAATTGAATAAAATAGTCTAATAGTAGCCAGAATAAATTTAAAAAGAACGTCGCCGGTACAGAAGGGGTTAATAGATTATTTGGAAAAAACAAATTCGTTGACAGGTTCTAAACAATCCCAGCCATCTAAATCAGCACATGGTTAATATCCAGGAGTTAGGCTACTGTATTGAGGTTTTTAGCATTATTACTGAAATTTATGAAAGTTGAAAATATTGGCCTACTGTATGTCTCCTAACAGTTTGCCATTATACTTACAGCACACTTTAAGTATTTTTATGGCATTCTAGTCCTTGCCTATCATGTTAAGTATACTTTTATCTTGTTTACCACATTTAGGAGTTTCCAATTCATAGGCACTTAAGCCTTTCCACAATCCCAAGATATCAGATTCAGTGATCGAGCCTCTCGATCTGGTGCATGTGGAAATGTGGAGTGCTGGACTAGATTTGTTAGACTATAATAAACCGTTGGCCTTGCAGTAGTCGTAATATAAAAGCTCTCCTGAAAAATCTAAATAGCTATAGGTTAACACACAGACTGGTTGTTGTTGTTGTTGTTGTTGTTGTTGTTCCCCAGGCTGCCTGGCTGAACAGCCCCAAGGTCCTGAGCAAGGCCAAGGCCATAAATGAGCGCCCCCACAAAACCCTCCCTGCTTACCACTAATAAAGCCTGGGTGACCGAAGCCACTCTAAGGCAGGGAGCCGAGGAGGGCGCGGAAACGCCCGGGAAACTAAAGCTTCACCCAAAGCCCTGTGCTCCTCAGCAATTATGAAGGGAAAGTTGAGGGGCAAGGGAAAAATGTGATGCTTTGGCTCCCAATCTGCCAACTTTTAGGTTGGCAGTAGGGAGGTCAATCCACGGAAAAGACGCCGTCACTTGAGATCTAGAAGATATATAAGTAAAAGGAACAGTCAGAGTAAGCTATGGGTATGGCAGAGATCGCTCAGCTCTCACTCTGATAGACCAGCCCATCACCACATGACTAGAACCCAATCCTCTCAGCATCAGCTAGGAAAGGCCCTAGAAAGCCGCCTTTGGCGGGGGGATAGCTCCCCTATTTCAACTCCTTTCGGAGTTGGGCACCCGCCCACAGACTGGTAAACTAGTATGGAGTTACAATGGTAGCACTTACAAGTATAGGTTACACCCATTTGAATCTTCAATGCTAAGTTCAGAAGTATTTGGAATATAATAAAGCACTGTATTGTCTCTTTTAGCTTGATAATACTTATATAGGTTGAAATTGGTGTGGCTATTATTAATTTTAGTGCTCACGACTACCCATTATAAGGCTGTAATCTTGAATGTGACGATAGTGAGTGTTAAGTGCAATTAGTTTGCTTGGGAAACCGCCTAACTTGTTCATGTAGTAATGTACACCCTATGTGGTGCATTGTTCTTTTATTTATAAATTATTGTGTTTAAGCGTAGTTTCCACATGCCTATTTTGATAAGTTTTGTCTTTACTGTGTTCGTCCAAGTTTTGGTTTATTTATTTAGCAAGTTTAACATTATAATCTATCTGTACTTCAGGTGGACCCTATACCGTGAAGATTGTGAACCAGGGAGAAGATGGTGCTCGGACCTTGGCTTTGGGTTGCAGCATGTCTACCTGGCCTTTAGTAAGTTTGCAAGTTAACCCTTTCACGCATTTATGATGCAGAGGTTGCCAGATTAGCAATAAGAAATAGTTCTCACTCTTATAATTACCTCTCCAAAATTATAGTTTTCTGCCCACAGCTAACTCAGACAACTGCAGAGGTTGAAGTAACTAAACTAAAGGTTTCTAAATACCCCTGATGGTAACAAAGGCTTTAAAGTATGACCAATAGGCTCAAAATTGCGTCATATGTCGGAGAGAGGGATAATAGTTCACTTTTGTCACCTATAGAAGTAATTCCCCTATCATTGAATAAGTTTAAATGTCACTAAAAGTCAATTATACAGTGTTTACCTCAATGTGTTTTGAATCTTGCTAAAAATCCTGATCCAATTTATAATGTAAAACTTGCAAAATAAATAAACAAACTAAAACTTATACAAACACAGTAAAAAGACAAAATAACTAATCAAAATTGCTATGTGGAAACAACGCTTAAGTAAAATAATAATTTATAAATAAAAGAACACAATCCACCACATAGGGTGTACATGCGCAAGTTAATCTGTTTCCCAAGCAAACTAATCGCACACATAACAACGCACTGTCGTCACGTTCAAGGAATTAGTCAATTTGGGAAGTCGGGGATGTTCTGGTAAATTAAAAAATATATATATATCACTTTAAAAAAAAAAAAAAAATTGCTTCTTAGTTCTTTGCTAATATAATATGGACAGATATCAAACACTCTTCTCAATCTTTCTTCTATTCAACATCTGAGCTCTGGAAATCTCAACCAGAATCACTTTCCCTCTTCCTTTGATTTGAATTGCTTCAAACTCCAGGCATTTTGGCTCGAACGTCTCTTGATTTTGGCCCCGTCACTTTCAACTCTGGGAGAGGCACTCACTACAGGCAGTTCTGCCTTTTGCCTCCCTCGATCACTTTATCTATTAAAATGTTAAAACTTGCAAACCTAAACTGGGACAAAGACAATATAACGTCAAAACAACTTATCAAAATCGCTATGTGGAAACAACGCTTACTAAAATTAAATTTATGAAATAAAAGAACAATCTACAATCGCACACATAACTATGTACCATCGTCATGTTCAAGGAATTAGTCAATTTGGGAAGTCCGGGATGTTCTGGTAAATTTGACTAAACTCTGCATGAATAAAGAAACTACAATTAGTGTCAATGTTCTATTAAAATCAAATTTGCAACCTGACAAGACATTAACAATAGTACAGAATACAAATATTGACTAGATGTCTATAATATTACAAAAAACATACAGCACTCACTAACGATAGTGCTACTGGTAGGTACACTCAGATACTATAGTCTCTAGCCCACTCCTCTGGCAAGAGGTGAGGCCAGGACTCTTATTGGATGGCGGCCCACAGTGATGGTTAGGGGTGGGGTTGGGGGGAGAGGGCAACGCACACACGAACACACTGTGAAGCATTTGTGTGAAGAAATCCAGGAAGCTATCTTTGTTGGTTACTTTCTTGTAGTTATTTGATATTTGTTCGCATCATTTAAAATCCTTTATTCCATACTATTGAGAAAAAACATGCAATATTTACTTTAGCATGGGTAAGTATAACTATAGGTGTGAACCATTAGTTATTAGGTAGTGCAGTTCCTATTATTAGCAAAATTGAAGTTCAGGGAAGGCTTCAAAATAGATCAGTATAGCTATGGCAGACTGGAACACACACATACTCACACACACAGAGAGGGATAGAGAGAGAGAAGGATAATGTGTGTGAGTGTGTGTGGGGGGTAACAGACTGTGAGGTAGAGAAACAGGGAGAGGGTGAGAGGCAAAGAGGGAGTGAGATGGAGTGAAAGGGAGGTGTTGGAAAGGAAATATGGAATAGGAATAAGATATAACTTCATTAGAAACATTTGTGTGTGTGTGTGTGTGTGTGAATAACTAATCATAGTCATATATGTCATTGGTAACTTTCTGAATTATATCTTTCATATAGGGTAATTAGTATAACAATTTAAAGATTGTCCTTATCCTTACTGTTAGAGATGTTTCATTCCTACGCAGGTAAAGCAATACCCATGAATACAACTTCAGTCTGAAGCATATTCTGTGATTCGTAGGGTTCACTTTAAACCTACAGTACGCGCATGGATTGTTTTCTTGATAGAAGCATGTTTCCTCTATACATAATAATGATAACATAATTGTGAGATGAAAAAGTAAAGTAATAAATACTAAGACAATATACATTAACATACATTTATATGAATATAAATAGTAAGACGTTAATATGAACTCCGAGAGAGATGCATGGACAAATGAGTATATCAGTTAAATCTTGGCTATGGCACTTGTATCTAAGTAATAATAATAATTAATAATTGCAATGATAATAATCTACGATAAATGTCATACTTATTTGTGAGGCTAAGGCAGGATTCAAAGACCTCAAATGCTTCACAGTGTGTTCGTGTGTGCGTTGCCCTCTCCCCCACAACCCCACCCCTAACTATCACTGTGGGCCGCCATCCAGTAAGGGTCCTGGCCTCACCTCTTGCCAGAGAGAAGTGGGCTAGAGACTATTGTATCCGAGTGTACCTATTCTATATACTCAGGCCCAATCCCCACTTTTCCTATGTTTTTTTTTTTTTTTTTTTTTTTAATTGCAGGATTTAATTATTTTACTGAAAACTACCACTTTCACAAAGTATTTAAATTTCACATGCACACATTCAAACCCCTCAATTTCACTCAAATTTAGCATTCACAGTTGATAGACTTTAATCCACATAAGTTGTTAACCTATAAACGGCGAGCAGGGTGTTGTTGTTGTTGTTGTTGTTCCCTAAGCTGCCTGGCCGAACAGCCCCGAGTCCCTGAGAAAGGCCATGGCCACGATCGGGCTTTCCCACAGAGCTCTCATTGAGTGTAGATTGTGTTGTTGGCGTAAGTGGTTGTGTGAAATGCAGTCTTCTATGATGTGTTTAATGGTATGGGGTGCTGTGTTACATCCCGGGCAGGCGTCGACAACGGAGTCATCCAGTCTCTTCTGATAGCTCAGGAGAGCTGGATGGTGTCCGCATCTCAGCCTGGCCAGGTGGACTCTGTCCTCGCGAGGAAGGGAGGATTCGGAAGGATGGATTTCGGGAGGTCGTGCATGCAGCTGTGTGTTGTCTGTGAGTGAGTGGATGGATCGGTGAGAGATATGAGTATGGATGTGCTTCTGGAAGTTGGTTCGGGGTGGGCAGGGAGGGAGAGAGGACAATAATTGTGTGTGATACCGTGTGCTGGGTGTTGTTTTGATATTTCTTGGTGTCTGTGGGTGTGTTGCCATGTAGTTTAGTGGGTGGTCTTGGTTCGTGGAGGCTGCTGCCAGGAATTGAGTGCCTCTCATGTCCAGATGGTCTTTGACTTTGAGGATTTTGGTTTCTTGATGTAGGTGATCTGTGGGTGCAGTAGCTGTGCAGCCTGTAATGATCTTCAGGGCTTTGTTTTGAATAGTCTGTAAGGTCTTATGATGTGTTTCAGCTAGGTTAGAAGCCCAGGCTGGGCTTGCGTATTCCATCACTGATCTTATGTATTGTTTATATACTGTGGTGGTAGTTTTTTTGTTGTGTCCAAATTTTGTGTGAGCAAGTGACCTGAGGGCGTTAAGTCTGGGTGTCAGTTTCTTTTTAATGTTTGTGGTGTGCTGTTTGAATGTCATATGAGTATCATATGTTACTCCTAGGATTTTGGGTGTGTGTGTATGTGTTAGGGGTGTGTTGTTTATGGTGAGTTGAGGGATGTATTCGTGTTCTCCTGTCCAACTTGTGAGCAGGGTTGCGGTGGATTTGGCTGGGGCTAGATTAAGTCTGTTTGTAGTGCACCAGCCATGTAGTGTGTTGAGATAGGGTTGAAGGAGATCTGTTGCTCTTTTTGGGTCATGGTGTGTGCATGTGAGTGTTATGTCATCTGCATAGGAGGCTAAGTTTATTTGGGGCGTATTGGGTGTAGTTATATCGTGCATGTACAGATTGAAGAGTGCGGGCGATAGGACGGATCCTTGTGGGACTCCGTTTGGAAAGTTTCTGATTTTAGATGACTGACCGGCAAAAGATACGTGTGCACATCTGCCTGCTAGGAAGTTGGCCAGCCACCGTTTTGTGTTGTTGTGCATGTTTGTGTTGTAGATTTTGTTTGTTAGGTTGTGGCGGGGGTGGCATCGAAGGCTTTACTAATGTCGAGTGTGGCTAATAGTGATCTGTGTGGTGGTCTAGCTGAATTGATGCCGTCGAAAGCTCTTTGTGTAAGGTCTGTGAGAAGAGTGTTTGTGGAGTGCAGTGGCCTAAAGCCATGTTGTGTTGGAGCTAGGGGTAGGTCAGGTGTAATTAGTTGTAATACTAGGCGTTCCATGACTTTGGAGGGGGAGCAAAGGAGTGTGATGGGGCGGTGCGAGGAGGGTAGCGTGGGGTCTTTGTTGGGTTTGGGGAAAGTGATGATGATACCATGCTTCCAAATGTCTGGTATTGTGTTGTGTGAATAGCTGTAGTTTGATATGTTAGTGAGTGCTTGTATGCCTTGTGGTCCCAGGTGTCTGAGGTGTATGTTGCTTATGTTGTCTAGGCCACAGGCGGGTGAGTGCTTGAGATTGTTGATGATATGCTTTGTCTGGTGATTGGTGAAGGGTGTATAGTCAGGGTCTGTGGGGAATTGTCTCTTACGTCGGATGACACGTCGGTCGTCTTTGTGAGGTTTTAGGTGGCTGACATGTGAAAAGTGATTGATGAGAGTGTTTGCTTGTTGTTTACATGAAGGAGTAGAGTCTGTTGTTGTGATTGCAGCATGTGATTGTGTTGTGTTGCTGTTGGAAAGTGTGATGCTGTTTAGTGTTTTGTATAGTTTTTTGGGGTTTGTTTTGTGATCAAGTGTTTGTAGGAAGTTATTCCAATTTAGTTTTTGTTGTTCTTGTATTTTATTGTTAGTTTGGGTGTTGAGTGCTTGAATTTGTTGTGTGATGTCTTGTGTGTGGGGTGCTGGGGAGTGTTTCAGTATGTCGCGTTGTCTGATGAGGTTTTGAATTTCTGGTGTGAAGTTGGGGTTGTGTCTTTTTCTGTTACCTCTTGGAATGTGTTTCTTGTCAGCGTTTTGGATAGTTTTATTGAGTATGTGTACAGCATTGTTGATGTTAGTGATGGGTGTACTGTTTAGAGTTGTGAAGTGTTGTTCTGTCTCATTTGTGAATGCTTCCCAGTTAGCTCTTTTATAATTGGTGTATGTGTGTTTGTGGCTAGCTGGGGTGAGTCTGGTTTTGGTGGTGATAATGATCGGGAGGTGGTCAGAGCCTAAGGTTCTGACCACCCTCCAGGATGTTGTGGGGGCGAGTTCTGGGGAGCAAAAGGTGATGTCTGGAGATGATGGGTTATAGAGGGCTTGGTGAGGAATATGGGTATGTTGATGGATGTCGTTAAGGATGATGAGGTTATCGGTTTGGTTTTGTAGTACCAGCCCTCTGTCTGTGTCGGGGTTGTCGACAAACCAGGCCGACGTCTTGGCGTTGGCAGGGTGTATTGAACACCACTGTTTTGGGCGAGCATATTAGGCTCCATTCATGCCTATAATAGTAATTTTACGATAAATATCGTTATTACTTATTCATATGGGCCTATTTTACCTTCACTATGAAGATAGTAACCTGTAACAACAATAAAACTAGTGGAAATATAATTTTTCTGGTCAAAATCGCGAATATACATGGAGCAGCCCATTCATGAATTATGGAGCAAATTGAGGCAACCCCTCCCTTCACAGGTCTCAAGCCTGACTGAGCTTACTCATTCACACTCTCGCTTGTGTAACACACTCGCTAGGCACATAAGCACATCCTCCACACAGTTTGCTAATGTTAGCACAAAAATATATCAACGAATTAGGGAATAACAGGGAAAATAGGTGATAATTGAAGGGGGAGGGGATGTGAAGGAGTGATATGACTTATAGGGAAAACAAAAATTGTTTAGTGCTACTGGGGCCGTTTAAAATGTTTTTTTTTAGTCCTTCCCTCTTAAGAGATTTCTCGCCGTTGCCGGGTTAATACTGTATGTTAACCCTTTCTGTACAATCATACTTTTAATTATATTCTGGACAACATGAGCATTTGCTCATTTGAAGTTATTTTTAATTACCATACCTACGGTACAGTATATTATTGTATTAGGGATATTTTTTTTATTTTTTTTTTAGCTTTCTCCGCTTTGTAGACCCCTTTCAAGTTTTAAAATTGATCTAATTAAGTCAGGTTATATTTTTCCTAAATCCCTATCCTCTTTTTGTATCAAACAGATTGGTAATGGATACACTCCCTGCTCAATAGCTGGGTGCCTTGATGATCAGGGACTTCAGTGAACAGTTGCCACAGATTGCTGGATGCGCCGTCCACAGCACAGCACTGGCGTCTGGCCCGAGACTAGAACCCTTAACCTCGCGCTTTGCAGGCGAGTGCTCTACCGACCACGCTATGGCCTGTAGATATTTCCTGCCAAGTTCTCTGGACCCAAAGACCCCTGAGAACCACACTCGGCAGATCAGACAAGCCACCTACTTGCCAACCCCACCACCAAAAGCTATGCCTACTATCAGATACCTTCCTTAGTTAAAGAAAATTCACCAGTTTTGGATCGTGCCATTATTATAATGAATTGGCAGCCAAGTCACAAATAATGGTCAATAGTAGTCTTGCTACTGGATTTTGTTTCCCTACTTTTATACTAAGGTAGTTCACTACCAGGACATTTTGCTAAAAGGACTATTTAAAGCAAACTATTATAAAGATAATTAGTAATTTAGTAAACTATACAGTAGCCCAAGCTATAAAATTTCCTAAAAGTTTTGGATGATTTGTCAAATAATTAGGTTACTGTTGAATAATTAGGTTACTTGTCAACTCTGCTCCTCCTAACCTTGCATGAACTAACTTAAGTAGACTAACCTAAATAACCACTAACCTTCACAGTCCTTATGTCTAACACCTACCATCTAATCGATCTCTACATAATTTAAACTAATTAATTTGACAGGGGTTGAGTTGACAGATCAGTTATTTTGTACTTTATATATACAATGCAAGTTAAATTACTATATTGCAAGAAATATTCTTTAGTAGCAAAATGTCCGAAAACCCTCAACATAGTCCATTGCTAAACTTATTCATGACTCACACTTTATAGGGTAATTATAATGTAAATGCCAAAGTTCACATTCAATAGACTCCTGAAAGCAAAAATCGTTCCTAATATTCATTTGGTGAAGATACTGTTCACTATAGTCTATTTTTTCCCAGCTGAGGGTAAATTGTCATGTTTCGATCTTTGTTAATCAGGTATAAGGTAGATTTTGAAGCAAAATATGCTGTTAATTATGAAAACTTGGCATTAATATGACACATAGCCATAGTAGTTTCATAAATTTCCATTAATTATCGAGAAATCAGCTACTAAGGGATTCAATTTACCATCAGCTGGAAAAAAATTGAGTATAGTGATTTCATATGAAAAATGTGAAAATTAGAAATTCAGCTTTTGAACCATCTCTTTCTTGATAATGCAATATGGAAATATTTTCAGCAGTACAGTACAGTGGAGCCCCCATCCTCGCTACACCGGTCTTCGTTGATTCAATCCTCGCACCACACACCAAATATTCCCCATTTCAATTCTCGCGCCAAAAGCCTCATTCCTCGCATCAAAATCCCAGCCGAAACCCGAAAAATAGCAAAAATAACTAAAAACTCTACATAAAACTAGAAAACAAACAAAAACAATAATTTTGTTTTAACATAACGAAAGAATCTGCCAGTAGCTTGCCGTTTAGAGACTAAATCCGAGTGAATCCGAGATCCGTTCGTCAAATGCGCAAGATGCCGCCATCTTTGTATGACGTCTTCACTAAGCAGAAGCTTGCAGTTTAGCTAGTATCTGTGTTGACAAAACAACCGTTTGCAAGCCTTTTTGTGCCTGAACCCCTTATCTCTCGCGTTTATTATAACCTCTAGTACATCTAGTGATAGGGATGGTTGGCCTGGTGGTAGCAATGAAGGAATTTCATGCTCAAAACACAGCAAAGACCAGTCCATGTCGGACGAAAGCGATTGAATTGCCTAGCCTAGACGATGTTAGCCTAGGCTAGGCTAAATATGACCATGATTTATAATAAAATATGTGTGGTAAGTAATCTTCTCATAATACGTCTTTTCCTCATAATATGTATTTATTGGATGTATTTGGGGCGAAATGGGTACTTGAGGGGTGGCTGGACGAATTTATAACCTAGGCCTAGCCTAAAAAAATTCGCATGATAGAAACAATGCCCCAATCTACAGTATTTATGGTTAGGACTGTCATTTAGCCATGTCTACATTATTATTTACAATGTGTAAGATTTAGGCCTAGGCTATTTGAATAATAATTATTCAAGTAGCCTAGGCCTAAATCTTATGCATTGTAAATAATAATATAGACACGGCTAAATGACAGTCCTAACCATAAATACTGTAGATAGAAAAAGACGCAAATTTTGGCATGAGCACGGAACCGATTGAATTTTCCCCATAAGAACAGTGCCCCGATCTTGGCTGTTTCAATCCTAGCTCTATTTCTGCGGAACCGATTAGCAGCTAGGATGGGGGCTCCACTGTACTATAAAAAGTTAATTTAATACCGGTACCTAGTGAAAATTAATACCTATTGAAAATTGTTTTAGTTTTCACCTGGTGGAAAATTTAAATACCTGATACCGGTACTTGAAAACTAGGGTATAATTTTAATGCCAGTTTTTCATTATTTCGCTAAACGATTTTCATACCGTTATAGTAATGAAAATGAGATAAGTGTAATTTAGTGTGCTGATAGAAGATATCCCATTATTCAAAGTCTGCAGCAGATTAAAGAAAATTAGCAAGGAAGTCATTATTGAAAAGTCGGAAGTCATTCATTGAAAAGAGGGCTATAATCTATTGAAAACTAATACCCGAAGTGTTGGCAATTAAGTTTGAATTATACCATTTAGTATGTAACCTTAGCCTGTTGAAAAGTGACTTTGTACCATATAAGCTGTTTAGTCTGAAATACAGTTTGGAAGTTACCTATTCAGAAAATGTTATAATCAACTGCTCAGACTTTGAAGAAATGTTACCTTGTTGACAAGTTGATTTGAACGTTAGTATGTTAATGTGTAACTTGTTTTAAAAGTTTTAAGTTTTAACTTATTTGATCGCCAGAACTTGTTGGCACTCGGTTTTTGAAAGAATGCAGTGTCCTATAAAATAGTTTTCAAATAGGATTTTGCGAGTGAGATTCTCCATTGTTTTAGGTGTACCTGCATTATAATTGAGCCAATTACTAAGATTTTGTGTGAATACTGTAATGAACATAGGAGCTAATGGCTAATATATATGATTTGTGAATATTGAAAGCAAATTAACCAGTTGGCAAGTTTTTATTGAAAGTTCAGGAGCTAAATTCTGTTGTGATAATTGAAAGTTTTGCCTATAAACATTATCTTGTTACAATAGTGAACAATATATTTTGCATTTGTACAGTAAACTCCCTTTTATCCAAAAATCTCGAAGTCTTGACATTTTGGATAAGTGATTTTTACATATAAACGGGTCGGAAAATATAACCGAAACTACCACTAATTTTCCCATGGTTTTTCTTTTTGGTGTTAGGTAGTTTGGAACATTATACAGTAGTTGAAATTAGTTACAATCCCCGGAAAATTTTATTTCTCCCATTATCCAACAATCTTAAAACACTCGGATGAAAGTAATTTTCAGAGTAAATATAAAATGTGTTTTGCCTTTGGATACAGGAAGGGTTTGGGGGTGGGGGGGTCTTTGCCCCCTCAACCCCCCATGACTTATTTAAATCTGCACCTATTTTAACAGTAAGGGGCTTAATAAGAGTCTCTGCCGTCAATAGGGAGTTTTTTTGTTTTTACAGTACTTTATATACGGTAGTGCACATAATGTATCTCCGGGGGTTGAAACTCATTTTAATATGATCTTTGCTACATCCTTATTCTATACTATCCTTCAAATATTGAGAAATAATTCGTGGTAGTTTTGGTAATAAGTACCTGAGAGTCCCTCTACACTGTAAGGTGCAAAATGTGTATAAATTGCCATATACTGTGTACTGTTTTCAATGCATTCAATACCATTTATAGGCTGTCTTACCTTCAAATTATCTAATTAAAGCTATTTCTACTTCAGAGGGGTTAAATTACTAGTGACAAATATGGATAGCAAAAACTTTGGTTAACTGAATTTTTTGGATATTTGGATAATGTATAAAAAGGAGTTTACTGTAATAGATTATCTAGGTTTTAATTTAATGTTTTTCTAAATTTTAAATACGTTCTTTACATGTACTGGTAGATATTGTTGTTAGTTTTTATTTTATTTTCACATACCAGTAGTGATTTTTAGAAGCGTCTTTATATTTTGAGGTTTCTGGTTTAGGGTTTGTTTTGCAATTTTTACAATGTAGTTAAAGCAATATTTATTTATTTTTTTTGGGGGGGGGGGGGGGGGTGGCGGCGGGGGCAGACTATTCTTCGTTGGTAATATGAATAGAAACTACTGGTAGTCCTTTAGTAAATTAAGTGTAAATAAAGGCCACTCCGTAAATTAATATGTACAGTATACCATTTAATACTTTAAATGTTTTAGTCCATCTATATGCTCAGGCCCAATCCCCATTTTTTTTTTTTTTTTTTTTTTTTTTTTTTTTTTTTTAGCAATTGTATTGAACCTCCTAGCACTTTTGAATGTGTAGTTGCTGACCCTGAACTAGAGACTACTGCTGTTTGGAATCGGCCATATTTAAACTTAATCCCTGTCTTTGTAGCGCAATGGATAAATGCACTGAATTTTGGTGTGAGCATCCTACTTTAGGTTCGAATCCCTGGACTGCCACATGTATTTGTTGATTTCATTAACCTAAGACGTGCGCATGGGGGGTATGATACACCACACGCCTGTGTGCACGTATTTGAGCTGTTCCCATCACTAACATAGTTATTTTACCATAAATAGCATTAATACTTATCCATATGCACCTATTTTACGTTGATTATAAAGGTATTAACCTGTTACAGCAATAAAACAAGTGGAAACAGCGTTTGGATGGTCAAAATCGGCGATACAGGCCGGGAGTTACATAATGTATGGCTGAGGCAACCTCCCTCCCCTCCACTCTAAGTCTGGAGAGAGATTGTCGATCAATACTCTCTCTCTCTCTTGCACTCGCTTGGTAACAGTGATGACAACGCTCTGCTTTCAACTCGCTAATGTTAGCACGAAAATAGACCACAGAATAAGGGAATAACAGGGAAAATAGGTGATAACTGAAGGAGGTGGGGGGGGGGGGGGAGTGGAGAAGGAGGGGATGTGGAAGAGTGATATTTGGCATGGCCCAGGGGCAAAAAAAAAAAAAATGGGTTAAAGTTTTTTTGGGGTGTTTTAAATTGATTTTTTTTAGCCCAGGATCTTAAGAGTCTTCCCGCACTTGCCGGGTTAATTGAGTTTAGGAGTAAAGTCGGTTGGTGGAGGGAACATATTAATTAGTGAGAATATGTGGTGTTGCCCAAGTCATGCAAAATAACTGGTAAAATTCGCTCGCCATTAAACTATATATAAACCTGTGAGAATTGTATCTTATCGCTCACATACCGGTAGTGATTTTGAGCAGTTCTTTACTGTGCGTTTCCTGTTCTGGTTTGTTAGTTTTGCCAAGTTTTAAATTTAAGTTACGAGAATGTCCCAGAGTCTGGTCTTGGCAACTGTACTATGATAAGTCTATTTAGTCTATTTTAGTTTCTATCTATATAATACCCCTTTTTTTTTCTTTTTTAGTTTAGTCACTCAAAATTAAAAGTTCCATAACCATATTGACTCGATCACTCTAGTTGAAAAGAATTAAATTTCATAATTCGAGTTGGATTTTTCACATGAACCCATATTTTCAAGCTTCATGAAGTAACGGTCAGTAAAGCGTCAGCTGCTGATCAAAGGGTAGGGAGGTCAAACCCGCTCTTGTCAAAATGTTATTGGTAGATGTCAAGCCTGGGCAACTTGACCTAACAATTTGTGACAAACACCTAATGTTCATGGCCACCCCTTCACGGGAATTACGGAGTCTAGCCAAACAAAAAAAAATATATATATAAAATTGTAAGAAAATGGTTAAATTTGTAAAATTAGAACCAAACTAGAAGTTCACTATAGTCATGGACACTAGCTATTGAGTAGACAACTGTGAATTCTTTAACCTTGAATGGTATCTAATTCGAGCTATAACAAGCCTGAAATGTAATGGATGCCAGCCCTTAGCGTAACTTATACAAAATTTACTTATGGGTCTGGGGGTCTTAGTGCTACATTAGTGTTTCCAGGCTTGGTGGTAGGCCTTATGTGTGAAGGAAAACTTGCAAAGAAATTCTCCAATTAGGAATAACAGATTTGTTTATTTATATATTCCTATTTATTCATCATCCTACCAGTTAACTTGCAAATAAACCTAATTAATGAAATAAATGAAACAAATGAGCATGCTTCACACTAATTTCGGTTCCAGTCTCCCATCCTAATGGCGGTGCTCCAGGCAGCCCTGTTCAGAGTTGCCTCACTTGTATACATACATCAATTTAAAGTCTGACTGCTCCACACTAAGTGCGATTCCTATCTCTCGACCTAATGGCGGTGCTTCAGGCAGCCCTGTTCAGAGCTGCCTCGCTTGTCAGTTTTTTATATAAAAGATCAGACTGTATGGTCTGATTCAGTCTTTCTTGGTGTAAACCTTGGTGCAGCAAACTTGTCTACCAACTTCAGACTAATTGCCAAAGTTCACTCTCGAGCCAGTCAATCAACACAAGCTCTCCTTTACATACTATACATGCAAATTTCTCAATTTCGGGCCTCTTCCTCGGCAGAGGTACTTTTATTGTAGTATAGGGCTTCTTTCCATGTAGTACCTAGTAATATCTGATATCCAGTATATTTTGGTAATAATATATACTAAAACTCGCACAATCTCGGAATAGCAAAGGTAAGCCGATCATTTGAATAAAATAAAGCGTATGGTTTTGTTTGGGTTCAGTACAAACTCGAATGAGTTTAGTTGTTAGTGCCCATGATCACTTTATAATTTATATGTATGTAAACTAGGTGAATTAGAATTATTGAAGTTTGTAATGTAATGTTGTATGTAAACTAGGTGAATTAGAATGATTGAAGTTTGTAATGTATGTTATGTAATGTAATGTACTGTACTGTGTAAAGTTCGATTATTATATTTGAAATTTAATTGCCATACTGCATTGATCATAGGTCATAGGTGTAGGAGACTGGTTTTCTGTGGGGAGCGAGCAAGTTTTATCCCAAGAAATAGTCGGTTGTAAAAAAGTATTAATAGTGGTATGGAATAGTGTTGCCCTTCTTGAGAAGTTGGTATGCCTACACAGTACAGTTTGTAAAGTTATTTTTTTTTCTAACACATTGTCCTGGTTGTTATTTATTTTTCTAACACATTGTCCTGGTTGTTATTTTTCTGTTTATTCTGGCTATTCTTAGACAATTTTACTGTTGGAAGTATTTATGACAGTCAACGAATTAATGGAGGTGTAATAGAAGATATAGTTATTAGAAGTTTTGCCTTGACTTACAGGAGGACATACCGAGACATACATATACAGTACATAAAATTTACATACTGTACAGTACAGTCGGCCTAATAAGTGATGACTCGCCACTAAATATGTTTTGATCAATAATTGGTATCTTCAATATCTACAAATGATTTCTTTTTGTGAGATATACAAACATGTTCCTACACTTACCCAGTTCCTACACTTACCCACCCTATTCAACATCTGACAGACATTAATACAGCACAGAGCGAGCCAAACGTAAGGACAGCTGAGACATGACTTAGCGCGACTGTACATAGATAATTTTAAAAGACTGTTGTATACATGTATAGTTCAGTGGCTTCAGCCGTGTTTCACTTTATGGCAACACCCAAACTCGAACTTGAACAATGACAGTACTGTATCATGACTTAAGCATGCCTGCACCTTGGGAATGGTAAATATCCTTTGCATCCAGCATTTTTATGAGAGGAAAAGTATTAAGAGACTCATGGCAAAGTTGGATTTAGATGATGGAAAATACAAGCATATGCATTTGACAAGGGGTTGTATAAGTAATCAATTATTTTGTATGTTGTGTTTATTGAAGAAAAACAAAGGGATGGATGTAGAGTTCGGGCGTACGGTAGTCATTGTTTACATAGGGCGATCGCCGCGGTCGCACTTACGTTCCCGTCTATTTCGACGCTATATTTTCTGCTATTTGCCCCCTGTCATTACTACATGAATACTAGGTTAGGTTAGGTTTAAATAGACGGGAACATGATGGGGAAAGGTCCGACGCCACTATGCGTAATGTAAACAAAGATGTGGTATGCCCGCTCACTACATCCTACCCAAAACAAATAAGTGAAAACAAAGTCCATGCACATTTAGGCTTATTTAATTTATGCAAATATAAGATCTTGTTGATTTTCTGACAGTTTAATTAAGGTGGGATGGGGGTATTTATTTGCTCATTTATGTAACTTTTTCCCCGCCGTTAGGGAGCCACCTTGTCGTGGTGGCGGGGCTTGAAGCGTGGCCGGTGGCCTCTGTTCCTCGGGGGGGCCACAGCCCTTCTTAGGATTGGGGCCTCGTGGGCTAAGACCTCCCTCCTCGTTGGTTTCCAGAAGCCTGCGAGGTACCTCTTTTTTGTCTTTTTTTTTTCCCCCCTCTACCTTTTTCCTTTTCTTTACTTCACATTCTATCGTTGCCGGCTGGACTATTCTTTATGCTTTGGTGGAGGGTGGATGTGGACGGCGTTCCCTTCCACCCGTAGAACTGTAGTACCTGACGTGCCCGCACGAGGGGAATCTTTTATAGTCAAATCTCGCCCTCTGTGCTGGACCCGATACTGACGAGTTGACCGCCCATTAGGCACAGGGGGTCGGGGTGTATATCCGGGTTTGACTCCTGGGGCATGTACCTTGTCCTCTAATTTGTGGCTCCGTGGTGGGTGTGGAGCTTCTCCCGGATGAACCATGTTACCTTTGTCTTATGGAGCCTTCTTCTGGATCTTCGATCACCGGCGCTGGCGATGATATGGCTGATGTGTTTCTCTCTCCTTCCTTGCCCGTCCTCTCCTCGGTTGGTGGTAGATCTTTGCCTACCACTATACCGGGTCCTTTACCGACCCATGCACTGTCTGTGACCGTCCATTCGACCTCTGCTCCTCATACAGTTCCGAGCCTAGTCGTGTCGAGTTCTCTTGGGACGTCTACCTCCTCTACGTTCGCTTCCTCCCTAGCCGCTCACTCAGTTCCTGCCCCTTTGTCCTCTTCCATGTCCCACTCCGTTCTACCTGATCGGCCCTCTTTCATTCGTCCGTTCGCTCTCTCCTCTGCTTCCTCTTCCACTCTTCTTCCCTCGTCCTCCTCCACTTCCTCGGTTTCTTCCCCTTCCTCTCGTGTAGTCACTTTCGAACCGTATCTCCCACCCGTTCCACATTCTTCTTTTCCTTCTCCTCCCGTTACTTCCGCTCCCCGCCCTCGTTCTTCTGTTCTCCCTTTATCCTCACTCTTTGTCCCTGCTGACTTTATTAAGTTCTTCTCAGTCCCCGCCTCAGCTCCTCTCGCCGGAGATGACCTGTTCCACCTGTGTCACCTGTGTCTCCTTCAGCAGGTGGGCAGGGATGTCACCTTCCACTCCCGCCATGATGACTCCCGTTTCGTTACGGTCCAGAACGAACGTCAGGCTGCTGCTATGTCAACCATTGTCGACTTCTCCGGAACTTCCATCCCAGCCCTTAAAGACCAAAGACTGAACTCTTGTACGGGTACCGTCCTGATCCCTCCTTCCATCCGTCTCGGTGGTCGGCAGTTCGCAGACTGTGCCGACCTTATTAGGTCTATTGTTGTTGCTCAAGACCATGTTGTGGTTAGTCTTGTCTGCTACACCATCCCACCTCGCACCAATCGCCGCCATCCTGCCAATATCGCCAAAATCACGTTCGATGGTCGGTCTCTCCCTTCTCACGTTATTGTCGGCAGTACTCGCCTGCCCGTCACTGAGTCCCTACCTCGTCCTCAGCAGTGTCGCGGTTGCTGGCGCTTTGGGCATCCTGTTAAGTACTGTCGCTCTTCCGCTCCCGACTGCCCTAGGTGCCCACGCTGTGCACAATCTGGCCATCTCGTCGGTGACTGCCGGTCTCCGATACGATGCTGCCTAAACTGTCAGGGCTCCCATTCTGCTGATTCCCGAGATTGTCCCGTTTTCAAATTCGAGTCTGAAGTTACGATCCTTAAGACATTGCACGGCCCGTCAGGCAGCTCGCCGCCTGGGCTTCTCCCCTCATCCTTTTTCAACTGTTCTATCTCCCCCTCCCGTCTCCTCCACTTCTTCCGCTCCCCCCCCCCCCCCCGTTGCGCGTCCATCATCCTAGTCCTCCTCTCCCTCTACTTCTCCGGGTCCGTCGTCTGTCCCTTCTTCTCATCCTTCTTCCTCTCCTTCAGTTTCTTCTGTTTCCCCCATCCCCTTGGCTGTCTCTTCGTGTTCTCTCCATGTATCTAACACTTTTTCTGTTCTTACCTCTTCCACTCCTACTTCCGCCCCCTCTCCTTCCACTACTCTTCCTCGCTCCACTTCTTCCGGTTTGTCTCAACGCCCCATCCGCCAGCGTTCTCGTCCGACGCCGCCTCCTCGTTCTCTTCCTCCGTCCTCGTCTCGTAGTTCCAAGATTCCCTCCCGGCTTCCTGCCTCCTCTACCAAACTAGTTTCGAAACATTTGCCCCGTTCCTCCCTTTCTTCCTCTCCCGCCTCCTCTTCTAAACGCAGGGCCCGCCTCCACAGTGTGCGGAGCCCGAGTCCCAGTGGGAAGAAGAAAAAGCTCCCTCCTTCCCCCCCCCCCCTTCTCCTCTTTCTTCGTCCTGTGTCCAACCCCCCGATTCCTTAGACTTATCCTTTGAATCTTTGCCCAAGATTGAGGAGTATATTCTTTCTTCTCATCCGCCGCCTATTTCCGTTTTTGCCGACGTTCATCCCATCCCTTCTACGCTCCCCCCTACCCCTCTTCCGCCTTCCCCTACCACTCTCCCGGGCCTCTCCTTCCCGTTCCTCATCCTCCCGTCCTTCCCCCTCCCTCCTCCCTCCTCTCCCCTTCCTCCTCTCCCCTTCCTCCCTTTCCCTCTAGCCCTCCTATCTCTTCTTCTCCTTCCCTATTAAGCCTCCCTATGCCACCTGGTTATCAATCTTCTTTCCCTCCTTGTTCTTCCTCGTCCCCCATTCCTTCCATTATTACTCACCGTTAACCCTCTTCAGTCTTTTTTTCGTTGTCCATAAGTCTGTGTTTTTATTTTTCTTGTTCTTTCCTCTTGTATGTATGCGTCTTTCCCGCTGTTTGCTGTATTTTGTGTCTGTGTTGTCTATAGTGTATCTGTTTTCTTCCCACTTGTGTGTTACTTTTGTTGATGTTTTCTCTTTTTTGTCCTTTTTTTGTTTTCTTCGATTTTTCCCGTTCCTTTCTTCTCTTTTTGTTTTTTTCTTTTTCCTCCCTTGTTCCTCTTTAGTTCGGCGTGTTTTTGTTCCGCCTCTCTGATATGTGTTTGTATATATCGTGTTTATTCTCTCTTTTACAGCTTATTTTCTCGTACTTTCTTTTTAGTGTTTTTAGTATGTCCATTTTGCAATGGAACCTTCGCAGTTTTTCTCTTCAGAGAGACGATTTGCGTTTTTTACTCTCTTCCCATTCCCCTAAGGTTGTCTGTCTCCAGGAAACTCGTCTTCTTTCTCCTCCGATTCCTGTTCCTGGCTACCGTTTTATCAGTTCTCCTCATTCTCTTTCCGACACTTGTATTCTCCTTCACCACTCTGTTCCTTATGAAGAGTTTTCCTGCCCTACTTCCCTCCCTTGCACCTTTGTTAGGGTTTTTCTTGGTCGATGGATTACGGTTGTTTCTCTTTATTTCTCTCCTTCTGTTCCCGTCGATTTTGGCTCTTTTACCATGTTTTTAGCTCGGCTGCCTCTTCCATTTTTATTGCTTGGTGATTATAATTGTAGGCACACCCTGTGGGGTGATTCTGTCATTACCTCCCGTGGTCGTGCGTTAAGAGTCTTTCATTACTAGTAATAACCTCTTTCTCCTTAATACTGGTTCCCTGACTCATTTTGATGCTAGAACGCGTTTTTTTTTCTTGTCTTGATCTTTCTTTGTGTTCCCCTTCCCTGTCTCTTCTTTTTCATTGGTCTGTTTTGGAGGATTCTCTCTATAGCGACCATTTCCCTGTTCTGCTCTCTCCTACCTCCTATTCTCCTGTCCCTGGTCCTCCTCGTTGGTGCTTCCAGCGTGCGGACTGGTCTACTTTTGCTTCACTATCTATCCCTTCCTTACCTCCGTCTGATTTTTCATCTGTACATGATTTACTAGCCTTTTTTCTAGTCACAGTTTTGAGTGCTGCCTTAGTCTCTATTCCTCGGACTTCCCGTCCTTTTACGTCTAAATGTGTTCCTTGGTGGTCCCCGAACTGCTCCAAGGCTCTCCGCGTCAAACGGGCTTCTTGGAAGAGCTTTCGTCGTAAACGTTTTACTCCTGCTCATGATCGTTCTTTTATACTTTTTAGTCAGGCGTCTGCCTTCCTCCGTCGCACAGTCAGGTCTGCTAAACGTCAGAGTTGGGTGTCCTATGTTTCCTCCATTACGTCCTTTACTCCTGTTCAGTCAGTCTGGAAGCGCATTCGCAAGATTTCGGGCAAGCGTTTACCTCCTCATTCTCCTGTGCTTCATGTTGATGGGGAGTCTGTTGCTGACACGGAGGCAGTCGCCGATCGTTTGGGTCTTTACTTTAGCTCGGTCAGTAGTGGCTCTCATCTCCCCCCGGAATTTCATTCACTTAAAGCCGTCGCAGAGACTTCTCCAGTTGTTTTCACTCTGTCTTCGGCAGAGTCGTACAACGCCCCGTTTTCTTCCCGTGAGTTGCTCTTCGTGCCTGTAAGGCTACTTCTGAGGGTCTTGATGGCGTCCATAATTTAATGCTTAAGCATCTTTCCACTGAAGCTTTGGTATTTTTATTGGCTATTTTTAATAAGGTTTGGTCGTCTGGTGTTTTCCCTCCTGCATGGAGTTCTGCTCTTACTATTCCTTTTCTTAAGCCTGGAAAGTCGGGTTTCTCGCCCCAAGACTATCGCCCTATTGTCTTGACGAGTTGTTTATGCAAGCTGTTTGAACGGATGGTTAATGTCCGCCTGATGTGGCTTCTCGAGTCACGTCAGCTTTTGTCTTCGACCCAGTTTGGTTTTCGGCGTGCTCGGTCCGCTATCGACCCTTTACTTAGTTTGGAGACCTACGTTCGGTCTGCTTTTGCTCGCCATGAGTCAGTTCGGTCTGCTTTCTTCGATCTCGAGAAGACGTACGACTCCGCGTGGAAACATCATATTTTATGCCAACTCCGTTCTTTTCATGTCCGTGGTAATATGAGCGTCTTTATCCGTAATTTCCTTTCTTCTCATTCTTTTCGTGTCCGGGTGAATTCCTCGTTTTCTCGGTTATTCCCTCAGATAGAAGGTGTACCTCAGGGTTCCGTTTTAAGTACTATCCTCTTTCTCATAGCCATTAATGGCATTATCTCTTCCCTTCCGGCTACGGTCAGGTCCTCCTTATATGTCGATGACTTTGCGATCTATGCGGCTGGTTCGGATATTGTTGCATTACGCTCCCTTATCCAATCAGCGATTGTGGCTGCCTCATCATGGGCCACTGCTCACAGGTTTCATTTTTCTACGACTAAATCTTGTGCTATGTCTTTCACTCGTCGCCACGTTATCCCGCGTCCTTCCCTTGAACTGTATGGTTCCGTTTTACCATATCGCTCTTAGACTACCTTCTTGGGTCTTGTCTTTGATTCCCGTCTTAACTGGGCAGCTCATGTTTCCTCTGTTAAGGTTGCTGCTTTGCACCGTCTTCGTCTCCTCCAGACCCTGTCCCACCTCACTTGGGGTGCGGACCGTGCTCTCCTTTTTCGCCTTCACGTTGCCCTTGTTCTTTCTAAACTCTATTATGGTTGTCAGGTTTACTCATCAGCCTCCGACGCAGTCCTCCATAAACTTGACTGTTCACCATTTCGGTTTACGTCTTGCCTTGGGTGCTTTTCGCTCTTCCCCTGTTGAAAGCCTCTATGCTGAATCCGGCGTCCCTTCTTTGTACCGACGTCGGGCCCTTCTCTATCTCCGGTACTACGCCCGGTCGCTTCAGTTTCCTTCCTTGCAGACCTCTCTTCCTACTGTTCCTGTCCCGTCTCATTCTCGCCTTCGGCCCCCTTTCCTTTCTCGTATGGATTCCTTACTTTCTCATTATTAGTTTTCCCCCTTCCATGTTCTTCCGCTCCGGCTCAGTAAGTGTCCTCCTTGGCTCCTTCCTCGTATTTCCTTGTGTCCCTCTATTTTTCCTTGTTCTAAGTCCTCTACCCCGCCCTCAGTTCTTTGTTCTCGTTTCCTTGTACACCTTACACAGCATTCTTCTACTCCGGTTTACACTGATGGCTCCCGTTCGTCTTCTGGCGTCGGGTTTGCCATCTTTTTCCTTCTCGTTCTTATCAGTATTCTCTCCCTTCTCCAGCTGGTGTTCTGACTGCCGAACTTTACGCTATCTTCTTTGCCGTCCGTCTAATGTGCTTCTTTCCTTCTTCCTCCTTTACTCTTTTTTCTGACTCTTACAGTGCCCTTCCTCTCTTGCAGTCTTTCCCTGCTGTCCATCCGTTGGTTCTTGCCATCCACGATTGGCTTGTCAGTCTCTCTGCTCGGAAAAAGGTTGTCCAATTTTGTTGGGTGCCTAGCCATGTTGGTGTCCGTGGAAATGAGCAGGTTGATGTTCTCGCTCGCGACGCTGCGGCGGTCCGATCAACTTCTCTCTCTATTCCCGCCTCTGACTATTATCCAGCTATCTCTGCCTTCCTCCTGTCTCGCTGGCAAACAATGTGGTCTTCTCTTTCCTCTAATAAGCTCCGCACTGTTAAGGCCTCCGTTTCTGCCTGGGCTGACCCCTCTCACCGTGTTCGCCGTTGGGAGACTGCATTGGCCCGGCTTCGGCTAGGCCATACCAGACTTACCCACTCCTTCCTCATGTCCCGCTCGCCTCCACCTCTTTGCTCCCGGTGTGGTGTTCAGGTTTCTATTTCTCACATTTTCCTTGACTGTCCTCTCTTTTCTTCGGCCCGTCGCCGTTCTTTTCCCTTTCTATTTTCCCTTGGTCGTCGTCCTTGTCTTGCCGATCTCCTCTCAGAGTCCCCTTTCTTTTCCGTTGACCACATAATGGCTTTCCTTTCCTCTCTCAGACTCCTTAACGATATTTAACTTCCTTTCCTTCTAACTATCCGTTTCCTGCTTTAGTACCATATGGCCTTTGTTGCCTGGTGCTAGAAATTTATTAATGTATGTATGTATGTAACTTTTTATTATTTTTCTAGTTTCCTCCCTAGACCTCCATCAAACTTTAAAAAAACATCCATTAGATTCCCCTTCTAGATATATTTTTTAATTTTCCGGTAGAATTTTTTTTTAGCCAAAGGCCGGGTTTCTTCAAAAATTACAGGCCCACTCTCGTTCGCCAGGAAAAAAAATACACCTAATAACACAAAAGGTCTTAATATTGACAAAGAAATGAGGCGAAAGGTCTTAAAATCGACAAACATCTTAAAATATGAAAACTCTCCTTAAATTATTCTCTATATCGTAGGCTTGTGCAGCATTCTTTAACTGCCTACGTGGCGCAATGCCAAGTGTTGATTTTCGGTGTGAGCGTCCTGGGTTCGAATCCCCGGACTACCACAAGTTTGTTATTTCATTAATCGAGGTTAGAGTAAAGTTGGTTGGTGGAGAGAACATAATATACACCCCAAGTTGCAAGTTGTCTATTTGTACCTGTTGTATTTTGTATTTTTTAATTTTAGCATAATATTTACACAGATTGATAACTTGAGCTAACAAAATATTTCTTTAAAACTAATATTGAATCAAGATTTTTGTACAATAATTCAATTATTGATATCGAATGCATTATAAATAGTATTGCATATAGCAGTAAAATTATTTTGTTTCAAAGTCCATAGATGAAAATATTGAATAGAAAATATGACCCTTATGTGAAAAATCCTGGACCTCTTAATAGGGAAACCCCCTTGCCACATGACTCGTTGCCGTCGTTTGGGGGCTTCCGGGCTTGTAGGTGGAGCGGCCAAGGTTATTGGCCGCTCTCCCTATCACCTCCAACTAATTTTGTCATGTCCTTTTCTTTCTCCTCCTTTCTAGTTTTCGTTTTTCCCTCTTCCGCTTTCTCCTGGGGCTGCCATCAGAGGCCGGTCTCCCACCCTTGAACTTTTGTGGTCCCGTCCCTCCCTTCCCTTCCGGTTGACTTCCCTGTTTGCTTCCTTCCTTTCTCTTTAACTGCTTCGGAGGTTCTAGTTTCCTTAGGGCTTCGCCTTGGTGTCTCTGATCACTGCTGAGTTGGCAGAGTCCACCTGGCGACAGGTGCTGCCGGCCAGGGCTCGCAAGGCTCGTTGCTGAAGGATAGGCACTATAGGGTTGCTTTGGGGTTTCTGACTCTTCTCTCTTCCTAGTGAGTGTGTCAGGTGACTACGCCGGCCCCGTTCTCCGTGGGACAAAGCTGCAGGACAAATGCCCGGGTTGTACAAGGTCCCTAGCTCAAAGCCGAGACCTGTCCCATCTCAATTGGCCGCATTCTGGGTTTCGTGGCCCTGCGGAGGTCTTTCTCCCTTTCGTTGCCAGGGGCACCTGGTAACCGCAGTATCTTCTTCCATGCTTTACCCCCTTTTCTCTTGCTATAGTGACGACTTATGCTTTTTTCCCTGTTCTTCCCTGTTTATGGCTTCTGCTTTAGTGGTTCCGGTGAGTGAGCCCCTTGTGGCATGCAGCCTGCCACTTGGGGGTCTGTTGTCTGGCTGTCAGTCCGGTTCACCGCGGGAGCACGGTGAGTCGGGGATGGTTTTGGGTGCTCTCGACCGGCCCGCTGAAATATCCCTCGGTCGTCGCTCGTCCCTCTCGTCCATTACCGTTCCGAATCCTTCTACTACCCTTCCGTCTTCGTCACGTCTTTCTCCGCCCTCCACTACCCAGGATTTCATCTCCTCTCCTGTAGTTATTTCTGCGTCTTCCTCTTCTCCCTCTAGTCATGTCACCCTCGACCCTTTTCTGCCCTCCCTCCCTCGTTCTCTTTCCTCTTCTTCTCCAGTTTTGTCCTCTTCTCGTCCTCGCTCCTCCCTATGTCCTCTCTCTTTGCACCTCCTTCCTTTACTAAGTTTTTCTCCATCCCTGCTTCTGCGCCTCTAGCCGGTGATGAACTCCTCTTCCACCTACGTCTCCTTCCACTCCCGCCATTATGCCTCCCGTCTTGTTACCGTCCACAACGAACTTCAGGCTACTGCTATGTCCTCTTTCGTCGATTGTTCTGGCACCCCCATCCCAGCTCAAATAGATCAACGACTCAACTCCTGTACAGGGACTGTCCTGATCCCCGCTTCCATCCGTCTCGGGGGTCGTCCATTCGCGGATTGCGCCGACCTCGTCAAGGACATCGTTGTCGCTCAAGACCACAAGGTGGTTAATGTGGTATGCTACACTATCCCTCCTCGCGACCTTCGCCACCATCCCGCTGACATTGCCAAGATCTCTTTTGATGGACTTTCCCTTCCTGCCCATGTTATTGTCGGTGGTACTCGCCTCCCCGTGACTGCGTCTCTTCCCCGTCCACTCCAGTGTCGCAGCTGCTGGCGTTTCGGCCACCCGGCGAAGTTCTGCCGTACGGCCGCTGAGAGCCCACTCTGCCCGCGCTGTGCGCAGTCCGGACATGCCGTTGGCGAATGTCAGTCAACGTCCCAGTTCTGCCTTAATTGCCGCGGGTCTCATTCGGCCGACTCTAAGATTTGCCCCGTTCATCTGTTAGAGTCTGAGGTTGCTGTCCTCAAAGCGAGACACGGCCTTACGCTCACCGCAGCCCGCCAAGAGGCTCGTCGCTTGGGCTTCACCCCTCAGTCATTTTCCAAGACTCTGTCTCCTCCCTCCTCTTCTTCGCCTCCCTCTACCACGCCCCCCCCTTTTTCTGGTTCCTCGGTTCCTTCCACCGCCTCCGCTCCCTCCGTCCCCCCCGGTCGCACCAGTTTCGTCATCTGCCTCCTTTCCTTCTACCGATGCTTCTCCCGGATTTTCTCCTTCCTCCTCCGTTCGTCCTTCCGTCTATTCCTTTTCTGTCCCTTTGTCTAACACTTTCTCTGTTCTCAGTCCTTCTCCTACTTCTGCCTCTTCATCTTGCTCTCTTCCTTGTTCCTCCTCTTCTAGTCTCCCTCAACGCTCTCACCGTTCCAAGCCTCCCCCCCGTTCTCCGTCATCTTCCTCTTCTAGTCGCCCCAAATCTCCTACTCGCTCTAACCTTCCCTTCTCCTCTACCAAACGGGCTCCTGTGCTCCGTTCTTCCTCGCCCGCTTCCTCTTTTAAACGTAAGGGTGGTCTCCGTGATGTGCGGAGCTCAAGTCCCTGCGAGAAGAAGAAGAAGTCGCCTCCTTCTCCTTCCGTTTCCCTTTCTCCTCTCTCTGTCCAGTCTCCTCCTCCTCCAGTCACTGCATCCCTAGATTTCTCCTACGAAACCCTACCTAAGATTGATGAATTTATCCGTTCTTCCCACCCACCACCTTCAACTGTTCATGCCGAAGTTCATCCTACCCCCTCTTCTCTCCCCCCTACCCCTCTCCCGCCTTCCCCTGCCCTGTCCTCTTCCTCCACTCCCCCTTCTGGCCTTCCTCCGGGCCCTCCTCCTCTTCCTCCTCCTGACCCTCCCCCTCTTCCTTCTCCTGCCCTTACCCCCTCCTTCTCTTCCCACCCGCTGTCCGTCCTTCCTACCTCTTCCGGCCCTCCTCCTTCCTCTCCTCTTTCTCTGTTAGACCTCCCTATGCCCCCCGGTTTCCAGTCTTCCCCTTCAACGTCTTCTCCAATTCCTGCTATTATTTCCCATCGTTAGCCTCTCTTGGCTATATTTTCCACCCACGGTGTTAACTGTATTTTGTAAATATGTTGTATATAGTGTACGTCTTTTCTTCCCTCTTGTACGCGTCTTCTTTTTAATCTTTTTTGTCTTTTTAATGTCCATTTTACAATGGAACATTCGTAGTTTTGCAGCACATCGTGTTGATCTTCGTTACCTTATCTCTAGGTTTAGCCCACTTGTTATTAGTTTACAAGAATCGCGTTTATCTAATGCCCCCTCCCCAATACCTTTTTACTCCTATATAAGT
The DNA here is from genome assembly GCA_032716605.1 of Paralithodes platypus. NCBI lineage: Eukaryota > Metazoa > Arthropoda > Malacostraca > Decapoda > Lithodidae > Paralithodes > Paralithodes platypus. The sequence goes on from CM064504.1 coordinate 19,275,469, forward strand.
TCTCCCCAATCCCAGTATGCTACTTGCCTCCTCGTACATCATGATGTCCCAGTGTCTCCGTTAACTATCCGTACCTCTCTTAAATGCACGCTTGCCAGAGTGTTCCTTTCACGCTGGCTTACAGTAGTTTCCATATACCTTTCCCCCTCGATCCCGATCGATGTTCCAGAATTAAACAGGATCCTTTCTCTATTACCTCCACCTTTCCTCCTTTTAGGGGATTTTAATTGCAGGCATTCCCTGTGGGGTGACTCTACCGTTATTACACGAGGTCGTTCCCTTGAGGCTCTGATTCGTACACACGATTTATTTCTTTTAAACACTGGTTCCTCTACGCATTTTGATAGCGGCACCCGTACCTTCTCATGTATTGACTTGTCTCTGTGTTCCCCTACACTATCCTTGGATTTTACTTGGAAGGTCTTTAATGATTACTGTGCGACTGACCACTTCCCGATTGTCCTTTCCCCTACGTCTTACTCCCCAGTGCCGCGCCCTCCCCGTTGGTGTTTCGATCGTGCCGACTGGACATCTTTCGCTGATCTCGCCGTTCCGCCTAATCCGACCCCTGCTTTCCTGGACCCTGATGCCATGCTTACCAGTTTCCTGATGTTTGTGCTCCATGCTGCCTATACTTGTATTCCACGCACCACTCGGAGTATGTCTTCTAAGTGTGTACCGTGGTGGACTGCTCAGTGCACTTCGGCTTTACGCAATAAAAGAGCCAAGTGGAAGAGTTTCCGTCGGAAAAAAGGCTCTCCATATGAGCGGGTTGCGTATACTCTTTTCAAACAGGCTAATGCCGTCTTCCGTCGTACAATCCTCCCTGCAAAAAAATCTAGCTGGATGTCGTATGCCTCTACTATCAACGCAAGTCTGGGCTCGTGTCAGGAAGATTGCAGGGAAACATGCGCCTACGCCGGCCCCAGTCCTCCATACCAACGCTGGCATTTTGGGCGATCCGTCTCTGGTGGCCAATATGTTGGAACAACATTTCAGTGATGTTAGCACTGGCTCCCATCTCCCGCCCTCCTTCCAGATGCATAAACGCTGTTCTGAACTTAAGCGACTTGACTTCGCCTTATCATCTGATCAGTTTTTCAATGCCCCCTTCTCCCGGGCTGAGCTTGAGTCTAGCCTGGGAGCCTGTAAGGATACATGTGAAGGCCCTGACGGTGTCCATTACTTGATGCTGAAGCACTTATCTCCACCTGCGCTTGGCTTTCTCTTATCCATCTACAACCGTCTGTGGTCCACAGGCTTTTTTCCGGCTGAGTGGAGACATGCCATCCTTCTCCCATTCCTTAAGCCGGGTAAGTCGGGCCATGCACCAGCAGATTACCGTCCCATTGCCCTAGTCAGTTGTGTAGGCAAATTATTAGAACGCATGGTTCACTCCCGCTTAATGTGGCTCCTGGAATCAAGAGGCATCCTGTCACGTTTTCAATATGGTTTTCGCAAGGGCCGTAGTACTTTGGACCCATTATTGAGATTGGCGACTTCTATCCGCGATGCCTTTTCGGACACTAAGTCGGTTTTAGCTGTATTCTTCGATCTTGAAAAAGCGTATGATACTGCCTGGAAATACAACATCCTTCATACCCTTTTACGTTCTGGTGTGTCTGGCAACATGGCGGTATTCTTAAAGAACTTTCTCCGTGATCGTACTTTCCGAGTCAAGCTTCAGAATACATTTTCACGAACATCCCCCAACACGACGGTGTCCCACAGGGTTGTGTTCTTAGTACCATCCTTTTTATCCTAGTTATTAATGGTATTATTTCTTCTCTCCCTCTTGGTGTCCGTGCTTCTTTGTATGTGGACGACTTCGCTATTTACGCTGTGGGTTTGGATATCGCTGCCCTACAAAATCTCATGCAGAAGGCCATTGATGCAGCTGCGCATTGGGCTACGGCCCATGGTTTTCGGTTTTCGCCCTCGAAATCTTGTGCCGCCATCTTCACAAAACGCCATACAGTCCCGCATCCTGTTCTTACGTTGTATAACCGCCCTCTGCCTTACAGGTCCTCAGCTCCATTCTTAGGTCTCATTTTAGATACTCGGTTGACATGGTCCCCGCACATTACTTCGTTACTGACCTCCACCACCCGACGGCTTCAACTCTTACAAACCCTTAGCCACTTGTCTTGGGGTGCGGACCAGACGACTCTTCTACGCCTCCATACAACGCTTATTCTCTCCAAGATCGATTATGGCTGCCAGGTATATGCCTCCGCTGCACGTACAAACCTTAAGCGCCTAGACTCCCTTCACCATCACGGTCTGCGCTTGTCGCTAGGGGCTTTTCGCTCTACTCCGGTTATTAGCCTTTATGCTGAATCAGGTGTCCCACCGCTATCATCCAGGCGGGATAAACTGACCCTTCGATGTCATCTTCGCCTTCTGCAACACAGTTCGGCTGGTTTTCCTCCCACGGCTTCCGGCTTAGCCCCATCAGTGTCTGCTACTTCGTTCCCCGGTCGGGTCTCTGCTTTACTAGCCTCCTTCTCTTTTCCCATTCCGTCGGTGCTACCCCTCCGACAGTCAGAGTTCCCCCCATGGCTACTCCCTCGCCCTACCGTTTGTACGGCTGCCCTCCCCCCCTCTAAGGCCTCTTCAACCCCACAGTTGCTTTATGCTCAGTTTGCGGAACATATGCTACGCCACTCTTCAGCCGTTCCAGTGTACACTGATGGTTCCAAGACCTCCGCCGGTACAGGGTTTGCGGTTGTGGTTCCCGGACCGGACCTTCCAACGTCACATCCAATCATGTGCTAGTGTCTTTACGGCTGAGTTATTTGCTATTTTATTTGCCCTACGTACTACTTTTTGTTCACACCTGCATACCTTTGTAATTTTTAGTGACTCCCTTAGTGCTCTTCAGAGTATTCAGTCTCTTCCCGCTGTTAACCCCTTAGTGCTGGAGATTCAAGAATGGTTGTTCCGCATCGCTACTAAGTTGAAGTCCCTGTCTTTCTGCTGGGTCCCGAGTCATGTTGGAGTGCCTGGCAATGAGCGGGTTGATTTTTTCGCCCGCTCTGCTATTACCTCTCACCGACTCGTGCCACGACGTATTCCTGCATCTGATTACTTCCCGCGTGTTACTCAATTACTACGTCAGCGCTGGCAGGACGAATGGACCTCCATGAGGGTGTCTGATGTCCAACTGCGTTCTGTCAAACCTTCCGTCCTACCTTGGAAGTCTTCCTCTCATCGCAATCGTCGATGGGAGACCGCTCTAGCCCGTCTTCGGCTCGGCCACACCAGGCTCACGCATGGTCATTTGATGTCCTGTGATGTCCCCACACTCTGTCCTTGCTGCCATATTCCAGTGTCTGTCCAGCATCTCCTGATCGACTGTCCGCGTTTCTCCAATGCCCGACGGCAGGCATTCCCCTTCATATCCTCCCTTAATCGCCCCCTTGTCTTAGCCGATATGCTTGGGGAGTCCCCCACTTTCTCCCTCCCACATCTTATGCGGTTTCTCCTCCATACCCGTCTCCTTCAGCTTCTTTAATTAGTGTTTCCTAGTCTTCTCCTCTACTCTGTATTGCGCCCAGCCCCACAACACCGATGTTTTTTTTTTTTCCACAAAGTTTCTTTTGGTGCCACAGTCTTTTTAGGCTTGGTGCGAATCCCTATTTTAATAATAATAATAATAATAGGGAATTATAATTTTAAAATATTACCGTCCCCTCAACATGAAAAAAAAAAAAAAATATATATATATATATATATATATATATATATATATATATATATATATACCGGTATGTTGTGTGTGTGTGTAAGTGTGAGAGTCCGAGTGTAGGGGGTGAGACAGTGAAGCACGGGAACGAGGTGGCTTCAGAGATGGGGTCGTTTCGGGCCATGAGTGAGCACCGTGCCTCATGTGAAGGCAAGATGGCAGGTGCTCGTTGTACTCTACGTGCTTCACATGTCTCACTCCCTAGACTGGAACAAGACCTCACGAGCTTCACTGTTCATTGTAAAGCGGTGAATGTTAAGGCTCTCAGCCTATGCCCGAGAGGAAGTAAGTTGGAATATAGAAAAAATAAAAATAAAATAAATAATATATATATATAAAATGCCATGCTTTATTGAAAGTGTATTTATTGTAGTTATCCCAATTATATATTTGCTTCATGTTGAAAATTGTAAACAAATTTGTGTCAAAATGTGTGTATACCCTGTACAAAGACATGACTTGACATATTTTAGTATCTGTACATTGTGGCAGCGTTTCTTTTGTATTAAATGAGCTCTATGATTATATTCTATATATTTTTATTAATGTTCCAATTATTGTAAGATATTTTATGGTTTTCAATGAAGACTCGGTTAAAGATGTGTAATTCAGTACCATTAATCTGGAAAAAAACAATCCGTAATCTGGCTAGGGCATTTCGTATCCAAAATATAAGTCCCTTAATTTTCTCTATATTCAAGGTATTTTTTATCTTTCTAAGCTGTTTCATAAAAAAAAAAAAAAATCATACATAGTTGCGCAAATTGCATGCATGAAATCCTCGTCCATGAGTAATTTACGGTTTCCAAAAAATGGAAACCGCTGGCACAGGAACGAAAAATGTCCGAAAATAAAAATGCCTTAAACTATTGGAATTGCAAGGTTGTGAAGATTATAATTATAACCCTAAAATTTAAAAAATTCAAGGTGATCTTGGGAGAGAAAAAATCTATTCTGGGCGAATAGCATGGCGAACATGAAATCTACGACCATGTATAGAAGCAGCTGGTCGAGAATAATCGAATGGCACCAAGACTTCAGTAAGGCCTTTGATAAAGTTCCACATGAAAGGCTGTTAAGGAAGATAGAAGGACATGGTATTGGGGGGATGCTACTCAAGTGGATTAAGTCCTGGCTGATTGGTAGGAAACCGAGAGTTAGTATAAATGGTGTAAAATCGGACTGGGGATTAGTTAAAAGTGGGGTCCCCCAAGGGTCGGTTTTGGGGCCCCTTCTGTTCATTATCTACATAAATTATCTTGACTCAGGCATAAAGAGTAGGATCAGTAAATTTGCTGATACTAAAATAGGTAGGATAATAGTCCGCTAGCGACAGGGAATGTCTTCAAAATGATCTCGATCACTTGCACGAGTGATCCATAAATTGGCAGTTGAGTTTCAATGTAGACAAATGTAAGGTATTAAGGATTGGAAATCGTAATTTAGATGCTAAATACAAACTAGACAATGTAGAATTGGATAACTCAAGTGTGAGAAGGATCTGGGGGTGCTCGTTCGTAATGATCTGAAACCCAGAAAACCGTGTATAAGTGTTAGGAATAGGGCAAATAGAATTCTAGGATTCATATCTAGGAGTGTTAGCAACAAGACTGCTGAAGTTTTCTTAAAACTATACTTAGCTCTAGTAAGACCCCATTTAGACTATACTGTTCAATTTTGGTGCCCTTATTACAGAATGGAGGCAGTCCTTTAGAGGCAGTCCAAAGAAGAATGACCAAAAAGATACAGATTATTAGAAATTTATCATGAGGAGAGGTTGAAAGTCTTAGGCCTGCACTCACTAGAGAGACGAAGATGTAGGGGAGACATGATAGAGGTATTTAAATGGCTAAAAGGTTTAAATAAGGGCGATATGGAGGAGGTATTAAAGCTAAAGAACGGCGACATAACCTGCTCAAATGGTTTCAAGTTTGATAAGTTTAGATTTAGGAAAGATATAGGAAAGCACTGGTTTGGAAATAGAGTTGTTAACATGTGGAATGCACTGCTCAGAACAGTAATTAGCTCGTAAACAGTTGAAAGCTTTAAGCATAAGTTGGATTCCCATATGGGTGATATGGGCTGGGTGTGAATTGGAGCTGCTTCATGTGGGCCGCATGGCCATATGCAGTTTCCCGCGATCTTGTGACCTTATGTTATGTAATTGGGGTTGGGTGTGACAGGGATCTGCCTTGTGTGGGCCGATCGGCTTTTTGCAGACTCCCATTTTCTTATGTTCTTATGTATAATTCCCTAGGACTTATAGTTTGGGCTACAGAGGACTTTTAAAGTTCAAAAACTGGTCATTTGGGCCCTTCTGGGAGGCCAAGTCAAATCCGAAATCCTAAACTAATGGTCCCACTCCCACCCTTGTTCTATCCAACTTTTTAACCCAAGAGTGAACCAATTTTTCCAGTCTCTTCTGGAGTAAACTTTGGAACTTTCTCCCTCTTACGTTCCCTCATCCTATGACCAATTGCTTCAAGCTCAGTGTGCAGTCATTTTGACTCCAACATAACTTTAATTTGGCCGTCACTCTTGTCAAGGAGGTTAGTGTATAGGCTATAAAACTTCTGGCCTACCTATAATGAAATGGGCAGACGTTTATTCAGAATGTACCAGTTCCGAGCTTCAGTCAAGTTGGAGCTGTGTACAGGATTCGGTAAGAGTTGTGTTATCGAGCGTACCACCGCCGATATACAGCATAACTCCTCTCTAAAACATTAACCTAACCAAACAACCTAACCTAACCTAGTATTCATGTAGTAATGAGAATATTAGGTAAGGTTACGCTTTTTAGTTAGGTTAAGTGTTATAGATGATTTATGTTGTATGTCGGTAGTGGTACGCCCGATAACACAACTCTTACCCAAATCGTGGCCTTTACTGTTCAAAGATGTCCCGAACTTAACCCCTTCTGTACCGGCGACGTTTTTAAACTACGACCGCGTTATCACTCCTCTATTCGCTAGCATTCTCCACTCATTCCTATTCTTTTTGTAAGCCTTTCATAAACCATTCATTCAACATGTTCATACCAGAATAGCACCCTTCTTTCCACTCTGGCTGATAAGGGTTCTTGCTGTCCCACTCTCCTGTGTACCTTTTAATTTCTCAATCTGTTTAATGTTTATGCATCACTCCATACATACTCCTCAAGCATCTCATCTCCATCACATCTAACCTTTTCTCAGCGGCTCACTGGTGTAGTGACTAGCGTCTTGGACTTCCACCCAGAAGGCCCAGGATCGCACCCACGCTCGGCGCATTAAAGGTTTTTCACAAGCACCGAGTCGTTACCGTCCCTCATGAGCAAGGGGATGGGGTAGTAGTGCAGGACCCCAATGGAAATACGCCTAATCGGCCTTATTGGGCTATCCTTAGCTGGCTTAGCATGCGCTAGCTTTAAGAACTATTATTATTATTATTATTATTATTATTATTATTATTATTATTATTATTACATTTTGACCCCATGTCTCAGCCCCATACATCACTGTTGTACAACTATCCCTTGCATTCCGAAAACTTTCCTTCCCTCTCACATATGCTTTCATAATTCCATTGGGAGGTGTTTGGTGTTGGGAGTGAAATTAATAGATTAGATTAGTGTTATGCCCTGTTTTTCTACAGGTTTAACTTGGGTAATGTGAGTTCTAATTGACTGGGTATATAAGGCTGCATGCACAATACAAGATATGAGGAATAGAGAACACAAAGAAAACACATGGTAGCAAGTTACACGATCACGTTTATTGATATACCACTGCAGAATACTTGTGTAAGACAATATAATAGAATCGAACAACACTAGCATAAGTGGATCTGGATGGAGCCTAGTCTCCCACTTCCAACGTTCAGGTATTAATCTGATCACTGGCTTTGATTTAACAGGTTTATATACCGAAGACCATCAATGTTACTTATAGAATCATATTCACTGTTAGATTTCTTACTGGTAGCTCTGGTGCACAAGTAGTAGTTCACAGCCTAGATTAGACACGCGTATTTTAGAGCACGGGAATTCTAGTAACCTCAGGGGGTACTGATCTAAGTTTTCTATTCTTGTCTCAGAAATACATAGAACGCAAATCAGTGGGCGAACCTTCAGATATTACTAGGGTTTCCTTCTAGGTAATAATATCTGGGCATATGGTTGATTACGAGAGTTAGTATCGCCTGTTAAATAATGAACACTGATACGCTTAGCACTTCCTAATTGAATGGTTATATGAATTATACTGGGGCAAAGAGATAGCCACTTCGTAGAAATATTAATTAGTGAATCTCTAAACAGCACAGTAATATGTAGTACTGCTAAAGGGAATCTTAGGTAGCATCTGATGGGTCTGGTCCTGGTTATCTTGCGTCCATGATGTTGGGGGCTAACGACTGGTTCCGCGGCCGTCCAGGGGGCCCATATGTGTGAAGTTCTTAAATACGTGGGCAGGTCCTTCTATCCAAATCTGCCACGGAGTCTGCCGGCTCTGGGATCTCACTCCGGAACAACACAAGGGCAGAGCTAGAAGTTAACTGCAGGGTAGTGACCCCTGGTTGGTGTCTAGCTTTCAACTGATTTGACTGGGGGCGGGAGCTAGATTTATAGGCTCGGTTCTGGGCCCTGTAGACAGTAGGGATCTCGAGTCTTATGGACTTAGTTGAGCTCTCAATAGATATGGGGACTAGGTAAGATGGTATTTACTGTTGTGGCACATGGCTATAGGAAGCCTTTATATTTTCATATAACTGAGCCTTAGTAAGAGGTACTATTTTGGCTATACTGGAAGTATTTAGGGGAGAGAGACTGGATCTACTTTGCGAGGAGGATGGGGACAGCTGTGATAGGAGCGTCTCTCTAGATTGTTCAATCTTCATTCTATGGTATAGCTGAGGTGCTAAATTAGTGATCAGAGCATGCAAGAAAGGTAAATGGTTTATTGTGAGTTAATAGAGGTTAGTAAAGGTGTTAGTCATGCATGGTTAGTTCATTGATAGGAAGAATTCCTGTGCTACCTGGCAATGACTCGGAAGTCAAAACAGGGGCCAGGTATACCTCCGCGGGGGTGGGGGTCTCCCTCCTCGGGTGGGCAAAAAGGGGGAGCTGGGCGCCCTCTCTCTGTGATAGTCGTCCGGCGGCTGTGGCTAGGGGCTTGTCATATCACCAGTGTTTGTAATAACCCTCTGTGTATGAGACAGATGTGGGTGTCCTTAATACCAAAACCGAAGGTGCCTTAGCTAGCTGGTTTTACTCGGCTGGTTGTTAATTGTAGGGTTTGCTGGATGTGGTGGAGACTGGGTTGCTAACTCTGCCACATTTATCTGGAAGTATGGCAATAGAAGTTAGTTACTGGCGGGGCGGCTAGCCTCGCACCGACAACCATTGGGTGCAGGGTTGTGAATGGGTTGTAAGAGAATAGATGGCATGCAAGGGGCTAGTAAAGTTCTAATGTTGTTCTGGCCTACTAAGTGAAGGTAGGCTGGATAGGAGTATATATATAAAAGGTTGGAGAGCATTAGCAACGGACAATTCAAGGATCTTCAAGAGGTATGAGAGAGAGGCTAGGTCGGACAAGAGTAGAGAAGCGCGGGTGTCTTAATGAGAGGGGGGGGGAGAGTTCAAGGGCTACAGGGAAATTTTGCCCCTAAGGTCCCTGGGCGTGGGGGTGGCATTAGGCTACAATTGATATGGAAGTTTGAAAAGGCAGTAGAATACGTTAGCCAAATGCTACCGGGGAATGCAACTATGGGGTGGTATATGATAGAGTTATGTGATCAGTCCGAGGGGTTATGGATACTATTAGTTGGCCCTGGGAACTGCGTTTTCTATTAAATATAAATATACCAACAACAGCGGCAGTTCGGAGGGGTACTTAGTTATTGTTTCGGGGTACTTATGACAGATACTGGTAACCAGGTTATCTTATACAATCTCTGGTTGGGGTAAGAGGTGCATGACACGAAGTAAATTGGCGTAGTGTGGACTGTGGATACGAAGGAGGCAAGGGGAAGACGTATGACAATTGTGGGAAAGTAAATGGAAAAAGGTGAACACAATGGCGGATAAAAATACTTAACCTAAGGATTGAATACATAGATTTATGGGGCGATGGGTCTTCAGAAGCTTAGTCTGGCAAGACAAGATGTTAGGGAATGTTAATATTAATACTTAAACTAAGGATTGAATACATCGATGAACGATGACATTATAGTCGTCGTCCTAATAAGGTGATGAAACCTGGTTGATCTGTACTTGGCACAATACGACACAAGGACAGTGCCGCTATGTCGTATCAATGCTGGTGGCAGTTAATATTATAGACTTAGTTACTAGAGGAACAATGCAAGGGGCGACTGAGCACGGGTTACATATATCTATACTCGTCATGGGAAATTATATACGAGGTCTAGGGACAAGCGTGGGTGTTTTAACTTCTAAGATATATAACATCTACTTCTCGGATGTAAGAACATACATAGATATAATTATGGCTGTCTGATGTGTTGGCATTGGCTCAACGTCGGGACAGGGCATGGGTGTTTTTAATATGAATGTATATTCCTGTTCATCATCTTTGTAGTTAGGAGTGTAGGACACGAGGGGGTTAGTGTACGTGAGGTGTGGAAAATGGTCAGTTTAGAAAAGGTAAATGGGTGCAGCCTGGAGCTGCTTGGGCCTGTCTGAAATGGCTGGCTCGGTCAGCTGGTCCTTTCGTTCTGTGGACCTTTCCTTTGGGTGTTTCTGTGTGGTGTTCATTCGTGGCTTCTGTGGTGGGCTTCTCGTTCTGGGGCATTTTAATTAGTTTACCTCTATTCCAACACCTGCATCCCTGCTTATCACTCTTAGATATTTAAAACACTCCACTTGTTCCAGCATTTCCGAATCCAGTCGTACATTTAGATTTACCCTCCGAGCATCTTTAAAACGCCCCATGATCACCATCAATTTACTTTTATTGACATATATTACCTTTTTTGTAACTCCTGAATGCAACTTTATTTTATTTGGGGGCGCACATATTTTGACAATAAAACAAATATAAATATATTCAATATTTGATTTTCCTGTGAAACATATTGGTAGAATATAATGATTGAAAGGCATAACAACTGGTGGAATAATGAGAAACAATAATAGAGAAAATATTAAAAACTAAATACTATATATATTTTCATAAAGTTTATACTGGTATAATATAATAAATGGAAAGCATTATGTAATAATAATTACAAAATATGATAAACTAGAGAAGGTACAGAAAAAAAATAATAATAAACAAGAAATACATGTAAAACTGGCAAAGCAAAATGAAAATAGAATATAGAGGAAGAAAAACAAATATTAAAATTAAAGGTTGAAAATAGGATAAAATTATAATGGAGAAAACTTTAGATGTATACAAAATTATAAAGAAAAAGGGACATAAAAAAGGGATAATTATAAAAAGTAGGAACATTAAACGGCTGAAAATAAGGAATAAACCTAAATGAAAGATGGAATAATACTAAATGAACCTAAATAAAAGCAGAAAGAAGAATTAACAAGAAATAATACTAATAATGAAATAATGAAGAATAACAGTAATAGAGGAAGTATGATAAAAAGGGAAAAAGGAGGAAGAGACAAGAGAAATGAAGAGAAAGATAAATAATTAACAAAGATGTAAGAAATTGAGGAAAAAAGGAAGGATCAGGATGAGGGAGAATGAAGGAGGAAGGAAGAGTGGGAGAAGGAAAAATATAAATTAAAGAATGAGGACATGGGAGCCTATTATAATTATAAATGGGAAGCTATTATATTATGTGTCTATGATATATAAGTCTAGGGTAAAGCAAACCCGTATTTCAACAATAGTAATTAATATTAAAAGTACATTAGTATATTATAATCAATTGGTATAGGTCTAGGGTAAAGCAAACCCAGATTTCACGTTTTATTTTTGTACCAAGCTAATTGTTAAAAACTTTAATATTATAATATGCTCCCATTTCCACAAAAATGGGTAAAATTAAAAACGGTTTGCCCATTGGATACAGCGCGTCGTGAGGATTCCAAAAGTATCCCCACGTGTCCAAATCTATTTTTTTTCCAAAAGTGTGAGATAATTTAACTTGTGACCATATCGTTGGAATCCTCTCGGAGCGGAGAGTTCCCAAAAATTAATTCAGGTGATTCCGACCTACTATAACCCCACAAAACACAAAAAAAAGTGTTTCCCAATTCCTTGTAAAGTATTGCAAAATATTAATATGGCTCTCCAGGCCACAAAAATGGGTGAAATTAAAATCCGTATGCGCTGTTGGAATCGCAGTGTCGAGGAGAATCCGAATACACCGCTAAAAATATGAAAATCGAAAATGTCCGGTCAACTTCCAAAACAAAAAAAAATATTTTGGCCAATTTTTTTTTTTTTAGTTAAGACACTATTCTGAATCTTCTCGACGCGCTGAATCCAATGGCGCTATCCGATTTTAATTCCATCCATTTTTGCGGCCTTGAGAGCCGTTTTAAGATTTTCCAAAACGGTTGTTTGTGTTTTGTGGGGTTATAATAGGTCGGAATCACCTGAATTAATTTTTGGGAACTCTCCGCTCCGAGAGTATTCCAACGATATGGTCACAAATTAAATTATCTCACATTTTTGGAAAAAAATAGATTTGGATATGTGGGGATACTTTTGGAATCCTCACGACGCGCTGAATCCAATGGCGCAAATGGTTTTTTATTTTACCCATTTTTGTGCAAATGGGAGCATATTATATTATTAAAGTTCTTAACATTATACAGTACTGTACCTTGGTGCAAAAATAAAACTGGTGAAATCTGGCTTGGCTTCACCCTAGACTTTTATAACAGTTACAAAACTAAAAAAAAAAAATCCTATTTAAAATTATAATAGGGTTTTGGAAAAAAATATTTTAGATTCTGGGCGAATGGCTGGTCGAAAATGCAATCTACGACAATGTATAGAAGCTGCTCGTCGAGAAAAATCGAATGGCACCAAGTAGAATTCCCTAGGACTTAATATAGTTTGGGCTACAGAGGACTTTTAAAGTCCAAAAACTGGTCATTTGGGCCCTTCTGGGAGGCCAAGTCATATACGAAATCCTAAACTAATTGTCCGATTTCAATTCTGTTTGCGCCATTCGGTTCAGCGTGTCAAAGTAAACTTATGGTTAAAATTTGAACAAAATCCATACATAGATAACTCGTCTATGGAGTTTTTAAACTTTAAAATAGGCCTATTGGGCCTAAAAATTGGTCAACATTAAAATATTCATAGGACGTTGGAATTGTAATGACAAGACGAATCCGTATATACCCATGAAAACTCTAAATTCGAAAATCGCCCGCCAAGTGCAAGAAATGTCCTGGGCAGGGAACTTATGGTTAAAATTTGAACAAAATCCATACATAGATAACTCGTTTATGGAGTTTTTAAACTTTAAAATAGGCCTATTGGGCCTAAAAATTGGTCAAAATTAAAAAATTCATAGGCCGTTGGAATTGTAATGACGAGACGAATCCATATATACCTATGAAAACTCGAAATTCGAAAGTTGCCCGCCAAATGCAAACATTTTCCAGGGATTTTGGAAAAACATATTTTCGATTCTGGGTGAATGGCTGGTCGAAAATGCAATCTACGACCATGCATAGAAGCTGCTCGTCGAGAAAAATCGAATGACACCAAGTAGAATTCCCTAGGACTTTTAGTTTGGGCTACAGAGGACTTTTAAAGTCCAAAAACTGGTCATTTGGGCCCTTCTGGGAGGCAAGTCATATACGAAATCCTAAAATCCTAAACTAATTGTCCGATTTCAATTCTGTTTGCGCCATTCGATTCAGCGTGTCAAAGTGAACTTATGGTTAAAAATTGAACAAAATTCATACATAGATAACTCGTCTATGGAGTTTTTTAACTTTAAAATAGGCCTCATGAGCCTAAAAATTGGTCAAAATTAAAATTTGTATACCGTTGGAATCGCAACGACGAGACGATTTCAAATATACCATCCGCAATTGCATTATTTAATTAATTTTATGTAAACTTAGGTTGGATCGTCTCACTATAAATCTCACCTGCAAGCACTCTTGATTGAGTACTTCGTATATTGCTCGACAAGTTTCAGGAATAATGCGAGACAAACTATGCTTGGATAATCTTTTAGTATACTGCAACTAAGTGTAGATGCATCCATTTGAAACATACATGAGGTGTTGCCTCTAGTCGAGCTTCTGGCGATATACACTCCCTCCTATTGGCATCTGCTTGGATATATAGGTTGTATAACTGTCCTGGGATTATTGTTGTTGGGGACCATGGTGATCATACCGGACCCACTGACCCAGCCCTGCCGAGCTCCTACTCTGACCACTGGCAGACTTTGACTGGCCAATCACTGCCCGGCTGCCGTGTGGACAACACCGCAAGCGTGTTTAACAGACTTTGCCCGGTGAACATCGAGTAGACGGGGCTTTATAGGGAAGTGTATGAGTCTTCTGGAATGGAAGAGCAAGCTTTGGGCATTGAATGTGGAGTGGTTGAGTGGATAAAGAGAATTACTGTAGCCTACTTTGAGAGAATGAATGAGGACAGAATGCCAAGAAAGATGTAAAGGAGTCAGGTGAGTGGAGCAGCCAGTAGTGGAAGACCACCTATGGTATGGGAGAGAAAGTGGAAAAATGTATCGAGGAAAAACTTCAACAAGGTGGAAGGGGCATTATATGGCACCAGCAAAGGAAGCATGTCTTAATTAACAAAGTAGACTGGAGGCGTTTTTGTCATGGCCATCCTTTAGCGGGGGTTTCCCAGGGGAAAACAAGGCGTCCAAGATGATAATGATATACTGTATTTGAATATACAGTATAGCCTATACTTTAAAGAGAGGGTATATTGATACCAAATTAGATGGCGAAGGTTAGCCAATTTCTGGTAGGCTACTACAGGGTCTCGCGTCTCAATCGTGGCCCAGTAACCATTATGAACCATTTCAAAACAAGAGGCTGTAGTGACTAGCGTCTCGGACTTCCACCCAGAAGGCCCGGGATCGCACCCACGCTCGGCGCATTAAAGATTTTTCACAAGCACTGAGTCGTTACCAACTTACCATACCTCATGACCAAGGGGATGGGGTAGTAGTACAGGACCCCAATGGAAATATGCCTAATCAGCCTTATTGGGCTATACTTAGCTGGCTTAGCATGTGCTGGCTTTAAGAACTATTATTATTATTATTATTAGGATTAATAACGTGTTTTTTAAGTATTTTTTGTGTATATTTGTATTATGTTTTTGGTGTTTTAGTTGATTCTAATTATTAACCCGTACAGCCCCAGCGACGCGCCTGGCGCGTCGGCGATGTATGTAACGCACAGCCCCAGAGACGAGCCTGGCACGTCACCCTAATTGCGCCGACCGTAACCTCAGGTGTAGCCACTCAAGAGGGCTCAGATTTGTATGGGAACTGTGTACGTATCCCACGCAACCGTGCCGATGGTTGAAAACTCTCAAAGTCCACGTGCGTACGCGTGAGCGCGCAATAACCTGGTTTTTTGGGGTAATTGCCTTCAATTTTTTACTCTTGTAAAATACGTTTTCGGGGGCTCTGTAGGACTATTCTTTAAGCTTTTTGAGCGGTTTTTCGTGGTTTTTCCTTCATTCCTAACCCATTCGCTATTGTTTCTGGAATAAAACCATTTTTTGAAAACCGGCCGGGTTCTGGTGAACAAACCTTACAAAACTAGCCGGGGCTGGACGGGTTAAGTTGAATGGGAATTTAGCATTTACCCATTATTCATCAATCTTAAGACACGCAGCCCGATAGTGGGGAAGGCTATGAAGATCAGGGAAATTGCGGGGTAAAAGACAAAAATAAGGGGTAAAATTAACCTTACCTAAGCTATCCTAGTATTATAGGTGGGGGCTGCCGCCCCCACACCCCCGCTGGTTGGGTATTAAAAATAATAAAAAGAGTGACGGGCGCCGAAAGAAAAAGTCGATGAAGTCTACGGTGTTTACTCCGCAATCTTCAGCTTTGGCTGTCGATAACAGGAGGTAAATATTAACTTTTTTTACAACAAGTACACACTAGGGGGCATTGAATTCGCCACCAGATGTCTCATTGTTGACCGAGAGACACGGGAAAGAGGTCTCCCACTGTAACTAAACGAAAAATACAAATGGCGGCGAGAACAGAGAGCAGCCATTGAAACGTAAATACCTATAGAATATATTGTATGATAGTTTCCTGAATCTGACACACATATCAATATCGTGGAAAAACAAATTTAATCACATGCCATAGAGATTAATTTTTTACCTATATTGCCACGCGTGCTACATATTGACCAACAAGAAAACCTCCTAAGTGTAAATATTAGGTAAGGAAATAAGATGCGATTCAGTTCGGGATTGCTTCAAAAACTTATGGCCATGATTTAGGTCAGTCACTTGCCTTCTCCTACGGGTCTAGCAGGCCGACTTGGTCACCACTCGATCCTACCAGTCTCTCTTGACGGACTCACGGTCGTTTCGGCTCGAGGCATAGTCCTATCTGGTCATTCGACGTTGAAGTGATGTAAGGTCAGTGAAAATAGGTTAACCTAAATTGAACAAGTCGACGACCGTACGACGAAAACTTGAGAGGAGAGGGAAAACCTCCCCTATCAAGCCCCAGTCGCCGGACCAGATGCCTCCTTATGGAAACAACGGGCAGAGTACTAGGGGAGCCTAAAGCAGACATCCATCTATCTATCTATCTATTGCCTGACGCCGCGATCCCCGAAGGGGTGGCCACGAACGAACTGCCCCCATGCACCTCTGTCCCCAGTCATTCGACGCCCCTCCCCCCAACCAGCACCGCCTTCGTTCATGTACTTCCTCACTCCATCCTTCCACCTCTCATTCGGTCTACTCCTCCCTCTGTCCCTCCACCTCGCTCTCGTACACCCTCTTAGTCATTCTCTCGCTTTCCATACGTTCCATATGGCCGAACCATCTCAAGTTGTTCCTTTTCACACATTCCAGCACATCTACCTCCACACCACACCTACTTCTTATTATTATTAAAATAGGGATTCGCACCAAGCCTAAAAAGACTATGTGGCACCAAAAGAAACTTTGTGGAAAAAACACAAATTTGTTTACAATTTTCAACATGAAGCAAATATATAATTGGGATAACTACAATAAATACACTTTCAATAAAACATGGCATTTTATATATATTTTATTTATTTTATTTTTATTTTTTCTATATTCCAACTTACTTCCTCTCGGGCATAGGCTGAGAGCCTTAACATTCACCGCTTTACAATGAACAGTGAAGCTCGTGAGGTCTTGTTCCAGTCTAGGGAGTGAGACATGTGAAGCACGTAGAGTACAACGAGCACCTGCCATCTTGCCTTCACATGAGGCACGGTGCTCACTCATGGCCCGAAACGACCCCATCTCTGAAGCCACCTCGTTCCCGTGCTTCACTGTCTCACCCCCTACACTCGGACTCTCACACTTACACACACACACAACATACCGGTATATATATTTTTTTTTTTTCATGTTGAGGGGACGGTAATATTTTAAAATTATAATTCCCTATTATTATTATTATTAAAATAGGGATTCGCACCAAGCCTAAAAAGACTGTGGCACCAAAAGAAACTTTGTGGGAAAAAAAAAACATCGGTGTTGTGGGGCTGGGCGCAATACAGAGTAGAGGAGAAGAAGACTAGGAAACACTAATTAAAGAAGCTGAAGGAGACGGGTATGGAGGAGAAACCGCATAAGATGTGGGAGGGAGAAAGTGGGGGACTCCCCAAGCATATCGGCTAAGACAAGGGGGCGATTAAGGGAGGATATGAAGGGGAATGCCTGCCGTCGGGCATTGGAGAAACGCGGACAGTCGATCAGGAGATGCTGGACAGACACTGGAATATGGCAGCAAGGACAGAGCGTGGGGACATCACAGGACATCAAATGACCATGCGTGAGCCTGGTGTGGCCGAGCCGAAGACGGGCTAGAGCGGTCTCCCATCGACGATTGCGATGAGAGGAAGACTTCCAAGGTAGGACGGAAGGTTTGACAGAACGCAGTTTGACATCAGACACCCTCATGGAGGTCCATTCGTCCTGCCAGCGCTGACGTAGTAATTGAGTAACACGCGGGAAGTAATCAGATGCAGGAATACGGCGTAGCACGAGGCGGTGAGAGGTAATAGCAGAGCGGGCAAAAAAATCAACCCGCTCATTGCCAGGCACTCCAACATGACTCGGGACCCAACAGAAAGACAGGGACTTCAATTTAGTAGCGATGCGGAACAACCATTCTTGAATCTCCAGCACTAAGGGGTTAACAGCGGGAAGAGACTGAATACTCTGAAGAGCACTAAGGGAGTCACTAAAAATTACAAAGGTATGCAGGTGTGAACAAAAAATAGTACGTAGGGCAAATAAAATAGCAAATAACTCAGCCGTAAAGACACTAGCACATGATTGGATGTGACGTTGGAAGGTCCGGTCCGGGAACACAACCGCAAACCCTGTACCGGCGGAGGTCTTGGAATCATCAGTGTACACTGGAACGGCTGAAGAGTGGAGTAGCACATGTTCCGCATAAAGCATAAAGCAACTGTGGGGTTAAAGAGGCCTTAGAGGGGGGGGAGGGCAGCTGTACAAACGGTAGGGCGAGGGAGTAGCCATGGGGGGAACTCTGACTGTCGGAGGGGTAGCACCGATGGAATGGGAAAAGAGAAGGAGGCTAGTAAAGCAGAGACCCGACCGGGGAACGAAGTAGCAGACACTGATGGGGCTAAGCCGGAAGCCGTGGGAGGAAAACCAGCCGAACTGTGTTGCAGAAGGCGAAGATGACAGCGAAGGGTCAGTTTATCCCGCCTGGATGATAGCGGTGGGACACCTGATTCAGCATAAAGGCTAATAACCGGAGTAGAGCGAAAAGCCCCTAGCGACAAGCGCAGACCGTGATGGTGAAGGGAGTCTAGGCGCTTAAGGTTTGTACGCGCAGCGGAGGCATATACCTGGCAGCCATAATCGATCTTGGAGAGAATAAGCGTTGTATGGAGGCGCAGAAGAGTCGCCCGGTCCGCACCCCAAGACAAGTGGCTAAGGGTTTGTAAGAGTTGAAGCCGTCGGGTGGTGGAGGTCAGTAACGAAGTAATGTGCGGGTACCATGTCAACCGAGTATCGAAAATGAGACCTAAGAATGGAGCTGAGGACCTGTAAGGCAGAGGGCGGTTATACAACGTAAGAACAGGATGCGGGACTGTATGGCGTTTTGTGAAGATGACGGCACAAGATTTCGAGGGCGAAAACCGAAAACCATGGGCCGTAGCTCACTGCGCAGCTGCATCAATGGCCTTCTGCATGAGATTTTGTAGGGCAGCGATATCCAAACCCACAGCGTAAATAGCGAAGTCGTCCACATACAAAGAAGCACGGACACCAAGAGGGAGAGAAGAAATAATACCATTAATAGCTAGGATAAAAAGGATGGTACTAAGAACACAACCCTGTGGGACACCGTCGTGTTGGGGGTATGTTCGTGAGAATGTATTCTGAAGCTTGACTCGGAAAGTACGATCACGGAGAAAGTTCTTCAAGAATACCGCCATGTTGCCAGACACACCAGAACGTAAAAGGGTATGAAGGATGTTGTATTTCCAGGCAGTATCATACGCTTTTTCAAGATCGAAGAATACAGCTAAAACCGACTTAGTGTCCGAAAAGGCATCGCGGATAGAAGTCGCCAATCTCAATAATGGGTCCAAAGTACTACGGCCCTTGCGAAAGCCATATTGAAAACGTGACAGGATGCCTCTTGATTCCAGGAGCCACATTAAGCGGGAGTGAACCATGCGTTCTAATAATTTGCCTACACAACTGACCAGGGCAATGGGACGGTAATCTGCTGGTGCATGGCCCGACTTACCCGGCTTAAGGAATGGGAGAAGGATGGCATGTCTCCACTCAGCCGGAAAAAAGCCTGTGGACCACAGACGGTTGTAGATGGATAAGAGAAAGCCAAGCGCAGGTGGAGATAAGTGCTTCAGCATCAAGTAATGGACACCGTCAGGGCCTTCACATGTATCCTTACAGGCTCCCAGGCTAGACTCAAGCTCAGCCCGGGAGAAGGGGGCATTGAAAAACTGATCAGATGATAAGGCGAAGTCAAGTCGCTTAAATTCAGAACGGCGTTTATGCATCTGGAAGGAGGGCGGGAGATGGGAGCCAGTGCTAACATCACTGAAATGTTGGCCCAAAATATTGGCCACCAGAGACGGATCGCCCACAACGCCAGTGTTGGTATGGAGGACTGGGGCCGGCGTAGGTGCATGTTTCCCTGCAATCTTCCTGACGCGAGCCCAGACTTGCGGAACAGGTGTATCCGCGTTGATAGTAGAGGCATACGACATCCAGCTAGATTTTTTTGCAGAGCGGATTGTACGACGGAAGACGGCATTAGCCTGTTTGAAAAGAGTATACGCATCCCGCTCATATGGAGAGCCATTTTTCCGACGGAAACTCTTCCACTTGGCTCTTTTATTGCGTAAAGCCGAAGTGCACTGAGCAGTCCACCACGGTACACACTTAGAAGACATACTCCGAGTGGTGCGTGGAATACAAGTATAGGCAGCATGGAGCACAAACATCAGGAAACTGGTAAGCATGACATCAGGGTCCGGGAAAGCAGGGGTCGGATTAGGCGGAACGGCGAGATCAGCGAAAGATGACCAGTCGGCACGATCGAAACACCAACGGGGAGGGCGCGGCACTGGGGAGTAAGACGTAGGGGAGAGGACAATCGGGAAGTGGTCAGTCGCACAGTAATCATTAACCCTTCCTACCCGGGCTGTCTTAGCCAATGACGGTCGCCCCTACCCGGGCGATATGGCCTAAAAACGTCTAGGCCTAGGCTACCATATTTATGTTTATTTTCACTGCTAGAACTTTCCCACTCATCTATAATCGTAGTGTGGTTTTCAATCTGTATTTTGGCATTGAGTAGAGCTCTGTAAGTCAACTGGTTCAGTTGTGATGACGATTTCAGTGGAGCCAATATTGCAGAGATGTTGCCAATATGGGGGCTTTTCAGACACTAATTTCGTCATGACGTCATAACAATAACATTGAGGAGTCTTCTCCTTCTTGTTTTCGGAGGTGCGGTGACGAACGCTTGGGTTTGTTGACATACGTCGTACGCACGGCGTTCGGACCAAGCTTAATTAGGCTATTAAGCTCATGCCTTAGATAAGGCATACCGGGTAGCGGCCCTTCTTTCGTGCTGTCCTTACCTAAGGCAGCCCGGGTAGGAAGGGTTAAAGACCTTCCAAGTGAAATCCAAGGATAGTGTAGGGGAACACAGAGACAAGTCAATACATGAGAAGGTACGGGTGCCGCTATCAAAATGCGTAGAAGAACCAGTGTTTAAAAGAAATAAATCGTGTGTACGAATCAGAGCCTCAAGGGAACGACCTCGTGCATTAACGGTAGAGTCACCCCACAGGGAATGCCTGCAATTAAAATCCCCTAAAAGGAGGAAAGGTGGAGGTAATAGAGAAAGGATCCTGTTTAATTCTGGAACATCGATCGGGATCGAGGGGGAAAGGTATATGGAAACTACTGTAAGCCAGCGTGAAAGGAACACTCTGGCAAGCGTGCATTTAAGAGAGGTACGGATAGTTAACGGAGACACTGGGACATCATGATGGACGAGGAGGCAAGTAGCATACTGGGATCGGGGAGAACTTATATAGGAGTAAAAATGTATTGGGGAGGGGGCATAAGATAAACGCGATTCTTGTAAACTAATAACAAGTGGGCTAAACCTAGAGATAAGGTAACGAAGATCAACACGATGTGATGTAAAACTACGAATGTTCCATTGTAAAATGGACATTAAAAAGACAAAAAAGAATAAAAAGAAGACGCGTACAAGAGGGAAGAAAAGACGTACACTATATACAACATATTTACAAAATACAGTTAACACCGTGGGTGGAAAATATAGCCAAGAGAGGCTAACGATGGGAAATAATAGCAGGAATTGGAGAAGACGTTGAAGGGGAAGACTGGAAACCGGGGGGCATAGGGAGGTCTAACAGAGAAAGAGGAGAGGAAGGAGGAGGGCCGGAAGAGGTACGAAGGACGGACGGCGGGTGGGAAGAGAAGGAGGGGGTAAGGGCAGGAGAAGGAAGAGGGGGAGGGTCAGGAGGAGGAAGAGGAGGAGGGCCCGGATGTTTTTGTTGTTGTAGATTTGTAACCTCAAGGAGGTTACATGGAGCTATGCCATTTTGGGAGCCCACCTGTGTGGTCCTAAGACCGCTTCATGATAGCATGTCATCAAAATTGTCTGCATCAATTTCTTCCTCGTTGCTGTCGTAATAGATGTTCGCATTTTCTCTGACGAATTCTTTAAGCATTCGTATTTCTTCCTCCTCCTGTTTCTTCTTCTCCTCCTCTGCTTTCTTGATGATCTCTGCTCTCTTCTTCTGACTTTCTTCCCATTTATTCTTGCGTTCAGCTTCCATTTTACGGGATTCTTCTGTCTCAGCAGCTGGTACTGGTTTCGGGGTTGGTGTTTTCTTTTTGGCTGCAGCTGCGGTGGTCCTATTCAGGGTTTTCTCGAGTTGCAGTCTATTCCTGGGGGTCTCCTTTTGATAGATCTTTTCTTTGTTCTGGGGTCGGCTGGTTTTTGGGGCTTCTGTTAGGACCTCACTGGTGAGGGCCTCGACTTCTTCAGGTGATGGTAGGTTGTTGTCCTCAACGTCGAGCATCATACACAGTCTTTTGGTAAAGTTAATGAGGAATTTAGCAAGCTGTGGTTGTGAAAAGGTGAAGTCATCCTCAGCTTCAGGTTCGGGAGGTGGTGGTCTCCTTTCGTCGCTCTTCTGCTTCCTCATTCTTTCCTTTGGTGGCTGTGGTGTTGTCTTTGGGGGCTCCGTCGTCTTCCTTCCTGCAGTCGGGAGCCTCTTCTTCCTTGCTGGACATCTTGGATTCCATACGTGGTGCCCCTGGCTGCAGTTGGGGCACTTAGCTGTGGTCTCCTCCTTTGCCTTTAGTTTGACAATGCAGTCTCTGGTGTCATGGCGGTTGCTGCACACGCCACACCTGAGTACCCCTTTACAGGCATACTGCAGGTGTCCGAAGTGCTGGCACTTGAAGCAACGGATGGGTTCAGCAGCATAAGGGCGCAGCTTGAAGCTGCCCCTTCTGGTCTTGAGTCTGGCAGGTAGTTCTCCACGGATGTTGATGAGCACCTGCCTTGTCTCAGCTCCTCCCCTCACCTTGCAGCGTTCAGCCTTTTCAACTGCAGGATTCTTGAGGATTGGAGCGAGGTCGAACTCAAGAGGGTAATGCATGAGCACCCCCCTTGTCATCTTCAGGGCTGGATCAAGGATCTGCAGAGGGGTGAAATCTTCTGCCTCCTTCTTCAGGATTTCTTCAGACTCGGCATCTTCAGCGGTTAGTACCATTTCCCCTTTCAGATTAGGCCTCACGACAATCTTCAGGGTTGGGTGCTTTTCTTCAAGGTGGTTAACAGCATGGTATGTTGTCTTAAAGGAGTCGGAGGACACAATCTTTGCTTTGAAGGCCCTCTTCTTCTTCTTTGACATCACTTCTTCCCATGGTGCTTCTTCAGGAGTTTGTGAAGCAGTCTGAGTTTGCAGATTTTCGCTGCAAAATTCGCCAGTAGACCTCAATCTCTGCCTTGGGGGGGAGAGATCAGGGCTTCCCCTGTCTCTCTTTCTGCCAATGGATTCTGCCATCATGAGGGCGCTTCTAAGGGCGCACCATTCATGAAGAAGGTGTGGGTGATGTGCAGGACTGCTGGAGAGAGAGTTGTGTGCTCCCCTTCGCTGAGTGGCTGACGAGGCCCAGAAGGGGGAGTGGAGGAAGAGGACGGGGCAGGGGAAGGCGGGAGAGGGGTAGGGGGGAGAGAAGAGGGGGTAGGATGAACTTCGGCATGAACAGTTAAAGGTGGTGGGTGGGAAGAACGAATAAATTCATCAATCTTAGGGAGGGTTTCGTAGGAGAAATCTAGGGATGCAGTGACGGGAGGAGGAGGAGACTGGACGGAGAGAGGAGAAAGGGAAACAGAAGGAGAAGGAGGCGACTTCTTCTTCTTCTCGCAGGGACTTGAGCTCCGCACATCACGGAGACCACCCTTACGTTTAAAAGAGGAAGCGGGCGAGGAAGAATGGAGCACAGGAGCCCATTTGGTAGAGGAGAAGGGAAGTTTAGAGCGAGTAGGAGATTTAGGGCGACTAGAAGAGGAAGATGACGGAGAACGGGGGGGAGGCTTGGAACGGTGAGAGCGTTGAGGGAGACTAGAAGAGGAGGAACAAGGAAGAGAGCAAGATGAAGGGGCAGAAGTAGGAGAAGGACTGAGAACAGAGAAAGTGTTAGACAAAGGGACAGAAAAAGGAAGAGACGGAAGGACGAATGGAGGAGACAGAAGAGGAGGAAGGAGAAAATCCGGGAGAAGCACCGGTAGAAGGAAGGGAGGCAGATGACGAAACTGGTGCGACCGGGGGGACGGAGGGAGCGGAGGCGGTGGAAGGACCCGAGGAACCAGAAAAAGGGGGGGGCGTGGCAGAGGGAGGCGAAGAAGAGGAGGGAGGAGACAGAGTCTTGGAAAATGACTGAGGGGTGAAGCCCAAGCGACGAGCCTCTTGGCGGGCTGCGGTGAGCGTAAGGCCGTGTCTCGCTTTGAGGACAGCAACCTCAGACTCGAACAGATGAACGGGGCAAATCTTAGAGTCGGCCGAATGAGACCCGCGGCAATTAAGGCAGAACTGGGACGTTGACTGACATTCACCAACGGCATGTCCGGACTGCGCACAGCGCGGGCAGAGTGGGCTCTCAGCGGCTGTACGGCAGAACTTCGCCGGGTGGCCGAAACGCCAGCAGCTGCGACACTGGAGTGGACGGGGAAGAGACGCAGTCACGGGGAGGCGAGTACCACGACAATAACATGGGCAGGAAGGGAAAGTCCATCAAAAGAGATCTTGGCAATGTTAGCGGGATGGCGGCGAAGGTCGCGAGGAGGGATAGTGTAGCATACCACACTAACCACCTTGTGGTCTTGAGCGACAACGATGTCCTTGACGAGGTCGGCGCAATCCGCGAATGGACGACCCCCGAGACGGATGGAAGCGGGGATCAGGACAGTCCCTGTACAGGAGTTGAGTCGTTGATCTTTTTGAGCCGGGATGGGGGTGCCAGAACAATCGACGAAAGAGGACATAGCAGTAGCCTGAAGTTCGTTTTGGACGGTAACAAGACGGGAGGCATCATGGCGGGAGTGGAAGGTGACGTCCTTTCCCACCTGTTGAAGGAGACGCAGGTGGAAGAGGAGGTCATCACCGGCTAGAGGCGCAGAAGCAGGGATGGAGAAAAACTTAGTAAAGGAAGGAGGTGCAAAGAGAGAGGACAGAGGGAGGACCGAGGAGCGAGGACGAGAAGAGGACGAAACTGGAGAAGAAGAGGAAAGAGAACGAGGGAGGGAGGGCAGAAAAGGGTCGAGGGTGACATTACTAGAGGGAGAAGAGGGAGAAGAGGAAGACGCAGAAATAACTACAGGAGAGGAGATGAAATCCTGGGTAGTGGAGGGTGGAGAAAGACGTGACGAAGACGGAAGGGTAGTAGAAGGATCCGGAACGGTAATGGACGAGAGGGACGAGCGACGACCGAGGGATATTTCAGCGGGCCGGTCGAGAGCACCCAAAACCATCCCCGACTCACCGTGCTCCCGCGATGAACCGGACTGACAGCCAGACAACAGACCCCCAAGTGGCAGGCTGCATGCCACAAGGGGCTCACTCTCCGGAACCACTAAAGCAGAAGCCATAAACAGGGAAGAACAGGGAAAAAAGCATAAGTCGTCACCATAGCAAGAGAAAAGGGGGTAAAGCATGGAAGAAGATACTGCGGTTACCAGGTGCCCCTGGCAACGAAAGGGAGAAAGACCTCCGCAGGGCCACGAATCCCAGAATGCGGCCAATTGAGACGGGACAGGTCTCGGCTTTGAGCTAGGGACCTTGTACAACCCGGGCATTTGTCCTGCAGCTTTGTCCCACGGAGAATGGGGCCGGCGTAGTCACCTGACACACTCACTGGGAAGAGAGAAGAGAGTCAGAAACCCCAAAGCAACCCTATAGTGCCTATCCTCCAGCAACGAGCCTTGCGAGCCCTGGCCGGCAGCACCTGTCGCCAGGTGGACTCTGCCAACTCAGCAGTGATCAGAGACACCAAGGCGAAGCCCTAAGGAAACTAGAACCTCCGAAGCAGTTAAAGAGAAAGGAAGGAAGCAAACAGGGAAGCCAACCGGAAGGGAAGGGAGGGACGGGACCACAAAAGTTCAAGGGTGGGAGACCGGCCTCCGATGGCAGCCCCAGGAGAAAGCGGAAGAGGGAAAAACGAAAACTAGAAAGGAGGAGAAAGAAAAGGACATGACAAAATTAGTTGGAGGTGATAGGGAGAGCGGCCAAGAACCTTGGCCGCTCCACCTACAAGCCCGGAAGCCCCCAAAGGGCGGCAACGAGTCATGTGGCAAGGGGGGCCTACGGTGATTTGATATTGGGTGAAACTCTGGAGTTCTATCTAACCAAAATCAAACAACATGTGAAAGAAGAGACAGAAAATTGAAGAGTGCTGTGCCAGGCAGCGAGGGAGGCGTAAGGACGAGGGGCAAGCCGATGCCAGGCAAAATACCCTCCACCCTTGACTGTCTCCAGCCAACACCACTCACCCTAGGGTGTGCCCCCCCCCCCCTCCTTCCCCACCCACATCCCATCTGTCATCGCGCCAGTGCATGGAGAAGCTGGTCGTGTGAAAGTGGACCGAAATATTCTGCATGGCGCTAATGCTGAGAGGACGACTGCAGCAGGGGGAAGTATGCAGGAGAGAGACAGCGAAGTACAGCAGAGGCGAAAAGGCGGAGTAAGGGAATAGAGGAAGGAGTCATAAACCTCGCTGACCACAACACTTCCCCCCCCCCTCTCTACCTCTCCTCCCCTCGCTTAAAGTAATATGATACCTGACAGTATAAAGGCAAAACAAAAGTGTATTTAAGTATGGTTCTTATCTAAATCCATGGGGGAGATTTGTATTGAAAACAAAATGTCAGTGGTAGTTTTTGATGAAATGCAGCTTAAAAATAAATGTGTGTTTATGTAAGAGTAGTAGTAGCTACTGTATAATAGAGAGAGAGAAACACAGTGACAACAAGTATTCAACCCTCCCTCCTCCCCCCCCCCCATCCTTACCCAAACATTCGTGTGGGTGTGTGTATTAGAATATAATTATGTATGTATTTGCTTGAGTTTGTTTATGTATATGTGTATATATGTATCTATGTATGTGCAGTATATGTGTATGTATGTGTGCGTATATGTGTATGTATGTATGCGTTATTTATGTATATATATATATGTGTATAGTGTATACTGTTTGTGGTTCGAGCCCGGCTGAGAGTATCAGGTAGGATAAGAGAAGAGCATATATGCATGTAATGTGCATATTTTTATGTATATGTATGTCTGTGTGTACGTGCTGTCAATGGTTCGAGCCCGGTTGAGAATATAAGGTATATAAATATATATGTACTGTACGTGTATTTATATTTATATGGTCATATGCACATATGTATGTAAATATACGTACATATGAGCGAGAACATATTGCTCACTAGCGCAACTTCTGATTATAAATCTATGCATAAGCATTATCTATTATTAAGTGTTCGCGTATCTTCATCCATGTATTTCCACCCTTAACAATAGAACGCCCAGCTCTTCCATATTTCGCCTTCTGTCTCACACACACACACACACACACCTACACTACCGAGGATTAACCTCCCATTGTAGTACCCGCACCCTCTTTACCTGACTTACCAAAACAGTTTCTGTATGTATGTATGTTTGTGTGCATACGTGAGCGTTTGTGTATACGGACATGTGCACACTTACTGCATGTTCTTATGTTCCTACATATGTATGTATATGTATGTGCGCACGTACGTGTATATACGTATGTTCTGTATATGAGTAAGTAAATAAATGTGTATATGTACTGTATATCACTTACTCTCATGGTTATTTTATGATAATTTGTATTCTGCACATGCATCATTATTGTATTTATTTATTTTGTTTGTAAACTAAGCTTACCATCCTCATATCTGTACATCTCATGTTCATCCACTAAATTGTAAAATGTGTATTTTCAGCTCATGAGGCTGCCATTCTTTAATAAACCGTTTATTATTATTATTATTATTATTATTATTATTATTATTCACTTCCCTCTCCTCTCCTTCCCTCTTCCCTCCTTCCCTCTTCCTTCCACTTTCCTCAATGTCCCTCATGCTAATAATTTACATGAGTAACATGATGTAATATTTTGTACATATTTTTGACTTGAAAATAATTAAATCTTAGGACATAATTGGCTGGTTTCCATTTAAAGTTAGGCATATTTAGAATGTAAAGCGGCTCAAATTGCCAAGGTTTCTTTAGCTTTGTATAGAGTCATTTAGCTTTGAGGAAACAGGCCGATTATATTAGGTAAGGTTATATATGATTTATGGCCGAGTCAGGAAATCAGACTTGAAGTGGTATATTTCATGTGAGAGTTATCTCTAACGAACTAGTAACTAAGTATACTATTTAAAATAAGGTATAATTCGCTGATATATTATGTGCATACTGATAACCAGGACCTTTTTCTCAAACTAATAGTAGATTTCTAACATCCTTCTTTAATCCTTAGCACTATTGTGACACTTGTCTTTTTAATCATTTTACTCTCTTAATTAGTGTATTTCCTTTCTCACTACAATAATCGTTTTGTATTATATATATATATACCCGGTATATATATACCGTATATATATATATATATATATATATATATTTTTTTTCCCGTGTTTATTCTTTGTGCGTATTTTTAAACACTACTTTTATTTTACTTTATTTTTCTATTTTCTTTTGCATCCACTGTCTTGTAATATAGCCTGATCTTCTGTAGCCTTGCATCATACTAGGTGAGTTAAATAACTTATCTTACTCTTTCTATCTCTAACGCTACTCATATGATGTTTACATTTTCACCTTTATCGGGCAGAGGCTCGTCCCTTAGGAAGAAATGATAGATAGACTCAGTATTAGGGAATAGGTAGGAAATTATGATAATAAGACAAGATGATATTAACTCGGTCCCAGTCGAGGAATAATCCTGATGACAGACAAAACGCAGTGAGAGATGCAGTACAAATGAACCGTGAAACAGACAATGAAGTTAATGGAGATGTACAAGCAAACCCTGTTAGAGAAAATGCAGAAAATAACAATCAACAACTGCAGCCCGCAGAAGAAAACGCAGGAATCAATAAGTCGCAAGACAACAGAGGTGTGGAACAAAATAATGAAAATAGTGTAGGCCTAAACGAAGATAATGAGAGAGAAATAATCGAACATCGTGAACAGAACGAACGACCTCGTAACGTAAACATGAATGGTGGAGAATGGATGGGACATTCTGGTGACGGACTCACAACATTAGTGAATGAAATCTATACAGAAGTGATACAATGGCAACATAATAAGTTTGAACTACCGATTTGTGAAGCCGCAAAAGACATGCTGGGGGAACTCAGACGTATGATCCTAAAGTATGTTCAGGATGCCCCTTTGGCGCACGTGGCAATCAAGATAGCTTCTTTCATTCCTCAGTTGTTCCTTCAAAGAAAAAGACCAAAGGGAAAACTGAATGAGAACATTAAAGCGCTGAAACAGAGAATGGAGTGGTGGAAAAATGGGGAGTTAGACAAAATTCTTAGCCAAGTACGAGCAATCCAGCAAAGACTGAAAACAAAACAACGAAGAAAGAGGAAGCCAGATGATATGGCACGATCAGTGGGAAATAGCATGAGGATTGGTAAAGTGGCACAGGCAGTCAGAATGGTCACTGGGGAAGCCTCAAGTGGGGTGCACGAAGTGAATCGACGCATCTTGGACCAGCTGAAGGAGAAACACCCAGAAGCAAAACCAGCAAGTGATGAGGCCAAACTAGACGGGGAATATGTTCCTCCAGACCCGGTGATATATGAGAATATAACTGGAGACCTCATATGGAGAAAGGCGCTGAAAACACAGGGAGGAGCAGGTCCATCAGGAGTAGATGCTAAGACTTGGAGGATCTTCCTAAGTCAAAACAAGTTTGGTTCAGCCGCGGGTGACCTTTGTGAAGCAATAGCAATGCTGGCAAAGAAACTTGCATCATCACCATGCGTGAACATAGAAGCTCTGACAGCATGTCGCCTGATACCTTTAAATAAGAATCCAGGAGTTAGACCAGTAGGCGTTGGGGGAAGTTCTTAGAAGGATTATAGGAAAAGCAATCATGTCTGTATTTGGAAAAGATGTACAAAGAGCAGTGGGCAACTTACAAGTATGTGCAGGACAGCAAGCCGGAGGAGAAGCAGCAATACATGCAATGGGGAAGGTGTATCATGAGGAAGATTGTGAAGCGGTACTGCTAGTGGATGCAACAAATGCCTTTAACACCATTAATAGGGAGGCAGCTATTCACAACATCAAGATCAAATGCCCGAGCATCGCAAAGTACATAGAAAATACTTATAAGGAGCCAGCTAACCTGTATATAGTTGGAAGCACAAAGAAGGAAGAAATGAAAATTCTCAAATCAAATGAAGGAACAACGCAAGGAGATCCAGTGGCAATGGCAATGTACGCACTGGCACTATCAATTCTGCAGCAGAAAATAAAACATGAGGTAACCCGAGTGAAACAAGTGGCGTATGCAGATGACCTCACAGGTGCAGGAAAAATAGGGGATCTCAAAGAATGGTGGCGGAGAGTACAATCGGTAGGCGAAGTCATTGGGTACCATCCGAATGCTAGTAAATCTGTACTAATAGTGAAAGAAAACAAGTATGAAGAAGCGGTGCGGACTTTTGATGGGACAGGAGTGAAGATTACAAAGGAGGGTCAACGCCATTTGGGAGCAGTAATAGGCACAGAAGAATGCAAGAGAGACTATGTGCGAAAAAAGGTAGCAGAGTGGGTAAAGGAAGTGAAAACCCTGGCAGACATTGCGAAATCTGAACCACATGCTGCATATACTGCCTTCACATATGGTGTTAAGCACAGATGGACCTTTCTTATGAGAACAGTGCCTGGCATTAGACAGATGCTCCAACCGCTTGAAGAAGCAATCAGAGGAACATTCATACCGGCCCTAACAGAGATGGAAGGCGTCACGCAAGAGCTAAGAGATCTATTAGCTCTTCCGCCAAGGTTCGGAGGTATGGGATCATAAACCCAGTGGAGGCGGCACTACATGAGAACCAAAATTCCCTTAAACTTACTACGTCTCTGACAGAAAAAATACGGGAGCAAAATGAAAATGATGAGGTGGACGAAGAGGAACAACGAAATGCAAGACAGGAAATTACAAAGAGCAGAGAAGAGAGACAGAAACATAGCCTAGAACAAATTAAGACCAGATGTAGGGAAGAACTGAAAATGAGAGTTGAGATGGCACAAGACACGGGGGCTTCAAATTGGCTCACATCATTACCAATAAAGGAGAAAGGCTTCAGCTTAAATAAACAAGAATTCAATGATGCCG
The DNA here is from genome assembly GCA_032716605.1 of Paralithodes platypus. Lineage (NCBI taxonomy): Eukaryota > Metazoa > Arthropoda > Malacostraca > Decapoda > Lithodidae > Paralithodes > Paralithodes platypus. The sequence goes on from CM064504.1 coordinate 19,306,891, forward strand.
TAGCCTTGAGGTATGGGTGGCCAGTTTCGAACCTGCCGCTGAAATGTGCATGTGGTGAAATAAACAACTCAGACCACTGTATGACTTGTAAGAAAGGAGGATTCATCTGTATCCGGCATGATGAAGTACGAGACATCACTGCACAAATGCTGGACGAGGTGTGCCATGATGTCAGAATCGAACCGGAACTTCTGCCTATGGACGGACAGCGCTTGGCCCACAATACTGCAAATACTTCAAATGAAGCAAGAGTGGACGTAAGTGCTCGAGGTTTTTGGACGAGGGGACAACAGGCTTTTTTCGACATCAGAATCTTCAACGCAAGAGCACAAACATATCGTGAGCGAGGACACAAGGCGGCATACTTGAGAAACGAAAGTGAGAAAAAACGCGCTTATGAAGAAAGAATTTTGAACAGGGATCAAGGAAGCTTTACTCCTCTGGTCTTCTCATCGTCGGGAGGTATGGGACCTTCTGCAAGTGTCTTCTATGCCAGGTTAGCTGAACAAATATCGGAGAAAAAGCGCCAGCATAGAAGCCAAGTCATAACTTGGATGAGATGCCGGCTCTCTTTCTCTCTTCTCAGGTCTGCACTCCTATGTCTCAGGGGTACAAGGTCCTCCCCACTACAGAGGACAAGAGTGAGAGACTTGGACTTTGAAATGGTCGTGGCGGAGGGACGAATTGGGGAACAACTAGGTTGATTGTAGGGAGGTACTGGTACAATAAGATAAACTACAATGTAACTAGAATAAGATAGATTGTACACCACTTTGTAACTGTCACCTTAATTAAAAAAAAAAAAAAAAAAAAAAAAAAAAAATAGAAGGAAACATGCTTACATTACTGAAATGTTTGTGGACATGCAGTAATGCAAGTAATGGTCACTCTTCTGTAAATCTAAAATGGCTTACTTAAGAATGGGAAAGGGGTGGGACCTTTTTTTTTTTTTTTTTTGGTGAAAAAAAAAAGGGGGGGCCTACTTCTTACTTACTCATTAGTCTGTCTATCCCTCCATGTAACTCCGAACGCACTCCTTAAGTAATTCATTTCCACTGCTCTCAATCTTGGTCTGAGTCTCTCAACCAACGTCCATGCTTCGCTTCCGTAAGTCAGTGTCGGGATTACCACACTGTCATGCAAGGACTTCTTCACTTCCATACTGACCACCCTATTTCTTGTTACTGCTTTTAGCGTTCCTACAACCCTCTTCCCCTGTTGTACCCTCTCCCGCACTTCTTCATCCATAGTCCCATCTTTACTCAACACACTGCCCAGATACTTAAAAGAGTTGACGATCTCCATAGCCTGACCGTTCAGCTTCACCTCACACTCTGTGACTTCACCCCTTTCGAAGACCATAACCTTGCTCTTCCCCGCATTTACCTTCAAATTCCGTTTTTCGCACACTGTTCCAAACTCATTTACCAGACCCTGCAACTCCCATTCATTATCACTCATCAGAACTGTATCATCCGCAAACAGCAGTATAGGTAGCTTCCACTCAATTCCCTCCCTTTTCAGCGATACACCAACATCCACTGCTCTTGATAGTATTTCTTTCATGACTCCATCCATATATACAGTAAACAACCACGGGGACATCACACACCCCTGTTTCAAACCAACATTCAGGTCAAAGAACTCGCTCTGCTCACTCTCCACACGTACTGCCATCTTTGCACCCTCATACATGCTCTTCACTGCTTTCAGCAACTTGCCCTCTACTCCGTATATTCTAAGTACTTTCCACAAACCTTCTCTATCCACTCTGTCATACGCCTTCTCCAAGTCCATGAAGAGGATAAAAAATACAAATAATGCAGTAAGAAATTTTTTTATTTAGTGACCCAGTAACACTTGCTCTGCCCGAAAGCTAAGGAGTGGACGAGTGGAGGCCCAATCAAGCCACCAGCACCAGTCACGCATTAAGAGTGCGAGATACAGATAGATAACATAGAAATAGTAAGAGAGGGGTAAGGGGTGGGTTCACATCAACAATCTGAACTAGCCGAGACTGTGGGTTCAAGCTAGCACAGTAATATCCTGGACTAGCCAGAGCATTCATGTTTTGACAAGAACTAGAAATCCTTCCATATGCAATAGGCTACAATTTTGTGAATCAAGCACATGAGAACAATAAATTCCTATTTATATCACTGATGTGAATTTCAATAGCCCAAAGAGCATTAATATTTCTTTGTTGTGCCTATATCCATGTGAACATGACTCGGCCTGTGTGTACCCTAAGACAGTTCTCTCCCGAGAGCAGAGTCACTGATCTGAGGATATAGCCAGCAACTATCAGTCTCAAGATGCCATGAGGGAGAAGGGAATATATATAAATAAATGCCTTTTTCTCAATGCATTCCTTTGACATGTAGGATTAGATGGAAAGTTTCTATTTTGTTTTTGTCTCTGTCAAAGAAGCCCCATTTCCCCAGAGAAGGAGGAAAAGCATAAAGAAGTTTTTAAAGGGTTTGGTGTCTTTACAAAATAAGCATGACTGGTGCGGGCAGGAGACGGAGCCTTGAGCACTCGGCCCGGAGAAAACTGAGGCTGTGGGGTGGTTCCAAGCACAGAGTAGGCGCGGGGTTACTCTGTGTTCCGGCTATGAGCTGTGGGTTGCAGGTGTTACGGTAATTCAGTATTGTACAGACATGGTTTGGCATCCACCACTTCAAAAACACAATCCACTTGGCTTCTTTTCAAACATAGAAATTGTCGTATTTTCTTATAAATAAATCTAAACATCATTAAATATATTATATTTCAAAAGTGATATGATGGTTTTAATTTATGCTTTACTTAATTTTATTGAGGAATAAATTTAAGAACAATAAAATTAAAATTATTTTCTGTGGAAGTAGCTACCCTGAAAGGTCCGCCAAGTGAAGTGCTTTGTAAGTGGAGGATGTCATTTGGGGGCTACACTGTGGGGCAGCTGTAGTGGTGCAAATGTGGTACAAATGTGCAATAAGTATCCTTCTTTTTGTATCATTTTTGTTTTGATAAACCAGCGGAGAAAACAAAGTGTACAGGGGTAATTATAATAAATCGGATAATAAAAACTACGGTACAGGTGAAGAGCCTGGTATTTATAAACACTAAAAAAAATTCTTTGGTAAGGATTGACGGGGGAAAAAAATATATAAGCTTAGATTCTAGAAAAAAATATACATATAAAGGTAACACTTAAAAAGAAAAAAAATATAATCACTGGAATGATACCCATCATTTGCTGTAACAACCACATGTGCCTTACTCAACTGTTGGGGTTACTGACACTTAAATAACAACACTCAGGTTATTGGTTTAGCTTTGTTGCGGTTGAATTTTGCATCAATGACAATTCCATAGCAGCGGTTTGAAAATTTATCATTTAATTTTTCACACTTTACGATATTTACAACAGAAGATATAAGGCTCCAAATGATAACAAGATGCTATCAGAAAGACGTGGTCAGGTTTGATTATCCAACGTTGTGGTCAATGCTCCCTGGACCGGTGAGCTTAGCGGCTAACTAACACACCCGCTCACAATATACAACTCAATCAGGTTTCCTTGGTTGGCAAAAATATAGAAAAAAATTCTAAACTTGCATACGAAAAACAAAAATTATTTTCCCTGCTATCCCATAAATATAATTAATATAGAATGTCTAAACTTACATAACTTATTTATCTTCAAAAACTAGTCAGATCTATTTTGATAATTTAAATCATCATTGTACTGTACCTGAATATGGTTCCTTGGTCAATAAATATCTAATGTCTTAAGCTTGTAAACGAATCATGTGCAACCTATTCGCCCTGATAAGACGTAAAACAAACTCTTGATAACAAATAACCGTTTTTTCCTAATTTATCACAGCTACAAGTATTACAAATAAAGTACATAAACAGTGTATAGCTTATTATAGCTACCGTACAAAACACTCAATTAAAAAAGCTAGAATGAATGTCTATTACTTTGTTCTACTGACTTGCAGAGATAACATACAAATAATTCAAAATTGTATGTCGTATAGCATGCCAAACCTAGGTAACCCAAGGAGTGTTTAAGGTAAGCGGATCTGCGATACTATTATGCCTGGAAGAGTCATCAATGTTGTGCCTTGAATGATCTGAAACCAAACTGTGGATCGGACAAGAGTCAGAGGGGCTGGTCCCACTGCCGCACCGCTGGAGACTATCGCTACCCTTCATACTCAACCAGGAGAGAGACCACCAAAACTAAATAAATTCATAAAAGATCTAAAAAAAATGGTCAGGTGAAATAAATAAAATGGCTATCGATTAAATTGATTGTATAAATGTTCAAATAACTGTAATACAATATTTAACTATAGTAACTCAAATGAGATCTGGTGGTAATTATATTGCATCAATATGAACCACAAAACAATAATATAAACACATTTCCAGATCATTATATATGTCTGTCAAAAACAATACTGTATACAGTAAATAGGTTATCCAAAAATGGTAGCATTGCACTATGTAATATTACTCAAATAATAATAGCTAAGTAATTCTGTAGCAAGAGGAAAATAAAAATTGTAAAGTAAAAATAATAAATGTTCTCCAATAAAATTAAACAATACAGATAAAGGCTATTATCACTGCCAGTCTGTCTCCAATTAAAAGTCATAATTTTACTCTATTTTTCCTGACACTATGAATTTAAATATAACAGACATCAATTAAATACAATTCCAATACTACCATAGTCAATGCCATAATAACACAATATGGTCCTAGCGGCTCTGTCATATATACGTTTAACTCGCTCCTGCCTGGAATCATTGGTGCTGGGTAGAGATCCTATAGTAACAGAGAATCGGCCAACCTTTGTCATCTTGGTGCCACTGGTGTCATTAGCCTCTCACCACACTCAAGTATGTCTATACCTATAATAAACATTTTACAATACTGGTAGAGGATACATAGTTTGGTCTTTGGATTTAAATTCTACCATACATGATTAAAAATATACTGTTCTGTCGTTTGATAATTACGGCACCAAAATGTCTTCCAAAGAAGATGGCCATGCTCTCTTACTACAGGATCTGCGTTAGGTAGTCTCCGGCCTAGGTCAAGTGAGGGGCCAGCCTCTCTACGCATGTGGGTGACTAGTGCCATATAGCCAAACTCGGGGCCCTGTTCCAGTGTCTCCTAGCCTCGCACTCTCCCATAATACTCGTAAAATCGGACACCCACCTAGCAGGCGGGATGTGCGATGTGATAAACAAAAACCCCTCCTAGATACTCTGGGCTAGGAGATACTCAAGGCGGACCCCACAGCTTGGGATCTCTTTAGTACTCTTGAGTACAAACCAGGAATATCGTTTTATTCGTACCCGTTACAAGAACAGCTAAATGCTAACTTTGTACTCACTTTTGATGGCACAAATTACTGTTGGTGGTTTCAAAATTTTAGCACACATCATATAAAATTCTTCTATGAAATAAAAACTCTATTCTCTTTACATTAAAAACACTTTCAAAAAAAGCATTCCGTTCACATCTCGAAAAGGTGAAGCCAAAATACATATTTACAGGTAATAATAACATTTACAAGAGATGAATCCAGTTTTGTTTGTGAGACTGCCATTTTGTTTTTGCATCCTGCTTGTCGAGGTTACACATAATTGTGGTGGGTTCTATAGCGTCATTGGTTGCGTGAAATGAGTGGCGTGAATTTATCCTACCAAAACAATTACCACAGTCGAGCCGTGGCCTATGGAACTAAGTATATGACAGCAAAATATTTAGAAATCTCTCTCTTTTAAAAACTCTATATCAACATTCCCATGAACTATTTTACTTGAGCCCTAAAAAAAAAAACATGTGATCTCTTAAAAAGAAGACCCTCCACCTATCACAAAATTTAGGCACACAGATGGTATGTTATTTAATTTTATTGCTCACTTGTTAAACTGTTTAGAGTCCAGTAGACATTTGGGGCATAATTAAATAGTAACTGCGGTGGCATCTAGTGCAGGCCAGATTATATCATTAAGCATCACAATAAACTGCAGCCGACACCAGAATCTTCAGGATGATGCCAGAATTTCACAGCCTATGCCAGAATTTCCATACACAGCCAGAATCTTCCGACTGACACCAGAATTTCCCGGATGACACCAAAAAATCTTTCGATCGTCACTAGATTCTTCTAGTTGACACCAGAATCTTCCAGGGCTGCAAGAACGAGAATTGCCTGGCGGACACTGGGCAATAAAAGCAACACATTAAGGCGAAGTCACACAAGCACTTTCCTCGGCAACTATATTTCTGGCAACATTATAGGGTACTTTAGCATTGGTATCAGAAACTAGATTAAAGAAATATTTAATTAGTTGACTGAACTCTATAAAACTTGAATTCGGAAGCTGCCACACCAGAATCGCCTTATAAAGTTGCGGTAAAAAGTGAAGGCGACTCCCCTTTTACAGTACTGGCCAGTGAGCTACGCAGCAACTGTACCACTCACAGCTTTACTGCCCTTTTATTACGTCTCTCTCACTAATGTCTCAGAACGCTAACGTAATCTTTCAGATGATCTTGTGAGGTCTTACAAGTTAATTTGTCAAACATCTCTCAACAGAGAACAAAATGAATCAACCACCTATTAGCACCATTTGATCGTCTTTGTCTACATCTTGGATTCATGTGTTAATATAAACTCCGAAAAGTTGACAGAATGGATATGAGCACCATTTGAAAAGAAGCACATTATTGACGTTTCACTTATAGTTGTCCATAAAGAAATCCTCTTCAAATGTTTTCTATATCCATGGATCTGTGTATCTTGAGATCCAATATCATTCTCGATGCAGGCAGCTGTTCTTAGTTGGAAGTTTAACTTCACCGGATTCACTTTCTCCCTTGAATCTGAAAGCCCTAACAGACCAGGAATACAAGTCCACAATACAGACTTGCTTTTTTCCTACAATTATACTCATAATACTTTTGATACTCCATAATTGTGTACACAAATTGTAGCTATGAACACATACAATCCCATATCCTACATAGGAAATTTCAATCTGCAAGGTAATTAGTTCAGACAAAGGACCGCACTAGAGCAAACAAGTGTCAACAATACAGAGTACAACCTGTACATTCAGTAGATCTATCAGTATACTTAGCAGCACCGCACAGCACAGTGCTTCAGGGCTGCTCTACCTCGGAGGGGGATAATACAGAATTACACAACCGCATTTTCTGTGAACAGTTCAGCCCTATATTGCATTGATATCTGCAACAAGCCTGAAGGGGTATTATTTAAGGGGACATAATTATTCCAAAAGTTTAATTCAGAAACTACCAGACCAGAGTTGCTGGAAAATGGCAGTGGAATAAACAATATCCACCAATACAAGGTCAGACATACTTCTTGGAGCTCATTATTCTGTCTCTCATATGAACTTCAACTTACTTTATTCTCTTGATATACAGTATGAACAAAAATATTCCTTATCAAGACTGGACATACCTTTATCAAAATTGCTATGTTCAAAATCTGTCAAGGAATTGTTTTGTTTTGTTTTTCATTTGAGATAACCAAGATTAATTAATGCAAGTAGGACCAGACTTTGGAGCGTAGTGATGCTGTATACTCCCTCCTGAGATAACACAGCTAGGATTAACTTCAGATCCATTAAGTAGCATTGGTGATATGTTTTTATAAATTGCATTAAATCCTAACAAGAGCATACTCTATCACAAGCCTTACTAATGCCCTGACCACCATCGATCTGTCTGTAAAGAGATTTTTAGCTTTGAAAATGCAGTGATGAATCTAGTGAATGTACCTTCTGTTACATTACATAGCTTGTGAAGAGACCAGTGAAAGCTACTTTAATATAGAGAATATCACTATTTAGTCCACCTATTAAGATAAATAAAACACCTGTAAATAGCATGCTTATTCTAAGGGAATTTAATTTGTGATTTAAATTCCAAATACAGTACTGTACTATGATTGCACTCTTATCATATAGCAAAAATTACCATACTTATGCAAACAAATATGTAGCTGGATTACTTACCAACACTGCTCTCTTCACAATTCTGTTAAGAATCCAAAAAGAATAATGCAAACTGTGCGTTTTTTTAACAAATCTACTTAAATTATAGGAATCTGTGCACGATTATGCCAAATGCACACTGAGGTCTCTGGATTTCCAATAATAGTTACCTGTACTGTACCAAAATATTGATCTCCTTCCTCACCCACACAACTTGTCAACAGCCTAGCAAGACGAACCCTTCAAGTACAATGACACCATTTTAATTTTATTCTGGCTAGCATTAGATTAATTTACTTGTCTTTAGAAGAACATTTAGGAATCAAAGGACTCCCACAGCATAAAATGGTCTAATGATCGCTTGAATAAAAAAAAAAAAAAAAAAAAAAAGAGGAGTAATCGTACTGGAAAAGTTAAAACTTGTGTAACACCAACAATTATTTGGCGGATTTTCTTAAGTTATTGAATCACTCTGATGTATGCTTTAGTAATCATGTAACCGATAACTTCTTGTGGATTACAGGACTGATACAGTCTTCCGCCAAAATTGCTCATGTGACACAGGCTGAAGAACCGTAGTCTTAAACTTTAGAAGGGGCATTACTCTCACTTTCACTTTGTAAAATCCAATAGGGAAAAGGAGTGGGAGAACCTTCCCATGGTAACACTATGGTCCTAACTGTCTTGCTCAGCACATGTTACACACTTGCTTCAGAAGCAACTCCAGTAATGTAAAAACACAAAACTCGCCACAGCAGTACTGTCAGCCACCTGTTCTATAGATTACAAGTACTGTATAACATTGTATTTGGGAACTGACACTACTCTGGTCATTTTTATGGTTCTAGCAATATTTGGGTGGTAGTGTCGGTAAGACGTTTTGCAGTGACTTATAGTACAGGTAGTAACATTGGTGTAATAGCAATTTTAGTGTTCACATTATTTTACAGACTCTATGGCAAACAGAGATGAACCAGCTCCTAATAATTGTCAAAATGAAGTTGTGGCTCGTATAAACAACTGCCACCTAGTGGCAAGTAGAGCCATTACAATTTCCTAGGCTTCAGTATCTCATGGACCCGAAAGAATGTAAATTTATTTTAATTTACAAATTCATAATTATTTTTATACCATTAACCCTTTGGCTGCGGCTATGTTTAGGCTATTTAGGGCATATCCAGGCACTCCTGAATGATAAATCAAGCAGCTGCATTAAATGAAGTGTATTCTGCCGAAAACTAGGCGAGAATAGCTTCAAAATGACACCAGAACGGGCCCCGTACGTGGTCTGGTTCACCCGCAGTGGTGCCAGTGAAACGCGGGAAACCCGCTATTATGTAACACTCGCTCGCTTGGCTACACTGCTGGGAGACACAGAGAGAGACTCGCGCGAGACACAGTCAACATCAGTGAGCCGCTCGGTGCTCTGAGGGTCGGAGGTGGGCCCCTCACGCTCCCGCCCACTGACACTCGATTTTCACGGTTTTTACAGGCTTTTAAAGCCTGGAAATTGCTGTAACTTGCCAGGACGTTCCGGAACGTCACCCGCAACGAAAGGGTTAATATTACTAGCCACTCTTTTCATGGAAACCTTCTACATCCACAACATATACTTCCATATGAATAACATACTATGTATAAAATACAGCCTGGATACTGACTAATGTGAAATTATCCAAGCTATGTCCAGATTGTTGGCTAGTTATGGTGGAAAGTTGTTTAACACAGCTAGGTGAGGATTATAAATAACCCAAGCCGTGTCCAGTTTGCTGGGTAGTTATGGTGGTAAGTTGGGAAAATAGATCTTCTCTTATTTACCATAGGGTCTGTAGCCAACTACGAGCTGATATACAGTAGGGTCTCACATAAAACGAGTATATGGTCGATAAACGAGGGCATTTTCTGCTATTTCGTTTTATGTGAACACAGCATTTTGGTGGCCCAATATCGTCAATGTTCACTGGAAGCGTAAATTTCCGTCAGGAGCGTACGATATTTCGTACGTTTTGTACGATATTTCGGCGTTCTATATCAAAGCGTACGATATTTCGGCGCTCTATATGAAAACTCCTCGGAATTGCCCCACTTTGGCGGCGGACTCGTTTTATGTGATCACATTCGTTCTGATCGAAAATTAAATATTAATATTTTAGGTCGGTCGTTTTAATCGAGACTCGTTTTATGCGGGACCCTACTGTATATTATTAGCTGTGGTTGGACAAGCTGAGAGACACTGTAACACAAGACAAGGACATCCCATACCTATATTTTTACTTACATACAACTGAAACTTGCAATGAACCATTCTCCAATTAAATATTTTAATATATAAACAAAATTCTTCTATAATTGATAAGAATTTTCACTAGTGTATTATAGACATAGGTTAATGTTTAGGACATAGTGGCTTTTAGTCATCTATAAGTATGTAAAGCATATGCCATCTGTATCATAATGTCAGTTTACTTACAAATATTACAAAACTTGATACATTGCAAACCTCATACGCTGGTGTACTTCAGACAAAAGGCAGAAATTACTTATCTTGCAATGTACAGCACTCTCAGACAAACTTCTGATGCACACAAACACTCACATTCTCTCACACACGCACACTGACGGTACGTTGAGATTTCTATTTACTATACACAGGGGATCATATGAGGTATTTCAGCTAGTTTCAAGTGAAGAAACTTATTGAAAAAACAACAAACACCATTTACAGCCACATTCACGACAGCTCGTTCCTTGAAATAAGCCATTAGAGGTCACACCATTCACAAAATAATTACAGTTATATATATGAAGAAAAAATCAATAAAACAAATAAATGGCAACAGCATATTACATCAAAAAAGGGGAGATAGGGGCAGGGAGGTAGGGAGGGAAGGAGGGGGACGTTTACATCATTTACATCATAACAAGTGCAAATGGTAACCACTTATGTCTGTGTTTTGGTTACTGCCGACTCCAGCCATTCACCCGAGAGTGCTGGAGGGTGACTGAGGCAGAACCGTCTTTAGGGCGAGTCTCGCCACATGGGTTTTTATAGGTGCCACGTTGCAAGATGCTTCATACCTTGTGTGCTTCTTAAATCTACATTCTGGTGTTGTGCTATACTTGCGTTTCTTATAGTAAATTTCATGAATGTGATAAAACACATGTATGCAAGAGAATGAACAGATAACCCATTGCATACTGCACCAAAATATTTCATGACATGCGATACGGCAGATGCACAAGTTAGCAACTACCCAATGATTGTAATACACAACAGCTCTCAATGCAGTGCAAAGTATGCAACAACAATATGGATGATATGGCTACCGGTACCTTAAAGAAATAAAATAAAATAAAAACTATTGGGCAAGACTCTCCCTAAACTCGACAGCTCTGGACCGAGGAACGTTCACCTGGGTTTATCTTGAGGAACTTCTAGGACAACCTTGAGGGGGGGTGAGGAGGAGGGGGGGAGGATAGGGGGCACCACCAGGAGGGCTTCAGTAGTGGTACCGTATGGGGCGGGGTCACTTCAGACAACCGGGACAATTCATAACAAGTCTACTGAACCTTGAATCGTAAAGCAGCCAACTCCTGGCATTTTTTGGACATTCAATATAGCATATCAAAATCTTGAATTATAATACTATACAACCAACAGCGGATGTTTTTCAGTCCTAGTTTTCAGCATAGTACCGATAATACAAAAACTGGTTAATTCTAGTACTGTACTGTAATACAAACACTGGTCAAGACTCAGTGCTTTTATTATATGGCTAACAATCATTAATTAGATTATTATTTGTATTACATACAGATTTACCTCAGAATAGTGGGAAATAACTGATGATTTTAAAGTTATAATTCAAGTGTTTGGTGAGAGAAGTCACACAATGTTATGATTCAAAAGTTAGTACTGTAGTTTGTGGTAAAAACTACCCCAGATCATGGTAGAATGACTATTATATACAGGTAGGCTCCAAACCGAACCACATTTTGCTTTCTCTGCGCATCTCGGCTCCTATAAGTCAATGAGCCTGTGACGTCAGCTGGTAAGTCAAAAATCCCGCGCTCCCAGTATTGTTATGGTGAAATATGGTGGCAATCCAGTGTGGTTTATTAATTTTTATTGTTTTACTTGAAACTCCAAATCTTTAATAGCTATTGGGTGGTGCAGTATATTTAATTGTAGTGGGAGGCGTGCGTAAACTATTTTATTTTCTCAAAGACCGGGAAATATGACAAAAGTGGACCACGACTCCGACATAGCGTGATTTTCACGGAAAGCTTACTCTCTTCATCACTTCATCACATAAGAACCACTTGACGTAGAGGGATCTAATCTTCTACATTCTCACGACGAAGGTTTGTGCTACATTTAGACAAATTATTTATGCCGGTTAGGCCATACCATTACCGAGATATTAAGCGTTGAAATACACAGAAAAACGGCAAATTGCTAAAAACCGCCTGGACAGAGTAGCAGGAATATTATTATATAAAAAATAAATAAAGTAACCTCAGTTTAAATATAGCTGGCTAGTGTTAGCCTACTGTAAGCATTATTTGTCATTATAGCTTAATATCCTTCTTTTTCAACCTCCTACCATAAGCTACTTCTAACACCCAATTATTTAACATTTTACTCTTTTCATATACTGTAGTTATTATTGGCCTGCCATATTTGTCTTAAAACAATATTTTAAGTCAAAGATAACAAAAACAAGAATGCTTTTGTCAATATATACACCGAGATCAGTGTTTATAAATCACACCGGATGACGTCACGCAGCTATCAGCTGAGGAATAGGGGTAGGACGGGTTCAAATTGTGGGCGGGGCTTAATAACCGATACCTGCATGAGAGCTTACCTGTAGTTAGTAATTATACCATACTCCAGATGGTCAGAAATGCTCTGCTCTACGGTACTTATCCTAGGCAATTACTGTACATTTTCTTCACTTCAGGAACAATCAGCATACATGGAGAGTATACTATTTTTAATTTGAGGACATATAGGGTGGGAGAAAAGCGGGGCGTAGGTTAATCTCCCTGTGCTTGTCTGTGAGATGCACAAACCCACAGGAGAGGCTATGTTATGGACAAACGATCCCTATCAAGATCAAAATATTCCTGATAGCTTTGACAATTGTAGATTTACCACTTGATTTTTAAATGTGTTCTTTGATGTCACTTAGAGAATATTATCAATATTACACCAGCGAATAAACACCAAAGCCACTTAATTTTAAGTGTTCTTGGATGCCACTGTAGGAAGATTATCATTTTACATCAATCATGAACACCAAAGCTGTTATCCATTCCATGTGTCCTTGCTAGAGATCCTCCTCACAGCAGACACTCACTGTACTTGTCACCCCCATATATATATATATATTATGTACAACGACAACTTTCAGTAACTACAGCAAACAGAGCAAACACTCATTCGGCTGGAAGGTGAAACAATCCACTAATCCTTGAGAAGCTGACATACAACACTAATTTATGAAACGATGATGAAGCGAGTTGCATGACATTCGTGACAGGTTGGCGTACGAGCTGACAATGCGTGTGACGGTTGGCATGCGGCACGACAACCTGCGACAAACTGAGGTCCGAGCCAATTAAGGAGACGCACACAACGCGGTGGTGGTCTGGGCGAGGTTTAGCTGAGGTATGTGCAAAACAGATCACTGCACGAAATAATTTTCTGAGACACGTTGCACAGTAAAAAAGTCTGGCCCAAGATTAGTTGAGGTACTTGCTACAGACTAACTTACCGAACAATTTATGTGATGGCCGAGTTTAAAGCAGATTAATGTAAGTACTGTACTGTACTTGTGGTTCAAACTGACATGCAGGCTCCACGAAACGCACCACTGATTCAGTCGGAAAAAAAGGTCCTGTCACTCCTGTCATCTATGACTCTAAAATAGTGAATGTTTGCACTGAAAACAATAGACAGCAAAACTGCCTATAATCTTACATTTTCAATAACATATACTGAGGAAGTATTTGTACCTTCCTTTGCTGAATTAGCTTTCAAAGGATTCAAGTTCTCTCCTTCACAAAGCACAATTTGCAGTCCTACTATTCACAGTAGTGCACAGTTCGCAAAAGATTCTATTCCTCTTCACAGCAATGTAGTTAGAAAATGTTCCAAGTCCCTAGATATTTGTGTAGGAGGGCATAGTAGTGATGTACACAAAGTCGATATAAAGGTGGCTTAGATTGCAAGAAGCAACAAATGGATATGAATCACCGAGAGACACAATCCCAGAATGGTGAGTATTAAAATTCATGCAAAGGATATGGGCGGACGATAATGGTACAGGGCACCAGCCTAACATCTTGTACTCTCATACTTAACTTTCAATACCATGACATCAATGTAATTCTATTCTGGTTACCATTATACAATTTTACTTAGTCTGGGAAGGAATTCTATGAAGCACAGGGGTATAAACTAACTTGACCCTTTGAATTCCCCAACTACTTCCTAAACTGCATAAAATGGCCAGAATGCTATGAAGAAAGACGTCATCATAATGAGTTAATTACATTGTAGCCCTTGGGACACCACTATAAGAAGCTGGCCTCAGACAATGGTTATCTAAAAGGTACTTCAATTAGGTTATATTGTGTATTTTTGTCTAAAGTCATGTGCAGGCTGGATAATTTAGTGACAAGAGATATTCTGTAATTTCTTTAGTATACAAAGCAATAAATTCATAAAAGCTGTTGTGAATGACTCATTCTTATACTGTATTGTCTCAGATTCACTGCTTCACTGTTCACGTGGATCATAAGTGGAAAGGATTGACAGAACTATTTTCCATGAGTCTACATAGGTAAAATCACCATAATGGAAATAGCATAGCTCTTTTCTTGCTTACATTGATCCCTGTATGAAAATATGAACTTCCATCACTGGGTTGTCAAGTGCTATTTTAATGCAGCCATCGCAAGGGATTTGGAGCACCATTTATATTTCCATCCCACGTTTCAAAGACACTATGTTGCATATCCTGTGCTCCATTTTGTCAGCCTCCCAGAGTTGCCTGTTGATTAGTTAACAAATAATAACATATATTATAGATCAAGTAAGTTATAATAGCTCTGAATGGAAGGGCTGCAGGTTAGCTATATCAGGTATATTCTGAAAATTTTAAATGATCTCAGTAAGCCGCAATGGTTTTACGTCGCTTGTGAAATGAGATAAAGTAAGATACAGGTATCCCTTGCTATCCGATTGGGATGCGTTCCTGAAAACCCGATCGTTCAGCGAAATATCGTAAAGCGAGGGTTAAATAACCGGATATGCTCCTAGACCGCCCAACCCCCATACACCCACTAGAACCTAGTCACCCAATGACCCAGAATTGCTACACCAACAATAACTGGAATTGGTACACTTACTTACAGGTACTCAATACTTTAATGAATCTATATTGCTGATAAGCAAGGCATAATAATGAATTACAGTGCTTATACAGACTCTGAACCACTGCCATTTGCAATGTTTAGGTAGAGTTCAGTTAGTGTTACGGTACGATATTGACGCACCAACCGGATATAATGATATGAGGCGCGTTTTGGCTTAAGCCAAACTCTCACAAAAACGCGCATATGATTAGGACCAAGACATCAGTTTCAGTTATGGCCACTAGATGGCACCACTTGAAACCAAAACACTGCAAATGGCTGTGCCACAGTTTAACCTTATAACCTTACATTAACCTTATGTCTAAGCATTGTAACCCATTATAATGCTTTACTAATTAGAATTATATAATCATAAAAGTATTGAGTATTTGTAAGTACAGTATGTGTGTATTGATTAGTTATAGTCATTGGGTGACCAGGTACTGGTATGGGGTACTGGTATTGTGTTTTGACAGGGAAATTTCAGTTGAAACTTCAACCTAATCTGTGAATAGGTAGGGTGGGTAGATTGATATGGATGGGATGGTCAATGGACGACAATCAGCAAATGTGGATGGCTGTACAAACAAATGCCTGGCGACATGCGCTGCGTGCCTTCGGGTGACCATATCAATTGCCGATCGTGTTAGCGAGTCACGGTTATCGTAAATCGAAACATGGGTAGTAATACAGAATGATCGTTGTAGCGAAATATCATAAACTGAGGAATTGAATAGCGAGGGAGACCTGTATATACTGGAGATTTTAGATGATCCTAATAGGGCCCAGTTGCTTTTTGTCAGCTGAAATAGTGGTAAGTTACAAAAGAAATGCATAACAGAAATCCCATCCAAGGCATGAAATCCACCATGGGCTACAACCCAATTATAAAACATGGTGGCTATATAATGGCATCAACACGGGTAAATAACATGGCTGTCACCGTCAACGAGGGTAACTCTACCAGCAAGGGGCTCCTCTGCTTTAGTTAAGGTACTTGCGGCAGCGTCGGGTCCCGCAGGTGCAGGGGATCTTGTCGTCCTCGATGGGGAACTTGTAGTCGTAAGTGAGCTCCTCCCCGCATAGGATCCTCCGCAGAGCGAAGATGATAATGTGCTTCTTGCCCAGGATATCCACCACACGGGAGTAACAGTTTGGCTGTAAGAGGGGAAGGAAGTAAGGACGATTATTAGAAAATTAATACATCAATCGATAAAATTAAAAATACTATAACCATCAGTAACCCCTTCCCGACAGGTACCGAAATTTACTTATTATGTATCCTGGGAGCGAGGCAAGTGGTTGTAAGCAGCGGAGGACCCCTTCATCCGTCATGTATCTTACAACCGTCTCTCACCTCACTGCAGCATTAAACATAGCGAAAACAACAACCGGCCAGGCAGAGTGGCGGGAATATTCAAAGGCTAGTCTCTGGGAGTTAAGCTTCATCAAATACAGTAATGTAATATGAAAACAGCTGAAATAAATATCAAGTTACTAGATTGTTTCAAAAGTGTTTAAAACAATCTTGTAATACTACTCACATCACAAGAGTGGTTGATGAACCTAGCAGCATTGCCATGCATGGTGGCATCAATCACGGTGTCATCGTCAATACGGAACATGTAGCACCCGATGCCTTTGGATTCATAATCCTTCTCTCTCATGTCACACAGGCTCGAACGAATAACCTAAAAAGAAAATGGATTGATTACAATAGGGCCTCAATGTAAGTATTGATCTAATCGTTAAACCAAACAATGCCGCTCAAGAAAATCCCACACACTCCACCTGGGTTTGAACCTTGGATCAAGTGATCAACAGGCAAATGTGCTAGCCACATGTGGTGTGGTGGCTAGCAATATTACTTGATCACTTGATCCAATGTTCATCCCAGGTGAGAAGTGTGGGATTCATCTAAATTTAGCAGAAAAGATCAGTAATAATTACTCTTTAAATAATGTTTAGCATAAGTCTCATCCGAGTCCCAATGTTCATACAAACGAACTTTCCAGCTAACATCTAAATAATTCTTGTTAGGATTAACCCTCTCACGACCATATGACGCAGAGGTTGCCAGATTAGCAATAAGAAATAGAGTTCTCTCACTCTTATAATTACCTCTCCAAAATTAGTTTGCTGCCCACAGCTAACTCAAAGACAACTGCAGAGGTTAAAGTAACTAAACTAAAGGTTTCTAAATACCCCTGATGGTAACAAAGGCTTTAACCCTTCCTACCCGGTCTGCCTTAGGTAAGGACAGCACGAAAGAAGGGCAAATACCCGGTATGCCTTATCTAAGGCATGAGCTTAATAGCCTAATTAAGCTTGGTCCGAACGCCGTGCGTACGACGTATGTCAACAAACCCAAGCGTTCGTCACCGCACCTCCGAAAACAAGAAGGAGAAGACTCCTCAATGTTATTGTTCTGACGTCATGACGAAATTAGTGTCTAAAAAGCCCCAATATTGGCTCCACTGAAATCGTCATCACAACTGAACCAGTTGACTTACAGAGCTCTACTCAATGCCAAAATACAGATTGAAAACCGCACTACGATTATAGAGGAGTGGGAATGTTCTAGCAGTGAAAATAAACATAAATACGGTAGCCTAGGCCTAGACGTTTTTCGGCCATATCGCCCGGGTAGGGGCGACCGTCATTGGGTAGGACAGCCCGGGTAGGAAGGGTTAAAGTATCCCTAATAGGCTTAAAATTGCGTCAAGAACGTGAGAGGGTTAAGGTGGTAGGCTATCACATTAGATACTGTATCATAAATTTTCAAAAGTTTAAATTATTTCAGCACCATTGCTGGGGTCTTTTGTACTGGTATCAGAAACTAGACTGAAGTTCAAGCAGCAGAAATATTTACAAAGTTTACTTCACAAGCTACCAGGCCAGTACTGATGATAAAAGTTGAGGGAAAATGTGCTCGCGTCATGCCATCCTTACAGAAAACATAGTCCAAGACTCACCTGTCCAGCATACTCAATGACCATCTCCCCCGAGTCTATGTCACGCTTGCAGAAGAGGCCACGACCATGGATGCTGGAGCGGAAGACGCCCACCGCCTCCCGGGCCGTCTCACGCAGGTGCCGGTAACGCATGGCCATCGGCAACTCCAGGCTCGTGGCACGTCTGGCAGAATCAACCAAGAGATTACATTTTGGTACAGGAAATCGACTCTAGTAGTCTTGTAACTTTCATCAAGGACCAGATCAAGTTAATCAACTCTGCGTAAGCAGAGTGGTAAAAAAATTGATACCGGGCTGATTTAAATGTGTTTTTTTTTAGGCCTTGGATTATATAAGGCTTCCCGCAGCGCAGCGGTAGGCCTTATATAAGTCTTGCTGCACTTGCTGGGTTAATTCCCTACAATCTCTCACTACACACAGCGATGGTGTATCTCTCACTTTTCTACCACTATTACCATAATCAGTGTTCTTCAGAGCTCTCTCAGTGTATACTTCCTCCCTTACGGAGAGTGGGTGGCACCCACCTTTCACCACATTCCCACCCCTATTCTGTCCAACTCTCTAGCCTAACCCAAGAGTGAACCCAATTTCCAAGTCTTCTATTCAACATGAAAACTCAGGAACTCTATCCCTCAATCTACCTTTCCCTCATTGCATGTCTTAAACTGCTTCAAGCTCTGTGTGTGCAGACATGTTGACTCTTGACATACCTTGAATTTGACTCTCTATCACTCTTTCAACTTTGGGGGAAGGGGGTGGGGGGGGGGGGGGGGAAATACTTGTTACAGGTAGCATTGTTTGTTGTCTTCTTCATACACATAGGGAAAAAAAAAAATCTCAATCCTTTTGTCTGCCTGAAGTACTTGCATAATAGTTAAGCATTTACTTCTACAATTATAATGGTGATGGGCTGGTCTATCAGAGTGAGACCTAAGCGATCTCTGCCATACCCATAGCTTACTCTGACTGTTCCTTTTACTTATATATTTTCTAGATCTCAAGTGACGGCGTCTCTTCCGTGGATTGACCTCCCAATCTACCAAGATTGGAAGCTAAAGCGTCACATTATTCCTTTGCCCCTCAACTTTCTCTTCATAATTGCTGAGGGGCACAGGGCCCTGGGTGGGGCTTTGGTTTCCCGGGCGTTTACGCACCCTCTCAGCTCCCCGCCATGGAGTGGCTTCGGTCACCCAGGCTTTATTGTGGTCGGCAGGGAGGGTTCTGTGGGGGCAATCGTTTATGGCCTTGGCCTTACTCGGGGCCTTGGGGCTGTTCGGCCAGGCAGCTTGGGGAACAAGAACAACAACAACAACAATTATTATATCTTCGATCATCCCTCCATCTTACACCAGTCTCCTAGTCTCATTCCTTTTCTAGACTCTGCCCTTCCATACCTGGTTGTAGAGAGCTGTATCTCCTCCTGATGTACCAGTGATCGCTCCGGCATTCTGCGGTGCTTGGAGGCCAGCCAGCTGAAGATATCGTACGGGGAGCGGGTCTTGAAGGGTTCTGTCCGAGCACAGCCAGTCGGGTTCTCTACCACTCCGCCTTCCTCTTGTGGCCGACGGTGGAACTACAATGACAGTTGCAAACATCATTTTCCTGTTTTGTAGGTGCTAAGACCAAAATCAATTTGCATATTATAGTATATCAATTTTGCTGTAGCCCCTACCATCAGATAATGATTTATTCGCTATCTATCTATCTATTGCCAGACGCCGTGATCCCCGAAGGGGTGGCCACGAACGAACCGTCCCCATGCACCTCTGTCCCCGGTCAGTCGATGCCCCTCCCCCCAACCAGCACCGCCTTCGTTCATATACTTCCTCACTCCATCCTTCCACCTCTCTTTCGGTCTACGTCTCCCTCTCTGTCCCTCCACCTCGCTCTCGTACACCCTCTTAGTCATTCTCTCGCTTTCCATACGTTCCATATGGCCAAACCATCTCAAGTTGTTCCTTTTCACACTTTCCAGCACATCTACCTCCACACTACACCTCCTTCTTACTTCCTCATTAGTCTGTCTATCCCTCCATGTAACTCCGCACGCACTTCTTAGGTAATTCATTTCCACTGCTCTCTCCACAGAGTCTCTCAACCAACGTCCATGCTTCGCTTCCGTAAGTCAGTGTCGGGATTACCACACTGTCATGCAAGGACTTCTTCACTTCCATACTGACCACCCTATTTCTTGTTACAGCTTTCAGCGTTCCTACAACCCTCTTCCCCTGTTGTACCCTCTCCCGCACTTCTTCATCCATAGTCCCATCTTTACTCAACACGCTGCCCAGATACTTAAAAGAGTTGACGATCTCCATAGCCTGACCGTTCAGCTTCACCTCACACTCTGTGACTTCACCCCTTTCGAAGACCATAACCTTGCTCTTCCCCGCATTTACCTTCAAATTCCGTTTTTCACACACTGTTCCAAACTCATTTACCAGACCCTGCAACTCCCATTCATTATCACTCAGAAAACATTAATATTATTGCTAGATAATTTTACTCAGGATTGGAAACTTCTAAAAGCCATCTCAAGAAATATTTTAACTTACATCTTGTTTCTAAGTTCAATAAAAATTATCTGGAGGTAGCTAGAATTTAAAAAAAAAAGTATCAAGGATTAGAAAATAAGTAAATATGATAATTTTACAACTGAGTATCTATCACTATTAAAGCCATAATGTTACTACAAATAAAATTAAATAAGTAACGGTACATACTAATAAACAAAAAATCAAAACCTGAGGCTGCAGTCTTACTTCTGTGATGATGATGCAGTTTTTACCACCATACACTCCCTGCTGAATAGCAAGGCTAGGGTGGGTGCCCTGATGAATCAGGGACTTAGTGAATAGTTGCCACAGATTGCTAGACCGCACCGTTCACCAACAGCACTGACATCTACCAATAACTCACTGGCTGGCCCGAGGCTCGAACCGTCAACCTCACGGTTAGCAGGCGAACGCTCTACCAATCGAGCTACGGCCTGTATTCTAACTTTATGTTTCACTATCCTAACAAGAACAAGAAATATACAAATCACATGAATTTGTAATTACTTCTCCATAATTCTCTCTCATTATCAAGTTCTATATAACTTTACAAGTAACCCCTTCAATCAGATGATTCAACTTATGCATCCTTTATACTCCAGACAGAGGATTTTACTAAACTTAAGAAAAGCCTCTAGCAATAAGAAGGCTAAACAATATCTAAATAAACCTTTTAACTCTGACTGGTCCTTCCTAAGTTGAATAATAATTGTCTGGAGGTAGTCAAAGTGAAACATAATTTGGCATTATTTAATTGCATGGGTAACCAAATATAAATACAAATCCCACTGACCTGGAAAGAATACTTATGACAGTCCTTAGCCCCCGGGAGCTGTTCAAGGAGGTACTGTACTGCATTGTGAGTCAGTCCAAGCATGTGAAGCCCGGACATGGTTCCTCCGCCCGGTCCCGCCTGCTGTATGTTGCTGGGCATCTTGGTGTCAACCCGCATGCTGGCTCGGGCCGCTGTCACTGCGTCAAACACCTTCTGCCACACTTCAGATATGTGGTGCGACTCCACGCGGAACCCATCTTCGGAACTCAGCTCGAAAACCATGTACGGCTCGTTGTTGCAGGTTTTGGGCTTGTCAAACATGGAGGGATCATCAGAGGGGTTGATGACGGGGTTGATCGAAAGGTTAGGTACTTGTTCATTGACAAACAGATCGCTGATGGTGTCCTTATTGACGATGATCAGATCCTTCTCAGTGTCGTGGTTCTTGGCTTTCTTTCGCTTTGGACCCACGGACACTTTGGCCTTAATCCTCAATTCCTTGACTTCCGGAGCAGGCAGAGGTGTGGTGGGGCCAGATATGGGAAGTACATTAAAGCCTGAACTCAGGGTTGTATCCTTCCTCAAGACCAGCTTGTAAGACTGTGTTTCCATCCTGTCTTCTTTTTCCTCATTCTCTGCTCCGGTGGCTTCATTATCGGTGTCAGATTCTGTGTCCGAAACGAGAGTCTGGGTTCCTTCCTGATCCTGAAGGAACTCTTGGCCTTCCACTTGGCTACCATTGTCTACTATTAGTATTTCTTGTCTCTGCTTCTGTCTTTCCAACTGCTTTTCTCTCATGGCATCTCGATAGCTGTATGTGGGCCGAGGTCTGACAGTGGCAACCTTGGGGGCGGACTGGGTGGAAGTGAGCTTAGTAGAGGATGTGGAGTTAGAGAGAGAGACAGTGGAGGAGGAGGTTATGATGGCCGGAGCAACAGTGGCCACAGTCCTCACACTTCCCACTAGTGGCCGGTCAGCAAATGGAAGCCGTGAATGGGCCTGGGCATCCAATACGCAGGTGTCTTGAGAGGCCATGGTCTGAACTGACTGGGGTCGTACCACCTGGGGTGCCACAGAAGCCTGAGGTCGGAAGCGAGGGGTTGGGACGGACATGGGCCCAGCAAAACAAGGCGTGGTTGACAGTTGTATATCTGTTGTTCCAAAGCCAGAGGAGGTGAAGGTGCCCTGAGAAGTGTACAGAGGCTTCACACAACCGTCAGGTAAGGATATCTCTTGTGACATGCTGGGTGAAGGCATCTGTTGATGTTGGAGATTCATGTGACTACTCTGAAAGTCACGGTAGGACAGGCAAGGTGCTGCCATCTGTCCACTTGTTACCCGAGACAATGACATCTGGGTCGGCTGGGAAGACATTCCAGGCTGACTATACTGCATCAGAGGTGTCACTGATGGCTCTGGCTGGTGCATCAGCTGTGTCGGCTGCTGCTGTTGAGGTGTTGGCTGCTGCTGCTGTTGATGCTGATGCTGTTGCTGTTGTTGTTGTTGTGTTAAGTATTGTACTGGTTGCATTCCAGGCACCATAGTAGGCTGGTTTATCAGAAGAGCTTCAGGTGAAGTGAAGGAATAAGTGATGTTGGTGTTAACTACTTGAGGCACCACTACAGAACTCTGCTGTGGCGTCATGACCAGCTGTGGCTGCGGCATCACAACAGGAGCAGCTGGATAAGTCACTAAGCCACCACCACCAGGACCCATCTCACCATCCCTGAAGCTGCCCACATACTGCAGAGTGTATCCCTGGGGCACTGCCACGGAGGGGGCCGACACCATAGTCAGAACCTGTGGATTTACCTGCGGACTGACTTGTGGGGCCACCTGAGTCACCTGGGGAGACACCTGGATGGCAGGGCTGAGGTGAGTCACTGGAGATGTCAGCTGGGCTGGAGCTGGGTATTGGGCTGACTGACCACTGAACTGTTGGAACTGAGGTGCTCCTTGAGTCAATAATTGGCCAGAGTTATTGGCCATAGGATGCATTGTTACTTGAATAGGAGCTGTGGCAGTAGGAGGTGGAAGAGATATACCCTGTGTAGCCCCTTGGTAGTGCTCTGGTGTGGGCATGTGAGGGGCCGCCCGCCGGTACTGGAAGCCACGGTTGCCTCTCATAAGTCGGATATTGGTGTAGCGGCGAGGGCTGGCATTCTTCTTAATGATAGGATTATACTTAATTGGTGAAACTGGTGGCGGGACAAAGACGTCAGCCCCGGGAGGCGTATGACCCTGAACCACATGTAGCAACTCCACATCCTCCCCAGTAACTCCGCTCTTCTTGATGGCCGTTCTGACTTGACGGTGAACCCCAGGCTGGCGAGGTAGAGAGGCATCCAGTCGCTGCTTTTTCACCGCCGGTTCCTCCCCCTCCCCTCTTCCCCCATCACTCGGCGGAAGATTCTGAACATCTGGCCGGCATTCAACAATGCGATGGAGCGGGTTGGTTGGCACATTCTGCTCTATATTGGACACCAGGTTCCCGATCATGGAGATTTCATGACCGGCCATGGGGTGCATGGGATACTGAGCTGAGGATACTTGTGGCATGGGAGCTGGATATTCTACTCTGGGCATATCCAACACACCAGTGGCAGTACTTTGCATTCCAGCTAGCATTACTTCGGACTCCTCCTCTTGTTCATCTTCATCTTCATCTTCATCTTCATCTCCATCATCTCCATCATCTTCATCATCTGCATCCATTTTGTTATAGAGAGGCTCAGCCAGGTGTTCATCTTTACTCTCATACTCTGAAGGGACCTCCTCTTCGTACTCTTCTTCCTCGGACGTGCTGGAGCTGTCCACTTCGAAGGTGCACGTCTCTATGTGCTTCTCATAACTCTCCTTGGTTCTGGAAAGGAAATTTATGTGTTAAAGCAAAGACCAGCTAAGGAGTTTCTTATTATTCAGAGAAAGAAAGAGATTATTATGAATTAACTACTATACTGATGATTATCAAAATCCACTTTAGTGTAAGCTGTTCCCATTTTCCCATTAACCCCCTCCGTCACATATGACGCTACGGCGTCATATGACGGTTCCGCCCAAAACTATCATATGACGCTACTGCGTCATATGAACCTAGGGAAATAGCTCAATAATAAGTTATATGACGCTTCTGCGTCATTTTGAGCTCGGTAAGTTAGGTAA
This sequence comes from Paralithodes platypus, assembly GCA_032716605.1. Lineage (NCBI taxonomy): Eukaryota > Metazoa > Arthropoda > Malacostraca > Decapoda > Lithodidae > Paralithodes > Paralithodes platypus. The sequence continues at coordinate 19,331,825 of CM064504.1, forward strand.
GTTAGATCATAATCTGTCGATTGATGGCAACCCAAAAAATTCCTCCGACTCCTAACGGTCCCTCAGTGTGAGAAAGACTGTGTGGGGGAAATACCGGGCGGTCTGCCAACCCGTAAGTAAGTTAATATATCCTGTCTGAGGGGGTTAAACTGCATATACAATACAGTATATCAATCATTCAGCTAAAACACCTAGGTCCTAATGCCCTTCAAGCCTTAACAGACATCTTCAACGACTCCTACATACATACAAACATAACATTTTAAGACCGAGTGCTCCACACATACGTGCAGTTTCAGTCTCTTGTCCTAATGGCGGCGTTCCAGGCATTTGCTCATCCATTCTCTCCACATGTCCATACCATCCCAGTCTACTTGTACGTATCTCCTCGCTAATACTCTTTATACCTAAACGTCTCAGCTCATTTGTTGTTCTATCCTGCAGAATTCTCATTCTCATTACGTTCCATTCTGTTGACATCCTCTACTTTAACGGCCCATGTTTCTGAGGCATACGTCATTGCACTTCTAACACATGAGGTATACACCTTTCCTTTCAGGGGGAGAGGCATTCTTTTCATGGTCAGAATTGGTAGCAGTTCTCTGAACTTCCCCCAGCCACATCTAATTCTAGCGACAGTGGCAGCCTCAGCCCCACCACCAGCAGAGATGGTATATCCTAGGTAACAAAACTTGTCCACCAGCTCCAATGACTCATTTCCAAAATTCACAGCCACAGGATCATCATTTAACACAAGCTCGCCTTTGCATACTACGCACTTACATTTCTCAATTTCTGACTTATCCTTCGGCAGGGGTCCTTTCATTCTACTAAAGCGCTTACTCCCATGGTGCACCCAACATCGACAGATGCTACATCAAATCGAGTTAGCGCACACACCCTTTCCACACACTGCACATGGTTATGCACCGCTCTTTTCCACATGGCCTCGTCTCAATCTACAATGCATAACCTTGGTTTTGTTAATATTGACTCTTAAACCCTTGCTCGCCATGCCCTCTCTCCATCTTCTGAATTTGGCCTCAGCATCTTGCACATTGTCAGCTATTAGGACTAAATCGTCTGTATAAAACAGTTCCCACGGGAGTCCGGATCTAAAATCTCTAGACAGTGCCTCCAGGACCATAATAAAGAGGATAACACTGAACCCTGATGAACTCCAACACAGACTGTGAACTCCTCACTCAGTACACCTTTCACCCTCACCACACTTCGCAAATCCTCATACATCTTCATTATCACACGCACCAGCCACTCTTCCACACCAAGTTTCCTCTTAGCCCACTGCACAACATTTCTAGGCATCCTGTCAAAGGCCTTCTCCAGGTCTACAAACACAAAGTAAAGATCCCTGCCTTTTAGTAAGTATCTTTCCTGTATCTGCCTGACTATGAAGATAGCATCGGTTATACCACGTCCTGGCATAAAACCAAACTGCATATCATCAATGGAGATGCTTAGCCTGATCGAACCCTCAAAGACTCTCTCACAGACCTTCATGATTTGGTCAAGCATTTTCAGGCCCCTATAATTACCTCTATCTAGCGCATCCCCTTTTCCTTTGTATATATTTACTATTACACTTTTGTGCCAATCCTCGGGGATTTTCTTATCTTTAATAATGGTGTTTATCAACTCAGTGACTAAGCTGACACCAGTCTCCCCTGAGGCTTTTATCATCTCAGCGACAATGTCAGAGCACCCTGGAGCTTTACCGTCCTTCATTTTATTGATTGCGTCGCTCACTACAGCTGGTGCTATCAAAGGAGGGGGTCCAGATATTGGTTTTTCGATACTAAGCTGTTCCTTATCCCATTCAAACTCTACATTTAGCAATCGTTCATAGTGCGCCTTCCATGCTTCTCTGATTTAATTTTCTGCATACACAATCTTCCCAATATCGTTTCTAACACACTGTTCACCTATAATATCCCTACTGTTATTTTTAATTTGCCTAGCTAGGTTGAAGGTCCCATTGGGATTGTCAGTGTTACAGACTTGTTCGAGGACCAGGTCCTTAATGCCTTTTTCAGCATTGTAAATACCCTTTTGGCAGTTCGTTTAGCTGCCTGGTATTCCTCCTTGCTGCCTCCCTTCTTCCATGCTTTGAAGCATCTTCTTTTCTCTTTCACAGCATGTTCTACCTCATCGTTCCACCACTAGGAGGTCTTATTCCTGGGGTGACCCTTTATTTCCCAGACTTTGTCAGTAGCAACGAGAAGGCTATGCTTAAGGAAATTCCATTGACTGTTTACATCGCTAGGCCTAGCTTCCTTATTTCTATTAATTTCCTCCAGTTCACTATGAAACCTATCCCTAACTTCCTTGTTCTTCAGCAGCCACACTCTCCTTTTGGGCATGTATACCTTCTTGCGAATGAGGAAGTAAGAAGGAGGTGTGGTGTGGAGGTACATGTGCTGGAAAGTGTGAAAAGGAACACCTTGAGATGGTTCGGCCATATGGAAAGTATGGGAAGCGAGAGAATGACTAAGAGTGTGTACGAGAGCGAGGTGGAAGGACAAAGAGGTAAACCGAAGGAGAGGTGGAAGGATGGAGTGAGGAAGTATATGGATGAAGGCAGTGCTGGTTGGGAGGAGGGGCGTCGACTGACTGGGGACAGAGGTGCATGGGGGCGGTTCGTTCGTGGCCACCTCTTCGGGGATCACGGCGTCAGGCAATAGATAGATAGATAGACCTTCTTGCACTTAGGATCTTTGTAGAAGTTCATGTCGCACACAAGTAGCTTATGCTGGGGGATACATTCTTCACTCGGGATGACCTTTACATCCCGAACCAGTTTCCAGTCTTTCCTGTTAACCAAGAAGTAATCTATCTGGCTACTGGAGACCAAAGAGTTATATGTGACCACATGGCTCTGTCTTTTCTTGAACTTTGTGTTACACACAACCATGTTGAGTGCAACGCAGGACTCCAGTATATATTCGCCTTCCAGATTCCTCCTTCCGTAACCATTTCCTCCATGTAATCCTTCGTATCCATCTGCAGATGCTTCCATGTGACCATTCAGGTCCCCTCCCAGGATTGTTATTTCATTCTCCGAGAGGCCTGAAATGACACTGACGGTGTCATTCCAGAAGTCCTCTTTTATCTCTTTCTGTAGGCCAGCCTGTGGGACATATGCAGATATCACATTCAGAATTCTTTCACCAACTTTGAACTTTAAAACAATCAGCTTTCACTAACTCGTAATCTGAAGCACACTTTCCGCCCACTCTTCAGCCACCAGAACACCCACTCCTCCTTTCGCTTTATCAGTCTCAACCCCCTTCCAGTAGATCCTATATCTTTTCTTTCTTCCAATAATCCACTGTACCCCATACCCTTTCCAGAGTGTTTCCTGGGCACAGCAGACGTCCACTCGCCTCCTCTCACACATCTCAGCCACTTCATTTGCACGCAGATTCAAACTACCAACATTCACACTAGCAAGTCTGAGACTGTCGGGGGCATTTGTCCTGGCTCCACAACACCATACCAAGCATCTGGAAACATGCCACCATCATTCCCATCCTCAACCCCGATAAACCTCCCAGCCAGCCATCCTGCTACAGACCCATCTCCCTTCTACCCACCATCTCCAAAGTACTTGAAAACCTCATCCTCTAAAGAATCGACCAAGACATCCCCTCACAATTTCCTAAAATGGCTTTTAGCCTAAACACTCCACCACAACACTACACACCATATTAACTCAACATGTGAAAGGTAGAAAGTCTGGAGTAGATGAGTCAGAGCAAAAGAGGAAAGAGGAGCTGAGAGGGTTTATAAAAGAATGGAGAGAAGTGTTGTTGTTGTTCCCCAGGCTGTCTGGCTGAACAGCCCCAAGGTCTCGAGCAAGGCCAAGGCCATAAACGAGCGCCCCCACAAAACCCTCCCTGCTTACCACTAACAAAGCCCGGGTGACCGAAGCCACTCCAAGGCAGGGAGCTAAGGAGGGTGCGGAAACGCCCAGGAAACCAAAGCCCCACCCAAGGCCCTGTGCCCCTCAGCAATTATGAAGGGGAAAGTTAAGGGGCAAGGGAAAATGTGACGCTTTGGCTCCCAATCTGCCAACTTCTAGGTTGGCAGTAGGGAGGTCAATCCACGGAAAAGACGCCGTCACTTGAGATCTAGAAGATATATAAGTAAAAGGAACAGTCAGAGTAAGCTATGGGTATGGCAGAGATCGCTCAGCTCTCACTCTGATAGACCAGCCCATCACCACATAACTAGAACCCAATCCTCTCAGCAACAGCTAGGAAAGGCCCTAGAAATCCGCCTTTGGCGGGGGGATAGCTCCCCTATTTCAACTCCTTTCGGGGTTGGGCACCCGCGAAGTGTTGTTGTTGTTGTTGTTGTTGTTCCCTAAGCTGCCTGGCCGAACAGCCCCGAGTCCCTGAGGAAGGCCATGGCCACGATCGGGCTTTCCCACAGAGCTCTCATTGAGTGTAGATTGTGTTGTTAGCGTAAGTGGTTGTGAAATGCAGTCTTCTATGATGTGTTTAATGGTATGGGGTACTGTGTTACATCCCGGGCAGGCGTCGACAACGGAGTCATCCAGTCTCTTCTGATAGCTCAGGAGAGCTGGATGGTGTCCGCATCTCAGCCTGGCCAGGTGGACTCTGTCCTCGCGAGGAAGGGAGGATTCGGAAGGATGGATTTCGGGAGGTCGTGCATGCAGCTGCGTGTTGTCTGTGAGTGAGTGGATGGATCGGTGAGAGATATGAGTATGGATGTGCTTCTGGAAGTTGGTTCGGGGTGGGCAGGTAGGGAGAGAGGACAATAATTGTGTGTGATACCGTGTGCTGGGTGTTGTTTTGATATTTCTTGGTGTCTGTGGGTGTGTTGCCATGTAGTTTAGTGGGTGGTCTTGGTTCGTGGAGGCTCCTGCCAGGAATTGAGTGCCTCTCATGTCCAGATGGTCTTTGACTTCGAGGATTTTGGTTTCTTGATGTAGGTGATCTGTGGGTGCAGTAGCTGTGCAGCCTGTAATGATCTTCAGGGCTTTGTTTTGAATAGTCTGTAAGGTCTTATGATGTGTTTCAGCTAGGTTAGAAGCCCAGGCTGGGCTTGCGTATTCCATCACTGATCTTATGTATTGTTTATATACTGTGGTGGTAGTTTCTTTGTTGTGTCCAAATTTTGTGTGAGCAAGTGACCTGAGGGCGTTAAGTCTGGGTGTCAGTTTCTTTTTAATGTTTGTGGTGTGCTGTTTGAATGTCATATGAGTATCATATGTTACTCCTAGGATTTTGGGTGTGTGTGTATGTATTAGGGGTGTGTTGTTTATGGTGATTTGAGGGATGTATTCGTGTTCTCCTGTCCAACTTGTGAGCAGGGTTGCGGTGGATTTGGCTGGGGCTAGATTAAGTCTGTTTGTAGTGCACCAGCCATGTAGTGTGTTGAGATAGGGTTGAAGGAGATCTGTTGCTCTTTTTGGGTCATGGTGTGTGCATGTGAGTGTTATGTCATCTGCATAGGAGGCTAAGTTTATTTGGGGCGTATTAGGTGTAGTTATATCGTGCATGTACAGATTGAAGAGTGCGGGCGATAGGACGGATCCTTGTGGGACTCCGTTTGGAAAGTTTCTGATTTTAGATGACTGACCGGCAAAAGATACGTGTGCACATCTGCCTGCTAGGAAGTTGGCCAGCCACCTTTTTGTGTTGTTGTGCATGTTTGTGTTGTAGATTTTGTTTGTTAGGTTGTGGCGGGGGATGGCATCGAAGGCTTTACTAATGTCGAGTGTGGCTAATAGTGATCTGTGTGGTGGTCTAGCTGAGTTGATGCCGTCGAAAGCTCTTTGTGTAAGGTCTGTGAGAAGAGTGTTTGTGGAGTGCAGTGGCCTAAAGCCATGTTGTGTTGGAGCTAGGGGTAGGTCAGGTTAATTAGTTGTAATACTAGGCGTTCCATGACTTTGGAGGGGAGCAAAGGAGTGTGATGGGGCGGTGCGAGGAGGGTAGCGTGGGGTCTTTGTTGGGTTTGGGGAATGTGATGATGATACCATGCTTCCAAATGTCTGGTATTGTGTTGTGTGAATAGTTGTAGTTTGATATGTTAGTGAGTGCTTGTATGCCTTGTGGTCCCAGGTGTCTGAGGTGTATGTTGCTTATGTTGTCTAGGCCACAGGCGGGTGAGTGCTTGAGATTGTTGATGATATGCTTTGTCTGGTGATTGGTGAAGGGTGTATAGTCAGGGTCTGTGGGGAATTGTCTCTTACGTCGGATGACACGTCGGTCGTCTTTGTGAGGTTTTAGGTGGCTGACATGTGAGAAGTGATTGATGAGAGTGTTTGCTTGTTATTTACATGAAGGAGTAGAGTCTGTTGTTGTGATTGCAGCATGTGATTGTGTTGTGTTGCTGTTGGAAAGTGTGATGCTGTTTAGTGTTTTGTAGAGTTTTTTGGGGTTTGTTTTGTGATCAAGTGTTTGTAGGAAGTTATTCCAATTTAGTTTTTGTTGTTCTTGTATTTTGTTGTTAGTTTGGGTGTTGAGTGCTTGAATGTGTTGTGTGATGTCTTGTGTGTGGGGTGCTGGGGAGTGTTTCAGTATGTCGCGTTGTCTGATGAGGTTTTGAATTTGTGGTGTGAAGTTGGGGTTGTGTCTTTTTCGGTTACCTCTTGGAATGTGTTTCTTGTCAGCGTTTTGGATAGTTTTATTGAGTATGTGTACAGCATTGTTGATGTTAGTGATGGGTGTACTGTTTAGAGTTGTGAAGTGTTGTTCTGTCTCATTTGTGAATGCTTCCCAGTTAGCTCTTTTATAATTGGTGTATGTGTGTTTGTGGCTAGCTGGGGTGAGTCTGGTTTTGGTGGTGATAATGATCGGGAGGTGGTCAGAGCCTAAGGTTCTGACCACCCTCCAGGATGGTGTGGGGGCGAGTTCTGGGGAGCAAAAGGTGATGTCTGGAGATGATGGGTTATACAGGGCTTGGTGAGGAATATGGGTATGTTGATTGATGTCGTTAAGGATGATGAGGTTATCGGTTTGGTTTTGTAGTACCAGCCCTCTGTCTGTGTCGGGGTTGTCGACAAACCAGGCCGACGTCTTGGCGTTGAAGTCGCCACCCAGGATGATGTGTGGGGTGTGTGGGGTGTTTGTGATGTGTTGTAAGTGTGGTCTGTATTCATTTGGTACTGTAGGGGATGTTTGGGGAGGGATGTATGTGTTTATGATGGTTATGTTGGAGTTGTTGCCAGTGCGTATTTTAATTGACTGTATTTCTGTTGTGTTATCATTTGGGGGGAGGAGGGATTTGGTTTGTACACTGGTTACTATGTATGATATTTCTTTGTGTACCAGGGTGATGAGTCCACCGCCCCCGCCCCCGCCGACAGCCCGGTCTTGTCTGATGGTGGTGAAATTATGAAATGTGGGTGTTTTTTGTGTTGTGCGGAGTTTTGTTTCTTGTAAGATGGCAATGTGTATGTTGTGTTGTTTGATGAAGTGTGAGAGTTCGTGTTTCTTTGTGTTGATGCCATCTATGTTCAGTTGAAGAATGTTAATGTTATGTGCACGATGTATGTTGGGTGCTGCTGCACGAGGATGGGGTGGGGGTGGGGGTGAGGGAGGGGCTGGGGGTTGGGATGGGTGAGGTGGGGGTGGCGATTGGGGAGGAGGAGATGGGGGTTGGAATGGATTAGGATGGGGCGGGGTGTGTGTTGAGTTGAGGATGTGGATGGTATGGGAAGGTTAGGTGGGTTAGGGAGGAGAGGTGGACGGGTTTTAGGGGGGGGAGTGGATGATATGGGAAGGTTAGGTGGGTTGGGGAGGAGAGGTGGACGGGTTTTAGGTGAGGTATTTGACTGGGAGAGGGAGGGGCATGAGGAACAGGTCCAGGTGTTTGTGTAGTGTTTCTTGGAGGCAAGTGTTGTGCAGGTGAAGTGGGTCCAGTTCCCGCATGAATTGCAGAGAACTGAACCCTTAGTATGGCGACTCGAAGTGATGGGTTTTGAGCAAGTTGGACATATGTATGTGTACGTGGGTCCTGGGTTGCTCTCAATGTCTCCGGCTAGAAGAAGTCTTCGAGAAATGACAGCCAGAGAGTCATTTCTCGGTGTAGGAAAAACTGTGTGATGTGTGTGTGGTGTGAGAGGTGTGGAAATTCCCGGCGCGACCGAAGCCGCTCCAAGGACCTGTGCCCCCAGGGAGGGGGCAGGGGATGGTTGTGACGGTTTGGCTCCCGAAACTGCTCCCCGCGGCCGGCATCCGGTTTTCCTCCACTGGTCGTTGATTTTGTCTTCGGCCGTGGAGGGTCGGCAGCCATCCGCGGCTGGCAGCCTCGGGAGGTGGCCCCACGGCGTAGACGCCGCCACATCAGGACCATCAGAAGTGTTATCAAGGTTAATGTGGGCTTGAATGTGGTTTAAGGGTGAAAGGTGGGTATTTGTGATTGCATATGGGCCAGAAAGTGAAAGGACGGTAGAGGAGATGAAGGGTTTTTGGGAAGATATGAGGGATTGTCTACGACAGTTTGAGGATAATGAAAATGTGGTAGTGTTAGGGGAACTGCATGCTAGGGTAGGCAATGAATCTGTTTAGGGAGTGATAGATAGTTTTGGTGTGGATGGTATAACCGAGAGTGGAGAAAGAATGACTGATATATTTGGAGAGTGTAGAATAAGTGTAGATAATACATTCTTAAAAAAAAAAGAGACATACTGTATACATAAGTATACATGGCATAGACTTGTGAAGGGAGAGATTGTAGAGAAGTCGTTAATGGATTATGTGTTACTGACAAGGGCAAGAATGTGTAGACTGCTGGATGTGAATGTGCTGAGAAGTGAGGCTGAGGATATGCCTGATCATTATCTTGAGGAGGGAAAGCTGAGAGTGAGGAGTTAAAGGAGAATGCGAGACATGCGAGAATTAATACAAAATTAAAATTAAAATGTAGAACTTGCAAACTAAAGAAACCAAAACTTGTACAAAGACAATATAAAGGCAAAATAACTGATCAAAATCGCTATGTGGAAATAACGCTAACTAAAATAAAAAATTATGAAATAAAAGAACACAATCCACCACATAGGGTGTACATTGCTACATGAGCAAGTTAATCTGTTTCCCAAGCAAACTAATCAAATATTGAGTTAGAGAAAAGTACCAAAGAGAGGCTAAATGAGAAATGGATGGAAGTGAGAGAGATGGATCATGGAAGAGAGAAATAGTAGATGAATGGCAACAGTTTAAGGAAGGCGTGAAAGACAGTGGTTTGAGAGGGTTTTACAGGATGGAAGTGTTGAGGTATGGGAGAGGTACAAGGAGGGAGGTGAAACGGAAGATTAGAGAAGCAAAGAAAAGTGCAAATGAAAAGTTGGGTCAAATATGGAGCGAGAATTTTGAGGAACGTAAAATCTTCTGGAAGGAGGTAAATAGAGTAATGAAAGGAGAACAAAAGAGGGAACAGTCGGTGAAAGATGCAAAAGGAGTTACTAGTGGAAGGTGCGCAAGTGAGGAAAAGAATGTTGAGTATTTTTTCAAAATGTAAGAAGTGATGTAAGAAGAGAGGAAGTGATTGAAGCAGCGACTGATGGAGGTAAGTTAACCAGGCCACCCAGGTGGGAGGGAATGAATGAAAGGATTGAGAAGAATGAGGTGAAAGAAGCAGTGAGCCAAATGAGAGTGGGTAAAGCACAAATTATGGATGGTATTTCTGTGGAGTGTATTAAGAAGGGTGGATATGTGATAATAGATTGGCTGGTGAGACTATTCAATGTTTGCTTTGTTGTATCAATTGTACCATTAGACTGGAGGAGTGCATGTATTGTGCCATTGTACAAGGGGAAGGGAGACCAGCAGGAGTGTTCAAGTTATAGAGGTATTAGTTAATTATCAGTTGTTGGAAAGCTGCATGGCAGGGTGTTGATAGAGAGGGTAATAAAGGGTACAGAAGGTGCAATAGGAGAAGAGCTATGCAGTTTTAGGATAATAAAGGGTACAGAAGGTGCAATAAGAGAAGAGCAATGCAGTTTTAGGAAGGGAAGGTGTGTAGATGAGATTTTTGCAGTAAGACAGCTGTGCAAAATGTATTTACAGATAAGTAAGGAGGTTGTTTCGGCTTTCATGGATTTGGAGAAAGTGTATGATCGTGTGGATAGAGAAGCAATGTGGAAGGTCCTAAGGATTTACGAAATTGGAAAAAAATTGTTAAGAGCAGTCAGGAGTTTTCATGAAGAGAGCAGAGCGTGTGTTAGAATAGGGAATGAGTTGAGTGAATGGTTTGAGGTATATGTAGGTCTACGACAGGGTTGTGTGATGTCACAGTGGTTGTTTAATGTGTATATCGATGGTGTGGTGAGGAAGGCAAAACGAGATCTATGGATAGAGGATTGGGTTTAAAAGAATAAAATGGTGATGATTGCGAGTTGAATCAGATGCTGTTTGCTGATGACACAGCACTGGTGGTGGATTCTGTGGAGAAGCTGCAGCAAGTAGTAAAAGAGTTTGGCGTGGTATATGGGAAGAGGAAGCTGAGGGTGAATGTTATTAAAAGTACAGTAAAATGATGGTGTGTAATAAAGATGCTAGTAGGGTTAATCTAAATGTACGACTGGATGGGAAAATACTGGAACAAGTGGAGTTATAAATATTTAGGAGGAATGATAAGCAGGGACGCAGGTATGGAAATGGAGGTTAAACAGAGAGTATGTGAAGGAAGGAAAGTTTTCAGAGCAATGGGAAGTATATGGAAGGTGAAAAATCTCGGAATGAAAGCTAAAAGTGCAAGGGATAGTTGTACCAACAATGTTGTATGGGGCTGAGACATGGGCTCTGAAAGCAAAGGAGAAAAGAAAGCTGGATGTGATGGAGATGAGCTGCTTGATGAGTATGTGTGGAGTGACTCGTAGAGACAGATTAAGGAATGAAGAGATACGTAGGAGAGTGGGACAGCAGGAACCTTTGTCAGCCAGAGTGGACAGAAGAGTGCTGTGCTGGTATGGACATGATGAGCGAATGGAAGATGAAAGGCTTACAAAAAGAATATGTGAGTCAGTTACAAGGGGAGGTAGAGGGGTGGGAAGACCTCCATTGAGATGGAGAGAATATGTAGCACAAGCATTGGAAGATAGATAAATTACTATAGATCAGGCAAGAGATGTGGTAATAAATAGGAATGAATGGAGAATGCTTGTGAATAGATGAGTGATATCGCGGTCATTTGGGAGAGGGGGTTGGGCGCCAGTTGGACTAGATAATAGTCCGTCAGGCGCCTGGCCTGGGGAGCCGGTATATATGAAGGGTCATGCCTGGATGCGAGGTGGGCGGGCTTGTGGTGGTAAAGCTTCGCTGCGTGCTTGCCTGCTGAGACCGGAACCTCTCCGGGAGGTCTGGGACCTGGGAATTTTTTGCTGGGAACCCCAAATGGGCCAGGGTCTCAGGGTCTTCTAGGCAACCTAGATGTGTGTGAATCTGTACTTTGTTTTGTGTTGTGTTGTGTTGTGTTGTCCCTGTTCGGGCTCTGTCTCGAGTCGGCCACCCCCAGCTATGGGGTATGTGCCTGAGTATATACAAAGGAGTACAAAGGAAATCAAGTAACAACAGATCTAGTGACCCTTCTAGGTTGCTTGTCCTCCAAAACACTGAGGATCAAGTGTCCAAACAGTGGTTTAGAGTGGGTAAGGGAACATTGGAAAGGGAATTACTGCCCTGGAACTAATGTCCGTGGCAGGATTAGGAAGTTAGTAGAGGACAGATGGGTTAGTAACTGAGGGGGGGATAAAATAAAGTTATTCATTTACAAACGCAGTCAGTCGCGGGTTTGATGCGAGATATTTGTCTAGGCGGAGTTTAAATTAATCAACGGTGATGCAGTCTATAACGTTTCGGGGAAGCCCATTCCACAAGTTGACAACTCGATTGAAGAAGAAATTCTTAGATTTGTGCGAGTTAAAAGATTTACCAATAATTTTGCAACCGTTTCCCCGCGTGTAATTAGATTGGTCGATAGTGAAGTACTTACTACAGTTCATATTGTCGATGCCTTTGATGATTTTGAACACTTGAATTAAGTCACCTCTTAATCTGCGCTGGGTTAAAGGAAATAGATTTAATTCTCTAAGACGCTCTTCGTATGGTTTGTTCTTTAGGCTAGGTATCATTTTGGTAACTCTACGTTGAACTCGTTCTAGCTTGTTTATATCTTTTTGGTAATAAGGGCACCAGGATTGAACGCAGTATTCCAGAAGAGGGCGGACTAAGAAATTGTAAAGGGTTAGGATAACTTCTTTGGATTTATGCTCAAATGATCTGCCTATAAAGCCAATTATTTTGTTTGCCTTCTTAACAACTTCTGAACATTGTTGACTCGGTTTTAGGTTACTCGATAGTGTTACTCCCAGATCGGTTTCTCTGTTTACATTCTTAAGCTGAGTGCCATTCATCGAATAGTTTGCTTTCTCATTTAGGTATCCGATATGTAGTACTTTACATTTATCCGCATTGAAACTAATTTGCCAAATTTGGGCCCAACATGACAATTTATCTAGATTGTGTTGCATATCGTCAACTTGTTCTTTTGAGAGTACGCTATTTGCAATTTTTGTATCGTCAGAAAATTTTGAGATTGTACAGGTGAGACCCTCATCTATGTCGTTGATGTAAATTAGAAAGAGAATTGGTCCTAGTACCGATCCCTGGGGTACCCCGTTACTTACATTGGTCCATTTAGATGCCTTACCGTTTATGACTACTCTTTGCTTTCTGTTGCTGAGCCAATTTTCTATCCATTTCAACACATCTTGTATTCCATGCGCTTTTAGTTTTAGCAGTAAACGTTTGTGGGGAACTTTGTCAAAGGCCTTTTGAAAATCAAGGTATATAATATCTACAGCTTTACTCTCATCGTAGAGGTTGAGGATATCGTGGAAGAAGTCTAAGAGGTTTGTTAAACAGGAACGTTTTTTACGAAAGCCGTGTTCAGTATCTTTAAGTATGTTATTTTCCTCTAAGTGATTTACGAGTCTGTCTCGTATGACCGTTTCTAGCATTTTACATACAACTGAGGTTAAGCTAATTGGACGATAGTTACTGGGTAGGGATTTGCTGCCTTTTTTGAATATCGGTGTTACGTTGGCTAGCTTCCACTGATCAGGCATAGTTCCAGACTGCAAGGATTTATTGAATAGTAATGTCAGTGGTTTGGAGAGCTCATCCTTAGCTTCCTTTAGAACTCTAGGCGAGATTGTATCAGGTCCAGGCGTTTTATTTACCTTGAGTTTATCTAAACAATTCAATACTTCTCTCTCTGTAACGGTGATATTGCTTAGAACATCTGAATTATCAATCTGAATCGGCGATGGTGTAGGGATATCACTGTCTTCTGTTGTAAAAACTGATGCAAAGAAGGTATTGAGGGCATTACTCATTTGTACTTCGTCTTTGGTGTATTCTCCATTTCATCGACTAACGGTCCAACAGTTGAAGTAACTATTTTTTTTTTCTGATATAACTATAGAATTCCTTCGGGTTTGTTTTACTTTGATTCGCAATATGTAACTCTAAGGTCTTTTTACTTTGCTTAATTAACTTTTTGGCTTTGCGTCGTAGCTCTACAAATTTCACCCGTTCTTCGTCATTTTGTGAGGATTTTAATCTATCATTAGCACATTTTTTAGCAAGCAGGCAGTTTGAAATATCTTTATTCCACCATTTGGGCTTATTATTATGGCCCGGACGCCGCACTTTCGATGGTATGCAGTCTTGTACTGCTTTTAGGTAAGTGGTTTTGAATAACTTCCAAGATGTATTTATGGCGTTATTGCTAATTAAAAAGCTCCAGTCAGTTTCTTTAAACATAGCTCTAAGTTTATGGAAGTTTGCTTTCTTGAAATTAGGGACTTTTTCGATGCTACTATTTGGTTCGTTACTAGTAAACTTTAAAGTGAAAGTTATCGTACGATGGTACATATACTATATATACTGTATATATACTGTATATATACTGTATATATACTGTATATATACTGTATATATACATATATTTATACAAACGCAATTCCACAAACTCTAACCCTTCCCATCCGTAACCTCAAATCCACAAATCTCTTGAAAATTGAAGTACAACAACAGCAAATCCTTAACCCACTGAGCCCCAGCTAGTTTATAATAAATGTACCACCAGGGACCAGCAGGATTTGAAAAAAAAAAAATCCAGAAACAATAGCGAATGGGTTAGGAATGAAGGAAAAACCACAAAAAAACTATCAAAAAGGTAAAAAATTGGTCCTACGGAGCCCCCGGAAGTCGATTTTACAAGAGTAAAAATTTGAAGGCAAATACACCCAAAATACCGGTTTTTGCGCGCTCTCGCGCACATGGTTGGACTTTGAGAGTTTTCAACCATCGGCATGGTTGCGTGGGATACTTACACAGTTCCCATACAAATCTGAGCCCTCTAGGTGCCATAGAACCGGAGTAACATGGACGCAACGTTTGAGTCGCTGGGGTTTAGCGTTACATACATTGCGGATGCAAACGCTGCGTCGCTGGGGCTCAGTGGGTTAAATGCAAACAATTGTTATTGTTTTTACTACAAAAACAAGGGTAAATCATTAAAATCAATGGCTATTGTCAATGGCTCTCCTCTCTTTCCACTGACCAACCTGGTGAACAAGCCTACATTTTTTTCATCCTAAATGACCTACAGCAGTTAGTCCAGCAACCCACCCATATCCCGGATCGCTTCGGAGATCGGCCCAACATTCTTGATTTATTTCTAACCTCTAACCCTTCCGCTTATACTGTAAATCTTTTCCTCCTTTGGGCTCCTCCGACCATAAACCTATCTCTGTCACCTGTCCTATCTTTCTATGCTATGGTAGTTTCAAATTAGTAAAAACAAGTTTATTTGCATGTTTCTACAATAAATAAGATTTTATATTAATGGACTTAGATTCTAGTTAATAGATAGAAAGTAAGGAGTCCACATACCTATAGAGTCTCTTGCACTTGGCACACTTGTATGGTCCCTCCTCCCCCGGTGAGCTCCTGGCCAGACTCTGCTCCTTAATTCGCATAGCTAAAGCGGAGTGTAACGGCGGGGTGCATGGCTCACCTCGCCCTGGGGATCTCACTCTATCATCCGCTCCACCCTCATCCTGACTCTCGCTCATCTCTGCGCTGGATGAGGATCCATCTGCTGCTCCATCTAGCTGGAGAACTGTCTTGTGACGGTACCGGTGGCTGCGAGACTTGGTGAACTCGCATAGGTTGTTGTTGTTATTGTTGACAATGCTCACGGTGATGTCGTTGTTGTCATCCGAGAATTTCAGGACCTTCTTGGACACCGAGTTCTCTTTGGAGTTGTCGCCGTCACTGTCGTTCCCTTCTGTATCTTCCTGTTCACGTCGAGTTCTGGAGTCCTTCTGGCATCCTTCTCCCTCATCCTCTGAGTCCAAAATGCCACTCCATTTCCTCTTTAGGCTCTTGGGAACCATATCGGCCCCTTCACCACCAGGAATCTCAATGGTCTCGTTGATCTCAATTTGAACTGTCTCATATGGTTTGCTTTTCCTCATGCCACTCCTCAGGGGATATTTCTTTATCACAGTTTTATAATTTCTCTTCATGCAAATCTTCTTACGTCCACCAGTTCGCTTGGTGCCTTTGACACCCTCGTTTTCGTCAGAGTTTCTTGGGGACGGCTGAGGGCCACGGGGTGACTGATTTGTCCCTGCATGGCCCAATGAATCGCTGTGTTCACTTGCTGATGAGGATCGCCTACTGTTGGTAGAGGGCATGGGTAGAACTCGACAGATCTGTTTCAGCGAACTGGTCTTACTGGAAGTAGAGGTGCCGAGGCCTTTGGTGCTTGATTTAGTGCTCTTGGACGACGCCTCACTACCACTGGTACAGTCGGTGCTTGTGGCGTTGGTGTCTGTGCCAACATTAATGTCAGAGCAGGGACGAGAGCAACTCTCTGGGCTGCTGGAATTACTTGCAATACCATCAGAGCATCTCTCTGGGCTGCTACTCTCTAAAGAATTATAATTGTTTGCTGAGGCTTCATTACTACTATTACTGCTGCTGCTGCTGCTACTGCTACTACTACTGCTGCTGCTTCCACTATTACTACTACTACTACTAGTGCTACTGCTGCTGCTGTCACTGCTGCATGTACTACAGCTGTTTCCAGAGTTGGTTGAGGGGCCAACATTGTCACTAGAGGTGGTGGTGGTAGGAGCCTCTTTAACATCCGGCACTTGAGTAGAATTGGAAGGAGTTAGTTCCTCGGCCTGTGTCTCTGGGGGTAACTCCACTTCAGCAATGGGTTCCTTAATGTCATTGTCCTGGGGTTCTGTCACATAAGGATCATGTGTGAGGATGTGGGGGGCGGTGGGAAGGGAAGGTTCGTGGTCCATTATCACCTGTGAGCCACATTCTGGTTCCTGAGTTTCCTGAGTCATGTTTCCTGAGATAGTCACTTTCCCTGAGTCCATCATAGTATCGCAGGTGCTCAGGAAGTCCATATCGAGGGGGCTTGGTCTGCCCGAGGTTGAAGGGGTCGACTGCAGAGGAATGGGGTCACACGCATCAAGGTCATTCAGCACCAGTGATATTAGTTCATTGTCATCAGGACTAACAATGGTAGGCAGGTCAGTATCCAAAAGTAAACTTTCTTCTTCTACTGACCGACTAACCTTATCAATAATGTCATCGATACACTGTCGGACATCCATCTCCACAAGAGCAGGTGGGGTGCGAGGTCGGACAAGCCTCTCCACTCTCACACTTTCAGGCTGAGCTTCTCTAATACTGCGATAAAGAGGACACAGATGAGGTGGGATTATGTTGGTCTCTCGGGACATCTTTTCCACTTTGCGCTCTTCTAGCTGCTTAAACCATCTCTTGACTACAGCCATCTCCCGCTGTACGTTGTCTTCTCCCAGGGAGTGGTCAATGGTTTTGTGAAAGACTGTACCACCAGCCACCGAGGCGTCCTCCGGTGACGGTACCACTCTCTTGGTGCGACAGGTGTATGTCACCCTCCGAGTTGGGTCCACTGTGCTCCAATACATTCGAGTGCAAACAAAGTCAACTGGAATCAGAGCTTCAGCACTGTCTGATTCTGGGATGATTCTACCGAGATTTTTTATAGTTAAGGAGCCAAGAGCTATGCTAACTCTGTTACCAGGAACCTGCTTCCATTTCTTTTTCTCAAAGTCCATGTCAACATACACACTCCTGCTTACCTTGAAATCATCCGTCTTTTCAGCACCATTGGACAAACTTTCATGCACAGAACAAAATATTCTCTTGTCCTCCATGAACTGACAGGATGTTCGTCGAGCACAGAGGAAGTGATACGTGGCCTGGCAGGACTTGTGGCAGCAGCCGACCGTGGCACCACGCTCCAGACACGTGGAACATTTTATCATACGGCCGCGACTTACAGCTAGGTACACGTTCTGCAGTCCTCCGTCTACTTCTTCGTAAACCTCCGATGACCACAGCCCACAGTTGATATGTAGCCACTCGTCCTGTCCGAGGTACAGCAGGCGACCAGCGGCATTGGGGTCATCGTCACTCTCTCGTCCACACAACACACATTTACGTCGGTCTATCGCCAGCAAGTGAGAACCTTTCTGAGGGCTATTTGTTCGTTTTTTGAAAATGGGAGCATCTCGCAGAGTGAAGTGTCGATTACCAGATAGCATGGTTCTGGCTATGTATGAATGATCAAGGTGAGGTATAGGGAACGGCCTCTGTTTGTCAACCAACTCAAATACATTTGCTGTTTTAACATCAAACCAAGGAAAACATTCTTTCATATGCTTGGAATAGGTTGCTTGGACATTGCGGATCTGGCTACGATTGAGATGTCTGCCATTCTCAATTACTCTGATCATGTCAACATGAAAATGTAGCACCGAGTCATATTTCTTGTCTTTTAGTTTGTACTTAACCTGCAACAAGTCCCTTGGTTCCTCTGGATCTTCTTGTATACTTTCTATTTCAGTGTCAGTATCGCAGAAGGAGCTCTCTTCACTACTTACGCAGTCATCATCAATATCTTTTGTTATTTTGTCCTTTGGGCAAATAATCTGAGCTTCTACCTGTGCAAGAGTCTTTGCATCATGAATTTCTTTGTTTCCTTCCAATAGGCCAGTTGTGTCAAGCATCATCTGGTTCCTATCTTCATAAAATAAATTTCTTATTACCCGAGCCGTTGCTGTTGTCTCGTCATTCGGTCCGTCCACCTGTGTACAAGAAACATCAGTGTCCTTAAGTCCCATGATGCCCTGTAATGTCTCCTTTGTTAGGGCTTCAAATTCTATCTCCTCCGCTGTTTTCATACACTCCATTAGCTTGATGTTAGAGGTATTAGCAACAGTTTTCTCCTCTTTGGTGGCTTGAGGTACTTCAACTACTTCCATGCTTGCATCAGTTTCTTGTCTCAAAGGTGCTTCCTGTTCTGGTGGCAGTGCTTCCTGTTCAGATGACGGTGCTTCTTGTTCTGGCGGCTTGGATTTGGATTGAGCTATGGGAGACTTTGACTTGCATATATCCTCCAGTCTAACCGAACATTGCTTGAGCTTGATAGGGTCGGTAGGAGGGCCGACAGGAGTGGTTGGCAAGGAAGCCGAGACTGGGGAGGGAGCCGGAGCAGCCACAGGAGTTGAACCTGAGGTGCGGGAACGTGTTTGGCGACGTGGAACCTGATCCTCTTCATCTTCTATCTCTTCTTTGTCTCTAATGACCGTGGGCTTCCCAATACTAAGTATAGGTTTTCCGACACTTATGACAGGTTTTCCAATGCTAACTGATGGTTTTCCAATAATAAGTGCTGGCTTTCCTATACTAACATATGGCTTTCCCATGCTAACAGTGGGTTTACCTATGCTAATAGGAGGTTTACCAATACTAACAAGTGGCTTACCCATACTTGTAGGTTTACCAGATCGAAGAAAAGGTTTGTCTGTGTTTATAGCCTGTTTCTCAACAAATTCAGTCTCCCCTGGCACACAAACTGGATTACTTGTATTAACAATACTAATAGCTAACTCATTATCAGCCTGACAGGATGTTTGTTCAGTAACAGACTTAATAAATTCAGCCATTTCTTGAGGAATATCCATTACATTGCCTCTGGCTGACAGGATTGACGATGTGAGGTCATCACTAACTGCTAATGATGGACTGAAATTAGAAATACTCAAAGTCTTGGCTGACTCTTGACAAACATAATCAGCTGGATTACTAAGCTGTTGTACACACTCAGAGCCACCCACACCCAACCCAAACACTGGGTAGTCAAGGTTCATCCCAGCAGCACCATAATTCCCTGAAGATAGAAGATCAGCTGCACTGTGAGCTGCTGCCACCAACACTGCTTCCTGAGGCTGCGATAGTGCTGTGGCCATGACAGCTGGGTGGGGCATCTCACTCCCCAGCTGCATGCTCCCTGCCAGCCCGTCCTCAGGTTTATCAGTAGTTACACCGGTTGCGGAGGGCAAGGGAGGAAGAGGGGTGACAGACAGTGGAGGGAGAGGAGTAGTTGCAGTTGGCATAGGTGGCAACGGGGTGGTGGATGAAGATAACGGTGGTATTGGAGTGCTGGCAGAGGATAACGGTGGTAGAGGAGTGGTGGCAGAGGGAAGTAGCGGGAGTGGAGTGGGAGCACCTGAAGACAGCTTAGATGTAGACTCTCGCTTGACCAGATGCTTGGCACAACGGCTGCCGATGAGCGCTAGCAGCACAGCCTCACAACCCGCCAGGAGCTCGCTGCTGACGGCATCCAGCCAGCCTGAGGAGGAGTAGAGGACACAGTGACGACACACGTACTCCACCGTGTCTGGCAGGAAACTCAGGATCTGGTAACGTTCATTGTTCAGACCTTCACAGTGAGCGTGGATCCACTCACCACAACGAGCACACTCCATCATCTGGAAGGAAACAGGAAAAATATTAAAACACTTCTATTACATGAAAGACACCATGTATGTATGTATGTATGTACAGTATAATTATACTCTGGCACCTTCCCCAGTTTTTTTTTCTCTTTTTTATGGGGGTGGCCGACTCGAGACAGAGCCCGAACAGGGACATCACAACATATCAGAAAAACAACACAAAATCTTAAGACACATCTAGGTTGCCCAGGACCCAGAGACCCAGGCCCATTTGGGATCCCCAGCAAAATATTACCAGGTCTCAGATCCCCCAGAGAGGCGCCGATTTCCGTAGGCAGACCCGCAGCGAAGCTTTACCACCACAAGCCCACCCACCATGTTTCCAGGCGCACCCTTCATTACCACCGGTTCCCCGGGCCAGGCGCCTGATGGACTACTATCTAGTCCAACTAGATAATAGTCCTAGATAATGGACTAGATAATAGTCCGTCAGGCGCTGGGACCCAGTGTATAAGAAGGGTCATGCCTGGATGTGAAGTGGGCGGGCATTGTGGTATGGTTCCGCTGCGTGTCTGCCTGCTGAGACCATAACCTGCCTGGGACTTGGGGAGTGCTGGAGGCCCTTCATGATCCTTGGTCTCTGGGTCTTCTCCTGGGCGACCTAGATGTGTGTGAATTTATAATTTTTTTATTTTATGTTGTTCTGTCTCGAGTGCCCCCCCCCCCCCGCCTTCAAGAGTTTTGAAACAAAATTCAGTAAAATACTAATTTAATAGAATAACAGAACTTTGTCCATTCTAACCTAAGGTACAGTATAGCCTTTTCTCTACCATGATGGCCAAAGAGTTATAAGTTTTGTTTTTACCAAATCTTACTATTTACTAAATGTCTTCTTAGTATCAAAGAACTACACCTGCCAAAGCTAGTCCCACATACAGTAACCCCCCCCCCCCCCAATTTGATTTTGATTTTGAAGCACCAAAATTAAATTTACCACCAGTGGTCTCCTAAAGCATAATTTGACACCCAAAGCACAGAGATAATTAAACACTAACCTTGGCATCATAGTCATCATCCTCATAGCACCCATTACAGAGCGGACAGTAGTTGCCGCTGTCCCTTAAGGTGATGCAGCGTAAACACAATGCCAGGTCCTTGGTGAGGAGTCCCGAGCCATCCACCGCCAATACACCCTTCACCTGGACGGTTAAGTACTGGGTCACATCCGGACTGCTACAGCTCGTACACCGAGTACACCTCACACATTTCTGCAAAACAACAAGAGGCAAACTTATTTTAACGTACAGTACTGTACACAGTTTTGAATACTGAAAGAAAAATAGTACAGATACTGATACAAGCTTCCATAAAAGTATTACACAGTACATATTGTACATATAAAGTATAGTACTGTACAGTACTTCAAAGACTGAGTGATCAATAAGAAATACAGTTTCAGGCACAGTATCTCAGGGTAAACGTACAAGTCTGCATGTCCTTACTGTTGCCTCAATGTATTACTGTACCTAAAGTCAGAAAATGTGACTGGTCAAAAAAATATACGGTATAATAATACAAAATATATACAGTACTGTACTGTATATATATATATATTAAAAGAATAGAAATAATAATAATAATACTGTAATAATTATTATTATTTTTATTATTATTATATACACTTTGCACAATTCAAACCAAACAGCAACTATATTCTTTCATGTAAACTTTTGCAATATTATTTTTTACATAACAATAGTCTTACGGAAGCGAAGCATGGACGTTGGTTGAGAGACTCAGACCAAGAGTGAGAGCAGTGGAAATGAATTACTTAAGGAGTGCGTGCGGAGTTACATGGAGGGATAGACAGACTAATGAGGAAGTAAGAAGGAGGTGTGGTGTGGAGGTAGATGTGCTGGAAAGTGTGAAAAGGAACAACTTGAGATGGTTCGGCCATATGGAACGTATGGAAAGCGAGAGAATGACTAAGAGGGTGTACGAGAGCGAGGTGGAGGGACAGAGGGGGAGAGGTAGACCGAATATGAGGTGGAAGGATGGAGTGAGGAACTACATGAACGAAGGCGGTGCTGGTTGGGGGGAGGGGCGTCGACTGACTGGGGACAGAGGTGCATGGGGGCGGTTCGTTCGTGGCCACCCCTTCGGGGATCACGGCGTCAGGCAATAGATAGATAGATAGATAGATAACAATATGAGTAACGAAACAAATCCAACTAAAACAAAGTACCTAATGGCATCCTCTATTTATGAAATCATACTTAACAATTGGTTTTGAACTGCGTGGATAGAAAGTTTATGGAGTAATAAGTGAATATAAGAAAGAGGTGGTTGGAAGTACAGTATATATTAATTCTGAAAAGCAGTTCTTCATTATCAAGGAGTGATTAATCATGGGGAGAGATGTAAAAAGATTGTACAACTGAAGCAAATTCAACTGAATATCAGTTATTTGGGAGCCCTTGGCTCTAGCACCACCTTGCCACCTCTAAATAATTTGGGACAGTGTGGTTAACAGTTGCCCTCTGCGATAAAAGGAATAAAACTATACTCACAACCAATGATTGAGGGTTCAAATAATAGTGTATATACAAGAAACCATAATCAAACAAACAGTACTTAGTTTCAGTATTTCACCATTAACCCACCACCATGTCATAAAACCCCCTTACTATTCCCAATAATCTTGTACTGCATGAGTCTCCCTTCAAAAATAGGCTCTCTATAGCCAATACATTTGGTATTTCTAAACAATGAAATCTGGCTCTTATTCCAGATGATAAATTTTACAACCGGCTTGACATAGTCTTGACTTCTCAGACAAATAGTTCCTGAATGTCTCCCAGTTTGGCCCGGTAAGACTCGCTACCGAACCTAAACCACCACCGTCTCACCATCTCGACATACCGGTATCACTTTCACACACTCCTGCCACATTTTACGGGACGCTATGTACGTAGCTCTAAAACATGTCAAAACTCACCATCTGCGCATGCATGAGAATCTTGGCCCCGCCCCTCAAATGTACAACTATTATATTGGATTAGATTAGATTAGATTAGATTAGATTAGATTAGATTAGATTAGATTAACCTAACCTAACCTAACCCTAAAATATAACAAAAATAACCAAAATAACAAATATAACAAAATAAACAAATATAAAATACAGTACACTAAATTCAAGTGGGATCGAACACTGATTTTCCCAGAGACAGGCAGGACCTATACCAACTGTGCTACGGAGAGTCTTGCCAGTAATGGTGTGAAGGTTATATTGAAACGCAACAGAGGTGAGGGGCGGGGCCAAGGGGCCTAGATTCTCACACATGCGCAGATGGTCATGCTTTAGAGCTACGTACATCGCCTCCCCATTTTACTGTAGTGTAGAAACTGACTCGGTAAAACAGGCATATTTACCGAGTTACCCAAACCAGTAGTGGTTTGTTTAACCTACAGTATATTCCCTATTCATGGAAATTGACCCTACAGTATATTCCCTATTCATAGAAATTGATGATACCACCCTGAAACATGTAGGGAAATCAAAATATATAAACACTTTCACTCAAGGAAGAAGTGTGGAAATTTACAACCCATTTGCTTTAGCCTGTTTCTAGTTACAGAGGTTAGGGTTTACAATTGCTGGCCTAGCTATAATATATGGACTAGTAATGATGAACCCTCCAAAAATCATTGTTAGTATAGGTAAATGGATAAGTCAGGTGCAGCTTCGACTAGTGCATTATGTTTACATCAATGCAGTCACTTGACCACCACAGCAGGAAGAGGCAGATTCTTAAACAAAAAGATGAAATTCTGCTTTTAAATGCGTCTTCTACTTTTCATTTTGCTATCCAATTATATTTTTATGATTACACCTGGGTCTCTGGGTATTTCTCCTGGATGACCTACAGTAGATGTGTGTGATTATGTGCTTTGTTTTTTTGTTTTTTTGTCTTGTTTTGTTTTTTCTTGTGTTGTGATGTCCCTGTTTGGGCTCTATCTCGAGTCGGCCACCCCCAATAAATAAGTAAGAAAAAATATATATACAGTATATATATAAATGGGGTATGTGCCAGAGTATATACATACATACATACTGTACATACATACATACATACATACATCATTAACCCCCGCACCTCGGCTGTCCTCTTATACGCCACACCGAACCTTCACCACGGACCTCGGTTGGCCTGTTATACTCCCGCGAGCGTAATATTTACGGCCGCGTAACTCAACAACCCGACGACATAGCGATGTCCGGTAAACACCAGGATCAAGATAACAATACTGTATGTACTTAATTTTTCAATTAAATATGTCTTTCTACCTATTACCATTGCTTAGCTATTATGAAAATAATGCCTAAGAAGATTGCCGAGGCAGAATGGTTAAGGGTGCTGAACATATTCAGTACTGTACTATGTGAAAAAATGTATTCCTTAATAGAAAAAAAATCTTTAGAATTAAGTAACAAAAAAAATACAAATACAATAGCATCAAAGTTAAATACATCTCTACATTTTCTATTGCAAAAAATCAATTGATCTGTATATTAACCCTTTCACGCATTTATGACGCAGAGGTTGCCAGATTAGCAATAAGAAATAGAGTTCTCTCACTCTTATAATTACCTCTCCAAAATTAGTTTTCTGCCCACAGCTAACTCAAAGACAACTGCAGAGGTTGAAGTAACTAAACTAAAGGTTTATAAATATCCCTGATGGTAACAAAGGCTTTAAAGTATCCCCAATAGGCTCAACATTGTGCGTCATATGCGTGAAAGGATTAATAATATGGAAGCCATTGTGAAATTTATATTATTAATTAACCATAACAGTTTTCCTTAATTATAAAATAGTAAAACCTCGCCCATTCGGACCCCACCGGTCCAGAAACTTGCGACTTTCGGACTAGCATTTCAATTCGGACTACGACCTCAGACTTCCAGAAAAATCCGGAAATCTGAAAAATATAGTCCGTGCACAATCACATCCAGACTATATTACTCAGACTTCCAGAAAAGTCTGGAAGTATGAGTATTATAGTCCGGATGTAAGATCTATATTTCTCAGACTTTCGGACTTTCCTGGAAGTCTGAGGTCGGAGTCCGGAGTTTCAGACATTCGGAAAAATAACTTTTGAACAGGCTCTCCCCCCAATTAGTCCGAAAGTGTGACGTTTTACTGTATTACAAAGTAAAACTGTCAAAACTACCAATATGGGATGCATATTATTGCCCTTAAATGATGGATTGGTGCCCTTAACCCTTCTGCGGAAGGATGGCCAGGAGCCCGGGTGTCATTTTAAAATCCATAAGCTTGAAAGCCTATTAAGCTTGGTTTGAAAGCCGTGCGTCCGACGCATGTAAACAAAGCCTGTCTTTGCGACACCGCACCTCCGAAACCAAGGAGACGTCGGATCAATGTTGTTTTTGCATGATATGACGAAATTAGTGTCTGCAAAGGTCCGATATTGCGAAAATCGTATCGAATGTCTCTCCACGGAAATAGTCATCACAACTGAATCAGTTGACCTAGAGAGCTCTACTCAACACCAGTTTACAGATAAGAAACAGAACTACATTTAGAGATGCGTGGGAATTCTCTAGCAGTTAAAATAACAAAGATACGGGTAGCCTATTAAAGACGTTTTTCAGCCAGATCGCCCGGATCTCAATAATGTCCTTAGGATAGCGAGCCCGGGCGGGAAGGGTTAAGCCATTCAGTACCAGTGACGTCCTTTTCCTCACATTCTGGACACTAATAGACGGTTTCATTTAGCTTGATAAGAATCTGTGGTAGCTAAAAGGATTAATTGATATAGTCTGTCGACTTTTAATTGTTAGAGGTCCTTTCTAAGCCGAGTAAAATAATCTAATAGTTGTCAAAATACAATGAAAAGGACCGGTTAATGGGTGAATGGAAAAAGGGTTTACATTATACCTGTATGCCTATAAATAGTGAATATATTCTGCAGTTTCTGCCAGGCATGATTAACATTCTTAAATCTTGAATTGCAAAAATCCTTCCTGAAGCTATAGGACCGAACAATCGTTCTGGAATCCAGGGTATTATTTGAAATTAACCCTTACAGTACCGGTAACGTCCTTTTAATTATATTCTGACAACAATTAGACAATTTTATTCAGCTTAGGAGGGATGTGTACCCATTAACCCTCTCGCGCACGTATGGACGCCATGGCGTCCTTAAGCCCTGCACTAAATTTGATAAAACCACACAAAAAACGCCATGGCGTCCATTTAGGACTCAATATATATGGTCTACTACTCCATATGTGGAGGTATGTGGCAAAAAATCATAGCTGGGTGAACGGGAATAATGAAAAAACGTTAGCAGCCCCAGACCGTGTGTAGCCTGTTCATGGAAGCTTATAAAACTTACACAGAACCGAGAGGGTTAAAAGGTTACTGGCTATCTCAATTAATTCTTTTAGCTACCATATATCCTTCCTAAGCTTCATAAAATCATCTAAATGTAGCTTAAATAAAATAAAAAAAGACGTTACCGATACTGTACGGGTTAACATACATTCAGTAGGCCCAGACTTTCATGTCATGATCATCTCCGATGCCTTGTTTCCACCTGGGAAATCCCCGCTAAAGGATGGCCATGACAGAAATGCCTCCAGGCTACTTTGTCAAGACATGCTTCCTTTGCCCGTGCCACAATGTCCCTCCTACTACATGGAAGTTTTTCTTCAATATACTGTATTCTTCCACTTTCTTTACCCATACCATAGCGGCTCGCTGGTGTAGTGACTAGCGTCTTGGACTTCCACCCAGAAGGTCCCAAGATCGCTCCCACGCTCGGCGCAGTAAAGATTTTTCACAAGCACCGAGTCGTTACCGTCCCTCAATCCCTCATGAGCAAGGGGATCGGGTAGTAGGACCCCAATGGAAATACGCCTAATCGGCCTTATAGCTGGCTTAGCATGCGCTAGCTTTAAGAACTATTATTATTATTATTATTATTATTATAGGTGGTGTTCCACTATTAGCTGCTCCACTCCCCTTACTCCCATTTATCTTTCTTGGTATGCTGTCTTCATCCATTCTCTGAACATGACCAAACCACCTCAAAGGGCGGGTGCCCAACCCCGAAAGGAGTTGAAATAGGGGAGCTATCCCCCCGCCAAAGGCGGCTTTCTAGGGCCTTTCTTAGCTGATGCTGAGAGGATTGGGTTCTAGTCATGTGGTGATGGGCTGGTCTATCAGAGTGAGAGCTGAGCGATCTCTGCCATACCCATAGCTTACTCCGACTGTTCCTTTTACTTATATATCTTCTAGATCTCAAGTGACGGCGTCTTTTCCGTGGATTGACCTCCTTATTGCCAAGATTGGGAGCCAAAGCGTCACATTTTTCCCTTGCCCCTCAACTTTCCCTCCATAATTGCTGAGTGGCACAGGGCCTTGGGTGGGGCTTTGGTTTCCCGGGCGTTTCCGCACCCTCCTCAGCTCCCTGCCTTGGAGTGGCTTCGGTCACCTGGGCTTTGTTAGTGGTAAGCAGGGAGGGTTTTGTGGGGGCGCTCGTTTATGGCCTTGGCCTTGCTCGAGCCTTGGCCTTGGGGCTGTTTGGCCAGACAGCCTGGGGAACAACAACAACTTCTCTTTATCCACTCAACAACTCCACATTCAATGCTCAAAGCTTGCTCTTCCATTCCAAAGGACTCGTACACTTCACAATGACTTGACCTATCTAGCCTATTCACACCAGCTGCCATTCTGAAAAAGCTCATCTCCACAGCTCTCAGTTTGGAGAGGTCCTCGTCACTTGCTGTCCATGTCTCACTTCCATACGAGTGTTGGGAGCAGCACACTGTTTCTCAGTGACTTTTCACTTCTTGACTAATCATTCTTCCTTTCAGAATACAATAAAGTTCTCCGATTACCTTTCTCTCTTGCATTTTTCTCTCTTCTATCTCACTCTCCATTTTAACATATTTGCACAGTACAGACTTTGAATGTGTCTCTGAGTAAAGTGATGTTGAAGTTATGTCTGTGCTGGGCAAGTGCTGGGCAGTGAAGTAATAAGTGTTCTGTGTTGTCAGAGGGATGTTGGCAATGGGGACAAGAAAGGTCTTGAGTTGGATATATTTTGTGTTTGTAATCTTGAAATAATAGGTGGTGGTCGGACCTGAGGCGTCCAAGTGTGACTCGGGTTTTTCCAGGAAGCGTGTTTAACGATTGGTTAATCTTGAGAGGTGGAGAGTTTAGGATTGTGTTGTGTGGTCTGTTGTTGATGTTTGTTGGGTAAAGAGTGTGTGTGTATGTGCTGGTGTATGTTAGTGTTTGGAGGTGTGGGTGGGATGTTTAAATAATGAACAGGTGTTTATTTAATGTCTCGAGGTGGGGGTGGGTGATGTGTTAAAAAGTGGCATAGGTGAAGTGGGTCGTGGGCTGTGCTCCATCATGTCTAAATGGGTCTTTAGGGGGAGGATCTGTGTTTCTGCATGAATGTAATTTGTGTTTGTGGTTTGTGTGCATCCTGTTATGATTTTGAGGGCTATATTCTGAGTGGTTTATAGTTTCTTCATGTTTGTGGTTGAGGTGCAGGGCAACCAGGCTTGGGAAGCATAGTGCATGGTTGTACGGTTGTACTGTACTGTTAGTAAAGTTTGGACAGTGATCTTTTTGTTGGCCAAAGTCCTTGCCTATGAGGGCTCTGAGGGCATTTAGTTTTTGTAAGGCTATGGAGTTTGCGTTTTCTGTGTGGAGTAAATGTCATGTATGTGTCATATGATATGCCAAGTATTTTAGGGGTTTGGTTGAGGGGAAGTGGTTTGTTAAGTCTTGTAACGTGGCTAAAAGCGTGGTTTATGTCTGTTCTGCAAAGTGATTGAGGATTTTGGGAGTGAGACTGATGAGTGCAGAGGAGTTACTGCAAAAATAAAGGTTAGGAGAAAAACGAAGATTGAGAGTAGTTATAGCAAAATGATAAATAAAAATCCATGTATATCCTGCAACAGTGTTTATTCTTGGGATCCTAAGGAAAAACTCAATATCAGATCCATAAAGTATTAAAACAAACTTGTACACTTATAATCGTGTATATTTACTTCATCATGCCAGTGATGGGGTGAAACAAAACTTACTCAAGGAACAGTATTTACACATATTTACAACAATGCTGTACATATCGATATATACAAAGTACAGTATTTACATATGTAACAAAAGAAAACACTTCTTCCAGAATATGACAAAATAGCCTCAGTGTATTATAATCATCAATATAGAATAATGCAATATTTCAGTTCTTTAGAATATTTTTGGGGGAAAAAATAATTGACACTACAATATAGTACAGTGCTGTATCTTAAAATTACTTCTCTTTCCAAAACCATTAACCCTTTCAGTGTGATGATGCATTTCATTCACTTAACAGGTTATCAGATAATTTTATTCAGTAAGGATCTGTGGGAGGCATAAGATTACAGTAAGATCTTCATTCTCAATGGCAATAGGGACCAAAAATCCCAATAGTCTTGAAATATCGAGACGTGGAGTTAACTTCTTATGGGGATAAATAAATATGGACCGGCAAGTAGGCTAGGCATGTAACCCACACCAAATCGGACAATGACCACTTTTGACACCCCAAATCAGATAAATACAATATTTAACCCTTCTTGCCCGGGCTCGCCATCCTAAGGACATTATTGAGATCCGGGCGATCTGGCCGTAAAACGTCTTAATAGGCTAGCCGTATCTTTGTTATTTTAACTTCTAGAGAATTCGCACACATCTCAAAACGTAGTCCTGTTTCATATCTGTAAACTGGCGTTGAGTAGAGCTCTCTAGGTCAACTGGTTCAGTTGTGATGACGATTTCCGTAGAGAGATTAGATGCGATGTTAGCAATATCGGACATTTGCAGACACTAATCTCGTCATAGCATACAACAACAACATAGATCCGACGTCTCCTTGTTTTCGGAGGTGCAGTGTCGCAAAGACAGGCTTTGTTTACATGTGCGTCGGACGCACGGCTTTCAAAACACGCTTAATAGGCTTTCAAGCTTACGGATTTTAAAATGACACCCGGGCTCCTGTCCATCTGCCGCGGTGTCATTTTAAAATGACAACCGGGCAGGAAGGGTTAAAGTATATTTATCGTGAGATGTGTATGTGTAGGCCAGAACACTATAAATCATATCTTTTTACCCATAACCCATTGTTTAGAGCGAGTAAAAATACTAAACTTTGCAAAACTGGCAAAGAGCGGTTAGGGAATTCTTCCTACGAGAAGCAAAGGTTTTCACACACCATGAGTGTATAGAGTACAGAATTCGTGCACAGGGCGACCTTGAAGGTGGGATCGAGCATTAATTTATCGAGATGAAATGCATCAAGAGTGGAGATCTTACTGTAAGCGAGTTTTTACACATTAATTTCCTGGAGGTACAGTACAGTACTTCATATGCCAAGTAAAATTGCAATATTATAAAAATTTCCATACCTATTTACTCTTGTCAAATGGTAGATATATCTGTTTGATTTCTCGTGTCCTGTTTGAGTTAAGAGAGGCTGCAGGTCACTATTTCTAGGTTTGTCAAAAATGAACAAACTCTTGTGTAGTATATTGCATATAATGTTTGTTTTGTGAAACTCGACACCTTATGCAAAATTCATTTTTATTTCTCTTTAGAATTGTTAACCTGTTAAACGCGAAATAGACCTAGGGGCTAGGGTAGTTATTTGTGCATTTCTAGCCTTGGATTCTGACAGAATTAGTTATATTTACAATATAGAGCATTATTTGTTTTCGGTATGCTTTTATTTTACATATATGATGTATATATGAACCTTCAAGAGTGCTAAAATAAGTTGGAAAAGTATTTGGGTGGTGAAAAACGAAGATGTTGGCCACCCGGTCATAATCTCAGGCGAGAGAGAGCCACAGGCAACCCTCCCCTCTCGCTGTCTGTGAGTCAACTGAGGCGAGCGGGCGGTGTCTGGGTGATATATAACGATCTTTTATGCAACCCACTTGTGCTACATTATCGCGGGAGAAAAATAACCGATAAATGATGAAAATAAGAGGAAAAATAGGTGATAATTGAGGAGGGGGAGGAGGGGGGAATAAGGTGGGGAAGAAGGGGAGGGGGGGGGGTGAGAAACACATGGATGAGTACTAGAGGGGAATTATCTCACCTAGAGACAAATTCCTTTGTTTTGATAGCCCCTGGGATGTTTTGGAAGGCTTTTTTTATGGGCCTGCTTCCGTGAGGCCTATCGCGTTCGCTATGGTAAGCCTTCCGTGAGGCCTATCGCACTTGCCGGGTTAAGGATTTTATTTTCAAATAATTAAGTTAACCCTCTCCGACATATGACGCGATTTTGAGCCTATTGGGGATACTTTAAAGCCTTTGTTACCATCAGGGGTATTTAGAAACCTTTAGTTTAGTTACTTCAACCTCTGCAGTTATCTTTGAGTTAGCTGTGGGCAGAAAACTAATTTTGGAGAGGTAATTATAAGAGTGAGAGAACTCTATTTCTTATTGCTAATCTGGCAACCTCTGAGTCATAAATGCGTGAAAGGGTTAAGGCACAATACAGTATAATTAACACTAATCAAACAAGAGCTACAGAGAATAAATGTATTAATCCTTGTGTTCTGATGCCCATTGTTTATTACAAATTTGTTCTATCCGTTATAAAAAGTACTGTATTTAATACAGTATGTTAAAGTATTGACTATCTCAAAAATACCTGACTACTACCTATGAAAACTATGGCATAGGTAAATAAGAATTGTTGCACTTCCAAGCATATCAAAGTGCAAGAACAGTATATAAATAGTTTTGGCTATGTAAATGTGGCAGATAATGACTAACTATAATTTATCAATGTATGGCACAATTTTAAACCCTACCAAGATTGGACAAAAGTTTACCAATACACAGGTACACCCAGTATACCGGTACTTAATCCATTTCAAGCAACAACAAATTAATTTCAAAATTTCTTATATATTTCAATTAAAATTCCTTTATCTAATTTAATATCCACAGTAACATCCTCTTCACTGGTTCAATGTGTTGCCATCTTACTGCCTTTTCAGGAAAGGCAGTAAAATGGCAACACTGTTTTTATATGCTAGTTAGCATCTCACTGAGGATTTAGGAGGGATATTTAAGCCTCCATATTCCTGTTTTCTTGTATTACCCTGAAGATGTCTTGAGAGAATAGACAAAAGTTTGGTGTTCCAAGGTTTCATTTTTCCAGCGAGTTTGACTATATCTATATCTATATATATATATAGTATATATGACCCATAGGAAGTGAAAAAGTAAGTCAAATTGGTATTGAAAGACCTAGATATCCAAAAACTTGAGAAGTTGGTTTGCACATGTTGTGAAGAGTAGACCTGGGAAAGTACCAGATTGGAGGGTTAACATGAAGGTAGAGTGAACACTTTTACAGATATTAGAGAGCAAAATAAAATAAAGTATAGTGTATATAGACACATTCAGAGTACTATGTGTGAACAGACTGGTTCAAATGGAGGGGTAGGACAAAGAAGTAATAGAAGATACGAGTGAAATTATTGTTAAACTACAGAAACGTAGACAACTAAAGGACTATAAGAGTGAAGTGTATGTATGAGTAGTAAGCTAGACCACACAACTATACTGTACAGTCACGCTCAAAAGTTATAGTCCACCCTCAATTCATTTTCCTCTCGATTCAAGAATATAATCTTCAACAAACCTGAACAAACCTTAAATATATAGGCTTTTTTCATGTACAGTATATAAAGGACTTTTTTCTTTTTACTAGAGATACTTGAAGTTGATATTATGGAGGTATGACCCTACTTATGATCGTGGTCATACAGTAGTTATGAAATGGTTGGGGTTAACTGGAGAGTAAAGATGGCATACTTGAACATTAAATAATAAAACCAAGACAGTGAGCTTTACCTAGTGTACCCCAGTAATATTATCCGTGGCTCTAGCACTTAATCAAATTATTTTGTCAGTACTGTGTATCGTAATTGTACTTCTTAAAGTTGTCCAGAAATTTCCAGTCGACAATTGTACCTAACAGTTTATGCTGGAAGATATGTTAGGGCTGATGTTGAGTATTGGGTGTATATGCCTTTGTGCTAACATCATCTCACAAAAGCAAAAATAGGTTTGACATTAACCCTCCAGCCCCGGCTATGTATTATATATATATTCCTCGAAACCCGGGTGTTTTGGCCGAAAAACGTCTAGGCTAGGCTACCGTATATTCGTTAATCAGACTGCTTCCCGCATTCCCGCGCATCCCCAAGCGTAGCTGTGTTATTTACCTGTAGAATGGCATTAAGTAGAGCTCTCTAAGTCAACTGGTTGAGCTGTGATGATGATTTCATTGGAGATAACTTTATGGCCAAAACAGCCACTTTACACCACTTTTCGATACTTAACAACAACATACAGGCACACACGAACAAGCGACGCTCTCCTTCTTGTGGCCGGAGATGCGGGGCGACGGTCCAGCCGGCTGTTGTTTACATGCGTCGGACCGACGCCTCGCACACGAAGCTCACAGGCTTTCAACCACTGGGCGTTCAAGAGACCATCCGGGTACCTGTTATATGCTTTTTTATGGGCGTTCAAGAGCCCTTCCGTGGTGAGAGGGTTAAGGAAAAAATGTACTAACACCAGCAAGTAGAGGGTTGAAAATTATATATATAAACTGGTAAGTATATTTTTTCCCCTCAAAAAATGGAATGTAAAAAATGTTTTAGTAATAAGCCTCTTATAACATAAAATACCCATGATTATCATGTCCTTAAATAAATTCAAACGTTATAGCATAATTTTCCACTAAAGAAAGTACCGGTAGTACGGTATATATTCGGTTCCATCAGAATTTGGAATTTAAACCACAGGTGTTCCAATGGCAGCACCAGGGCACTTTATTGAATGGTACTGGCTTACACAACTCTAAACCAATGACTACTGTTGCACTGGGACAATAACAGTTTGTGCAGGAAACTAAATAATTGCGACTGGTATTTACCATGTGGAACGTATGGGAAGCGAGAGAATGACTAAGAGAGTGTACGAGAGTGAGGTGGAAGGACAGAGAGGGAGAGGTAGACCGAGTGAGAGGTGGAAGGATGGAGTTAAGAAGTACGAGTGAAGGCGGTGCTGGATGGGAGGGGCGTCGACTGGCTGGGGACAGAGTTGCATGGGGCCGTTTCGTTCGAGGCCACCCCTTCGGGAATCACGGCGTCCGGCAATAAATAGATAGATAGATAGATAGATAGATAGATAAATAGATTTACCTAACTTGTACGGTGTTATTTTCAAGGGAGACTGGTTGGCCCAATATTCTACTGAAAGTATCAAGTTTAGGGATATATATTAGCTTTACTATATCTGGAATGATTAATTTCTCTAATTGGGCGATATAATTTATCTGGCAGGTGGTGCAAAGACTAATAGTAAGTACTTAAGTGGATAAAAGAAATTCAGGTCCTGAAAGGACTTTTCTTGAGAAGGTTGTATGCCATATGTTAGAAGTAGGATGGACTAAGCTTGTTAAACTTGGCCACTTAAGAATGTGAAGTTGTAAGGAGGATGAAATGTAAAGAAATGAGAATGGTGAGAAAGATGTGGGACCATTACCTGACAGTATGGAGTGAAGAGAAACCATGTGTTGATGTGGAGGGAGTTACATGGAGAGCAGTATCAAAGACGAGTACCCAGGTTTTGCTAAATGATCTCAACTAATGAACTGACAAAGAAGACTATCATGGACCAAGCCAGTAGTGGTGCCATTAGAAAACAACATTGACTAATACAAGAATAACACACTTTCAATGTATCTTCCATAAAAGAACACAATGTGTAAAATATCCACTCTCTACCAGTGGGGATTCAAATTAATCTGAAAGAACAGGATTCTAGTCTCTACTGGAAGCTAATGGATGGAACTTCCTATGTATGTATGTACGTTATATACTGTATAGTGTCAAAGTGGGATGCCCTTACTCTTGACTTTGAAAGTCTGGGTTTCAAATTCCAAAGGTGGATGATAGAATACAGCATAGTATATGTCAACCTACAGTTAGGAAGTTGTTAAACTGAATACTGTATTATTTATTGTAAGTCACATTGTGCTATAATTCAATGATAAACACTTTTTCAGATAACAAAACTATGATATATTTGTGTTTCAATCATCTTTAATAAATAATTCCTATTAACATAAAGAACCCTGAGTTACTCTTTTGAAACTGCAATAGTATCACAGTACTGTATATACTACACAAAGAGTCAAACAATGATGGGCAATTCCATTACACTGTACATATATTTCTAAATACAGATGGAGGTTGTAGCGCGGTTGGTAGAGCACTTGCCTGCAAACCGAGAGGTCAAAGGTTTGAGGCTCGGGCCAGCCAGTGTGTGTTATTGGCAGACGACACTGCTGTGGTGGACAGCGCGGTCTAGCAAGATGAGGGAACTGTCCACAGAAGTCCCTGCAACATGGCACCCACCCTAGCCCCACTCTTGAGCAGGGAGTGCATGGTGGTAAAAACAGATCATAATAAAACCCTTTTCAATATTCTTTAGAAGAAAAGTTTGTCTCAGATACTCTAGATATGTCAAATTGACCACCATTCTGGACAAATTGAGCAAGTTGCTTAAAGTTGATACAAGATTCACAATCCAAACAAACTGTCAAACCATACTCTCAGAAATTGGTCTGTACAGTACTCAGGCAGACAAGAGCAAGAATGCCACTAAATATACAATCATTGTACTAGTTTCCTAAATCAATTGCAAGTACAATGGCGCTGACTGGGGCCAGAGTTCCCAAGGTCATAGTTTTCACACACATTTGGGCTAGTTTTGAGAACCAGTTGCGGTAAATATTGGATGATAACAGGACTTTGGTTGCTTGTCAAATCACAACAAAATCAGAATAAATTACCGAAATTATACCATAATCTATATTTTATTAATTTCATCGAAACACCAAACACCTCCAATGAAATTAATGAAAGCATATATGTGATCCACCGGGATTCCAACAATGCTGAAAATAACATGTCAATAAGGCTAGACACTGACAGAAAATGGTAGATAAGGAGGAGACTGGAGTATTTTTGGTTATTGGGTTTGTTTTGTACTGGCGTAGGTGGCAACACTAACCAGGGCAGACATTTACCCCTGGGTAATTAAATTCAACATAATGTACAGTCGTGATCAAGAAAACTTGAACACCAGCTAATGAGAAAAACAAGAATGTCATTAAGGGAGCCCACCTCGCTTGTTTTCTCTTTCTCTCCTTCTCTCTTTGGCTTGTATCCATTTGGCCCTACTCAGCATACTGTCAGGTGTCAATATTTTCCTGGCGAGCGGTAGCGAGCCAGCATATATATATATATATATATATATATATATATATATATATATATATATATATATATATATATATATATATATATATATATATATATATATATTTTTTTTTACAGCAACCTAAATTTGGACATTTTTCGATAGAAAAATTTCTCCGGCAAAGCCGGATTTCTCAATACAATGCTGGCTCGCTATCGTTCGCCAGGAAGAAATCGACACCTGGATGGGGATAAACATCTTAAATCAGTTGGCTGAATGGCGCCGAATGGATATAAGCCAGGGAAAGAGAGAAAAGGAGAGAAAGATAAAAAAAACAGTGACCCCCCTTAATAGCTAATGAATCCCAGTACTTTGGATGCGGTACTTTATCAAAATAGGTCGCCAGAATATTAGAATTGTGATTCTAGAAATTGTCCAGAAATTCCTGTCCACGACTGTACATTTGCTGTAAGTCCTGTGAGTGACTTCTAATATTTAATGCTTTCATAGGTTTATATATAAACCTATTAGTTAACACAATCCCTGCAGAAATTGTCATATGACAATTGCTTGGTCTGCACTGTACCATACGAGGGTTTTGGGACTAAAAGTTACCTTCATTCCCTGTACATTTTCATGTATAAACAAATGCTAGAACAAAATTTAATTATATAGCCATTATGAAAGTAAAGGAATAGACCTTTCCAATGACACCTGAATCATGTCTGTACGACCACTGGTTGTCGTGCAACGATAATGCAAAGGTGGGGCTAAATCGGTAAAAATTATCAGTTTAGAGAGGTTTTCGCGATCCCCAAGTCTGCAGGGGAGCGGGAGATATCTCACAGTTACGTTAGTGTTCGCCCAGACACGGTGGGCAATGGATGGAAGGGTCCCGTGCTGCTTAGACTCACTTACCTGCCTTCCAGGCCATGTACTACTCAGATTTTTGGCGATTGTCATATGAAAATTGCTGCAGTAATGTCAATAGCTTTAATATACTGTAGTATGCTTGCAGTCATTAAGTTAATTAGCTATTATAGGTTAGTTTATGAGATTACCCTTTCGTAATAATGTTGGTTGAAGTGGGTAAGACAACATATTCTCACTAACAATCCATTAACTTGTTGGCAGATTAAATACAGTCATCTCAGCTGTGTCCAAGGTTCATGTTATGTCAACTATGTAATAAAAGCTTTCCTATGACAAAAGCGTCACCAGTATGTCACTAGTTAGACAGTTAAGGCACTGATCTTTAAAAGAAACAAAATTATGCCTATCAAACAATCAAATAATACTGCAAAAATATTATATAAATAAATAATGAGAGTATGATCTTGTATTCTAAAACAATATTACGATCTAATGAGCAACAAAATTGATATCTATAAATTACCTTAGTTTATCAATTTATTAATAGTTCATCCCCACCCCCCATCCTTTCTATATATTTGTAAGACCCCATCCCCACCGCCCTACCAATATGTATAGAGCTTGTGTACTAACAGGTATCATCCAAACAACTTTTTTATGAACAGTGTTAAGTGCACATGGAGAAGTTAGTAATTTACTGTAGTTTGTGAACATTTGTCTATATAAGTGACACCACTGTGAAAAGTACCTTTTAGGGTACAACAAACAATGTTTATGTGATGGTCTAATTAATATGCAATCTATATAGAAGTGGAATCAGTTTCTACCATCTGATCTCAATTAGATAAATGCGGCAGCCCAGACCAATGCTGCCTGGAATGCTACTACAGTATTAGGATATGCGACTGAATAGTACCTCTAATGGATCACTCAGTAGTCAGTACTGTATTTAAATTAAAGTATATACACTATTGTATATGTGTGTATCGGGCACAGGCCGTAGCTCAGTTGGTAGCGCACTCACCTGCAAACTGAAAAGTTGAGGGTTCAAGGCTCGAGCTAGCCAGTGTCTGTTATTGGCAGGCGCCAGTGCTGTGGCTGGTTGAAGCTAAAAAGTGCTTCACATTTCTCACCCCCTAGACTGGAACGAGACCTCACAGGCTTCACCTTTCAATGAGTTAACGGTTGAATGTACAGGCTCTCAACCTATGCCCGAGAGAGAGTAGTTGGAATATAGAAAGAAAAAAAATATATATATATATGGCGGAAGTTGGCCGATCTCCTTTACGATTGGTTCTCTGCTGCCAACGTTTCTTTTCACTCACTAACAACAGTCACAATAGCGGCTTTTAGGCAATACTGGTCTAGCAGCTTTTGCAGTATATTTTAGAATTCACCAAACAAAAAATAAGAAACGAATGTATCTTTAGGTTAATGATTAATATCAATGCAATTCATCAAACAAAATAAAGTAGACATGCCGTTTTGCCCAAAATCAAAACGGCATACCCAACTCTGCGATGGGTTACCATCATCACTACTAATACCATCATCAATCACAATCAACATAATCACTACTACTGCCATCATCACTACAACTGCCATCATCACTACAACTGCCACAATCATCACGAGTACTGTAAAGTACCTTCAGTCCAATTGCCATTCCTAATATATTTTGTCTAATAAAAGTGCTCTACCTTCAGTCTAGTTATCAGCAACACATTTCATCTATCAAAAATAATCTTATCAATAATCAAAAATAATCTTATCAATAAAAGAAACACCCCCAAAAATAAAGATAAAAACAAATTTGATGCTCGAAATTTGCTGAAAAAGCACTGGTCAGATATTGCCCTTAGGGAGCTGGTCAGGGATTGATTTCTCCTTCAAAACACAAGTTAACCCCTTCAATCAGATTACTATTTCTCTATCTTAATAATATTACTGCCACATTATTTCACTGATCTAATAACGCTAATAATAAGAACAACAATAACAATAATAACAATAATAATAATAATCATAATAATCATAATCTGGTCTTTTGTTTCTCAAAAGTGCCAGTTCTTCCTGATGAATTCACTAGCACTTGGAACCTGCTCATACCACTACAGTATTAAAGAAAAATGTAGCATTGTTCATATGCAGTATGAACGGCAACCATGGAAATGGCAGCAGCCTGTAATCAATGAGTCACTGTGCCACTCACAAGATCATAACTTTTCTAGAAGAGAAAGGTCTTCAGCTGCCCTTTAAAAGAATCAACAGAATTCAATGGTGGTAATTGCTTATACAACCTACAAGTCAAATAGGAAAAAGACAGATCAGAGAAGGAGGACTGCTGGATGGCTTCCAGTTCTTTGAGACACAGAGGACCATCATTGCTTAGCAAGATTGCACCCGGGTGTGCCAACGGACGTTTTAACAATTCAGGAAGATACTTTGGTTCATCAAACCTAAGAGGGTTGAAAATCATGACACACAGTTTAAATTCTATCCTAGCTCTAACTGGCAGCCAGTGTAACTATTAGATATAGATTAGTAGGGGTTCTCAGTGGAAGATGGACCAAAAATAAGCCTTGCTGATCTATTTAACACAGACTGAACTTTCTGCAATATTTGGGAGGATAACCCATAAAGCATTACAATAATCTACTCGAAACAGGATGATTAAAACTTGCACCATCTGATTGAAAGGACTTAACATAATTCCTTAAATGAACAATAAATTACATTTGACACAAAATATACCCCAAACTATAAATAAACACCTGATCACATTTAACACAAATTAAACCTAAAAGAAAATAAATAATCCGTAAATTAATAATCCATCCTGGCTTTTCTCTGGCTGGCCAAGTCTGCCGATCCTCCCACGAGTCGTCTGGTTCTCTTCGGGAGCGGGACGGTGGATAGGTCGTCATTCTCGCGAGGTCGTTTGCCTCCCGCTATATTTTCTGAATTCCCAGCACTAGCTCCAATCTCTCCTGCTGTTGTTCTGCTATCTTCCTTCAAATTCACTGACAGGAGGCAGCCATTTTCAAGCACCCTTCCTGTGATCTCATTCATCTTCCGGTGGTTTTCCTTTTCACTGTTCTCTCCTTGTTTATCAACTTTCCCTGCAGCACTCGAAGCCGTGTTCTCTAGTCTCTTGACGGACACCTTTAAAATATTCTTAGTTAGGAAATCCTGTCGGTCCTTTGGCAAGTTATTACTCCTGGGTATTTTAGGTACCTTGGTTGGCATGCGTGCTAGGGCAACTTTTAGGACACTTGCTTTGCCAGACTCAACTTTTTTCTTCAGGGCTTTTTCTTGAATGTGTCTTTGAAGATCAACAGTTTGTTGCTTTCTGTTTGCCTTAATGGGGGCTGACTTCTTGGCATTCTTGACATTATTTTCAATACCTTCGTCTTCATTATCCTCCTCGCCACTGTCCTCACTATTCTCTTCATTATCCTCACTGCTATCATCACTATCCTCACTGCTATCACCGCTTTCTTCACTACCTTCACTGCTTTCGTCATTATCTTCACTGCCCTCTCCATCCTCTTCACTATTCTCATCTTTATTATCACCATCTTCCTTTCCTTTTCTCGGCTTCTTATCCTCCTTGGTATTTTTAGTTCTACCTACTTTACCTTTTCGCTTGGCACTGGTAGTCACTAACTTATTCCTAAGAGGCTGTTTGGATACTTTGAGTTTGTTATGAGCATGAGATTTATTATTATTTGTCTTACATGATACTCTATTATCCTTAGCGTTTTTCTTAGTGTTTAGTACAACACGCTTACTTTTATTATTCAGTAGTCTTTTCAGCTTCACATTATTTTTGCCAGAGGATTTCAACATTCTTGCCTTAAATCCAACTTTACCTGTTTTCGCTTTCAACTTCACATTAGTGGATTTGATCCTTTTCTTGTGGCCGATAATACCTCTGTCAGAATGTAGCACTCTTCTGGGCTTGACTTCGTTTATGCTCAGCGTTGTTGTGCAATTCAAGCGCTCAAACAGCTTGTCAAACTCTTCCCAGCTTTTGGGTTGTCGGCACCTCTTGCGTGGAGTTTTCACATCTTCGTTGTCAGAATCAACGTCCAGCACGACAAATACCTCGACCCCGCACTTTGGTTTGTTTAAGGAACCTGGGGGTCGGCCAAGTTTCTTCCCTCTTCTGAAGAATCGCCTGGTACACTCTGCTTTGGACAACTCTTTACTTGATCCAACCATTTTCACTTTTGGAGTACCGGTAACGTTAAATTCTAAACCTTGTGTTCTTACTGCTATTTTTTTCTCTCTGAGACTACGATTTAACTCCTTCTGCCACTGCTTTTCCACATCAGCTTGCCTTCGCTCCTGCTCCCGTCGATTATCCAAGCGGACTTTTAAATCTTTTGCTGCTTCAAATCTTCGATTTTCAAAAATTTCTTCCCAATCCAAGTCACTCTCATCCTCCTCTACAGGCTCACCCTCGGAGGCACTATCGGTATCAGATCCACGAACCCTCCCACGCCTCCTATCTTCCACTAGCCCTTTCTTCTTCATGTCCCGCCAAGTGGAGTATCCTAAAGTATCGAAATGCTCGTTGTGTATAATTTGCAATAAGCGAAAGTATGACATCTCGATCTTCTTTGACGGATACTCATAGTGCTTTTTGTAACCAAGATACAAATATTCATCTTCCCTCATACTCACCACCTCCTTACCATTAGGATTTGCCGTGGGACTGGGCTCAACTTTGTACAAATCAGGGTCTCTAAATAGCTCCA
Source organism: Paralithodes platypus (assembly GCA_032716605.1). Taxonomy (NCBI): domain Eukaryota; kingdom Metazoa; phylum Arthropoda; class Malacostraca; order Decapoda; family Lithodidae; genus Paralithodes; species Paralithodes platypus. Next base: position 19,373,731 of record CM064504.1, read on the forward strand.
CTACACTATCCTCTAAACAAAAAGAATCGTCTAACAAGTCAATATCGAGGTCACAATCAAAGTCCAGGTTGGTGGTGAGGTCAACGAGGTCATCGGTGGGGTCCCCTTGGATGATCTCACTGTCGTACGAGGGCATGAAGAATATATCCGGCGACTCCTCTTCATCCCCTTCGTTTGCTGGCTCCCGCAATGGATCCAGCTCCGTGTGCATGATTATATCCTCCTGCCCTCCCTCTAAGTCATAATTACGCACATCATATATTGCCGGCTGGTGCGGCCACGAGTCCCCCAGCAGAGCCATCCACTCAGCCTCCTGGAAAACACAGGGATAATGGGGTTTCAGCTTTTGTGTGTCAGAATCAAGGCTCACCCATGGCATGTATGCTCAGACAGTGCAAATAATCATGAGGTTGTTTTATGCTTTCATTCCTTGTATAGCAAAAACTTTCACAGTAACAAGTGAATCATTGAGTACATTGTTACAATTCAACTGAGCTGCCATGAGTACTAGAAGACACAGCTGGTCCCCATATCCCATGTGATTTCCAAGGTGCCAACCATTTCAACTCCCAAACTTGGAAAACTTACACTTAAAAGCCGATATTATTATGCTTCAACAATTTTTTTTTTTTTTTATTTATTAGAAACAAAAAGGTCGCAAAGTTTGAAATAACTTATAAATTTTGGACATCACCTCACATGAGATACCCAATTAACGCAACTAAGCAAAAGCCTACGGATAGGTTTGGACTATTATTGTAATTTACTAGTACAGTATATCGGTAGCCAATTGTAATGCTGACAGCCATAGTTCTTAACATGGGAAGGAACTCATTCTATTCTTCCTTAATTAAAGTAGACAAGCCTATTCATACACAGTGATCCAATTAGTATGTAATATCAAATAAAAATGCCAACATAAAGTTAGTAGAGATAGGTGTTAAAACTTAGTGCCAAAGTGTATCTTAACTATTGTACACTTTGATACTAAATTTATTAATCTAACTCTGCTATTATATGTCAGAAGTATTTGTGTATATTAGGTATACTAATTGGAGCACAGCATACAAATGGACTCTTCTCTCCAATTAAGAGGGTGGGATAAAGTGAGCCCCTTCCCAATGTTGGTAGTGTCCGGCCTTTACCACCCCTTTGTAACTTTCCTCCATGGCACCTTAAGGTAATCACACAAGACAGGGGTAGCATCCACTAAAGTGTAAACCACATGGCCAAACTTCACTACTGTCCGGTCAGGGAATTAAGTTGTCAGTCCTACCCCAATACAGAATATACCGGTGCATATCACACCATATAATACTACAATATCACTGTTGCCATTTTAGAGTAGATCTAAATCAAATTAAGTATCACACGTCTCCAATTCAAATAAAACAAGAGCCAAAATATAATTTGTAACTTTCCAATTATGCCCTGAGGAGACTATTAGACTCTGTGTGCATGGGCCTTTCTGGTGACATTACCATATTTCATAAAAATAGAAATAGCTAGGGTCATGAAAAAAATATATATTGTTCTTTGAAAGTAACCAGCCTATTCCCATTTTCATGTGGTAATGTTATACTCTGTGTAACTCACCCTTGCCGCCGGCCTGTACAGCAGATATTATACCGCGCTCGTGATTGGCTGGCAATGACATCACTCCCTAGGTATTAAAGAAGGTTCCAGAATTTCCAGAGTTTGTATTATTTGCACTTATCCTTGACGTTGTGGTTACAATTTAGCCAAGTTATTATACTAGAAAGTAGCATACAAACCCCTTTGTTATTTCACATACAACACACCGAGCATAATATACTGAAACCGCCAAAAATGCAGTGTATAAATATAAAACAATCCACCTCCTGGCAACACTGCACTGGCCTGGCGTGATCTTTAAACTCGCAGATATTATCCTATGTGTGTCTGTATGTGCAGATATAACCATTATCTATGTATTTTTACCTTTCGTTACCTTCATGCTATTGTTCATAAGGTCGCAGAGTATGCTACACAAAAGAATAATAGCCTTCGTTACCTTCGAGCTATTGTTCATAAGGTCACAGAGTATGCTACACAAAAGAATAATAGCCTTCGTTATTCATAAGGTCGCAGAGTATGCTACACAAAAGAATAATAGCCTTCGTTATTCATAAGGTCGCAGAGTATGCTACACAAAAGAATAATAGCCTTCGTTATTCATAAGGTCGCAGAGTATGCTACACAAAAGAATAATAGCCTATCACTTTTGTTGCAGCACTTGTCATATGACAATTGCTTGGTCGCCACTGTACCGTACGGGGGTTTTGGACTAAAAGTAACCTTCATTCCCTGCACATTTTCATGTATAAACAAGAGCTAGAATGTATTCCAATGATATATCCTTGAAAGCAGAGGAATAGACCTTTCCAATGACACCTGGATCATGTCTGTATGACCACTGGTTGCTGTGCAATGATATTGCACAGGTGGCGCTAAATCGGTAAAAAATAGCGAGTTTGAGTGGTTTCCGCTATTCCCAAGTCTGTAAGGGAGTTGGAGACGTTGTCACGTCTCCCACTGCCACAGTGCCACTTAGTGATGGCTCAGACATGATTGGGGCTGCACGGGACGGTCTCTCACTGCTTATACTTGCTTGCCTGCCTCCCAGTCCTTGTTTAGCATACTCTGCGACCTTATGATATACAGTATATGAACAATAGCACGAAGGTAAAAATGCATAGATAATGGTTATATCTGCACATACACACACACATAGGATAATATCTGTGAATTTAAAGATCACGCCAGGCCAGTACAGTGTTGCCAGGAGGTGGATTGTTTTATATTTATACACTGCATTTTCGGCGGTTTCTGTATATTATGCTCGGTGTGTTGTATGCGAAATAACAAAGGGGTTTGTATGCTACTTTCTAGTATAATAACTTGGCTAAATTGTAACCACAACGTCAAGGATAAGTGCAAATAATACAAACTCTGGAAATTCTGGAACCTTCTTTAACCCCTTATTGGCGGCGCTCGACTTAAGTCGTGCACCAATTTGCAGCAAGTTAGGAGCATTATTAACCCAGTGAGACCCAGCGTCGCACGTGATGCGTCGGCAGTGTTTGATCACCAACTCCCAGCGACGCATCACGTGCGTCCGACATATAAAAAACACTTACGTGGCTCGTAAGGTAGGAAATGGCGGGAGAATAGGAGGGGGAGGTACCGTAATGTGGGGGAGCCGGGCCAGTAGGTGTGAGCGGGCCGAGACAGCCGCGCGGCTGGTGGTGGTGGGCTTAGTGGAGATACTTTACACCCTTAGTTCACCGCCACTTTGAACCTTCATTACTCCGGTCGTATGGGAGCTAGAGGCTTGAGATTTATGTGAGACACTCCTTAGGATGTATGCCGTACAATGCCATACTCAGTTTTCACCCTAGTGCTCCCGGGCGGGTGGTCATGCGGGGGAGACGAACTTTCACCCCCCCCCCCCCCCCCCCCAAATGACCGAGGCGATTTATTTTTTATTTTTTTATTCATTTCTCACCATTCCCTTCCATTTTGGCTCAACAAATTTTTTTGAGGCTCCCCCCCCCCCCCAAAAAAAAATTCCGAGGGGAATTTTTTTTTTTTTTTTTTTTTTTCTTTTCTCATCCTTGTCTTCCATTTTAGCAACAAAAAAAAAAGAAGTGAAAATGGCTTGGGACTGGGGTGAACAAAATATTATAACTAGCCGGGGCTCAACGGGTTAAGGCTTTTAAAGGGTTAAAATAGAGTGCAAATGGCCGGGAGCGCAGCGGGCCAGACAGCCGACTCCCAGGGCTTACCGCCGCCCATTAACTCATGTTCCCTGTGTTCTCGAGAGGCCAGCAGTGTAGCCAGTAGTGAGTATAGCTGGGAAAAATATACCGCTATACGCTAAACTCACATGTTCGTGGCACCACTGCAAGAGAACCACGAGTGCTACGTAGCTCGTTCTGGTCTCATTTTGAAGATTTTAGCGCCTAGTTTTTTGCTGAATAAATTTCTTTTCATGCAGATACTTGATTGATCATTCAGGAGGGCCTGAATATGCCCAAATGAGCCCAAAACACCCCGCTAGACAAGGGTTAATACCTAGGGAGTGATGTCATTGCCAGCCAATCACGGGCGCGGTATCATATCTGCTGTACAGGCCGGCGGCAAGGGTGAGTTACACAGAGTATAGTAACAAGACTCAAACATTTACATTCATACCCAGTGGTAGGAAAAATCATACTACCGGTACTGTGTTAATTGAAATAGAGGATAAATACCTGTAGACAAAATAATTTTATTCCAAACAGTTTCAATAATAACTGCCACCCTCTTCAGTAACCAGAGCACTGATAAAATTCATCAAGAGGGTGGAATTTACACCCAAACTGTTAGAAATAGAATATTTTATCTTCTCTTACATCACAAATAGTCTTTAAGTACTGCTCACTGGCCTCTCATCCCATATTCAGTGTTTCCTGCATCCCTTTCAATCCTCTATATTGATTCAAAGCTTCTTCACTCCATCCTTCCATTACTATCTTGGCCTAACCCACTCTTCCCCTACCTATTTGCTACCTCAGCTTCTAACTAATCTCTCCCCATTCATTTAGTCTCAACATAAAGACTGACAGGACACTTTCCCCTGCCTATACACATGTATAAGTTGCATTGGCTGAATTTAGTGACCAAATAGGTATCCATAGAAGCCAAACTTTGGGTAAAAATTTATAATTTCCATATACAAGCAAGATATGATTCTGTATTTTCTAAAGATACGACTTTCAAAAATCAGATTCAACAATTTTCCAAAGAGAGGAGTACAGTTTCAGGAAGTTATTCCTGGTACACTTCCCAATAATACAAACAAGATAATAATATTTCTTGGTACAAAATACTCACCGACTTTGTGGTCTAATAAATAATGTGAATTAATCAGATCTGTGTATGAACTGCTGGATGGTGTAACACGAGCGTCTGGTCTCAACTGTAAAGCCCACTTAAAAGTTATGTACCAGGCTTCAATTTTATTTTTCTATTGTAATAAACAAATAAATACTCAACAAAGTTGAACGATTCTTGAATATAAAGGATTTGTTGACTTTAGATTTGTTTTCTTTTACAAAAGATAGCTAAAGTTAAATGTTCAAATATTGGAGGTAGTACAGTACACAACTTTTGAGCGTCCATTCCATACAATACCGTACATAAAAGATAATAATACTTCTACCATTACATACTGAGTAATGATCCTGTATTCCTGCCTGACTTCATATAAAGGTACAGTATATAGTATATTTACGGTAACTTAACAAGTTGGAGCGTAATATGATGCAGTACCGATATATAACAAAATTAAGAAAACAACAATTTGAGATTCTTGAAACAAAATAGATGGATAGAATGCGTTTTCTACAAAAAATAAGCCATGCAAAAGATAATTTTAAAATAAAATGGCCTAGTATCCTTGCTATTAACAGAAAATCATTCATTAATTAAAATGTAAAACTTGCAAACAGTCAAACCAAAACTGGGACAAAGACAATATAAAGTCAAAACAAAATATATATTATTCAAGCATATCATATATTATTCAAGCACTCAAAAGCTGTATTGAGCATGTGTGGTATGCCAAGTGAACCACACATGCAAATAAAGCAATCCGTATTAATTTTCAAATACATACATAAAATTCTAAGACTGAGTGCTCCACACATACGTGCAGTTTCAGTCTCTTGTCCTAATGGCGGTGTTCCAGGCAACCCTGTTAAGGGCTGCTTCACTTGTCAAGTTTTTTGGTTTTGAGATCGGCACATATAGTTCGATCCCAGGTCTTCCTCGGTCCACCCCTTGGTGCAGCTCCCTCCATAATCACAGACCTGCATCTTTTCACCCAATTTTGTTCATCCATTCTCTCCACATGCCCATACCATCCCAGTCTACTTGTATGCATCTCCTCGCTAATACTCTTTATACCTAAATGTCTCCTCAGCTTATCATTTGTTACTTTATCCTGCAGCCTGGCCCCACACATCCATCTCACCATTCTCATCTCATTATGTTCTATTCTGTCGACATACTCTACTTTAACAGACATTGTTTCTGAGGCATACGTCATTGCACTTCTAACACATGAGGCATACACCTTTCCTTTCAGGGGGAGAGGCATTCTTTTCATGGTCAGAATTGGCAGCAGTTCTCTGAACTTCTCCCAGCCACATCTAATTCTAGCGACAGTGGTAGCCTCGGCCCCACCACCGGCAAAGATGGTATCTCCTAGGTAACAAAACTTGTCCACCAGCTCCAATGACTTATTTCCAAAATTCACAGCCACAGGATCATCATTTAACCCTTCTTTGGCGGCGCGCAACTTATGTCGTGTGAAATAAATATGGACTAAGTGGCGGTTCACAACTTATGTCGTGCCATTTTCACCACGTAATGTTGCTGAGAGAGAGAGATAAGTGGGGGGAGGAGAGTAGCAAGTGTATGACTGCTCCAGACCACCGCGGCGGACCTACTGACATGAATCCCACCCTCCCCCACCCTCACGCACTCGCTACACAGGGAATTATGTAGGGAAACTACCTAATTACATGGTTTTTGCACTCGTGTTGCGCGATAGTTGCAAGAAAACCAGCGGTCGTACAAGGATGGTTGGGGTGTCATTGGAAAGCTCTGTTTATGCCCTTTCAGGGATAGATACTTGTTTTACGCTCTGGGTCTTATTTAGGCATGAAAATGATCACGTAAATAACCCTATTTAGGGTAAAAAAAACCCGCTGGGCGGTACATATAAATTACCGCCTAGGCCGCTCGAAGGTGTTAACACAAGCTCGCCTTTGCACACTACGCACTAAAATTTCTCAAATTCTGACTTATCCTTCGGCAGAGGTCCTTTTATTCTACTACAGCACTTACTCCCATGGTGCACCCAACATCGACAGATGCTACACCGAATCGAGATAGCGCCCACACACCTAACCACACACTGCACATGGGTATGCACCGCTCTTTTCCACATTGCCTCACCTCAATCTACAATGCATAACCTTGGTTTTGTTAATATTGACTCTTAAACCCTTGCTCGCCACGCCCTCTCTCCATCTTCTGAATTTGGCCTCAGATACAAGGGGAGATAGAAGGGCAGGAAGACCCCCATTGAGATGGAGAGACTGTGTTAGACAAGCTTTGGAATGCCTATAGATCAGACAAAGGAAGTGGTAATAAACAGGAATGAATGGAGAATGCTTGTGAATAGATGAATGTAAACGCGGTCGTTTGGGAGAGAGGGTCATGCGCCAGTTGGACTAGATAGAAGTCCATCAGGCGCCTGGCCCGGGGAGCCGGTGGTAATGAAGGGTGCATCTGGAAACATAATGGGTGGGCTTGTGGTGGTAAAGCTTCGCTGCGGGTCTGCCTACGGAAATCGGCGCCTCTTCGGGGGATCTGGGACCTGGGAATCTTTTGCTGGAGACCCCAAATGGGCCTGGGTCTCTGGGTATTTCTCCTGGGCAACCTAGATGTGTGTAAGATTTTGTGTTTTGTTTTTCTGATGTGTTGTGATGTCCCTGTTTGGGCTCTGTCTCGAGTCGGCCACCCCCATTTAAAAAAAAAAAATGGGGAAGGTGTCAGAGTACAGTATATACATACCTGTACATACATACATACATACATACATACATACATACATACATCTTGCACATTGTCCGCTATTAGGACTAAATCGTCTGCATAAAACAGTTCCCACGGGTCTCCGGATCTAAAATCTCTAGAAAGTGCCTTAACTTTGTATAAAGTATGCCTTCACAAGTGAGAATAGTAAGATTATTTCCTTAGGGTTTCATGCCCTTAGTAGTACAGCCAAAAAGTAGTGTCGGGATATAGTGATTTTCAAGATGATCCTTAGAAACGTGGCAACATTTGCGCAGTGGGAAATTTAATGTTATTATAAAAAAACAATAGACTTGTGAGGGGAGTGATTGTAGAGAGGGCATTGATGGATTATGTGTTGGTGACAAGGGAAAGATTGTGTAGACTGCTGGATGTGAATGTGCTGAGAGGTGAGGCGGAGGTTATGTCGGATCATTACCTGGTGGAGGGAAAGCTGAGTGTTAGGAGTTGTTGTTGTTGTTCCCTAAGCTGCCTGGCCGAACAGCCCCGAGTCCCTGAGGAAGGCCATGGCCACGATCGGGCTTTCCCACAGAGCTCTCATTGAGTGTAGATTGTGTTGTTGGCGTAAGTGGTTGTGGGAAATGCAGTCTTCTATGATGTGTTTAATGGTATGGGGTGCTGTGTTACATCCCGGGCAGGTGTCGACAACGGAGTCATCCAGTCTCTTCTGATAGCTCAGGAGAGCTGGATGGTGTCCGCATCTCAGCCTGGCCAGGTGGACTCTGTCCTCGCGAGGGAGGGAGGATTCGGAAGGAAGGAGTTACAGAAGATTGCAAGACAAGCGTGAAGTAAGAGGATTAATAAAAGTTAGAGAAGAGCACAAAAGAGAGGGAGTATGTGAAAAGACTAAACGAAAAGTGGATGGAAGAGAGATAAGTAGAGGATGAATGGCAACAATTTAAGGAAGGATTGAAAGCAAGTGCAGAGGATGTATGTGGTCAAAGGAGTGCTGTGGAGTGTATTAACTCTCCCCGACATATTAACTTACGAAAGTTAGGTGTTGCCCGAGCGCCCGGTATTTCCCCCACAACACTCTTTCTCACACTGAGGGACCGGTAGAAGTCGGAGGAATTTGGGGTTGCCACCAACCAACAGATTATTATCTAACTTACCTATCTTACTGAGCTCAATATGATGCAAATTGCATCATAAACTTATTATTGAGCTATTTCACTAAGTTCATATGACGCGATAGCGTCATATGATACTTTTGGACAAACCGCCATATGACGCGATCGCGTCATATATGTCGGAGGGGGTTAAGAAAGGTGGAGCTATGAAAGAAGTATTTAGAGAAGCAAAAGGAGATATTTTGGTCTCGTGTGGATCGAGAAGCAATGTGGAAGGTGCTAAGGATTATGAAATTGGAGGAAATTTGTTAAGAGCAGTTAAGAGTTTTTATGAAGATAATAATAATAAAAACTATTTGTCTACAGCCTACTGGGCAAAAGCCCTCATAAGGCTGGAGGTTTTATGAAGAGAGCAGAACATTTGTTAGAGTAGGAAATAATGAGTTGAGTGAATGGTTTGAGGTAAATGTAGGCCTATGACAGGGTTGTGTAATGTCACTGTGGCTGTTTAATGTATATATGGATGGTGTGGTGAGGGAGGTGAAAATGAGAATTATGGGTAGAGGATTGAGTTTAGTAGGAAAGAATAATAGATTGGGAGTTGTGTCAGTTGCTGTTTGCTGATGACACAGCGTTGGTGGCGGATTCTGAGGAGAAACTACAGCGAGTAGTCAAAGAGTTTGGTATGATTTGTGGAAGGAGGAAGCTGAAGGTGAACGTCAAAAAAAGTGAAGTGATAGTGTGTAATAGAGATGGACCGAATATTCGTTTATTATTCGTATGTGCGAATATTCGCTATGTTTTTCAATATTCGTATTCGTATTCGTATTCGCATTTCCATTCATAGCTATTTGCAAACATGCGAATATTTTCACGAAACCAATAGAAGATATACAAAAATGTAAAATATTACATTTTAAAGCATGCGTTCGCTTGTACGATGTCGGGGAAAGGCATGTTTCTTTATTAAACCCTCTAAGTACCATAGTACTGTATGTGAATGTTTTTTAAACTAATGGAACTGAAATTGTGTACATCGACTTCCAAACCAATCTGATGATCTCTGAACTTTGAAATAATTGTAATAGTTCCGAAATCTGACCTTGTTCATTATAACGGAATAAATGGTCTTGGTACAATGTTGCCAATGTACCGGCTACCGCTAGATCCAGCGAATCACTTCCATCACTTCCATCTGGCGACATCAAGATGTGATGAATTCTAGCGATATTCAAGTTATGTTCCCTATTTTAAGGAATTGTAGAGACTTTTCGATTGTTAAAGATTATTCTAGATACAGTACTTCAACATATGTTTTCTAGTGACATACAAGTTTTTAGTGTCTGGTGACTATCTAGCGGCTTGTCGATGCTATTCTAGCATACATTTGTGCTTTAGTTTATCATGCATTGTTTAACCCTCTCACGACCATATGACGCAGAGGTTGCCAGATTAGCAATAAGAAATAGAGTTCTCTCACTTTTATAATTACCTCACCAAAATTAGTTTTCTGCCCACAGCTAACTCAAAGACAACTGCAGAGGTTAAAGTAACTAAACTAAAGGTTTCTAAATACCCCTGATGGTAACAAAGGATTTAAAGTATCCCTAATAGGCTCAAAATTGCGTCAAGAACGTGAGAGGGTTAATATATTTGCCCTATTTCTCCAGAAGACTCCTACATGATATAGTGTATTGTTCTAGTGATAATTAAATATTATACAGGGCTATTTTAAGTTGGCCGATGATTATGAAACAGTAATATGCTGGACGATGAGAATACTGTATGTAAACATGTCTTGGATATTACTGATAATTGTTGGCATTTTCTGCCAAAAGCCCAATGGCTAATCAGTGGTGGTAACGAAACACGCAGCTTTACACATTCACATCGTCATTGGCTTCCGATAATTAATATCATAGTAATTTAATTAACGTTTGTTGGTGATATAAAAGCAGAAGGTTTGGATGGTATTGCTGTGGAGTGTATAAAGAAGGGTGGAGATGTGATAATAGATTGGTTGGTGAGACTTTTCAATGTGTGCTTTGTTGTGTCAATGGTACCAATAGACTGGAAGAGTGCATGTATTGTGCCGTTGTACAAGGGGAAGGGAGATCGGCAGGAGTGTTCAAGTTATAGAGGTATTAGTTTATTGTCAGTGGTTGGAAAGCTGTATGGCAGGGTGTTGATAGAGAGGATAATAAAGTGTACGGAAGTTGCAATAGGAGAAGAACAGTGCGGTTTTAGGAGGGGAAGAGGGTGCGTGGATCAGATGTTTGCAGTAAGACAGTTATGCGAGAAGTATTTAGAGAAGCATAAGGAGATATTTTGGGCTTTTATGGACTTGGAAAAAGCGTATGATCGTGTGGACCGTGAAGCAATGTGGAAGGTGTTAAGGATTTATGAAATAGGAGGAAATTTGTTAGAAGCAGTTAAGAGTTTTTATGAAGGGAGCAGAGCATGTGTGAGAGTAGGAAATGGTGAGTTGAGTGAATGGTTTGAGGCAAAGGTAGGTTTGCGACAGGGTTGTGTAATGTCACCATGGCTGTTTAATATGTTTATGGATGGTGTGGTGAGGGAGGTGAAAAGGAGAACTATGGGAAGAGGATTGGGTTTAGTAGGAAAGAATGGTAGAGATTGGGAGTTGAATCAGTTGCTGTTCGCTGATGACACAGCATTGGTGGCGGATTCTGATGAGAAACTGCAGCGGGTAGTCAAAGAGTTTGGTGTGGTTTGTGGAAGGAGGAAACTGAAGGTGAACGTCAATAAAAGTAAAGTAATGGTGTGTAATAGGGGAGAGCATAGGGTGAATCTAGATGTGAGGCTGGATGGGGAAATATTGGAACAAGTAGAGTGTTTTAAATATCTAGGAGGAACGATAAGTAGGAGTGGAGGTATGGAAATGGAGGTAAAACAGAGAGTGTGTGAAGGAAGGAAGGTTTTCGGAGCAATGGGAAGTATGTGGAAGACGAGAAATCTCGGAGTGAAAGTAAAAAAAGTGCACTGTATCAAGGAATTGTTGTGCCAACGGTGATGTATGGGGCTGAGACATGGGCTCTGAAGAAAAAGGAGAAAAGAGGGCTGGATGTGATGGAGATGAGCTGCTTGAGGAGTATGTGTGGAGTTACTCGTAGAGACAGATTGAGGAATGAAGAGATACGTAGGAGAGTGGAGCAGCAGGAACATTTGTCAGCCAGAGTAGACAGAAGGGTGCTGAGCTGGTATGGTCATGTTGAACGAATGGGAGATGAAAGGCTTACAAAGAGAATATGTGAGTCAGGTACAAGGGGAGATAGAAGGGCAGGAAGACCCCCATTGAGATGGAGAGACTGTGTAAGAAAAGCTTTGGATGATAGAGGAATGACTATAGATCAGGCAGGGGAAGTGGTGATGGACAGGAGTGAATGGAGAATGCTTGTGAATAGTTGAGTGAACACGTAGTCATTTTGAGTAAGGGGTCGGGCGCAAGTTGGACTAGATAATAGTCCATCAGGCGCCTGGCCCGGGGAGACGATTAATATGAAGGGTGCGCCTGCAAGTGTGGTGGGAGGGCTTGTGGCTTTGGGTCCGCTGCATGTCTACCTGCCGAGATCGGAACCTCTCCGGGTGGTCGGGGGCCGGGGGAGTGCTGGAGCGACCTTGGTGACCCTGGTCTCTGGGTCTTCTCCTGGGTGACCTGGATGTGTGTGAGTTTGTGCTTTTTATCTGTGTTTATTCGTTGTTTTTGTGTTGTTTTTGTGTTTTCCCTGTTCTTGCTCTGTCTTGAGTCGGCTACCCCCAAAATGGGGATTGGGCCTGAGCATATAGATAGATAGATAGATAAAAAAATTACCAGTTCTTGAAGGATGACAATTTCATCTATCAAGAAAGATTGAAATATTCGCTATTCGTATTCGCAAATTTTACCAACAAAAATGTGTATTCGTATTCGTAAATACTGTAGTGAAAATTGATATTCGTTCCATCTCTAGTGTGTAATACAGGTGCACCGTGCTCGTAGGGTGAATCTAGATGCGAGGCTGGATGGGGAAATACTGGAACAAGTGAGGTGTGATAAATATCTAGGAGGAAAGATAAGCAGAAATGGAGGTAAAACTGAGAAAATTTGAAGGAAGGAAAGTTTTCGGAGCAATGGGAAGTATGTGGAAGGTTAAGAAATCTCGGAATGAAAGCTAAAAATGCAATGCATCAAGGGATTGTTGTACCAACAGTGATGTATGGGGCTGAGACATGAGCTCTGAAGAAAACGGAGAGAAGAAAGCTGGATGTGATGGAGATGAGCTGCTTGAGGAGTATGTGTAGAGTGACTCATAGAGACAGATCGAGGAATGAAGAGATACGTAGGAGAGTGGGGCAGCAGGAATATTTGTCGGCCAGAGTGGACAGAAGGGTGCTGAGCTGGTATGGTCATGTTGAGTGAATGGAAGATGAAAGGCTTACAAGACCTCCATTGAGATGGAGAAATTGTGTAGTACTGTGCAAGTGTTGGAAGATAAAGGAATGACTATAGATGAAGGCATGAGAATGGTAATTTCTTACAGTTTCTTACAGTAGATCCTCTGGAAAAAGGCAAACTATGCCTGTGTATCCAGCTCAGTACCAGTGCTTGCACTGCTGCGGTCGTTCACGGTGTTGGCGGCGGCGGTAGCAGACGCAACATTTTTACTATTCTGTATTTTTGTTTTATAATCAAACTTCAAATCTTGTCTTCCCCATGCTTTATCAAGATTACTTTCAAACTCCCTTATTGATTCGGAATCGACTACATACTGGGGCAGTGCGTTCCACTCATTTACCACTCTATCACAAAATGAGTTCTTCGCCTTCTCAAGCCTATTTCTTTCTTTGTAAATTTTCTTAGAGTGTCCTCTCGTTCTTGTTCCCTCCCGCATCAAGAAGATACCTTCACACACATCCTCATCGTACTTTCCTGACACTATCTTAAAAGTCTCTATCATATCCCCTCTCTTTCTCCTATATGCCAGTGTCGGAAGTCCCAGTGTCCTCAACCTCTGCTCATAGCCCGCGTTCTTCAACGTTGGTACCAGCTTGCTAGCTCTTCTCTGCACTTTCTCCACTGCTTCTATATCCTTTACCATATATGGAGCCCACACCTGGTTTGCATATTCCAGGTGTGGCCTAACCAGCGCTGTATATAGATTCCTGAAGATTTCTTCGTCAAGTGACACAAATGTCCTCCTTATCAGCCCTACAATTCTATTGGCTTTGTTTATCTTTTCCGCTAAATGTTCTGAGAAATTTAACTTATTATCTATCACTACTCCTATATCCTTTTCTGCACTCACTTCCTCCATCGCTTCATACATACTGTATCCTACCTTGTCTATCTTGCTGGTCCCAATCCGCATGTACTTGCATTTTTTTGGATGAAAAGGCATTAACCAATGCTCAGACCATCCCTTCATGCCCTCCACATCTCCTTGAAGCAAACCCATATCTTCCTTACTCCTCACTCTTCTATACAGTTTAGTGTCATCCGCATACAGGTATACCTCACTTCCATTAGTTATAACTTCAGGCAAGTCGTTGATAAATATAACGAACAGCAATGGTCCCAACACAGATCCCTGAGGTACCCCACTTGTAATTTCCCTCCACCCCGAGCCTATTCCATTCACCAATACCCTCTGTCTCCGATCTTTCAGGAAGGCTTCTATCCATTTCACACATTTCTCCCCTATATTATAGCTTCTAACTTTCTCTATTAACCTTTTATGTGGGACCTTATCGAAGGCCTTCATAAAATCGCAATATACCACGTCTATTACATCACCATCTTCTAGAATTTGCATCCAATCATCTACCACCTTAATTAGCTGTAGTACCGTCGACCTCCCCGGCAAGAATCCGAACTGTCTCCCACTGAAAAGTTGGTTTGACTTCATATGATCCATTATTCCTTCTCTAATTACCGTTTCCATTAGTTTACACACAACACTTGTCAAACTGACTGGTCTATAATTCCCTGGGTCATTTCTCTTTCCCTTCTTAAATATAGCTGTTATGTTCGCCTCTCTCCAGTCCATCGGGATTTGTCCTGTATTAAACGATACCTCAAATAACATTTTCAATGGCTCTACTAACATCTCCCCTCCTTCCTTTATGATTCTTGGGTGTATCCCATCCGGTCCCGGTGACTTACTTCTATTCATTTTTTCTATAGCCCTTCTTATTCTAGCATGGGAAAACTCTACTAGTTCTAGTGCCGGTGCCTGTTTGATGGGAATAGTAGGCACTGCATCCTCCGACTCCACTGTTAGTACCCCCCCAAAGTATTTCCCCAGCACCTCTGCTTTCTCCTTATCAGTCTCCGCTCTACTCCCATCATTCAACCCCCCCACCAGCTCTGGGATCCCTACTCTTCTTGTTAATTTTTCCTGAATGTACTTCCAGAATATTTTTGGATTATCCTTCACATTTCTAGCTATCTCTCTCTCCCTCTCCTTCACCCCCCTCCTTGTTTCCCACCTTATTTTATGAGTGATGAGTGAAAACGAAAATGCAATCGTTTGGGAGAGGGGGTCAGGCGCCAGTTGGACTAGATAATAGTCCGTCAGGAGCCTGGCACGGGGAGATGGTCACTGAGTGACATGAAGAAGCTATCTGCGAAATGTTGTCCATGTAGTGCTCAGTTGGAGTTTTATATCCACTCAATATCTTTGCAAACAAATGGCCTAACCTAGTTTATATACATACCAGAGGCAGTACTAGGTGTTATCTTGCGATGGGTGAAGACTAGAACACTATACAGTACATTATCGGTTATTGAGTGAGGTGCGAAATAAAACCTAGGGTTTTGTTATGGTACTGAGAACTATTCGAATGAGGCGACGCAGTGTCAGCGGCCACGGCTACGGTCTATTTACACTCATTCAACAATTGATTATGGATTATGTAAGATATAATAATATTGATTATATTGATTATTAATTACTGATTTATTTCGCCATTGTAACCATTCTTAAGTCACTGTCGACTGCTTTCATGCATCGTTTGGGACTAAGGAAAATCAATACAAGCTGGCGTTAAGGCTGCTAGCAAGCAAGAGTCAACTGACTGACTAGCTATGTGTTTTTGTTCTTGTTGGTTATACGGACCATCCGCTAAGACAACAAAACTTTCTCAAGTGCAGTTTTCAGTGGTTTTAACCCATCAGACCCGGAAGAGCTCTTAAACACCCATAAAAAACTCGGTCCGCGCAACCCGGAAGGGCTCGGAGGCCCCCAGTGCTTGAAAGCCTGTGAGCTTGGTGTGCGAGGCGTCTGTCCGACGCATGTAAACAACAGCCGGCTGGACCGACGCCCCGCATCTCCTGCCACAAGAAGGAGTGCGTCGCTTGTTCGTGTGTGCCTGTATGTTATTGTTAAGTATCGAAAAGTAGTGTAAAGTGGCTGTTTTTGTCATAAAGTTATCTCCAATGAAGTCATCATCACAACTGAACCAGTTGACTTAGAGAGCTCTACTTAACGCCATTCTACAGGTACGAAACACATCTACGCTTGGGGATGCGCGGGAATGCGGAAGCAAGCCAAATAACAAAGATGCGGTAGCCTAGGCGTAGACGTTTTTCGGCCAAAACCCCCGGGTTTCGGGGGAATATATATATATAATACATAGTCGGGGCTGGAGGGTTAAGCCATGAAATAATGCGAGGGAGCTATCGAGCCCAGCCGTGCGACGCGGGGAAAACTCGATATGGAGCTATCGACCCCAGCCATGCGGCGAGGGTTAAGCATAAAACATAATACGGTAAAACAAAGGTGGCATTGCGGGAAAGACTGTTACGGCATCTTCAAGCAGCTATATCTGCAAAAAGACTATATATTGCAAATTACCATCTGTTGATGGCAAAATATTCCCTAAAGTATTAACTTACTACCCATAACAAATAATTATGTTACTGCAAGTAGATTGAGAAATATTACACTAGGAATATACCGTACACAAACTACTTGCAAACGGTACGACCATTACACTGGAATGACTTATCTGTATTTTCTCCCATCAATACGAAAGCCACACTCACCCATGGTCCCAAAACAATAAAAAGTATCAGCTGAACCATGCAAAGCAAAAAGATAAAGGCTATCAATCTATTTGACCTTTATCAATTATAATGTAAAACTTGCAAAATAACCAAAGCCACACTCACCCAAGGTCGGTCTTGTGTGGGTTGGCAGGTGCTGTGAGCCAAAGGTCCCAGGCACTCCAGGTGATAGTAGCTGCGGCAGTCGGAGCACCGCAGAAGGGAGTCGGCACCCGGGGCCCCACAGACGTGACACACAGCACACCGGCGACAGATCCACAGTATCTCCTCAGCCTCACTCTCTGGGCCCTCACCGTCCTCCAAGCAGTACGGGTGTAGCCCCTCGCAACACCACGCACAGTATAGCAGCTGAGAAGAGGAAGATTTTATGTTAGCAATGTAATCGATAAGGCATGATAGGCTGTAACTCATGATACACCACACACAGCAAACACCTGAGATTCAGCTGTAGATTCTACGTTAGCAAAATATCAGATAAGGCAATATAGGTGCAGCCCTTCACAGCATCTTATGATGCATTTTTGTTATCACCATGCATTCCCTGCTCAAGAGTAGGGCTAGGGTGGGTGCTCTAATGTTTCAAGGACTGAAGTGGACAGTTGCCACAGATTGCTAGACCACGCTGTTGACCACAGCACTGGTGTCTGCCAATACCACACTGGCTGGCCCTAGCATCATACCCTCAACCTCTTGGTTTGCAGGCGAGTGCTCTACCAACCGCGCTACAGCCTGTGGCCATAGACAAAAATTGAGATTTACAATAAATGCATCCCCCAATTATATAATATAGTTCATAGTCCAGATACTGTAGATTTCACCAATCGGTAACTTGGAAGGGAGCAATTTTGCAGAATATAATCCAAGAAATGCCTATTGACTGGCATACTTCTTGACAACTTGGGTTATCACCTTGATATAACTTTTCCACAAGAACAATGTCTAGTAGACTATGTTTATAATTATTAGCCGTGTGATGTACAAAATATTAACTCTGGCAATGGATTAACCCCATAACGCCATATGGCGTCTGCATGCTTCGCATCAGGCCGTAGCTCGATTGGTAGAGCGTTTACCTGCTAACCGTGAGGTTGGCAGTTCTAGCCTCGGGCCAGCCAGTGTGTTATTGGCAGACGTCAGTGCTGTTGGTGAACGGTGCGGTCTAGCAATCTGTGGCAACTATTCCCTGCTTCATCAGGGCACCCAACCTAGCCTTGCTATTCAGCAGGGAGTGTATTGTGGTAAAAACTGCATCATCATCAAGCAATACAATTGTTCACGGTGCAATCGTGGCCCTATCGGACATTTGATGAGCTAAGCTCCATCCCCAGCCCCTCCTACACTCTTGCAACCCTCTATCTACTCCCCCGAACTATCTCCCTCACCTACAAGCATCCCCCCCCCACCTTTCACATGATTGCATGATGCCTAGCGGCTCGGTTGACAGTGAGTACCGTACAGTATTGATTGATGTTTAGTCCCACATGTACAGTATATAAGCACGCACGCTCAAGAACGATTTTTTTGCCGACACTGGCAGTGATATGTATGTACGTATATACACAGGCACATACTCCATAGCTGGGGGTGGCCGACTCGAGACAGAGCCTGAACATCGACAACACAGTATAACACTAAAACTAAAAAAATCACACACATCTACGTCTCCCAGGCAAAGACCCAGAGAGCCAGGTTCATTTAGGGCAGTGTTATTCACTATTTTTTTCAAGAGAGCCAAAAGTTCAGGACATATTCAGAGTGAGAGCCGCATACACCATAAGGAAAATAAGCCACAAGGATAAGCAGAAAAAAAAATATATAGGAACTAAATTACATATTTTTGTGGGTTCCATAGCCACAGCTTTCCATAGCCACAGACTAGTAACAATTATTGTATTGAAATTCTTTAGAAAAAATAAATTCTTTCTGTCTCTCTCTCTCTCCTCTATTGCGAGCCGCCAATCAGGTCATTGAGAGCCGCCACTGGCTCGCGAGCCGCGCAATGAAGACCACTGATTTAGGGTCTCCAGCAAAAGATTCTCAGGTCCAAGACCTCCCGGAGAGGTTCCGGTATCAGCAGGCCGACACACAGCGAAGCTTTACCACCACAATGCCCACCCAACTCACATCCAGGCATGACCCTTCATATATACTGGCTCACAGGGCCAGGTGCCTAACGGACTATTATCTAGTCCAACTGACGCTCGACCCCTCTCCCCAACGACCGCGTTATCACTTATCTATTTACAAGTATTTTCCATTAATTTCTATTTATTACCACTTCCCTTGCCTGTTCTAGTCATCTCTCTATCTTCCAACGCTTGTACTACAGTACACAATCTCTCCAGCTCAACGGAGGTCTTCCTACCTCTACCTCCCCTTGTATCTGACTCATATACAAGCTTTATATGCCTTTCATCTCCCATTCGCTCAACATGTTCATACCAGCACAGCACCCTTCTAACCACTTAGGCCGACAAAGGTTCCTGCTGACCCACTCTCCTATGTACCACTCCACATACAGGAGTAGGGTCTCACATAAAACGAGTTTATGGTCGATAAACGAGGGCGTTTTATGTGAATTCGTTTTATGTGAACACAGCATTTTGGTGGCGCAATATCGTCAATGTTCACTGTAAGCGAAAATTTTCGTACAAAGCGAACGATATTTCGTACGTTTTGTACGATATTTCGGCGTTTTATATGAAAGCGTACGATATTTTGTACGTTTTGTACGATATTTCGGCGCTCTATATGAAAACTCCTTGTATTTGCCCCACTTTGGCGGAGGACTCGTTTTATGTGATCACATTCGTTCTGATCGAAAATTAAATATTAATATTTTAGGTCGGTCGTTTTAATCGAGACTCGTTTTATGCGAACACGTTTTATGCGGGACCCTACTGTATATTCCTCAAGCAGCTTATCTCCATCACATCCAGCTTTCTTCTCTCTTTTGCCTTCAGAGCCTATATCTCATCCCCATACATCACTGTCGGTACAACTATCCCTTAATACATTGCACTTTTAGATTTCATTCAGAGATTTCTCACCATCCACATACTTCCCATTGCTTCAAAAAAAAAAAAATCCTTCACATACTCTCTTTTTTTACCTCCATTTCCACACCTGTGTCCTTGCTTATCACTCCTCCCTGATATTTAAAACGATCTACTTGTTCTAGTATTTCCCCATCCATCCAGCCGCACATCTAGATTCACCCTATGAGCACCTGTATTACACACCATCACTTTACTTTTATTGACATTCACTCTCAGCTTCCTCCTCTCACATACACCAAACTCTTTGACTACTCGCTGCAGTTTCTCCTCAGAATCCGCCACCAACGCTGGGTCATCAGCAAACAGCAACTGGTTCAACTCCCAATTACTACCATTCTTTCCTTGTTTGTTTTTGCCAGACGTCGTAATTCCCGAGAAGGGGTGGCCATGAATATCAGGTATTTGTCACGAATCGCTACTAAACCCAATCCTCTACCCATAATTCTCATTTTCACCACACCATCCATATATACATTAACCCTTCCAGCCCGGGTGTCATTTTAAAATGACACCACGAAAAAAGGGCAGGTGCCCGGGTATCATTTTAAAATCCCTGTGCTTGAAAGCGTGCTTCAAAATTCGCGCGGCCAAATTTTGCATTGCAGGAGCGACCGCAGCGCCACCAAGCCTCAACTACTAGTGTTATCAGTTCGTACGTGGCCGCCATAGCGAGTTATACTGAAAAAAAAAAAAAAACGACATGTCCGAATCGCTGCAACCTCCCGCGGGCCCCACTGCTACCCCGCTTGCAACTTCAACGCCTGTTGCAACCGAGAAGAAAGCTCCACGAAAGAAAGTTAAGCGTTTGTTGAGTGATAGCGCTATACAGCGACAACTTTTTGATAGTGAAGAGAGCAGTGGCGAAAGCTTGGTGGACAAAGAACAATTTGTAAGTGCCAGCGAAGATGA
This sequence comes from Paralithodes platypus, assembly GCA_032716605.1. Lineage (NCBI taxonomy): Eukaryota > Metazoa > Arthropoda > Malacostraca > Decapoda > Lithodidae > Paralithodes > Paralithodes platypus. The sequence continues at coordinate 19,394,508 of CM064504.1, forward strand.
CGATTTCGTTGGCTTTGGAGACGACGATAATGTCGATTATTTTGAGGGGGGAGACAGTAGTGATGATCCTGATGTGGAAGTGTTTCAGGAAGGTGCCATTGAGCTTCCAAGTGTGCTAGAACCTAGGCCTACCCCCTCGCCATCTTTGCTATGTCAGCCTAGCCCAAGCCCAGGACCTTCCCCTTTGCCTGCCCGTACGCCCTTGAAAGTGGGCAACTATTTCTATAAACAATCGTTGGTGAAAAGTGCAGCTAAAAAAGCACGCAGGGCAGCCGCAGAAAAGGATAGGGAAGCTGAAGACAGTGATAATGACGCCGACCCTGGTCTAGCAACCACCCGCATTCCATTGTCCCGACGCCTTGACCCGGGACGCCGCGTGGGTCACCCACAGCCCTCGGCTTCATCTCTCCTTCAGGATGACCAAAGGGCCTCTTCAAGTGGTATTACTAGTGTGCCACAGCCCTCAACACACCGCAGAGCATTATTTGCTGCGGAGGAGCCCTCGGCTCGCCGCAAAAGGAGCCCAACTCCCGAGGCCGAGGCTCCCATTGTTGAAGCTCCCGCAGCCTCCCGCGCCCCACACCGCCGACACCCGGTCACTTCTTCACCCGAATTGTCTCCTGAAGACGATGCTGACGACCCCAACATTTCCCCAGATGACCTGATGTCGCCTGAGGAGGAAGAGGAAGAGGAACAGGAACAGGAAGAGGAAGTCCCGACAAGACGAGCGAGAGGGCGAGGTCGTGGACGTGGTCAGTCTGCCGACGCCACTGCCCCTGGGCGTGGGCGTGCAGGGCGTCCGCGTGGCCAAGGGCGTGTGCCAGGGCGTCCAGGGCGTGTGCCTGCGGCACCTGCACGTCCTCGAACATCAGCATCCGACCTGTTTGTGTGGACAGATGGGGCTGATTTTGAGCCAGATTGTCCTGCCTTTGACGAGGTACAGATGGGTTCCGGGGTGTCACCAACATTTCCCTGTGGCCCAGCTGCTACCCCCAGTGAAATTTTCTGTGGCTTCTATGACAATGAAGTCATGGAATACCTCGTCGAGGAGACCAACAACCATCATGAGATCTGTGCCAACTTTCTTGGGAGGAAGACCAGTGCCAAGATGGTGGCATGGAGAGCTGTCACTGTGGCAGAACTATATGTGTTCTTGGCACTCACAATGCTGATGACACATATCAGGAAGCACGCTCTGGCAGACTACTGGATCACTGGCGACATCATAACGACTCCAGCATTTGGCAAGTACATGTCCAGGGACAGGTACTTCGACATCCTCTCGTATCTCCACCTGACAAACAACATGGCAGTCCACCTTCCCGACTCATTATGGAAGATCAGGAAGCTGTATGACATGATACGTCATCGGTTCACCACCTACCTGATTCCTTTCCAGAAGATGTGCCTCGACGAGTCTCTGGTCCTGTTCCGTGGTAGGCTGCACTTCCGACAGTATATCCCGTCTCTGGTCCTGTTCCGTGGTAGGCTGCACTTCCGACAGTATATCCCGTCCACGAGACACCGCTTCGGCATCAAGCTCTTCGTCCTCTGCGACTGTTTGACGGGGTATGTGCTGGACTTTATAGTCTACAGCGGCAAGGGTGGAGAAATTGTGACTGACCCCCTCATTGGTTTTGGTGGCGCTGTAGTGAAGAAGATGATAGAGAGGCACTTCAATAAAAACCACATCCTCTACACAGATAATTACTACACGTCGCCTCTCCTGACCAAGTACCTCCATGACCGCAAGACCGGAACTGTCGGCACAGTCAAGGGCAAGAGGAAGGGCATGCCAGGCTACCCAACCAAGACGAAGAAGGCAGACATCTTCCACAAGAAGAGTGGCCCCATCCACTGGCATGACCAGCAGAAGGTCAACCTCCTCACCACATGCCACAAGGCCCAGATGGTCGCCACAGGGAAGGTGGACCGAAGAACCAAGAACCCCGTCCAGAAACCAGCTGCTGTCCTGGATTACAACCTCAACATGCGTCTCGTTGACAAGTCCGACATGCAGATGGGCTTCATCGACTGCCTGCGAACATCTTGCAGGTGGTACAAGAAATTTATCCTGCATACGGTAGATATGTCGGTCCTCAATGCCTACAACATCTACCGTCTGAGGACTCCAGGAACCAAGAAGTACAAGTCCCTGCGGAAGTTCCACAAGCAGGTGATACTGGAGCTCCTGGCTAAACATGCGGGTACACCAGGGAGGCCACTACAAGGACCAGGCCAGATGGACAGAACGGGGTGTGCTGAATTTTTCAGGAAGCACCAGCTCAACGGCCTTCCTTTCAAAGCACCAGGTAGTAACAGCAGAATCCAGAAGAGGTGCCATGTGTGCAGCCACACAACAAGAAGACCCCGCAAAAGCACAAAAACCACTTGGGAATGCCTCGAGTGTCAAGTTGGACTGTGTGCTGGCCCCTGCTTCAACGACTTCCATACTCTAATAAACTTTTGAAGTGGAAGTGACAACAGTGAAAGTGACACTCAAATGTAGGCTAAGAATAATAATATAACTAAGTATAAGTGAAAAGGACACATATAAGCAATAATAAGTGCCTTCAATAACAATATGAACAAGTGAAAGTGACACTAAAATATATATTTCTAACAATAAATAAGTGAAAATGACACTCAATAAGCCTAGGCCAGTCAAAGTGACAGTATAATAATAATAAAACTAAGTATAAGTGAAAGAGACACACACAAGTAATAATAAGTGCCTTCATAACAATATGAACAAGTGACAGTGACACTATATATATTATTAGCTTACCTAACAATACATAAAAGGGGAAATGACACTAATCAATTATCAAAGTCCAGTGAAAGTGACACTATAATCATAATAATAATAATAAAACGAAGTAATAAGTGACAGACACAAATAAGTTCATGTAAATAACTTTATTGAGTGAAAATAATATAATAACTATAATAAATGACATAATTTAAAATGTAAAACTTGCAAACTAAACAAACCAAAATTGGGACAAGGACAATATAAAGTCAATAATAACCAATAAAACACTATCAAATCGCTTCCCGGCATAATTGCGGGTGGAGCGACGAGTGCAACTGGGCGTCGTAGCCGGGGCCGCGGTTGAGTGTTCGGACGCGCCGAGGTAAATACGCGGCAAAAGTTACCTCCACTTCCATCACCATCACTCCGGAACCAGTTAAGCTAGAGAGCTCTACTCAACGCCATTCTACGCAGCAAGGTAAGGCGCCCATTTCTTTATATGTTTGATTAATGTAGGTAATATATTAAGCGCGATTAGCCTTAGTTTACTTTTGTTGATATTCAGCCAGATCGCCCGGATACGAGCTCCGTCCTTTGGAGAGCCGGCCCGGGCCAGGAGGGTTAAACAGCCACAGTGACATTACAGAACCCTGTCACAGACTTACATTTACCTGGCAGTGATATACCAAGAACAAAACAAATGTCCAATCATGGGATTTTCAACATTCTCAAGCGAATAAAGATATGTGGTTATGATATTTGGTTGATTATTGTTTGTTAGGTATGTATGAAGCTACTAAATGCATAAACAAGGTATTTGCGTCCGTACCCCCGGGTAGGCGGGTAAGCGGGTTGGCGGAAATATTCAAAGGCCAGTTTCTGGGAGTATAAAATATCTTTTCCAATTACTGTACAGTTACAATTAATTACCTGTTCCTTGCCGAGAGATCCACATCTGAAACATATGGCTTGTGGCTGTAGGGGTGAAGCGATGGTGACAGGATAGCCAGTGAGCATCATCTCGTCAGCATCATAGTCCTGCCAGAAGTCTATGTTCACCAGCGCACCTGGGACAAACTTCTTCCCCACTGCTATGTCACCACGGTCCTGGAAATCACCATAATGGTATAAAATATGTGACAAAAATTTAATCATTTAACTAATATATATATACAATATATCTCTTTGGAGGGATAAAAGATGGTAGTTGTGGAAGATTGGCAAAATCGCTTTTAGTATAGTAATAATATTATAGTAAACCATACCAGAAGCAGAGTTTTATGCATTAGTATTAACAACAAAAAATGAGAATATGAAGATGGTAGTAGTAATAGTAGTAAGAAAATAGTTTAACCAGGCCAACGAGTCTGAATACTCTCACAGGGTTGGCCACATATGAAGAAAATACAGTAGTAAAAGGATGTTCTACTTCCGAGTCATAGGGATCGATGTAAAAGTACTGATGTAACCAGAATGTAAAACAGTACAGATCAGATTAACCCACGTCCTATAGTGGGGTTTGAACTTTCGCGGGCTTGAGAATAAGGCCTTTTCCATCAATTTTGTGATTTTTGCGTATTCATACCTCTGCGAATAAATGGCCTACTCTAGGTTATATATACATCAGGAGACAACACTCCCTGTTATCATACAACTGGTGAAAACTACAACTCTCTACACTAAGTGGTTCAGTTTTTATGGTGAAAATACTATGGTAAGTTTTGACGCTTTTGGGGTAATATCAGGTGTCTCTGGATATTTTTGTAATTTTTGGATACTCATATCTCCACAAATAAATGGCCTAACCTTATTTATATATCAGGAGACACTACTCGCTGTTATTTTGAAATAGGTGAAGACTAAAACATTGTACACCAAGTGGTTATCGTTTGGGGTGAAAATAAAAAGTGGAGTTTAGACTTTGTGACTAGACTTATTCGATTGCTCGACCGGCAGCGAGGCGACGACAGCTTTAGCTTGTTTATGCTCTTTCAATTATTGATTATTGAACATGGATTATTATTGATTATTGATTTATTTCACCATTGTAACCAGTTAAGTCAATGTCCAATGCTTTCAATCATCAATTTGGACTACAGAAAATCATATAATTATACAGTAAGAGTGCTTCTGTCCCAGTCTCAAGGATGAGTCAGCTGACTGACTGACTGATTGTGTGTGTCACGGACAGCCCGCCATGAAAACTAAACTTTCCCTAATACATACCCTTAGCTAATACCCAGTTAATAAGATTTTGTAAAATTTGCACTAAAATAATGACTTTTGAGCTAGAGCTAGGTCACTATACAGACTCTTAGAAGACGGAGGTTTTGAGGCAAGTAAATTGTTACATAAATTTAATCTTTTCAACACTCAACGAGCGGCTAGTTTGGTAACATCTACTACCTGCCAAGCAGGCAGATTTACCCTAAACGAGCTTTATTCCATGTATTAAAATGTAAAACTTGCAAACTAAACAAACCAAAATTGGGACAAGGACAATATAAAGTCAAATTAAATTATCAAAATCGCTATGTGGAAACAACGCTTACTAAAATGAAAATTATTAAATAAAAGAACACAATCCACCACATAGGGTGTACATCACTACATGAGCAAGTTAATCTGTTTCCCAAGCAAACCAATCGCACATATAACAACGCACTATCGTCACGTTAAAGGAAGTAGTCAAGTTTGGGAAGTCCAAACTAGAGCCAGAGCGTAATAAAATTATGTATCCGTGAAAGGGCGATAATTGAGCTTTCCAATGACACCTGAACCATCCTTGCACGACCACGGGTTGTCTTGCAACCATGTTGCAACGCGAGTACAAAAACCCTAAAATACGGTAATTTCCTTAAATAATTCCCTGTCTAGGGAGGCAGTGGAGGAGGGCCCAGTCGCAGTACGGGTGCCGTGCCGAACGGTCAGAGCCCACCCGCGCTGCTCCCACCGCTCGGACTCTCTCTCAGAGCCAATTATGTGCTCAACATCGCATTGGACTTAAGTCGGGCCCCGCCAATTAGGTATTGGTTCTCTTGACCGCCTTAAGTCGGGCCCCGATAGACAAGGGTTAAGGTCAATTATTGACTGTATTCTAAAATTTGACATCAATCATTTTAATCAAGCATTATTAACTTGAAGTTTCTTGTATAACCTCTGTTTACTTTTTGTCTGTATGTATTAATTGTCTTTTTCTATTATTATTATTATTATTATTATTATTGTTGATTTTTTTAAATTATTATTATTATTATTATTATTGATTTTTTTAAATTAATTGTTCTTGTTAAAAGAGTAATCTTTGTTTAAATCTGTTGCTTCTCCATATTTTGCAATTATTTTTCTTTATTATATTATACCCATTCATTGTCGATAGTATCAATTGCTTGCTTTTCCGATTTTCTTAGTTTATTTGTACGATAAATGTAGGTTATTTGTAGGGTAGTAATTGATAGGAGTCACTTGAAGCATGCTATGCTTACAGTTACCTACATACATACAATTTTAAGACTGAATGTTCCACACATACGTGCAGTTTCAGTCTCTTGTCCTAATGGCGGCATTCCAGGCAACCCTGTTAAGGGCTGCTTCACTCGTCAAGTTCTTGGATTTGAGATCGGCACGTATAGTCCGATCCCAGGTCTTCCTCGGTCCACCCCTTGGTGCAGCTCCCTCCACAATCACAGACCTGCATTTTTTCACCCAATTTTGCTCATCCATTCTCTCCACATGTCCATACCATCCCAGTCTACTTGTACGCATCACCTCGCTAATACTCTTTAACCCTTGTCTAGCGGGGTGTTTTGGGCTCATTTGGGCATATTCAGGCCCTCCTGAATGATCAATCAAGCATCTGCATGAAAAGAAATGTATTCAGCAAAAAACTAGGTGCTAAAAGCTTCAAAATGAGACCAGAACGAGCTACGTAGCACTCGTGGTTCTCTTGCAGTGGTGCCACGAACATGGGAGTTTAGCGTATAGCGGTATATTTTTCCCAGCTATGCTCACTACTGGCTACACTGCCGGCCTCTCGAGAACACAGGGAACATGAGTTAATGGGCGGCGGTAAGCCCTGCGAGTCGGCTGTCTGGCCCGCTGCGCTCCCGGCCATTTGCACTCGATTTTAACCCTTTAAAAGCCTTAATAATGCTCCTAACTTGCTGCAAATTGATGCACGACTTAAGTCGAGCACCGCCAATAAGGGGTTAATAATAAATTTATACCTAAATGTCTCCTCAGCTCAACATTTGTTATTCTATCCTGTAGCCTGGCCCCACACATCCATCTCACCATTCTCATCTCATTACGTTCCATTCTGTTAACATCCTCTACTTCAGTGGTCTTCATTGCGCGGCTCGCGAGCCAGTGGCGGCTCGCAATGACCTGATTGGCGGCTCACAAGAGAGGAGAGAGAACTTTATTATAATTTATTTTTACTTTTTTTTTTTTTTTTACTTTTTTATTTAAAGAATTTCAATATATTAATTGTTACTAGTCTTTTTCTATAAATCTGTGGCTATGGAAACCCACAAAAATATGTAATTTAGTTACTATATATTTTTTGTTCTGCTTATCCTTGTGGCTTATTTGCCTTATGGCTTATGCAGCTCTCACTCTGAATATGTCCTTAACTTTTGGCTCTCTTAAAAAGATTAGTGAATATCACTGCTCTACTTTAACGGCCCATGTTTCTGAGGCATACGTCATTGCACTTCTAACTATGAGGCATACACCTTTCCCTTCAGGGGGAGAGGCATTCTTTTCATGGTCAGGATTGGCAACACTATCGTTAGTGAGTGCTATTTGTATTTTGTACTATTGTTAATGTCTTGTCAGGTTGCAAATTTGATTTTAATAGAACATTTTGACACTAATTGTAGTTTCTTTATTCATGCAGAGTTTATTAAAAAATATACCAGAACGTCCCGGACTTCCCAAATTGACAAATTCCTTGAACGTGACGATAGTGCGTTGTTATGTGTGCGATTAGTTTGCTTGGGAAACATTAACTTGCTCATTTAGTAATGTACACTCAATGTGGTGGATTGTGTTCTTTTATTTCATAAATTATATTTTAGTAAGCGTTGTTTCCACATAGCGGGTTATTTTGCCTTTATATTGTCTTTGTCCAAGTTTTGGTTTGTTTAGTTTGCAAGTTTTACATTTTAACATACAACTTGGCTATAGGCCACTACACTCCACAAAGCACAAAGACCATTCTTACAGACTTCGTACAAAAAAACTTAATGGCAACAATTCAGCATACAGAAGCTATCAATCTGTATATTTATTTTAAGAAAATTTTCAACTTAATAATTTACGTTTCCTTGAGTGAGCCGGATGGAATTTGGATAAATCAATTTAGCGATTTGATTAAAATCTAACACATTACAAAATTCTCCTATTGTACTTGGACGAGCGAGGTACGTGGAGAGTAAGAGGGTGGTGAAGAGAATAGTGAAGGAAAGTAAGAGAATAGTGAAGGAAAGTAAGAGAAGAGTAGATGAGGAATTTGGAAGGAATCTGAGTGTAAAATGGAGGGAGAGTAAGAAACTGTTCTGGAAAGAAGTCAAGAAAGTTAGGGAAGGTAGCAAGGGAAACAGTAAGGGTGTGAAAGATAAGAATGGGAGAATGCTAGCCGAGAAGCAAGAGAGAGTCGAAAGATGGAGGGAGTACTTCAATGAGTTGCTAAATGTAAGGAATTCTTACAGTTTCTTACAGTAGATCCTCTGGAAAAAGGCAAACTAGGCCTGTGTATCCAGCTCAGTGCCAGTACTTGCACTACTGCGGTCGTTCACTGTGTTGGCGGCGGCAGCAGCAGACGCAACATTTTTACTATTCTGTATTTTTGCTTTATAATCAAACTTCAAATCTTGTCTTCCCATGCTTTATCAAGATTACTTTCAAACTTCCTTATTGATTCGGAATCGACTACATACTGGGGCAGCGCGTTCCACTCATTTACCACTCTATCACAAAATGAGTTCTTTGCCTTTTCAAGCCTATTTCTTTCTTTGTAAATTTTCTTAGTGTGTTCTCTCGTTCTTGTTCCCTCCCGCATCAAGAAGATACCTTCACACACATCCTCATCATACTTTCCTGACACTATCTTAAAAGTCTCTATCATATCCCCTCTCTTTCTCCTATATGCCAGTGTCGGAAGTCCCAGTGTCCTCAACCTCTGTTCATAGCCCGCGTTCTTCAACGTTGGTACTAGCTTGCCAGCTCTCCTCTGCTTCTATATCCTTTACCATATATGGAGCCCACACCTGGTTCGCATATTCCAGGTGCGGCCTAACCAGCGCTGTACAGATTCCTGAAGATTTCTTCGTCAAGTGACACAAATGTCCTCCTTATCAGCCCTACAATTCTATTGGCTTTGTTGATCTTTTCCGCTAAATGTTCTGAGAAATTAACTTATTGTCTATCACTACTCCTATATCCTTTTCTGCATTGACTTCCTCCATCGCTTCATACATACTGTATCCTACCTTGTCTATCTTGCTAGTCCCAATCCGCATGTACTTGCATTTTTTTGGATGAAAAGGCATTAACCAATGTTCAGACCGTCCCTTTATGCCCTCCACATCTCCTTGAAGCAAACCCACATCTTCCTTACTCCTCACTCTTCTATACAGCTTAGTGTCATCCGCATACAGGTATATCTCACTTCCATTGGTTATAACTTCAGGTAAGTCGTTGATATATATAACGAACAGTAGTGGTCCCAACACAGATCTCTGAGGTACCCCACTTGTAATTTCCCTCCACCCCGAGCCTATTCCATTCACCAGTACCCTCTGTCTCCGATCTTTCAGGAAGGCTTCTATCCATTTCACACATTTCTCCCCTATACTATAGCTTCTAACTTTCTCTATTAACCTTTTATGTGGGACCTTATCGAAGGCCTTCATAAAATCGCAAACATAGCTGGATATGGTATGGGAGGGAGAAGAAGAGAAGTAGTGGAGGAGGTGGGGATCAGGAGGTCAGAAGTGTGGGAAGCCATGAAAAGAGTGAAGTTGGGGAAAGCACCAGGAACAGATGGAGTGTGTGGGGAAATGTTGAGGTATGGTGGTGAGATAGTGATCGAATGGGTATGGAAAATGTGCAAACTAGCATGGGAGAAGGGGAGTGCACCCGATGACTGGAAGACTGGCATAATAGTCCCCCTATATAAGGGCAAAGGGGAAAGAGGAGTGTGTGGTAACCACCGAGGAATATGTCTACTAAGCGTAGTAGGGAAGGTATACAGTAGGGTAGTGATTGAGAGACGAGAACGGAGAAATGGATAGGCGACGAGCAGGGAGGTTTTAGGAAGGGAAGAGGATGTGTAGATCAGATTTTTACCCTGAATTGTGTTGTGGAGAAATATCTGGAGAAGAAACAAAAGGTGTATGTTGCCTTTATGGACTTGGAGAAGGCCTATGACAGAGTGGATAGAGAAGGTTTGTGGACAGTACTTAGAATATACGGAGTAGATGGCAAGTTGCTGAAAGCAGTGAAGAGCATGTATGAGGGTGCAAAGGCGGCAGTACGTGTGGAGAGTGAGCAGAGCGAGTTCTTTGACCTGAATGTTGGTTTGAAACAGGGGTGTGTGATGTCCCCGTGGTAGTTTACTGTATATATGGATGGAGTCATGAAAGAAATACTATCAAGAACAGTGGATGTTAGTGTATCGCTGAAAAGGGAGGGAATTGAGTGGAAGCTACCTATACTGTTGTTTGTGGATGATACAGTTCTGATGAGTGATAATGAATGGGAGTTGCAGGGTCTGGTAAATGAGTTTGGAATAGTGTGCGAAAAACGGAATTTGAAGGTAAATGCGGGGAAGAGCAAGGTTATGGTCTTCGAAAGGGGTGAAGTCACAGAGTGTGAGGTGAAGCTGAACGGTCAGGCTATGGAGATCGTCAACTCTTTTAAGTATCTGGGCAGTGTGTTGAGTAAAGATGGGACTATGGATGAAGAAGTGCGGGAGAGGGTACAACAGGGGAAGAGGGTTGTAGGAACGCTGAAAGCAGTAACAAGAAATAGGGTGGTCAGTATGGAAGTGAAGAAGTCCTTGCATGACAGTGTGGTAATCCCGACACTGACTTACGGAAGCGAAGCATGGACGTTGGTTGAGAGACTCAGACCAAGAGTGAGAGCAGTGGAAATGAATTACTTAAGAAGTGCGTGCAGAGTTACATGGAGGGATAGACAGACTAATGAGGAAGTAAGAAGGTGTGGTGTGGAGGTAGATGTGCTGGAAAGTGTGAAAAGGAACAACTTGAGATGGTTCGGCCATATGGAACGTATGGAAAGTGAGAGAATGACTAAGAGGGTGTATGAGAGCGAGGTGGAGGGACAGAGAGGGAGAGGTAGACCGATAGAAAGGTGGAAGGATGGAGTGAGGAAGTACGGTATATGAACTAAGGCGGTGCTGGTTGGGGGGAGGGGCGTTGACTGACTGGGGACAGAGGTGCATGGGGGCGATTCGTTCGTGGCCACCCCTTCGGGGATCACGGCATCAGGCAATAGATAGATAGATAGATAGATCCTACTTGGCGAGACAGAGAAAGGGGCGAAGGAACGCGAAAGTGGTTCCGAAACATAATAATTGGAACTTTAAATGTTGTTTCTGTTCTGTCTCTGTCTCGAGTCGGCCACCCCCAGCTATGGGGTATGTGCCTGAGTATATACATACATGCATGCAAACGAGAATATTGTCGATATATCTACTATTATTACTTAACAATTTAGCAAGTGCTAATTTTCCTAATTTTCTATGGTAGCTCTTTCTTGCTACTGTCAACTAAGTCTTTTATAAACTTAAATTCTAAAGCAAGCAAGAATAAAGCTTCAATTAAGGGCTAGCATCGATAGATAGAAGAGAGGTGAAGGGAATTCAGCCATAGGCAAGGCCCTGCGCATGAATGAGTCGAGCATTCACAGTCTCGGCAAACAGGGATGGCATATTCTATCTTTAAATCTATCTATCTATTGCCAGATGCCATGATTCCCGAAGGGGAGGCCACGAATGAATCGCTCCATGCACCTCCGTTCCCTGTCAGCCGAAGCCGGGCTTTAAACCAAGGCCTATAGCGTACCAGTCCAAAACCAAAATTACTAGACCACAAAGAGCTATTCCAGATGGTGATCTCATGGTAAGTAGAATTTGGAACTGCATATCAGTGGTCCAGGTCCAATCCTTGGTTAAAATGCATAAGGTTTATTTAACAAAGTTAATAATCCATACTATAAACCAGTCAAAATACCTTCTGATCAGGCTGAGGGCGTTTCATCTGGCGGGGCACAAAGACGCCCTTATCCTGCTGCAGAAGGCGAGCCACAGACTCTTTCTCTCTCTCCTCTTGTCCTTTCTTCCTCTCCTCCCTCACAACCACCTTCACACACCCCCCCTTCACCTTGCGGGGCTCCTTGGTGTTAGGGGTGGTGATGGTGGGGGTGCGAGGGGAAGGAGAAGCAGTGGTAGTGGTGGTGGTGGTGATGGTATTAACAGCAGCGGCAGTGGTGGTAGTGGTGGAGGTGCTGATGGTGACGGTGGAAGTCTTGTTGTTGCTCTTGGCCAGAGTAATAGACTTGTGTGACAGGCGGGGGTTTTGACATTTCCTCATCCTGCACATAATACAAAAATATATTACTTACTAGTTTTGGGGCTTAGGCACTTCCCTATCCTGCAAAAACAATATTATTATGAGGTTTATACACTTCATAACTTTTTTCTAGGAAAAAAATACTGTACGGTATTAGTAATATTACCTCAGGTCTGAGAGTTAAAACACTAACTCGGTAACTTAAGGATTGGTAGCTTCATTATCTCGCATTGTAAAGCAATACAAGCTTAAGTTTGTTTTTAGGCGAGTATGAATTTAGTGGGTCTTTTTTTTTACACAGTTATGATAATTTATAGAATCATATACACACCGTTTAATGTACTGTACAGTACTCGTGCAAATATGGAAATGGTTGTGAAATGTTAGTGATGGCCCCACACTAACAAGTAAAAACTTAAAAAGATACATCTAAATATTTCTAAATGAATTTGGATAGAAGTATAAAGCCAGGACACAAGCATAGCTTAAATCCTATAAGCTGGAACTAGGTGATTCAAATTAGGCCAAAACACATAAGAGTATACTTACACGCATGGTTTCTTCTTGGTGCCAGGGCCTCCATATTTCTTCATGTCAAGACAGTTGGAGCACTTAAGGCAGTTGGGGGTCGTACAGCCAGGACACTTTAGGCACCATTGGGTCTTACGCAGCACCTGAACAATATATAAGCCATATAAGCTATATAATATATAAGCCATAAAAAAATATAAAAATAAAAATATATACTCAATCTACTATACTCTATAATAATAATAATAATAATAATAATAATAATAATAATAATAATAATAATAATCTATCTATCTATCTATCTATTGCTGGACGCCGTGATCCCCAAAGGGGTGGCCACGATCGAAACGCCCCCATGCACCTCTGTCCCCAGTCAGTCGACGTCCCAGTACCGCCTTCACTCCATCCTTCCACCGCTTACTCGGTCTACCTCTCCCTCTCTGTCCTTCCACCTCGCTCTCGTACACTCTTAGTCATTCTCTCGCTTCCCATACATTCCATATGGCCGAACCATCTCAAGGTGTTCCTTTTCAGTCTTTCAAGCATATCTACATCCACACCACACCTCTCTCTTACTTCCTCATTCGTCTGTCTATCCCTCCATGTAACTCCGCACGCACTTCTCAAGTAACTTATTTCCACCTCTCACTCTTGGTCTGAGTCTCTCCTCCAATGTCCATGCTTCACTCCCGTAATACCGGTAAGAACATTAATAATAAGACTAAGAATAGTAATAATCTGGTCTTTTCTTTCTCGAGGAATTCGGAGGAATTCAGTAGCACTAGGAATATATTACACCACAATTAAGAGAAATGTGGCATTATACAGTACAGTCCATCCTCCTATAACACGAGCTCCTACAACGCGATCCTCCTTCAACACGAAGGGGGGGTTCCCGAATTACCTAAACCTCTTATAACCAGAGCCGAAAACATATAACGCGAAATGGCCTTGACGAGTGCTTCAAATCCCCCGCGATGACGTCGATGCGCACTGGATTTTAAGATGATTTTGCTAATGGATAATGTCCCCTGGCATCCTGCCTACCTGCAAAATCTCCACCCTCAATGCAATGTTATCTTCTTGACTCCAAAAACAACATCCTTATCTCCATTTAAAGTGTTATTCCTACAACGCGAAATACCTACAACACGAGGCCCAGTGCCGCCCCTAAACTCGCGTTGTAGGAGGATGGACTGTATATACATTTAAGCTGCAATCATGGAAATGGCAGCAGCTAAAGCCTGTAATAATTTGTCACTGTGCCACTCACAAAGTCATAACTTTTCTGGAAAAGAAAGGTCTTAAGCTGTCCCTTTAAAGATTCAACAAAATATAACACTTTTATTGATAGCAGCAATTGGTTATAAAATCTAGGACTGTGGTGGGCTGAATCGGTCAGAGTGAGGGTTGGTGTCCTCTACTTCCCATAGCCAGTTCTGACTTAACCCACTGAGCCCCAGCGACGCAAACAGTGCGTCGGCAATGTATGTAACGCTAAACCCCAGCGACGCAGACGTCTGCGTCAGTGTCACTCCGGTCCCAATTACTCCGGTCCTATGGCACCTAGAGGGCTCAGATTTGTATGGGAACTGTGTAAGTATCCAACGCACCCATGCCGATGGTTAAAAACTCTCAAAGTCCAACCGCGTGAGCGCGCAAAAACATGTTTTTTGGGGGAAATTGCCTTCAATTTTATACTCTTGTAAAATCCGTTTTCGGGGGCTCCGTAGGACCATTTTTTGAGCTTTTTGATCGGTTTTTCGTGGTTTTCCCTTCATTCCTAACCCATTCGCTATTGTTTTTGGGAAAAAAAAAAATCAGAATCAGCCGGTCCTGGGTGGTACATTTATAAATATTTAGCTGGTACTCAGCGGGTTAACCTTTTTCATAATTCTTTTTTCTATCTTTTTTCCTGAGTGGTGAAGGTAGTGGGGCCATAATGGTGTGCCCCATGGTTCCCTACTGGCTTACTCTCAAAGCCCACTGGCCCTTCTCTTTGGCGTAAGTATGCAGCGACCTCACTGCCCGTAATACAGTCAGCCTCTGTAGCCGTTAGTGATTTCTTGTTACTGCCTTATTGTATCACGGTTAAGGCTGGTATGGTGCGGATTTGCCAGGTGCAAGTGCTTCAGGGAGACACTGTAAAGTCTTGATGAGACACTGTTAGTGCTATACCAACATCGGCAACTGTGATGATATGATAGGGCTGTGTTGTGGCAAGTCTTTATTGTACTGTACTACAGTAATGAGACTAAAACCACACTCTCTGTGAATGAAGTGGTCTAGCTAGCAAGCTAGTACCAACGTTGAAGAACGCGGGCTATGAGCAGAGGTTGAGGACACTGGGACTTCCGACACTGGCATATAGGAGAAAGAGAGGGGATATGATAGAGAATTTTAAGATATTGTCAGGAAAGTATGATGAGGATGTGTGTGAAGGTATCTTCTTGATGCGGGAGGGAACAAGAACGAGAGGACACTCTAAGAAAATTTACAAAGAAAGAAATAGGCTTGAAAAGGCAAAGAACTCATTTTGTGATAGAGTGGTAAATGAGTGGAATGCACTGCCCCAGTATGTAGTCGATTCCGAATCAATAAGGAAGTTTGAAAGTAATCTTGATAAAGCATGGGGAAGACAAGATTTGAAGTTTGATTATAAAGCAAAAATACAGAATAGTAAAAATGTTGCGTCTGCTACCGCCAACACCGTGAACGACCGCAGCAGTGCAAGTACTGGCACTGAGCTGGATACACAGGCCTAGTTTGCCTTTTTCCAGAGGATCTACTGTAAGAAACTGTAAGAAACTGTTAAACTTGTATTTATGAAGGAGCCACATGAGAAAAGGACTGATCAGAGAAACAAGACTACTGGATGGCTCCCGGCTCCTCCAGATCATCATTGCTTCGCAGGATCGCACCTGGGTGAGCCAACGGACGTCTGAACAGTTCAGCAAGGTACAGTAAAACCTTGACCATCCCTCTTGAAAGTCCAGATATATATTCAGCCATCCAGACAAATCCGGATGGCTGAAACACAAGTCCGGATATCTAACTTGAACAACCAGACTTAGTTTTCAGCCATCCAGACAAATCCAGATGGCTGACATACAATTCTGGATATCTGTAACGCTGGATGTAAACAACACGCACGGTGATTTGTACTAGTCTCATTCATTTACGGATTGACTTTTATTTTTACCAAGCCATCCAGACAAGTTTGGTTGGCTGAAACATGAGTCTGGGTCAAAATGCCTGTCCGAATCTCTTAGGTTTCCGGAGCTGAGAGCACCGGATGGGCGGAGTTCTACTGTACTTAGGTTCACCAAACTTTAGAACCTTAACCCTTCTGCCTCGGCAATCTTCTTACGCTCCGTACCCGCGGAATCAGAGCGGGTTGAGCGTTATGGCCTTATTTTCTTAATAGCTAAGCAATAGTAATAGGTAGAAAGACATAATTGGAAATTGAAGTACTGTACATATTGTTATCTTGATCCTGGTGTTGACCGGACATCGCTATGTTGTCGGGTTGTTGAGTTACGCGGCCGTGAATATTACGCTCGCGGGAGTATAAGAGGTCTACCGAGGTCCGTGGTGAAGGTTCGGTGTGGCGTATAAGCGGACAGCCGAAGTGCGGGGGTTAAAGGTCATGAGGCGCAGTTTAAATTCTATCCTAGCTCAAACCGGCAGCCAGTATTCGGCAGTACAGTCAGACCCCCAAAACGCGTCTATATGGGCGGCAAAGCGCGTCGCGTATTGTGAATTCGCGTAATAGGAATAACATAACTTATGGAGAAAAATACATATGGGAGCCCGCCTGAGACACTCACATTTTCGGCAATAAACATAAACAAAGACTAGGCCGGCGCCGCTCAGCTGTTGTTGTTGTTGTTATTGGCGCACTCTCGTATCCAGTAGTTCGTTCTTTGAACGATGGCAGTTTAATTAATTTTTCTTAACTTTCTTCATATTACAGTAAACTTCCGTTAATCCGAAGGGCAGCGGACCGGCCCTCGTTCGGATTAGTGGATTTTTCGGATTATCGGACTTTACCCCTATGAACCTGTGTATTAACCCTTAAAAAGCGGCCCACCACTTAAGTCGAGTTAAATAAAGCTGGACTATGTGGCGGCGCTCGACATAACTCGAGTGGCAATTTCAGCACGTAATGTGGCTGAGAGAGAGACAAGTGGTGGCAGGAGACTAGCGAGCGTATGACTGCTCCAGATCACCGCGGCGAACCTACTGACACAAATCTCAGCTCCCTCCTCCCTCTCTCACTCGCTACATACTCAATTATGTACCGAAAGTACCGAATTACCTGCTTTTTGCACTCGCGTTGCACGGTTATTGCAAGAAAACTATCCATCATACAAGGATCGTTATGGTGTCATTCGAAAGCTCTGTTTATGCCCTTTCAGGGATAGGTACTTGTTTTACGTTCTGGGTCTTATTTAGGCATGAAAATGATCACGTAAACAGCCCTATTTTGGCTAAAAACACCCCGCTGGGCGGTACACATAAATAAACCGCATAGGCCGCTCGTAAGGTGTTAATGGCCTGACGAAAACATTGAGGCATTAGGCCACCCAAATGACACACACACATATCATATGTTCATGAAATCACTTCAAAAGTTTACCATTGTCATTGTAGCCTATTACCTACTTCAAAACATTCAGATTAATGGTCAAAGGAATCTGCTGATATAAACGTAAACACCATATGTCCGCATCGTCTACTAGCGAGTTTGTCTTGCTCTTGAAGATCAGATCAGATGTGGTTCGGGAAGTAATGCCTTAACAACAGCACTTCCCTGAGAGGTTCTTGTAATTTTCCTTTTGTGATTTTCCTTTTGTGACGTGCTCTGTTATATTATATTGTATTGAAAGCACCCTTGTCTTGTTGTCTTGAAAGCACCCTTGGGACGCTCCGATCACTGAACTATAAATAGTAGCGTATCGGAACATCCAAAAGGTGCGTTTTCAAGCTCAAGACTGAATGCGCTTGCAGAAAATGCGGTGCAAGCCAGTAGCGCATCGGAGCGTCCCAAGGATGCGTTCAAGAGCAAAACAAACTCTCTAGCAGACGATGTGGTGTTTACGTTTATATCAGTAGCTTCCTTTGACCATTAATCTGAATGTTTTGAAGTAGGTAATAGGCTACAATGACAATGGTAAACTTTTAAAGTGAATTCATGAACATATGATATGTGTGTGCTCCATTATGTGTCATTTGAGTGGACTAATGCCTCAAAAAGGGGACTTTGGGACTTCTTGAAATTCGGACCATCGGGTGAATTCGGATTTGGCCTCAAATTGAAAAATTCGGACTATTGGGAGATTCGAATCATCGGTCGTCGGATTAAAGGACTTTTACTGTACTTGCTTGCGAGATGTTGCAGGGGTAAGATTTTTGTCTCTCGGTCGGCCTACCCAGAATACGACTGGGTGCCAAAAATATAAGTTTTCCAACACCCAATTGCTGTCCCAACTTCTATTATCGATCTTCAATGTTCATATAAGTTCAAATACAGTAAACGCACATGGAAAAGAAATAGGCCTAGTGCCTAAATATTACGAATTCTGTTAGATTCGAAGGGTTGTACATAAAGGCTATAATAGGTCTACAGTAATAGAAACAAACAATAGCCATTGCTTACCGTAAAACCGGGTCACATCGGACTGCGGTCATAACTTCGAACATCGGCGATAATAAGTAAATAGCCATTGTCATTATATAATGGAAACGCTTTTTATTGATTTTTTTGTGGGGTCCGTTTAGAGAAATGGTAAAGGATGAGCATGTAAAAGTCCTAGGGAACTGACATGTGTATATGTACACGAAAAATTATATGACGAAAATGTATACATTTTTCGCTACCCTGCCAAACTTCTATCACCCTGAAGAAATTTGTTTGTATGAATGATGTTGTGACTGACATAATGTTGTAGTAAAATTACCAGAGACAACATCCACCAAAGGAAACTTGTTACACATGTATAGTACTGCACCAACTTTCGCGGCCAATAGGGACCGCCGAAAGTGGCGCGAAAGTGCGATTAGCGAAAGTTGGGGCATTGAGGTAATAGGAATTAATTTAATAGGGACCGGGCATGTACGAAAACTCACTACCAAGTTGAACAAACCTAGTCAACCAATAACCCAGAATTGCTACACCAACGAAAACTGGAATTGGTACACTTACTTACAGGTACCTGTACCCAATATTTAATGAGTATATACTGTAGTGCTGATTAGCAAGGCATAATAATGAATTACAGTTCTTATACAGAAACTGAACCACCACCATAGGCCTATGCAATGTTTTGGTAGAGTGCAGTTAGCGTTACGGTACGATACTGACGCTCCAACCGTATATGATAATATGAGGCGCATTTTGGCTCAAGCCAAAACTCAAGCAAAAATGCGCCTATAATTTGGACCAAGACATCAGTTTCAGTTATGGACACTAGATGGCATCATGGCGCCGCTTGAACCCAAAACAGTGCAAATGCAAATGGCGCCTATGGCGGTGGCACAGGTAAACCTTATAAACTCATATTTAATAGTGGCCCCTCCATCATTGACGATGTTGCCTATTAGTATAATAGTCGCCATTCAACACACACGTCAGTCGTTTGAATCAACCGCCGCGAGGAAGAACAGAGATATTCACCATAAGTGCAACGCTACTTCTCTTATGGTATCGTCATAGATTGGGTACCCACTACGAAAAAGCTTTGTAAAAAATAAGAGAAGAAAAAAGGTTAAAGATTAAATAATTTAATCAAAGTTATAACACGCTTCCCACTTCGGTGGATTTCTTGCGTTGTGGCTTCTTGCCGCTCCTCGCCAAGCACACCATTCGTCCTTCTCTTCCTCGCGGGCAACGGGATAGGTTGTGTGCCCCGAGCTCTGCTTCATTCGACGTTCGCTCAATTCTCGTGAGTCCTTACTCATTTGTATATATCTGAGTTGTAGTGAACAAGGTTTAGATTAGCTAGCACGGGTTATCACATTGTTGCCCGCAGGAAGTGTTAAAATAGGGTACTATTCAGGCGCTAACGTGTTGTGTTCAGGACCGACGCCACATGTGTTTTTTCATTGGTTCTGCACGCCTTAGTTTTTTGCTATCCCTTAGTTAGGAGGCTTTTGTTTTTCACGAGCTGTTCTTCAGTCCTGTGTGTATGGCCTAGGGGCCTTTTTCTTTTTTCATTTTAGCAGACGCGCCGGTCTATGGATTGTCACACGTGGTGTGGAATCTTCTGGCGTTCGAGCCTGCTCGGAGGCCCCTTTCGGAGGCTTCACCTGCTTCATGTTGTCCGGGGTTGTCTTCAGGGTAAGTGCGTCCTTCTTGAAGTGTGTGTTACCTCGTGATAAGCCTCGTTAGGTTGTTCTCGTTAGGAGTGTACTTTATCTTATATGATATTTTGTTGTGCTCCCTTTTCTTGTGCTCCCTGGGTGTTAGTGTTGCGCACTTTCCGGGAGTTCAAGGAGGCGTCCTTGTTGCAGGGGTTTTGTGGTTGGTTCTCGCTCAGTCTGGTGCCCCGGCCGGAGCGTTTTCCTCTTTTGGGGACCCGCCGGTCCTTAGTTCTGCGGTCTGAGGTCGGTTGCCGCCGTGCCAGCGTGCGGTCTCTGGTTTCCCTTGTGTTTATTCTATGTTTTCGGTAGTGTGCCACTACACCTCCTTCCGGCGGTCTTGCAGGACCGGCGGATGGAGACGTATCCGTTATAGATACAGTATCGGCCCGCCTTTTTTACTTACCAGTTTACCCCGTCCGCCGCCGGCTCAGTGTGTAAACGGACCAACGGCTGCTAGCGATTGTAAGTTATTGCACGCAGATATCCGCTGAGTTCTTGGTTCATTAACCTCTGACCCATGTCCCAGGTAGGCAGGCTGATGTGAAACTCCCCCCACGATTGAAAAGGACGGGGGGGGGGGGGCCCCCCCCCGGTTTCACGACCTCTTAGGAGTCAGGAAAAGGTTGGAGGCTGTTGCCTGTTTTTTCTGACGCCGGGGGGCGGGGGAAATAGGATGTTAAAACCTCTTGGGTTATCCTTATGAGCATTGATTCCTGGAAATTTTCTATTTCCAGATCCCTTCCACGTTCCTGGCAGCTAAGGAGACTGCGTTCCCGCCGGGGAGGGGAGAGAGTGACCATGCCTCTGTTCTCAACTTGTTCGACGCCTACGTGCCTCTTGGTACCAGTAGCGGCGCACAGGCTCTGTATTCGATGTGTCAAGTGTTTAGACAAATCCTCCTTTTTATGGACCTCACGGAAATGTCCGGTGTGCTCTGACCTGTTTGAGGAATGGCTGGCAAGCCAAGACATGTCATGTTTGTTAACTCTTATAGAAATTAAGAAAAAATGTGACGCTTCACGGGTAGCAAACGTAGAATTGTTTTGTGATAATGCTGAACTATTGCGATTAATTCATCTTTATTCATTCGACAACACCACAGTCTCTCAGGCACTGGTCCGCATGATACCAAACAAGTCAAGGCCCCGTGGACGGGTTTTTTTTCCCTTAACCCTTCCAGCTCGGCTGTCCTGTTATAAGGACACCGCAGCAGTTGGGTAGGACCCCGGGTGTCCTTATACCAGGCAGTAAGCTTGAAAGCCTATTCAACTTGGTCTGAACGCCGTGCGTCCGACGCATATTAACAAAGCCGGTCATTGCGTCACCGCACCTCCGAAAACAAGGAGACGTCGGCTCAATGTTGTTGTCGTGACGTATGACGAAATTAGTGTCTGAAAAGCTTTGATATTGTCAACATCGCGGAAAAATTCGCTCCACGGAAATCGTCATCACAACTGAACCAGTTGGCTTACAGAGCTCTACTCAATGCCAGTCTACAGATTGAAAACCGCACTATGTTTAGAGATGCATGGGAAATTTCTAGCAGTTAAAGTAACAAAGATACGTTAGCCTACGCCTAGAAGTTTTTCGGCCAAATCGCCCGGGTACCCAACACTGTCCTTAGGAGGGGGGCACCGGGGGGGGGGGGGGTTAAGTGATTTATTGTTTCTGCATTACCGGTTTGCTCTGGACTCCAGGCCGGAACGCCACGGCGGATTGGCCTGGGTCTCACAGTTTATCGGAAGAAATTTGTTGTTCCTCTCGCCTAGACGAGAAGACTCGGTTGTACTCCAGCAGGGGACTGGTGTCTTAGCCCCCCTTTAAATTTTGTCCCTGGAGGCCTGACTAGTTGACTTGTGCGTACGTGGGTAAGATTGTTTTTTGTTCCTGTCACCAGCAGCATGAGTAGCTCAGGTCGATTCTAGGAAACTAACAATTTGCAAAAATAAGCTCTCCTCAAAATGTTGAACCCTTACGTATGGGTTCATGTGCCGGCGCACATCCCACCCCCTCACGCAGTGTGGAATAGACCAGCAACCGGACGATGCTTTATCTCCGCCGCTAGCTTCTAGTTATTCCATGGCTTCGGCCCACATAGGACACCACCATCAAAGGGACCCGGCGAGAGGGCCCTCTTGAAGGGTTAAGTTCTCAGTTACAGTTTTTTCATACTAACAATTAGTCATACAAGGAAGGGCGTACTGCTTGCCTCTGGTAACCCCTAGCAGGGTACGAGCCGGTCTCAGATCAAATCCGTTCTTCCTCGAAGGGCGGATTTTGTCAGTACAGCCCTTCCCCTTTTTCCGGGCTTAAAATTATTATCCTACAGCCGGCAGACTATTAACTATCCCTTTCGGGAAGTAAGAGTGGCGGCGACCACAGAAACCATACGCGGAGACCGCAGTTCTCTAATGGGTAATTGTTGTTTTCAGTCAGGTTTGTTTCAGTCCCGGGATTACTGAGCTGCTCATACCCCGAGAATTAAAATTGTTTCAAGTTAATAACATGTAACTGGTAAGCTACACTCCGTCTCAGGTTTGGTTTATGCTGTCGGACCTCACTCCCCCAGCATGTAGTTAGTTAGTTATGTAGAGCTCCTCCGGCGTATTACCATGTTTTTCCTAACAAACACAATATGACATTCCTTAGGTACTATTTGATCCATAATTGGAAGTTCAACGAACTTCTTTATCTTTTGTATCTATTTAGCCACTCTCAGGTTTTCAACCTGAACGATTTTCTTAGTGAAAAGAGTGACCTCTACCCCACCTTGGTAATAATAACTTCGGTACTTTTCCGAACGACCTCATAGTAGGTTACCCTTTTTTGTTCTCTTAGACACATTCTTGAGACACTCTCTCTTCACTACTTGTGTTATTGGGATAGGTTTTTTCACGGCAGGTGGGGCTGTTTAGGTTATGTGATAGTTCGCCCCAGATATGGGCTAAGAAAAGGGGGGGGGGGGGGATGAGGGTATCCCAGTACACCCTAAGGTTAAAGCCCCCCTCGCCGGAATCACACTGCTACGCCGGGTAAAAGTCCAGGCGGTGCTTCCGCCGGGCAGAAGCCTGAGCATGACTTGTAGTTAAGAGCTAAGTTACGAAACAAGCTATGTAAAGCTAGTCAGATTATGTTTTATGTATAAGTTAAGGTTGGCTATCCGAGAGGCATCGGGATAGCTGGGTGAGTGCTGAAACTGGTCAAGGGACTCAGTTATATTTATTTTACAAGATGATAAACTATGTATAGTGTAAAATCTGAAGAGTGATAGGGAGTTTTGTATTAGCTCCTCTTATCACGATTTCCAACAGTATCTCATGTAAGAGAACCTGTTTCGAGCAGGTCTTCTTCGAAGCAACGCACTGCTCACACTCTTTAATATATTTAATGTTTCTATATTGTATGCAAACAATAAAATAGCTATTCTGTTATACGAATTCTTGACTATACCTTGGGGTTTGGAGGTTTTGAGATATTGATGCGAATGTCCCCCTCCAGTCTTGGGAATTCAGGCAACATCGTCAATGATCAACTATTAAATTATAGGTTTGATTCCCGGAGGGAAGTAGAGAAAATATTTAGTAGGGGCCCCGGAATCATTGACGATGAAGGCCCTCCCAGCCATCCCCTTCCCATTCGCTTGATATCTTGTGTATTATCTTGATATATCAATGAAGGACGAATGGTGCGCTTGGCGAGGAGCGGCAAGAAGCCACAACGCAAGAAATCCACCGAAGTGGGAAGCGTGTTATAACTTTGATTAAATTATTTAATCTTTAACCTTTTTTCTTCTCTTATTTTTTACAGTTTTTTCGTAGTGGGTACCCAATCTATGACGATACCATAAGAGAAGTAGCGTTGCACTTATGATGAATATCTCTGTTCTTCCTCGCGGCGGTTGATTCAAACGACTGCCGTGGGTGTTGAATGGCGACTATTATACTAATAGGCAACATCGTCAATGATTCCGGGGCCCCTACTAAATATTAGGTTTTCTCTACTTCCTCCGGGAATCAAACCTATAGTCTAAGCATTGTAACCTATTATAATGCTTTGCTAATCAGCATTATACTCATTAAAGTATTGAATATCTGTAAGTAAGTGTACCAATTCCAGTTTTAGTTGGTTTAGCAATTTTGGGTCATTGGGTGACTAGGCTAGGTACGTTCAACATGAGTAGGCCTATTTGTAAGTACAAATAATTGTATTGAGTATTTGTAAGTACAGTATGTGTATTGATTAGTTATAGTCATTGGGTGACTATATACTGGTATAGGGTCGTGTTTCGACACAAACATTTATTTTTCCTCTACCGAATCCTCTTGCTTGTGGCTGAATAGGCCTTCAATTTCGAAGCTCGGGCGCGAAAATGCGAGTTTTTACCGCAAAACTCAAATCGGCGGAATATTTAGAGACTGCCGCGAAAGTGTGATTCGCGAATCGAGATGTCGCGAAACTTGGTGCACTACTGTATAACGCTCTAGCTAGAACACTATCATTTAACCTATTGTGTAAACAAAAATTTAACTTCGGACATGGAACAAAACAATCGTGTTATTATTTGCCATATGAAAATAATTCATAATACTTGTCCATCATTAAAATGGTGGTTGAAGATCAAATAATCATTCTCTGAGTCCAAAAACCCATAAAAATATGATAATATGCTAACCGCTTTATGTATTTAGGATAATTCTGGAATATAATACATATAAATTAGGAGAGGCATACAGTGGAGCCCCCATCCTTGCTGCTAATCGGTTCCGCAGAAATAGAGCTAGGATTGAAACAGCCAAGATCGGGGCACTGTTCTTATGGGGAAAATTCAATCCGTTCCGTGCTCATGCCAAAATTTGCGTCTTTTTCTATTTTTGCCTATGAAAACATGTTTTATTGTACACAAATTACATTTTATGCATTATACTGTATCATATAATACACCATAGAATAAGTTTTTAATAACTAGAAAAAAAGGCCCAATATCTAAACAATTACCGCACTTTTTCCCAGTGTTAGGCTATGAAAACATGTTTTTTGTCTAGGCTACATCAAGTAGCCTAGGCCTAAATCTTATGCATTGTAAATAATAATGTAGACATGGCTAAATAACAGTCCTAACCATAAATACTGTAGATTGGGGCATTGTTTCTATCATGCGAACATTTTTAGGCCTAGCCTAGGCCTAGGTTCTAAATTCGTCCAGCCACCCCTCAAGTACCCATTTCGCCCCAAATACATCCAATAAATACATATTATGAGGAAAAGACGTATAAATACGCATTGAGAAGATTACTTACCACACAGATTTTATTATAAATCATAGTCATATTTAGCCTAGCCTAGGCTAACATCGTCTAGGCTAGGCATTTCAATCACATTTGTCCGACATGGACTGGTCTTTGCTCTGTGTTTTGAGCATGAAATTCCTTCATTGCTACCACTAGGCCAACCATCCCTATCACTAGATGTACTAGAGGTTATAATAAACGCGAGAGATAAGAGGTTCAGGCACAAAAAAGCTTGCTAAAACAAAATTATTGTTTTTGTTTGTTTTCTAGTTTTATGTTGAGTTTTTCGTTATTTTTGCTATTTTTTCGGGTTTCGGCTGGGATTTTGATGCGAGAATTGAGGCTTTTGGCGCGAGAATTGAAATTGGGAATATTTGGTGTGTGGTGCGAGAATTGAATCAGCGAAGACCGGTGTAGCGAAAATGGGGGCCCCACTGTATACAGTATCTTGTGCAAAAAAAAATGTATCTGCCGAAAGAAACACCTACACATACGTTATACCTATAAAAATGCTCAAATTCATAAAAATGTAGACCGGTATGCAGTGATAGACTATACATACCTATATATTTTCACTAGGCCTAGTTAATTTTTGAGTTATTGATTTGACAGCATTGGTTATTTTTCCTGCTCAATAGTTTCTAAGAGTGAGTTCAATGCCTAACGAGAACAGATCCAAAAAGAATATCTGTTAAACATCTTATATAACCCTCTCCTATAGGCCATAGCTCGATTGGTAGAGCGTTCGCCTGCTAACCGTGAGGTTAACGGTTCGAGCCTCGGGCCAGCCAGTGAGTTATTGGCAGATGTCAGTGCTGTTGGTGAACTGTGCGGTCTACAATCTGTGGCAACTATTCACTAAGTCCCTGATTCATCAGGGCACCCACCCTAGCCATGCTATTCAGTAGGGAGTGTATGGTGGTAAAAAATGCATCATCTATACTGATTATACAGGCTTAAAAGTATTGACTGTGCATTTTCCACTAAAACATCGGACAGGAATAAGCAGCAATAATAAAATATTCATATAAAATAGTAGGAGCCGAAAAATGAATGAAACAAAGCCATGAATGAAACAAAGCCATGAACGTACGTCCGAAGTTCTCCTCCGTTTGTCCGAACTTATCCCAGCTTTCTTGGCAATAATTTTCCATAAGAAATCACTGTATGTCCGAAGTTATCCATACATGTCCGAAGTTATCCACTTTTCAAGATGACTTCGGACATCATTTAGGATAAGGATAGCTCTCTTATTATGGGGGATAATTTTAGAAGGCTTCCTGGATTACGGCGCACTATCACCACACATCACTTGACCTAGTTAAATCTCTATAATGTGTTTACAGTCAGGATTTTTTTTTTTAAAACCTCGAAACATTTCCGATGCGACCCGGTTTTACGGTACCTTAAAATTAAATGCTTAACCCAAGTGTCAAGGATACGCAGTAAGCCTATTAATTGCGTATCCTGGACACTTGCTAAGCATTTAATTTTAAGGTAAGCAGTAGCTATTGTTTGTTTCTATTACTGTAGACCTATTATAGCCTTTATGTACAACCCTTCGATTCTAACAGAATTTGGAATATTTAGGCATTAGGCCTATTTCTTTTCCATGTGTTTTTATTTGAACTTCTATGAACATTGAAGATCGATAATAGAAGTTGGGACAGCAATTGGGTGTTGGAAAACTGACGTCTACCAATAGCATGGAGTGGAATTGAACTGCCGACCCTTAAATCACCAGCCAGACACTTTACTGAGCATACTATGACTCGTGGTGTAAGGACAAAACCTAATTAAACCATTACCTTGCCACTAGCAGTAGTTGTAACAGTGATGATTTTTCTCTTTTGCTTTCCTTTAAATGGCACGTGAGAACTGTTGGCGCTGACTTTCTCCTCGTCCTTCGTGGGGGATGAGAACACAGCACGGGGTATACCAAGAACCTGACAACAAATATTAATCAGAAAATGTAGTAAATATAAACACTCTAACAGCAAAGAAGAGATTAATAATAGATACTAATTAAAATGTAAAACTTGCAAACTAAACAAACCAAAATTGGGACAAGGACAATATAAAGTCAAATTAAATTATCAAAATCGCTACCGGTATGTGGAAACAACGCTTACTAAAATTAAATTTATGAAATAAAAGAACACAATCCACCACATAGGGTGTACATTACTACATGAGCAAGTTAATCTGTTTCCCAAGCAAACTAATCGCACACATAACAACGCACTATCGTCACGTTCAAGGAATTAGTCAAATTTGGGAAGTCCGGGACGTTCTGGTAAATTTTTAATAAACTCTGTATGAATAAAGAAACTACATGTTAAATGTCAAAATATTATTTAAAATCAAATTTGCAACATGACAAGACATTAACAATAGTACAAAATACAAATATTGATAAGATATCTATACTATTAGAAAATAATATATATAAAATACAGTAAAGCACTCACTAACGATAGTGCTATCGGGTAGGTACCTGTAAGCATAGCATGCCTCAAGTGACCCCTATCAATAACTACCCTACAAATAACCTACATTCATCGCACAAATAAACTAAGGAAATTGCAAAAGCAAGCAATTGATACTATCGACAATGAATACATATAATATAAAGATAAATAATTAAAAAATATGAAGAAGTAACAGATTTAAACAAAGAGTACTCTTTTAACAAGAACAATTAATTTAAAAAAAAAATCATCAATATTAATAATTAATAATAGAAAAAGAAAAAGATAAACAATAAATACAGACAAAAAATAAGCAGAGGTTATACAAGAAACTTCAAGTTAAAAATGCTTGATTAAAATTATTGATGTCAAATTTTAGAATACAGTCACAATAATTGACCCTAAAAAGATTAAATTTATGTAACAATTTACTTGCCTCAAAACCTCTGTCTACTAAGAGTCTGTATAGTAACCTAGCTCTAGCCCAAAAGTCATCTACTTTAGTACAAATTTTACAAAATCTTATTAACTGGGAATAAAAACAATTATAAGTTATTTTACTATCGATATTACTACTAGGGAAAGGAAAGTTTATTACGTTAAAATTAAAATAATCAACTTTGTGATATACTTTAAGTATGCACTGTTCATTAACAATCTCTATATTTATATCAAGAAAATTTTCAACTTTATAATTTACGTTACATTGTGTGAGGGGAATAGAATTAGGGTAAATAAGTTTAGCAACTTGATTAAAATTTAACAAATTGCAAACGAGAATATCATCAATATATCTACTAGTATTACTTAACAATTTAGAAAGTGCTAATTTTTCTGGGATTTTATTTTTCTTGCTACTGTCAACTAAGTCTTTTATATATTTAAATTCTAAAGCAAGCAAGAATAAATCTGCAATTTAAGGGCTAGCATTTCTAATAATTATACAGTACTATAATAATTAATAACTAATAATTATACAGTAGTATATAAGAAAGACTTGACCATTTACTAAACTAGAGACAAATTTAAAATCTAATAGACAACACAAGACCAGTGACCGACTTAAATTATTTGTTTGTTAAAAGCCCCAATTCTTAAAAAAAAAAAAAAAAAATCTACTAGCCTCGCAGAAAATTCTAATGTAAAACTTGCAAAAGAGACACAGGATGGTAATGTTGAGGTATGGGAGAGCTATAAGGAAAAAAGGAGAGGCAAAACGAAAGATTAGAGAAGCGAAGAAAAGTGCAAATGAAAGGTGGGGGCAAAGATTGAGTGAGAATTTTGAGGAACGATAGATGTTCTGGAAGGAGATAAATAGAGTAAGGAAAGCAGAACAAACGAGGGAAGAATAGGTGAAAGATAAAAATGGAGAAGCATTTGTGGAATGTATGCAAGTGAGGAAAAGATATGTTGAGTATTTTTAATCTTTGCTCATTGTAATATATGGAAGAGAGGCAGTACTTGAAGCAGTGGTGGTAGTAGTAGGGGAGGTGTGGTGGAGTGGTCATGCCACTGGACTGGTAATCCAATGGTCCCGGGTTCGAATCCCAATGTATTAATGGGAAGATATTATTGGGATGAAATTTTTGCTGTACCTAGTATCAGTGCATTACCACAAAGCCCACCAAAACGCCAACAAAATACCCGCATTGTTCCCTGATTAAATAACATTGTATGAATATTCCCAT
This sequence comes from Paralithodes platypus, assembly GCA_032716605.1. Taxonomy (NCBI): domain Eukaryota; kingdom Metazoa; phylum Arthropoda; class Malacostraca; order Decapoda; family Lithodidae; genus Paralithodes; species Paralithodes platypus. The sequence goes on from CM064504.1 coordinate 19,424,205, forward strand.
ATTCAAAATATGCTACAGGGGGGGTAATGCCTAGTGAGTTCATTGCTCAATAGGTGGCGTTCTGAGAGTGAGGGTCCGAGTCTAGGTGGTGACACAGTGAAGCACTGGAGCGAAGCAGCTTCAGAGATGTGGCTGCTTCGAACGGTGGGTGGGCAACCGTGCATCTTGGGAAGGCAAGATATCGGGAGCTGGTTTTATCCCAAAGTGCTTCACATGTCTCACTCCCTAGACTGGAACGAGACCTCACGGGCTTCGCCTTTCAATGTACAGTTGAATGTACAGGCTCTCAGTCTATGCCCGAGAGGTAGTTGAAAAAAAAAAAAAAATTGTTCCCTAGGCTGCCTGGCCGAACAGCTCCGAGCCCCTAAGGAAGGCCACGGCCGAGACCGGGTTTTTCAACAAAGTTCTCAAGGATTGTGTGTTATGTTGTTGGCATAAGTGGTCATACGTTATGCAATCTTCCATAATGTGTTTGATAGTGTGCAGTGTTGTGTTACAACCCGGACAGGTGTCCTGGATGGTGCCCACATTGCAGCCTAGCCAAGTGGATTCTTGCCCTCACGGGAAAGGAGAGTTTGTTTCTGAGGGATGAACTTCAGGGAGCCGTGCATGTACCGGTAGTTGAGTATTGTTTTTGAGTGCAATGTATCAAAGAATAGTTGTACCAAGAGTGATGTATGGGGCTGAGACATGGGCTCTGAAGAAAAAGGAGAGAAGAAAGATGGATGTGATGGAGAAGAGCTGCTTGAGGAGTATGTGTGGAGTGACTCGTAGAGGCAGATTTGAGGAATGAAGAGATACATAGGAGAGTGGGGCATCAGAAACCTTTGTCGGCCAGAGTGGACAGAAGGGTGCTGTGCTGGTATGGACATTTTGAGCAAATGGAAGATGAAAGGCTTACAAAGAGAATATGTGAGTCAGATACAAGGGGAGGTAGAAGGGTAGGAAGACCTCCCTGAGATGGAAAAAATGTGTAGTGCAAGCGTTGGAAGATAAGAGGAATGACTAGATCAGGCAAGAGAAGTGGTAATAAATAGGAATGAATGGAGAATGTTAGTGAATAGATGAGTGTAAACGCGGTTGTTTAGGAGAGGGGGTTAGGCGCCAGTTGGACTAGATAATAGTCCGTCAGGTGCCTGGCCCGGGGAGCCGAATAAATTAAAGGTCATGCATAGATGCATAGTGGACGGGCACAGGGGTGTGCTCCGCTGCATGTCTGCCTTTTAAGACCGGAACTTCTCCGGGAGGTCGGGGGGCCGGGGGAATGTTGGAGTGCAGATCGTGATCCATAGTCTTTGGGTCTTATCCTGGGTGACCTAGATGTGTGTGAATTTGTATTTTGTATTTTGGATTTTTTTTTTTTTTCGGGCTCCGTCTCGAGTCGGCCACCCCCAGCTATGGGGCACGTGCCAGAGTATATACATACAGTACATACATACATGAATTAATATTGTTATTATCATTCTATAATTGAACTAGTTTGAATAGAATACATCAGCTCCTTGAATAGGCTATAAAGAGAATACGTTCATATAATGTGCAACTAGTTTGCTTGGGAAATAAATCAACTTACTCATATAGTGATGTACATAGTGATGTGGTGGTTTGTGATTTTGTGTTTTTCTTATATTGTTTTGCTAAATCTTCAATGCATTATTTCCATAGTGATTTGGTAAGTTTCTTTGTCTCTATAGTGTGTGGTTCCTGTTTTGGTTTGTTTTCTTTGCAAGTTTTACATATTTATTAATAATTATGACTCCCAAGTTGAGCCCTCCAAAATCTTAAAATATATTTTTACTGCAATATAATGAAGAATTTATTACTTTGCTCTCTTCAATGAAGTATGAGAAAAGGAGCTATTTGACTATGTATGAAAGTACTCTGAATGTAGTCTGTTTTGAGTCGGCCACCCACAGCTATGGGGTGTGCGCTGAGTATATACTGTACATACATACCGGTACATGAAAGTCAAGTTAGGAAATTCCTAGACTTGCAAATATTCTCAGTTTCTTACCAAAGATATTTCTGAATACAGGGCTCTGACAAAATTATAGGTAGATAATACAGCATGCATACCTGCGCTTGGCTGCGACACACATGCTTTACTCTTGGTCCTCCCGCTTCACCTGGCAGCGGTTCCACTTCCTCAGACTCGGACTGTGCTGCTGGCTTGATCTCCTTGATGGATACCACGATGCTCCGACCACCCTTACTTGGCAGGGATACCACCTTCCTCCCGTCCACCATTAAGCTGGGCCTCGACTTGACGACTGTGGGTTTTAGGTTCCCTTCGTCCGTGATGTCATGCAAAGTACCGCCCTCAGTGATGCTCTTCCGGAAGTCCCGCACAACTTGGGATATCCTAGGACGGCGGGATTCATCGCCAGACAAACAGGAATCCTCAGAGGTCTTAAAGAATGTGTCACTGTCAGAGAATTCGCTCAACTCGGAAGACTGAGCGGAGGTTGACGTGAAGGTTCCAGTTGATGAATCTCTCATGTATGTTTTGCCGTCTCTGTCCGTCGCTATTTCCTGGTTATCTTGGTTTCTCCTTAGCATTGCTGGATAGTAGTAATCAAGATTAACCCTTGACATCCCAGCCTTCTTCAAGTACGCTAGAAGTTCTATTCGTGATCTGAACGTGTGACCATCGGGACTATGGAGTAAAGTCACTCTACCCTCACCCTTTTCGTTCCATCTCACCCTCCTCGACCACCCATTACCCAAGTGGTGCTTTGAATAATTTCTCAATTTGGTTTTCGTTGCATCAGATGCTCTAATTTCTTTAGTTCTCCCTTCACTCTCCGAAGCACTGAGTGAGGCTGGGGGTGCCATGGTATTGGAAATATCAGTGGTAACCAGTTTGTCCGGTATATCTGTTTTATTCACGCCTACATCAGCAATCTCGCCAAACAGTGATCCTAGGACCCGTTCATCTAATATGTCTGAGGTGTTGGAGATTTGGTTGTTACAATTTCTCTCTTCTGAACTGTTGAGGGCTGCATCCTGGACTTTGGTTGGGCTTTTGTCTTTTGTCTTAGCTGCTTCCATTTTCTTTTTCTTTTTGGTTTTCTCCTTTGCTGGTTTCAATGAAAGGGCCTTCTTTGGTATTTTCAAGACTATTTTGCGATCTGCTTTCTCACTCTCTATCTTATTCAGCCCCGGAGAAACCTGAATATCCTCCGACGCGTTAAAACTAGAGTTGTTGACAACCACATTTCCAATCTCAGCATCATCTTCCTTATTACCTACATCCTTAAAGCTCTCTGAAGATACTGCCAATACGCTATCATTAGTTGCCAAGATCGATGAGATCTCCTTGCCAAATAGTGGTGGACTATTGTGTACAGGTTTTAGCTTCTTTGAGCGTCCTCTTGGCTTTGGCAATGGAGTGTTTGTTGTCTTTCTCTGCTCTGATTCACTCTCCGTGGTGTCGGTCAAACCCACATCATCTTTGCTCTTCCTACCAACAGAAAGTGATCTAGCTCTTTGAACTGATTTTTGCTTCCTGAGCTGCCATTCGGTGTTTCGCACATCCAAGTTTGTGTCATTTGGCTTTTCCTGGCCATCAGATTCTACCCGACCTTTGTTCAAGATTTTTAACTTACCTAAAGATTTACTTCTGGGCCTACCCCGCTTTTTGGCTTTTAGTTTAAATTGCTTTATCACAGACACTTTGGGCGTCTCCCGAAGGGCATTTGAGGGGGGCAACATCTGTTCTGCCTCACCATCAGACACTTCAGGAGACTTATCACTGGCCTCGGAACACAGCTCAGAACTTGAAACTGGCTCAGTGCTCGAGGACCCGGGAGTTTCACTTGAACTAGGGATTGAACCATCAGAATAACCAGACACCACAGGAAAGTATTTATGAATGTCATCTACTTTCCCAATCATTTGGAAATACAGGTTCAGCTCTCTTCGCGACCTGAACGTTCGGCCATCTGGACTGTCAACATAAGTATCGACTCTGTTGCCAGTCGATCGCCACTTAATTCTCCGCACCCATCCCCCAGGTAGAGAAATCAACACCACTTTCCCCTTTGCCCCACTACTGGTCGTCAGTGAGGGTTTGGACTTGGGTTCCGTGGTGCAGGGGGCAGTGGCTGTGCTGTTACCAAAGAATATCCGAGCATCGGTACTAACGCCACGATTCTTCAGGAACTCATCCAGCTTCTGTACACTCTTGAACTTCTCTCCACTGGGACTGATGACGATGGTTTCTGGTCCGGTCTTGCGTTTCCACCCCCCCGGCAGATCCATTATCGAACCAAAGGCACCACCCCCCCCTGGATTAAGCGGTAGGCGTTTGATATGACTGGCAAGTGCTTCGTCTCTTTCCATGGCCGGCTGTGACCCCCCTCCAGACATACTCCTAGCAAGACTGGTAGGAATCTGGTCCTTCAGAATTGTCGGCAAGCGCTTCCTAAGGCGATCGTGGAGCAGACTGGGCATGGAACACGAGGTTAGAATTCTAAAAAGCCAACAAGCTGTACACCGGTCTTCCTCTACTAGGCCTTGAATCTTACACTCCCCTATAGTCCTTTCACACTCAAACACGTCTCGAGGGCCGTCACTGGCTTCACCAAGGAATGTGCTGCACACTTCACAGAACACAATGTTGAATTTTCTTGAGTTTCCTCCGGCGATATCACAGGTGGTGCACTTCCCTTCCACACTCCCTGAAATTCAAATATGAAATTTAGTGGCATGATAGTGATGATGAATATTTCGGACAGAGGCAAATACATATACTTTAAAGACAGAGTACCGGTCACATGACGTAACTTCGGACACTCTAGAAAACATATACAGTAGAGTCTCACATAAAACGAGTATATGGTCGATAAACGAGGGCGTTTTATGCTATTTCGTTTTATGTGAACACAGCATTTTGGTGGCCCAATATCGTCAATGTTCACTGGAAGCGTAAATTTCCGTCAGGAGCGTACGATATTTTGTACGTTTTGTACAATATTTCGGCGCTCTATATAAAAACTCCTCGGATTTGCCCCACTTTGGCGGCGGACTCGTTTTATGTGATCACATTCGTTCTGATCGAAAATTAAATATTAATATTTTAGGTCAGTCGTTTTAATCGACTCGTTTTATGCGAACACGTTTTATGCGAACACGTTTTATGCGGGACCCTACTGTACAATGAACCACAGTTATGAGATAAATGCATGATGTTATGGAAAAACAAGTATGTCTGCAGTGTTGTTGTTGTTGTTGTTGTTGTTGCCTAAGCTGCCTGGCCGAACAACTCAGAGTCCCTGAGAAAGGCCATGGCCAAGATCGGGCTTTCCCACAGAGCTCTCATTGAGTGTAGATTGTGTTGTTGGCGTAAGTGGTTGTGTGAAATGCAGTCTTCTATGATGTGTTTAATGGTATGGGGTGCTGTGTTACATCCCGGGCAGGCGTCGACAACGGAGTCATCCAGTCTCTTCTGATAGCTCAGGAGAGCTGGATGGTGTCCGCATCTCAGCCTGGCCAGGTGGACTCTGTCCTCGCGACGAAGGGAGGATTCGGAGTGTTCTTCCATAATGCAGTAATTTTTCCATAACTGTAGCTTACATACTGTTATCCAGAAGTGTCCGAAGCTAGGGCATTTCACGGTACTAGATAAGATGGATGGGACTCGTTAGCCTTGGTCGGCAACCCATCTACGGGAGATAACCTTATAAAAATCCGGGTGGATGGGACTCGTCAGCCTTGGTCGGCAACCTGTCTAGGGGAGTAAACCTTATACAAATCAGTACTGCCATCTTAGGGTGAAGCAGGTTAGATTAGAATTAGAAGCAGATGGATTAGCCGCACACCACTGTAGAAAAATAGTGCTATAAATTACATAAAAGGCCTCGGAGTCAGACGGACCCTAAATTGAGTGGTCAATCCTGTAAGTCTTTCAGTAAACTGGCATGGGTTGTCCCTCTTACAGGAGATAGGTTTGCTTGGGGGCATTTTGTGTATGGCCACCCCCATTAAGGTGAGTAAGGCGTCTGGCAATAGATAGATAGATAGATAAGATGATTGGTTTCAGTTTTGTGTGTTAATGGCAGTTTTCCATAAAATAAAATTATATGAAAGTGAAAGAACAAATTTTTCTATAGCCTACTGGGCCAAGGTAGATTCTAGGCAGCCTTCTTTTGAGCTTCCTCAATTGTCTAGCTCTTTAATGCGAAATCAGAATTTAGAACATGATTCCACATCTTTCTAGGCTTACTCCTCTGTGCAACTCCCTCTACTCTTACACTATTCAACTAGTTTTTCAGTACGCCCCAGCAAACAATAACTCAAAAACTCACATGATAAAGCCATAGAACACTTATCTTTTGATCTATCAACCATTTCCAATTATGGTAGAGAAAATCTTGTCGCTTTCAAAACCCAATTTCTCCATTTATCTACCCGTCAATAACTCCCACAGGTCAATCACTTATACTTCAACAAAACACAAATCAACTTTTTCATCAGTATTCTCGGCTTCTTTTTTTCTTCTGATCTCTCTTGTTATGACTATGTTACCACTCCTGCTAAAATAGCTTCAAAGAAGCTAGGTGTGCTCAACCGCCTCTGGGGATTCTTTACCACTGCACAGCTTCTTGCTCAGTATAGGGGAAAGATGCTTCTATGTATTTAGTATTGTTCGCATGTGTGGGGAAGATCCTCTCACGCAGCACTTTTTGACAAAGTATAAAAGAAAGCCTTTCGTCTCATTAACTCACGTCCACTCTCCGACTATTTGCAATCTCTCTCTTTTCCGCAATGTTGCATCTCTCTCGTTATTACAATAATCTGTGTTCATCAGAGCTCTTTCAGAGTATACCTCCTCCTCCTCTACATAGAGTAAGTAGCATCCGTCTACAACACAATCCCACCCCTACTCTGTGCAACTCTCCAACCCAGGAGTGAAATGATAGTCCTAATTTTTCTTCTACTGTATTCAACAGCTGAACTCTGGAACTCTTTCCCTGAATCTAAATATCCACCATCCTATGACTTAAATTTGTCCAAACTCAATGTGTCCAGGCATTTTGGCTCGAGCATTCCTTGATTTTGACCCTGTCACTCTTTCAACTCTGGGGGAGGCACTCATCACAGGCAATTTTTCCTCATCCACATTTTATTTTGTTTCTGTACAGTAAATTAAGTAATCACGATTATAATCATGATTACAAAGCTTGTAATCTTAATCAATTACATTCAGGATTTATGTAATCATAATCGTAATCTAAAAATAAGGCTGTAATCGTAACCAATTACACTACTCATGTAATCACCCCATCCCTGCCACAGACACCTCCACTTATGTTCTCTCTCCTTTCATTACTTCTATTTCTTCATCCCTCGCAAATAAGGTGTCTCCACTAGCTTCAAAACCTATAAAACTTTCCTCCGCCCCATTCGCCATGTTTGTTTACGTCGTGTCAGCTGATCGCACCAACTCAGTAAACACTAACAATTTCTCCACAGCTATATCACAAGGAACATCCCTTTTTGGTATTAATATGATCAATTACAAAAAGTGCATGGAACAAACAAATACAGAGAATACAAAACTTAAATCTGTTACTTAACCCTTCAGACCCGGTTGGGCTCTGAGAAACCCATAACAAACACCCCCCGCACAACCCGGTAGGGCTCTGAGGCACCAGCAGCTTAAAAGCTGCTTTTGTTTTGAAAGGCGTCCGTCTGACGCATGTAAACAACAGCCGGCTGGACCGACGCCGCGCATCTCCGACCACAAGAAGGAGAGGCGTCCTTGTTCGTGTGTGACTGCGTGTTATTGTTAAGTAGTGAAAAGTAGTGATAAGTGGCTGATATCGCCACAAAGTTCTCTCCACGGAAATCGTCATCACAACTGAGCCAGTTGACTTAGAGTGCTCTACTCAACGCCATTCTACAGGTACGAAACACATCTACGCTTAGGGATGCGCAGGAATGTGGAAGCAGTCAAAATAACAAAGATATGGTAGCCTAGGCGAGATTTTTTTTTGGCCAAAACCCCCGGGTTTCGGGGATATAATATAGAATGCGTAGCCGAGGCTGGAGGGTTAAGACCAGGTAAAAAGTTGTGGAGTGTGTGTGTGTGCGCGCTACAAAAGCCGGTTTATCAAAAGCGCTTTTTTCCGGGAATTTTCATGACCAAGTTTTATATCACAATGTTTCGGGGTTCTTTTTCATTGGTAGGTATGTGAAAATAGAATGAGGGTAGATTAAATTAGTTGCCTGAATTCTGGTAAAACTTAAATTTTTAAGTTACCATACCATAATTGCCCTTAAAATATTGTTGAAAATATGCTTGTGTATTTACCTATTTGTATTTACCTATTTGTAGTTTACAGGAATTGAGCAGCGCTCGTGTTGTCCTGTCTTAGTTACTTTATAATCAATCCATTTTACTTAGACAAGTATCGTAATGGATATTCCCAGTTCCCAGTATTTTTGGACTAACATATCATAACTTATGTTGCCCTATTTCCATATTTACTTTTATCCAACCTAGATTTGAACATGTTAATGTTCCTCGCTCTCACCACCTCCTCCTCCAAGTTGTTCCAAGTCTCTATACTCCTATATGGGAAGCTGAATTTCTTTGTGTCCTTACGACATCTGCCCTTCCTCAGCTTAAACTCGTGCCCTCTTGTCCTTCCATTATCCCTCACGAATAGATCTTCCCTATCTACTCGTTCCAAACTTTTTACTCCCTTGAACATCGTTATTAAGTCGCCTCGTTCCCTTCTCTCTTTCAAGGTAGGCAGTTGTAGTGTATTAAGTCTTTCCTCATATGTCAACTCCTTCAATCTTGGGATCATCTTCGTTGTTATCCTTTGGACTTTCTCTAATTTATTTATATGTTTTTTCAAATGTGGTGACCATATCACTGCTGCATATTCTAATCTTGGTCTTATCATAGTCATTATCAGTTTTCTTAACATTTCTTCATCCAAATAGTTAAATGCCACTCTCATATTGGTTATTATTCCATATGCTCCTCCAATGATCATGTTAATATGCTTCTCCGGGGATAGATCATCTTGTATTATCACTCCAAGGTCCTTCTCATGCCGTGTTTTGCCGATTATTTCAATTCCTAATTTGTACTCCCAGCTTGGCCTTATCTCACTTCTTCCCACTTCCAAAACATGACACTTTTCTGCATTGAAACTCATTTTACAGGTTTGGCTCCATCTGTGCAACTCATCTAGGTCCTTTTGAAGATCCTGACAACTTTCTATACAGGTGACATTCTTCATGATCTTAGCGTCATCCGCAAACATATTCATATGACTATTCAAGTTTTCTGGCATGTCATTTACATAAAGTAGGAACATTATCGGTGTGTGTGTCCCTCCACATGTGTATGTGTTTTTCTGTTGATCCATGTGCGAGTTAGTGGGTGTGTGGTTATCAGTAGGACCAATAGGATGTGTAATACAGGGGTTCCTCAATATTTGCGGGCGTTATGTTCCCGAAAATTCCGCTATTTTTTTTTTTTTTTTTTTTTTTTTTTTATGTGATTGAGGGAGGCAAAAGGCATAACTGCCTATAGCGAGTGCCTCCCCCATAGTTGAAAGAGTGACAGGGCCAAAATCAAGGGACGTTCGAGCCAAAATGCCTGGACACACGTTGTTTGAAGCAATTTAAGTCATAGGAAGCGGGAAAAACTGATTCTGGGAGAGAGTTCCAGAGCTCAGCTGTTGAGTAGAAAAAAGTTTGAGAGTAACGTTTCACTCTTGGGTTGGAGAGTTGCACAGAGTAGGGTATATGGGTTCCCCAATTCACTCCCTATCTATTTATCTACCTATTTCGTCTATCTCCCTTATACATTAACATAGCTATATCTTATTTGGTATTTTTTTAATCTATGAATCATTTCTAATGCAATGGAATTTGAAAATATCTTTCCAGCACACAACTAATAAAATGAAAAAGTCAATAAAAATTCCTCCATTGTCTTTTCAGAAACTTAAGTCTGTCTTATCTTCGCACTTTATCGATCGCTTGGACCCAGCAACACTCATTCTATCATCTAATGCAGGGGTTCCCAAAGTGGTCGATATCGACCATCCAAGGGGTCAATGAATCGCCAGGGGTCGAAAGGGGGTCGATAAATGGCTAGGGGGTCTATGAATGGCTAGGTGAGGAACGTTTCAAAAGATGTAGACCCATCTCTATGTGAAAAGCTGAAAAGGTGTAAGAATGCTCTGTTCTATTTGGCAGACCTATATTCAAAGTTTAATGAGGTACAGAAACGTCTGCAGGGTAAAGATGTTACCATTATTCAGGACAGGACAATTCTACTGGGCTTCCAAGGCAAACTAGGCTGGTTTCAAGCGTCAATGGCACAGAGATTTTCAGTACTTTTCGAACTTACAACAGTCGGCAGAAAGTGAAAGCATTTCAGATGGTGACATAGAAACATACGCACACCTGGACAAATTGATTGAAGACTTTAAAGTGCGCTTTGAAGACCTGGAGAAAATGCAAGTGCCTGAATTAATTCTTACACCATTTGACTTGGAAATACAAAATGAAGACATTAACTCTACTAATACTAATATTAAGGTATTACTATAATTCCACATATTTATTGTATCATAATATGCATGTAATACGTCTCTTTTTTCACAACATATTATATTATTCTTATTTTTAAATGTTTGGGGGTCGATGAATAATTTAAAACTTCATTAAGGGGTCAATGAGCTGAAGAGTTAGGGAATCCCTGATTCTAATGCATCTACAGTATCTATTGTTAACATAGGCAAATATGTTAATGTGTGTGGGAGTGCAAACTGGTTATATATGTGAGCAGACGATCGACACAGGAGTTTGCCCAACTAGTTTCCCGCCAAATTGCGTGGTCTACTATATGCTGACGTGTAAGAGATGACGTCACAACCGGACCGATTAGGCGGGCTAGCTGTCAGGACGGAGCCAGTCGTTTACATACGGGTGAGTGGTGAACACGGCCATTGAGCTAATTAACATTGGTAGCAGAGCGTAGTTCGGAAAACAATGGCGTGTTCAACTAAGTGGCCACCGAAACTGGAGAATGAGGATGGGTATGAAAACTGGAAAAAAGATATAAACATTTGGTGTGAGTTGACAGAGTTGGCCAAGAAAAAACAGGCATTGGCGATCCACTTGTCTCTACAGGGCGGGCAAGAGAGGCCTCGTCCGAAATACCCGCCGCAGACTTCAACAAAGACGACGGAGTTGAAGTATTGTTAAAGAAGCTTGATGAGTTGTTACTGGTGGACAAAGGAAGACGGCAGTTTGCGGCGTTCCATGACATTTATAATCTACGGCGGCCTAGTGACATGAATATGCGTACCTTCGTGTCTAAGTTTGAGCATACGTATTTTAAATGTTCGGAACAGGATATGACATTACCGGATGCAGTAAAGGCCTTTATGCTGTTGTCCGCTTGTAATTTGTCTGATAATGAAAGACAGTTAGCCATGTCTGCAGTTACTAAAGTGAGTTATGAACATATGAAGTCAGGTCTGTGCCGTATTTTTGGTGGTGAGACAGCAGCTGTTGGGACAAGTGTTGTGAATGTTAAAAGTGAACCTGTGTTTGTTACTGAAGGTAAAAGTGACATGAAGGAAGAGGAAGCATTGTATACAGGCGGTGTGGGTCAAGCACAGCCTTTAGCTAGAAGAGGTGCTATGAGAAGCCGTGGTAGAGGTTTTAATCATAGATATGGCAGGAAACAAAATCCTTTGGGGCCCGATGGTAGAGTGTCAAAAGGTGCAGTTTGTGGTTCAAAATTTCATTGGGCTAGAGATTGTCCTGATGCATATGAGAATAAAGGGAATTCTTGTGAAAGAGATGATGCGGAAGAGACAGTGCATTTATCCATGTTTATGGGTTATGCTGGTGAGGATGACAAGCACAGTGGAAAGTTGCAGAAGCTTGTTGATGAAGCTAAGGGTTGTGCTGTACTGGATACTGGATGTTCTACAACTGTGTGTGGATCGGAATGGATTGAAAATTACATTCATGAGTTAAGTGATTATGAAAAAGCTCAAATTACCGAAGGCACTTCAACTTCGACTTTTACATTTGCGGATGGAGCCACAGTGCCATCGATGAAGCGAGTGACCTTGCCATGCCAGGTGGGCAATGTGCGTGCGACTATCGTGACGGATGTGGTAGAGTGTAACGTTCCTTTGCTTTGGAGTAAAAAGTCAATGAAAAAGGCGAAAATGGTGTTGGATTTTGAGACGGACATGGTGAGAGTTTGTGGACAAGACATTCGTTTGGAGTCTACGTCATCGGGACACTATCTGTTGCCCATTTCGTTCTGACTGGGCCAGAAATCCAGGAGTATGGTTACACTGGCATCATTAGAAATCGGTGGAAAAGGAACTGCACTGAAGCTTCATAGACAGTTTGGTCACGCTACGTCGGCTATGCTATTGAAACTTGTGAAGGATGCGGGAATTAACAATGCTGACTTGGAACGGTCAATACGTGAAGTGTCTGAAAACTGTGAAGTTTGTTGCAAATTCAAGAAGGTTAGGCCTCGTCCTGTGGTGTGCCTGCCTATGGCGAATAAATTTAATGAGACTGTGGCTATGGACTTGAAGGTTTGGGGGAGACAGTATTTTTTGGTTATGGTTGACTTGGCCACAAGATATTGCAGTGCGGTAGTAATTAATGATAAGTGTGCCTCTACCATCCTTCATGGAGTGTTTCGGAGCTGGATTACTGTATTTGGCCCACCAAGGAAGTTTCTTACCGATAATGGGGGTGAATTTAACAATGATGATATGCGTACGCTTGGTGAGGCTTTTAACATAAAGATTATGGCCACTGCTGCTGAGAGCCCTTGGAGCAATGGGGTTTGTGAATGTAAGAATGCGGTGATAGGTGATACTGTGAGGAAAATCATGGCAGATACACGTTGTAACTTAGAGGTGGCTTTGGCTTGGGCTATTTTTGCGAGGAATGCCCTTACGAACTATTCGGGCTTCTCGCCTAACCAGCTTGTTTTTGGCTACAACCCTGTGTTTCCTAGTGTCTGGGCCAATGATTCTCCTGCGTTGGGGACGCCTCCATCCTGCATTGTGAGAGATAACCTGAATGCTCTTCACACGGCGAGACAGGAATTTCTGAGGATAGAATCCTGTGAGCGGTTGACCAGGGCTTTGCGGCACAACGTGCGCCCGAGTGATTCGAACATTGTACAGAATGGTGATGACGTATTTTATAAGAGAAATGACGGTCATGAGTGGCACGGCCCTGGTATCGTACTCGGCAGAGATGGGAAGCAAGTTTTGGTAAGACACGGGGGCATCTATGTGAGGGCTCACGAGTGTCGTATAGCGCCGGCTCCGGGAAGGGATACAGTGGTTGAGGTTTCCAATACTGAGTTGGGCGAGAAGGAATCCAGTGAAGAGTCTTCGGGAGCTGTGTCGCAATACCCTCCAGATGATGAGTCCGAGGATGGTGACATGGTGGACCTTCAGCCGGCAGTAGCTGGTACATCTGGTGATCAGGCTTCTAAGATCAAGATTGGCCAGCGGATTAGAGGTATTCATGCAGAGAGTGGGGCGTCGGTGTCTGGAAAAATTGTGAGTCGTGCCGGCAAAGCAACTGGGCAGTATAAAATTTGTTACAACTTACAAAGAGACTCTGATGGCGGTATTGGCTGGGTGGATGTGCAGAAGGATTTTAGCACTTGGGAAGTGGTAGATGATGATGTTGAAATGTTGATTCTGTTCCATTCTGAGGATGTTTTAACCCTTAAAAAGCGGCTCACCACATAAGTCGTTTTTAATAAAGCTGGACTATGTGGCGGCGCTCGACATAGGTCGAGTGGCAATTTCAGCACGTAATGTTGCTGAGAGAGAGAGACAAGTGGTGGCAGGAGACTAGCGAGCGTATGACTGCTCCAGACCACCGCGGCGAACCTACTGACACGAATCTCAGCTCCCTCCTCCCTCTCTCACTCGCTACATACTGAATTATATGGGGAAAGTACCGAATTACATGCTTTTTGCACTCGCGTTGCACGGTTATTGCAAGAAAACTATCCATCATACAAGGATCGTTATGGTGTCATTCGAAAGCTCTGTTTATGCCCTTTCAGGGATAGATACTTGTTTTACGTTCTGGGTCTTATTTAGGCTTGAAAATGATCACGTAAACAGCCCTATTTTGGCTAAAAACACCCCGCTGGGCGGTACATATAAATAAACCGCATAGGCCGCTAAAGAAGGGTTAAAGGCCAAGGACAGTGAGATTGAGAACTGGAGGGGTAATGATGTGTAAGAGGAAGTTAATGACGTTGGACAAGATACTATTTCTGTCCGTTGGGTGATGACTGAGAAAATAAAGAATGGCAAGCCGGTTGTTAAAGCACGTGTGGTAGCCAGAGGATTCGAGGACACTGGATTTACGAAAGGACTCGCCTACGAAGGAAGCGGTACGTCTGGCTCTTGCATTTGCCTCAGGTAACCAGTGGGTTTGTCACTCTATGGATGTGAAGGCGGCCTATCTGCAAGGAACATGATTGAACGAGTGATTTACCTACGCCCTCCTCCAGAGTATGCTGATGGTAGGCTGTGGAGGTTAAAGAAGACAGTTTACGGTCTATGTGATGCTGCCAGGCACTGGTATCTGCGGGATAAGGATCAGCTGTTGTGTCTTGGAGCTCAAATGTCATCCTTGGATTCAGCATTGTTCTTCTGGAGTAATAGGGGCAACGTTGATGGCATCATATGTATATACGTGGACGATTTTCTCTGGGCCGGCACACAGGAATTTGAGCGACACGTGATAGAACCAGTGAGTCAGGCGTTCCTGGTCGGCAGAGCCTTTAGATATGCGGTTTTGAACATCATATCTGAAAGAGATGGCAGCATAACTCTTGATCAGTTCCAGTACGCTTCATCCTTGTTACCAATCACAATCAGCGGACAGCGAGCACTGGTAAAAACGGGAGAATTGTCTGAATCAGAGAAGTCTGAGTATAAAGCATTAATTGGACAGTTGAATTGGATAGCCACTCACACTAGGCCTGACATCGCCTTTGACGTGTGTGAGTTAAGTGTGGCCAGAAAACAAGCTACTGTTGCAGAATTGCTCAGACTCAACGAGGTGATTGACAGGGTGAAGACAGATAACATGAAACTGTATATTCCTAGATTGGGACCCATCCATGACTGCCATCTGGAATGTTTCTCGGATGCCTCGTTTGCCAACCTCGCAGGTAACGATTCCCAGGATGGCTTTGTGATCTTTCTGCGAGATGCCGATGATAAGAGATGCCCAATATTTTGGCAGACTATGAAGATAAGAAGAGTCGTCAAGTCCACTTTATCTGCAGAGACGCTAGCATTACTTGAGTGTGCGGAAGCTGTTTACCTCTCCAGCATTTTAAGTGAAATATCTGGGGGTGGAAGCTACAGAATAAAATGTTATGTGGATAATAAGAGCTTAGTAGACGCACTTCACTCATGCAAAAGTGTGGACGACAGGAGATTGAGGATCGACATTGCAGTGCTGCGGGACATGGTGGACAGGGGAGAAATTGAAGAGGTATCTTGGGTGGAGACGTCACAGCAACTGGCTGATTGCTTGACGAAAAAAGGCGCCTCACCCGGGCGGCTGCGGGCTGCAGTCAGCCGGGATTAAACGGGATAACTTCTTTGTGGTATCACATATCTGTATTAGTCCAGGAGCCAAGGGGTGTTTGCATGCATGAAAGGGCCAGAAAATCACCCGCTTGATTTAGTTAGAGGGTCCACTGGGACACCTTTTTAGCGAGGGTAGACATCCCGAAACCCGGCAATTATCGTGTTATTCGGGATTTTCGCTGAATTTAATTAAATCAAAATAACTCCTTTTTTTACGTGTGACGGTTACATAAATTGCAATAACTCGGCAATGAAATGGTCTACAGAGCTCTTTCACCACTCAAAATAAAGCTTAAAGAATTATCTATTCAATGGATACAAACACAATAAGATTGGTCAATACCCAAGGTCACAAGAGGTCAAAGTATGACCTTTTCTGATGAGGAACTAAAATTTATGACTTTTCAAATTTAAATATTTGTGAAAAATAGGTAAATGGATTGAACGTTTAATGCTTTTATATTCTGGTTAGGTACACCATAGGCAAGTTTTTGAAATTAGTTGGAAAAGTTGATTACGTATTTTAACCCCTTGGCGTCCAGTACAATAATATGAAGTTTGCGAATGATATACCAATAATAGCTATGTATTGGTTATATAATTATGGTACTACTGAGTCAGCTAAAGTTCTATCAAAACACTCTATATCACAGTATCACACATTGCATATATATCTTCAAAGAAGATTTCAATTATTTTTTGTCACATTAATGAATGACCTACTTTTGGGGAGAGGGGTGAGCCGGGGATACAGTTGGAAATGTATTCTGTGATGTGTCACATTAATGGCCTAGGTTTTGACATCCTTTCACCTGACATTTGCAGTAAGGGCAGCATTTCATATCTAATTGTCTGCAGACACAGCGTTTAGTAGAGCAGGAGGTACATTTACAGGGCATTGCAAAGTCATCCGGTAGCAAGACTTGAAGATGGTCCGGTTGAAGAATGCCATCTTCTTCAATGAAACCAAAGTCTCGGGGATCCAGTTGAGGATTGCTTAGGCAGTGTAGCTGTAGATATGTCCCAAAGAATGCCCTGAGGACATGACCTTTGACTGATCGGCTGGTGGGAGGCAGTTCCAAAATGGTCTTTTTGCTGTGGTGGTAGAGGTAGTACCGTAATTCATCCAATGTTCTGCATGAGGTTCCTGATTTGTACACATTCACAAGGAACTCTTCCACCAAGATGAAGTTAATACAGTTCAATTCCTTTCCAAAATCAATCAGATAATGCACCGGATCTGCCTTCAGTGCAGCAGCCTTTGTACCAAATTTACTTGTGGAATCACAACCAGTGAGATGGTGCAGGGCAACTAAGATTTTGCAAGTATCTGATCCCAACTTATCACCTAGAACATGAAGGGGTATGTATCTTGTGGTATTACCAACACCAGCACGAATCCACATCTCTCGTAGGCCATGTGCCTTCAGAAGCGACCAGTAGTGTAGGGCCAAGATTACTACATCAGTATCATTTGATATAATAACCACTCTCTTAGTCCCATTCTCAACTGCATGACGAGCATGTGGGATAATTCTGATGTCGGCCTCTTCAATCGTTGTGTCTAGATCAGGTAATGGTGTCTCTTTTCCATTCAAAATAGCCAGGCATGGTTCAATTTCAGGTGGAAGTCCAATCGAGCTAACAACTGTATCTGTCATCGGTTTTGGCTTGGTTAAGATGCGTTGTCGAATGAGTTTCTGTAGCTTGGATTTGTTTGCAGATGAGGCCCAGAATGCATCCATTGTGACTGGCAATTGCGTTCCTGTACCTATCCCATATAAATCAATTGGGCTGCAACCACACCTTCTAGTTCTTTCGCTGTCCTTCACTGAACCCTCAATGTATGTGTCAAAGACGAAGTCGACACGTTTAGAGTTGCTGCCAAGTCCATATGACACCTCCAAGAACTTATCGCAGAGTTCACCAAAGGTGTTCATCTGGGATACCCGCATACGACGAAGGCCTGCCATTACATCAATGATAGTCACTGTATTTGCTGGCTTCCATTTAGATGGTGGTATATAGTCTGCTTTTTCAAGGTGTTTTTCTAACTCAGTGCACAGTTCACTTTTGTTTGGTTTGGTCATTAGTCCATTCTTGTCAAAGAGGTAACTGCTGTCAATCAGGTCAAACCCCAGCAAATGTTTCATGTCATATCCTCGGACACGAGCAATGTTATAGATCTTCTGGGTTTCTGCCATTTGCTTCTTGGTCTCTTTGCTTGTAGACTTATAAGTACTTTGGTCTCCCTTCATGGATTTGAATGTCTTAAGGTTCGTCCTGTGAATGGTATCAAAGATGGATCTGTGTTTCATTACGATTCTTTCATTTCGGAATGTTTCATACTTCTTCCTAGATCTTTCATCAAATTCGAGCAGATTGTCACGGATTTCCTTTGTCATGATTTCCTGTGTGAGGATGTTGTGAAGCTTGTCTTTGTCTCCTTCACACGGTAATGTCATGGGGTTGTCATGTTCTTTTACATACTCAATCATATCCTGAATCAATGTCTCAGATGACCTTGTTGCTGATAAGTTGAACTCGTGGTTTACTAAAAGTTCTGTGCTAGGTGTGACGACTCCACTGACCTGACGTTGGAAATTGACAACAGCTAACATTTCATGGTAAATGATCTCCCACTGAGCAACGAATTACTTCTTTTTGGTGCTACCGATGATACCCACAGCACTCTTCTGGGATCGATTTATCGTCTGCTCGAGACACATGTCTGCCCCTACAGCACTGAATGGTCCATCTGTCCGCTTCACCACGAACTTGCCTGCCAGGAAACTCTTGTACACATCTTCTGGTAGCTTTCTCATATCTTCTAGGTATAATGAAGCCTATCTAAAATAGTTGACCCTATCACATCCAGCAAATAGCGGCAGCACAGATTGAACACTTTGGAGATGGAGTTTCCAGTCTCCCTCACGGTCTGCCCAAACCAAGTCCTTTAGAACAGCCACCATTCTGACGAAGTGGTCCCAGAATGTAAAAGTCTCTGACGCTCACAATATATGAACAGAGAACATAAAATATACTGGATTAACTCATTTTTGCATTCCTATTGCAATCCTAAAGAATACAAATTACGGCATATATCTGTTATGCTTCAGTACGTTGATACGGTATATATACCTTTTATTGATTGCTACACAGGGGTTAAAATACGTAATCAACTTTTCCAACTAATTTCAAAAACTTGCCTATGGTGTACCTAACCAGAATATAAAAGCATTAAACGTTCAATCCATTTACCTATTTTTCACAAATATTTAATTTTGAAAAGTCATAAATTTTAGTTCCTCATCAGAAAAGGTCCTTTAATATTTCTGAATATTAAGAATATTTCTGATTGGGGATATGAATGGTAAGGTGGGTGATAGGAAAGTTGAGGGAGTGGTGGGAGGGTGGGGGGTACCATCAGAGGTGAATGGGAATGGTAGTGCACTTGTGGACGTATGTGTGGGGAGGAGGCTGTGGATAGCCAACACCTTCTTCCGACACAGAATGATCCACAGGTACACGTGGAAACGGATGTTGACGATGAAGGATAAGACAGTGGTGGAACGAAAGTCATTGATTGATTATGTATGTGTGGATGAACGAATGAAGAAATCTGTGATGGATGCTAGGGTGTATAGGGGTATTGGAGGGGGTCTGTCAGGGTGGAGAGGTTGCAAGTCAGGGAGGAGTACACGACTAGGTGGGTTCGAGGAAGGGAGGAAGTGGAGGAGATGAGCAAGGTGTTTAAGGAGTACGTGGAGAGTAAGAGGGTGGTGAAGAGAGTAGTGAAGAATCTGAGTGTAAAATGGAGGGAGAGTAAGAAACTGTTCTGGAAAGAAGTCAAGAATGCACCCGATGACTGGAAGACTGGCATAATAGTCCCCCTATATAAGGGCAGGAAAGAGGAGTGTGTGGTAACCACCGAGGAATATGTCTTCTAAGCGTAGTAGGGAAGGTATACAGTAGGGTAGTGATTGAGAGAGTGAGAGTGAGAACGGAGAAATGGATAGGCGACGAGCAGGGAGGTTTTAGGAAGGAAGAGGATGTGTAGATCAGATTTTTACCCTGAATTGTGTTGTGGAGAAGTATCTGGAGAAGAAACAAAAGGTGTATGTTGCCTTTATGGACTTAGAGAAGGCCTATGACAGAGTGGATAGAGAAGGTTTGTGGAAAGTACTTAGAATATACGGAGTAGAGGGCAAGTTGCTGAAAGCAGTGAAGAGCATGTATGAGGGTGCAAAGGCGGCAGTACGTGTGGAGAGTGAGCAGAGCGAGTTCTTTGACCTGAATGTTGGTTTGAAACAGGGGTGTGTGATGTCCCCGTGGTTGTTTACTGTATATATGGATGGAGTTATGAAAGAAATACTATCAAGAGCAGTGGATGTTGGTGTATCGCTGAAAAGGGAGGGAATTGAGTGGAAGCTACCTATACTGCTGTTTGCGGATGATACAGTTCTGATGAGTGATAATGAATGGGAGTTGCAGGGTCTGGTAAATGAGTTTGGAACAGTGTGCGAAAAACGGAATTTGAAGGTAAATGGGGAAGAGCAAGGTTATGGTCTTCGAAAGGGGTGAAGTCACAGAGTGTGAGGTGAAGCTGAACGGTCAGGCTATGGAGATCGTCAACTCTTTTAAGTATCTGGGCAGTGTGTTGAGTAAAGATGGGACTATGGATGAAGAGGTGCGGGAGAGGGTACAACAGGGTAAGAGGGTTGTAGGAACGCTAAAAGCAGTAACAAGAAATAGGGTGGTCAGTATGGAAGTGAAGAAGTCCTTGCATGACAGTGTGGTAATCCCGACACTGACTTACGGAAGCGAAGCATGGACGTTGGTTGAGAGACTCAGACCAAGAGTGAGAGCAGTGGAAATGAATTACTTAAGGAGTGCGTGCGGAGTTACATGGAGGGATAGACAGACTAATGAGGAAGTAAGAAGGAGGTGTGGTGTGGAGGTAGATGTGCTGGAATGTGTGAAAAGGAACAACTTGAGATGGTTCGGCCATATGGAACGTATGGAAAGCGAGAGAATGACTAAGAGGGTGTACGAGAGCGAGGTGGAGGGACAGAGGGGGAGAGGTAGACCGAATATGAGGTGGAAGGATGGAGTGAGGAACTACATGAACGAAGGCGGTGCTGGTTGGGGGGAGGGGCGTCGACTGACTGGGGACAGAGGTGCATGGGGGCGGTTCGTTCGTGGCCACCCCTTCGGGGATCACGGCGTCAGGCAATAGATAGATAGATAGATAGATCAGAAAAGGTCATACAGTACTTTGATCTCTTGTGACCTTGGGTATTGACCAATCTTATTGTGTTTGTATCCATTGAATAGATAATTCTGTAAGCTTTATTTTGAGTGGTGAAAGAGCTCTGTAGACCATTTCATTGCCGAGTTATTGCAATTTATGTAACCGTCACACGTATAAAAAGGAGTTATTTTAATTTCATTAAATTCAGCGAAAACTCCGAATAACACGATAACTGCCGGGTTTCGGGATGTCTACCCTCGCTAAAAAGGTGTCCCAGTGGACCCTCTAACTAAATCAAGCGGGTGATTTTCTGGCCCATTCATGCATGCAAACACCCCTTGGCTCCAGGACTATATGTGGCTGTACTACATACCAAGAAGGGCGAGTGTGATTTACATGTCGACAAATTAAAAGAAGAGGACGAGAGTGTTAACATAGGCAAATATGTTAATGTGTGCGGGAGTGCAAACTGGTTATATATGTGAGCAGACGATCGACACAGGAGTTTGCCCAACTAGTTTCCCGCCAAATTGCGTGGTCGACTATATGCTGACGTGTAAGAGATGACGTCACAACTGGACCGATTAGGCGGGCTAGCTGTCAGCACGGAGCCAGTCGTTTACATACGGGTGAGTGGTGAACACGGCCATTGAGCTAATTAACATCTATCTCCCTTATACATTAACGTAGCTATGTCTTATTTGGTCTTTTTTTAATCTATGAATCATTGCTAATGCGATGGAATTAAAAAATACATTCTTCCAGCACACAAATAAGAAAATTAGAGTCAATAAAAAATCCTCCTTTGTCTTTTCAGAAAATTGTCTGTTTCACAATATCTTCGCATTTTATCAATCGCATGGACCCAGCAACTCTCTCTATCTATCTATCTATCTCTCTTATACATTAACATAACTATGTCTTATTTGGTCTTTTTGTAATCTATGAATAATTTCTTATGCGAAGGAATTGAAAAAATATTCTTCGAGCACATGTAGATAAAAAAGAAATATCAATTTAGAGTCAACAAAAGAATTCCCCCCCTCTTCAGATAGACGCTGAGCTGGTGTTACCGCCGACCGTGGGATTTGCCTTTTATTTGTTTATGGTTTATATTTTCCCCTTGAAAGTGTGGCTAAACAAAATAATTGGGAATTATTTAACATGTTTATAATTGACATTTGTGTCAGTTTTGCTGATTATGAGTGGGTGGAGAAAAAAAAGTCTTTAAATCCATCATATCGGAAATGATTCACAGATTATATAGAAACTAAATAACATATACAGTACCGTACTTAAGTTTGTTCAATAGTTTTGCATTTTCAATAAGTCATAACTTCTCTAGTTTCTGGTCTACTGCACCATAATAAAGGGAGGGGGGGGGAAGGAACGGACTGGCTGGCGGGCACGGCCGATTTAAACCATTTCTAACCTTTATATTTATTATTCCTATATATTTTAATATATTCTAGGAGCCAACCGCAAATATTGCGGGACTCCTGTACTGTTATTACTGTATAAATACAGTAAGAATAAGAGCAAATTACTAATTTAGTGAAGTTATGTGTTGGGAGTAGGAGCCCAGTTCTTCTTATAGTTTGGGGTATATGCGATATATTTATAATTTCATTTTTGGTTTAAAAAAAGTTTGTGAATAGTTTTTGTTGCATTCATAACTAGAAAACCTCACTGTAATGTAATATACAGTAATGCCTATACAGTCGGCCCTCGGGTAATGCGGCTTTTGTAGCCGCGGTTTTGCTCTAACACGGGTACCCCAAATGCGCCAAGTCAGCATCTAGCACGGTTTTGTTCCGGTAACGATTGTGGCGGGTGGCGGCTGGTCGGCATCTCTCGGCCGGTGACGTCAGACTTGTCAGACCCGTATATACCGGCGTATAAGACACATTTCTAAGCCTCCAAAACCCTCCAAAACCATGGGTGATCTTATACGACGAATATACAGTCGACCCTCGCATGGGAGGACCCCAGTTGACCGGACTTCGGTTTGTGCGGACCCAACAGCCGATGCGGACAAGTCCCCAAAAGTCCGGACAAATCAGGCAAAAGACCGTTAATTTAAAAGTTGTCTGGTATTTGGCGGGGCGGGCGGTGACACGGGCAGGCAATTTCCCGCTGAAATTGTCGAAATACGATAATGTAACCATAAGTACTATATATCTCTTATAAACTTACCTTAATTCTTTATAATATTTCATAATAAACTTATATAAATCGAATTATAAGTTCAAATGAAAAATCAGTGTACCGGTACCTACCGAAACACGCGTATGTTATTGTTATGTCGGTTTGTGTGTGTTCTTTTCTTGTGTGGCTATGTCGGCCGTATCAGTAGGGAGTCTAAAAACCCGAGTTATTTATGTAGGCTATAAAATGTTATTATAATTAGGCTCTATGGAATTTAATTGAATTTTACCAAAAAATATTTAGTGTTTTCAATACTAAATTTGTTTTAGCAAAAAACACAATAACAAAGTTTAACCCTCCCGCCCCGGCTACGCATTACATAAATATTCCCCGAAATCCGGGTGTTTTGGCCGAAAAACGTCTAGGCTAGGCTACCGTATCATTGTTATGCTGACTGCTTCCCACATTCCCGCGCATCCCCAAGCGTAGCTGTGTTATTTACCTGTAGAATGGCGTTAAGTAGAGCTCTCTAAGTCAAGTGCTTGATTTGTGATGATGATTTCATTGGAGATAACTTTATGGCCAAAACAGCCACTTTACACTACTTTTCGATACTTAACAACAACATACAGGCACACACGAACAAGCGACGCTCTCCTTCTTGTGGCCGGAGATGCGGGGCATCGGTCCAGCCGGCTGTTGTTTACATGCGTCGGACCGACACCTCGCACACGAAGCTCACAGGCTTTCAAGCAATGGTACAATGTTGTACCACCCGGGTTCCTGGGGGCAAAACATAATGGTACACACGTGTACCATCCGAGTTTGAAGGGTTAATGGATTTTTCTTTGGCTTTTAGCCTACTATTATAAATATTATTTGGTAAAATTAAATTCAATTCCATAGAGTATAATTATAATAACATTTTGTTGCCTACATAAATAACTCAGGTTTTTAGACTCCCTACTGATACGGCCGACATAGCCACACGAGAAAAGAACACACACACACACACACAAACCGACATAACAATAACACACGCGTGTTTCGGTAATGGTACCGGTACACTGATTTTTCATTTGAACTTATAACTCATTTTATATAAGTTTATTATGAATTATTATAAAGAATTAACCCTTTCGCTGCGGGTGACGTTCTGGAACGTCCTGGCAATTTACAGCAATTTCCAGGCTTCAAAAACCTGTAAAAACCGTAAAAATAGAGTGTCAGTGGGCGGGAGTGTGAGGGGCCCACCTCCGTTCCTCAGAGCAGCGAGCGGCCCACTGAGGTAGACTGTGTCTCGCGCGGGTCTCTCTCTGCCTCTCACAACAATGTTGCCAAGCGAGCGAGTGCTAACAAATAGCGGGTTTCCCGCATTTCTATGGCATCGCTGCGAGGGAACCAGACCACGTACGAGGCCCGTTCTGCTCTCATTTTGAAGCTATTTTCGCCTAGTTTTCGGCAGAATACAGTTCATTTAACCCTCCAGCCCCGGCTATTGTATTCTATAATTTCCCCGAAACCCGGGGGTTTTGGCCAAAAAACGTCTACGCCTAGGCTACCGTATCTTTGTTATTTTGACTGCTTCCGCATTCCCGCGCATCCCTAAGCGTAGATGTGTTTCGTACCTGTAGAATGGCGTTGAGTAGAGCTCTCTAAGTCAACTGGTTCAGTTGTGATGACGATTTCCGTGGAGAGAACTTTGTGGCGATATCAGCCACTTTTCACTACTTAACAATAACACACACCCACACACGAACAAGCGACGCCTCTCCTTCTTGTGGTCGGAGATGCGCGGCGTCGGTTCAATCGGCTGTTGTTTACATGCGTCGGACGGACGCCTCGCACACCAAGCTTACAGACTTTCAAGCTGCCGGTGCCTCAGAGCCCTACCGGGTTCCGCGGGCACATTTGTTATGGGTTTCTCAGAGCCCAACCGGGTCTAGTGGGTTAATGCAGATGCTTGATTCATCATTCAGGAGTGCCTGAATATGCCCTAAATAGCCCAAAACACTCCGCAGCCAAAGAGTTAAGGTAAGTATATAAGAGACATATACTGGTAGTATGGTTACATTATCGTATTTCGACGATTTCGGCGGGAAATTGCCTGCCCGTGTCACCATATTGCTAACATCGACTCGAAACTCTCCACGGAAATCGTCATCACAACTGAACCAGTTGACTTAGAGAGCTCTACTCAATGCCAGTCTACAGACTGGAAACAGCAGTACATTTAGAGATGAGTGGGAATTTTCTAGCGGTTAAAATAACAAAGATAAGGGTAGCCAATTAAATAAGTTTTTCGGCCATATCGCCCGGATCTCAACGTCCTTAGGATGGAGAACCCGTGCGGGAAGGGTTAGGGTTAGAAAGCATCGTATAGCCTAGGCCTATTAACTCTATTTCCCATGTACGGACTTTTTCATTGTGCGGACATAGGTCCCCCCATATTAGTCCGCACATTCGAGGGTTGACTGTACTTTCAATGCAAATGGAATTTGTGTGGCTATGTTGGCCGTATCAGTAGGGAGTCTAAACCAGAGTTATATCTGTATGCAATAAAATGTTATTATAATTATACTCTATGGAATTGAATTTCATTTTACCAAATAATATTTATAATAGTAAAAGCCTAAGAAAAATCCATTGAACTGTAACTGTATTGAAGGCGGTAGATTGTTGGCAAGTTTAGCAACTTGTAGCCAAGCTGCCGCCGCCTGCCACACTTGCAGACGACACGTGTTGTTCGTTATTGTTGTACCAAGGCTGAGCGGCATTGTTTTTGTGTCAAATACATGACATTTCATAGTACCAATGGTCTTAATTGGATCTATTATTAACCCCTAGTATGAAGGTATGTTGCCAACGTAATAATACTGACAAATAAATATATCAATGACTAATAAATAGATACATTGTTAGGTTATCGGGTGGTAAATGGTCAAAAAGGGGACTTTGGGGAAGTGGCTAGAACGAATTGAATTATTCCCATATAACCTTTGCTTTATGTAACACGTGTTTGCGTAACGCTCCCTGGGGCCGGTACGATATACCCGCGTTACCCGAGGGCGGACTGTTTTTTTTTTCCCCCTCTAATGTGTCCGGAGATAGGGTGCTGTTAGTTATACTGTACTCCTGTTTAACCCTTCCCGCCCGGGCAGCATTTTAAAAGGACACCGCGGAAAATGGGCAGGAGCCCGGGTGTCCTTATAAAATCCGTAACCTTGAAAGCCTATTAAGTGTGTTTTGAAAGCCGTGCGTCCGACATATGTAAACAAAGCCTGTCATTGCGTCACCTCACCTCCGAAAACAAGAAGGAGACGTCGGATCAATTTTGTTGGTGTATGGTATGACGAAATTAGTGTCTGCAAAGTTCCGATATTGTCAACATCATATAGAATCTCTCTCCACGGAAATCGTCATCACAACTGAACCAGTTGACTTAGAGAACTCTACTCAACGCCAGTCTATAGATTGGAAACCGCAGTACGTTTAGAGATGCGTGGGAAATTTCTAGCAGTTAAAATAACAAAGATACGGTAGCCTAGGCGTAGACGTTTTTTGGCCAAATCGTCCAGATCTCAACAACGTCCTTAGGAGGGCGAGCCCGGGCCAGAAGGGTTAAAGGGAAAATACATGAAATGTCCTATGTTAGGAAAAGCAGTCCGAAGTTAGGAGTATTTTTCCAAACATCGGACGCCAAAAAATCGTTTCTATGACACACAAGTGTTAATGCTGACATTTTTTTTTTAATATGGGTTCAGTAGGTACTGTCCCTAGCTACACAATGAATGACACTAACAGCCGATAATTTTGTACCATTCTACATAGTTATTCAATGAAAACTCTCCAAAATATCTGAAGTTAGGTAGTTGTTGTTGTTCCCTAAGCTGCCTGGCCGAACAGCCCCGAGTCCCTGAGAAAGGCCATGGCCACGATCGGGCTTTCCCACAGAGCTCTCATTGAGTGTTGTTGTTGTTGTTGTTGTTCCTCAAGCTGTCTGGCCGAACAGCCCCAAGGCCCCGAATAAGGCCAAGGCCATAATCGAGCACCCCCAAAGAACCCTCCCTGCCGACCACAATAAAGCCTGGGTGACCGAAGCCACTCCATGGCGGGGAGCTAAGGAGGGTGCGGAAACGCCCGGGAAACCAAAGCCCCACCCTGTACCCCTCAGCAATTATGAAGAGAAAGTTGAGGGGCAAAGGAAAAATGTGACACTTTGGCTTCCAATCATGGTAGATTGGGAGGTCAATCCACGGAAGAGACGCCGTCACTTGAGATCTAGAAAATATATAAGTAAAAGGAACAGTCAGAGTAAGCTATGGGTATGGCAGAGATCGCTCAGTTCTCACTCTGATAGACCAGCCCATCACCACTGAGTCATTCATCATCATTGAGTGTAGATTGTGTTGTTGGTGTAAGTGGTTGTGTGAAATGCAGTCTTCTATGATGTGTTTAATGGTATGGGGTGCTGTGTTACATCCCGGGCAGGCGTCGACAACGGAGTCATCCAGTCTCTTCTGATAGCTCAGGAGAGCTGGATGGTGTCCGCATCTCAGCCTGGCCAGGTGGACTCTGTCCTCGCGAGGAAGGGAGGATTCGGAAGGATGGATTTCGGGAGGTCGTGCATGCAGCTGCGTGTTGTCTGTGAGTGAGTGGATGGATCGGTGAGAGATATGAGTATGGATGTGCTTCTGGAAGTTGGTTCGGGGTGGGCAGGGAGGGAGAGAGGACAATAATTGTGTGTAATACCGTGTGCTGGGTGTTGTTTTGATATTTCTTGGTGTCTGTGGGTGTGTTGCCATGTAGTTTAGTGGGTGGTCTTGGTTCGTGGAGGCTGCTGCCAGGAATTGAGTGCCTCTCATGTCCAGATGGTCTTTGACTTTGAGGATTTTGGTTTCTTGATGTAGGTGATCTGTGGGTGCAGTAGCTGTGCAGCCTGTAATGATCTTCAGGGCTTTGTTTTGAATAGTCTGTAAGGTCTTATGATGTGTTTCAGCTAGGTTAGAAGCCCAGGCTGGGCTTGCGTATTCCATCACTGATCTTATGTATTGTTTATATACTGTGGTGGTAGTTTCTTTGTTGTGTCCAAATGTTGTGTGAGCAAGTGACCTGAGGGCGTTAAGTCTGGGTGTCAGTTTCTTTTTAATGTTTGTGGTGTGCTGTTTGAATGTCATATGAGTTACTCCTAGGATTTTGGGTGTGTGTGTATGTGTTAGGGGTGTGTTGTTTATGGTGAGTTGAGGGATGTATTCGTGTTCTCCTGTCCAACTTGTGAGCAGGGTTGCGGTGGATTTGGCTGGGGCTAGATTAAGTCTGTTTGTAGTGCACCAGCCATGTAGTGTGTTGAGATAGGGTTGAAGGAGATCTGTTGCTCTTTTTGGGTCATGGTGTGTGTTGAGATAGGGTTGAAGGAGATCTGTTGCTCTTTTTGGGTCATGGTGTGTGCATGTGAGTGTTATGTCATCTGCATAGGAGGCTAAGTTTATTTGGGGCGTATTGGGTGTAGTTATATCGTGCATGTACAGATTGAAGAGTGCAGGCGATAGGACGGATCCTTGTGGGACTCCGTTTGGAAAGTTTCTGATTTTAGATGACTGACCGGCAAAAGATACATGTGCACATCTGCCTGCTAGGAAGTTGGCCAGCCACCTTTTTGTGTTGTTGTGCATGTTTGTGTTGTAGATTTTGTTTGTTAGGTTGTGGCGGGGGATGGCATCGAAGGCTTTACTAATGTCGAGTGTGGCTAATAGTGATCTGTGTGGTGGTCTAGCTGAGTTGATGCCGTCGAAAGCTCTTTGTGTAAGGTCTGTGAGAAGAGTGTTTGTGGAGTGCAGTGGCCTAAAGCCATGCTGTGTTGGAGCTAGGGGTAGGTCAGGTGTAATTAGTTGTAATACTAGGCGTTCCATGACTTTGGAGGGGGAGCAAAGGAGTGTGATGGGGCGGTGCGAGGAGGGTAGCGTGGGGTCTTTGTTGGGTTTGGGGAATGTGATGATGATACCATGCTTCCAAATGTCTGGTATTGTGTTGTGTGAATAGCTGTAGTTTGATATGTTAGTGAGTGCTTGTATGCCTTGTGGTCCCAGGTGTCTGAGGTGTATGTTGCTTATGTTGTCTAGGCCACAGGCGGGTGAGTGCTTGAGATTGTTGATGATATGCTTTGTCTGGTGATTGGTGAAGGGTGTATAGTCAGGGTCTGTGGGGAATTGTCTCTTACGTCGGATGACACGTCGGTCGTCTTTGTGAGGTTTTAGGTGGCTGACATGTGAGAAGTGATTGATGAGAGTGTTTGCTTGTTGTTTACATGAAGGAGTAGAGTCTGTTGTTGTGATTGCAGCATGTGATTGTGTTGTGTTGCTGTTGGAAAGTGTGATACTGTTTAGTGTTTTGTAGAGTTTTTTGGGGTTTGTTTTGTGATCAAGTGTTTGTAGGAAGTTATTCCAATTTAGTTTTTGTTGTTCTTGTATTTTGTTGTTAGTTTGGGTGTTGAGTGCTTGAATTTGTTGTGTGATGTCTTGTGTGTGGGGTGCTGGGGAGTGTTTCAGTATGTCGCGTTGTCTGATGAGGTTTTGAATTTCTGGTGTGAAGTTGTGGTTGTGTCTTTTTCTGTTACCTCTTGGAATGTGTTTCTTGTCAGCGTTTTGGATAGTTTTATTGAGTATGTGTACAGCATTGTTGATGTTAGTGATGGGTGTACTGTTTAAAGTTGTGAAGTGTTGTTCTGTCTCATTTGTGAATGCGTCCCAGTTAGCTCTTTTATAATTGGTGTATGTGTGTTTGTGGCTAGCTGGGGTGAGTCTGGTTTTGGTGGTGATAATGATCGGGAGGTGGTCAGAGCCTAAGGTTCTGACCACCCTCCAGGATGTTGTGGGGGCGAGTTCTGGGGAGCAAAAGGTGATGTCTGGAGATGATGGGTTATAGAGGGCTTGGTGAGGAATATGGGTATGTTGATGGATGTCGTTAAGGATGATGAGGTTATCGGTTTGGTTTTGTAGTACCAGCCCTCTGTCTGTGTCGGGGTTGTCGACAAACCAGGCCGACGTCTTGGCGTTGAAGTCACCACCCAGGATGATGTGTGGGGTGTGTGGGGTGTTTGTGATGTGTTGTAAGTGTGGTCTGTATTAATTTGGTACTGTAGGGGATGTTTGGGGAGGGATGTATGTGTTTATGATGGTTATGTTGGAGTTGTTGCCAGTGCGTATTTTAATTGACTGTATTTCTGTTGTGTTATCATTTGGGGGGAGGAGGGATTTGGTTTGTACACTGGTTACTATGTATGATATTTCTTTTATATGTACCAGGGTGATGAGTCCACCGCCCCCGCCGACAGCCCGGTCTTGTCTGATGGTGGTGAAATTATGAAATGTGGGTGTTTTTTGTGTTGTGCAGAGTTTTGTTTCTTGTAAGATGGCAATGTGTATGTTGTGTTGTTTGATGAAGTGTGAGAGTTTGTGTTTCTTTGTGTTGATGCCATCTATGTTCAGTTGAAGAATGTTAATGTTATGTGCACGATGTATGTTGGGTGCTGCTGCACGAGGATGGGGTGGGGTGGGTGGGGGGGGGGGGGGGGGTGGGGAGGGGGGGGGGGAGGGGAGGGGGTGGGTGGGGGGGGGGGGATTGGGGAGCAGGAGATGGGGGTTGGAATGGATTAGGATGGGGTGTGGTGTGTTGAGTTGAGGATGTGGATGGTATGGGAAGGTTAGGTGGTTTTACAGTATTGTTTTTTAACCATTGTAACCATTCTTATGAACACTGTTTGCGTTCATCGATTCGGACGACCGAAAATTATCAATCAGGAAACTTCGGTTCTGCCTACAATTCAAGTCAAGTGATAGTATGTCACGTGTTTTTCAAATACCGCCAGCCATAACAATAAAGATTTCTCTTGCGCATTTGTATGTGATTTTAGGACAAATTCAAGCCTGTGGCTTATAAAAGCATGCCCAGGCCCCACAGCGCGATGTCGGAGCGTAGTTTCAAGAGTGCACCCGAGCCCACTGGGTTAATATACAAAAGTTAAAGTAATGCTCCATAGTTCCTACTATGCCTTGAAAGGGATTAAATGGCCATAACAATGCAATTGATGTAAATGTTCTTGTATTCCCACTGAGAGTCAACTCAGTCCCTAAACAAAATTGCCGCAGTCTGCCTCTCTCTGTACCTTCATCACAGAGAGGAATGAGTCGCTGGAGGGATGCAGGGTTCCGGATCTTCTGCAGGGTGGACTTATTGAGGTTGAGGCGAGCCTTGCGCAGGATGTTGCGGGATAGTGCCGAGGCTGAGAGTCCCCCCGAGGTGGAGCTGGTCGGGGTTACCATCAACTCGTCGCCCTCACACTTTCCTCCCTGGGGGGTACAAGAACAGGCTTTAGAAGAATAAGAAAATGTGATCCTGAAAACCAAGTAGATATGGGAAAATTATGCCCGGTTAATAGGGTTTATGAGAGATGATCCATCTTAGAAATTGGGTCAGGGAGAATTCAATCTTACTAAAGACACTGGATCAGGGCAAGTCTAATATTAGGAAGTCAGTCAAGGAGTTCCTAGGTCAAATTGGAGGAAGTCACCATAAACTGATCCCCATCATACTCTCCTCTTTAGGAGTACATAGACACAAGTAATATACCCGGTACAGGTCTCTCTCACTATCTGATGCCCTGATTTACGATTTTATTATTGCTTTTTAGGTGTTTGGGTTTGGGTTTTGGCTGGTCCAAGAATGCATCCCCATTTACCCTATTAATTTTAGGGTTTGCTATATGATTTTTCTATTTAAGATCGGGTTTTCAGGAATGTAACCCAATCGTAAATCGAGGGAGACCTGTACTGCATATATACAGTAAATGTAGCCTACTGTACATGTTTTGTATGAGACAAATTATAGAGCAATTGTATATTTTCTAATATATTGATGTACATATTTTAACATTATTATGTAATTGCCAGGAACACTATTTTCTAATAGCAAATAATAGGTCTAGCCTTTTATTAAAGTTTAATTAATCTTGGTGTCTTTTAATCCACGAAATACTGGGGGCCTCATATGATCCCGATCGCTATATCCGGGGCCCTTTTGGTACAGGCAAACTTAATAATTCAGTAACTACCGGGTACTGATTGAGACCCCCTAGAGCAGTCAATTTTTTTGCAAATTGTAGAACTTTTTGTTGTCTGTAGAATGTCGTTGAGATGACATCGATACGAGGCGTAGTTGCCGTGTTAGGCCTCCCGGATTCCTGCCAATATTTTTGTTTTGCCTCATATGAGGCCTCCCGGATTCCGAGGGTTAAGAGAGGTAAATCTCAATACGGCATAACAAATTATCTACAGCATTAATTGATTATGAAATGTTACTTTCTATTATTATGTTCTTGGGGCTGAATAACTATTTCAATTTCATTAAACCCTTCTGTACCGGCACCGTCTTTCTAGCTTTATTCTTTCTACGATTCGAACAATTTTGTCTAATTTATAAAGGATCTTCATCAATTAACAGGCTTCAAACTATCTCGCTTAACCCTATGCACTACTACAGATCTGTCTTAAGCTGCACAAAATTGTCTAAATATAGCTAGAATGAAATTTTAAAGATATCGCCGGTACAGAAGGGGTTAAATAGTCTGTAGGCATGAGTGAAAATCGATAGCTTTGATATTATTAACTCAATTGTATCTATTGTATAATTCGCCAATTTCAAGTGGCACTTATAAGCACGCCACCCTTCGGTAAATTGAAAAAGGTTTATTCCCCTAGACTGGTTCCCGACCATGGCTGACAAGTCCCATCCACTCAAATTTGTATAAGGTTGTCTCTCCTAGATAGGTTGCCAACCAAAGCTGGCAAATCCCATCCACCCGGATTTTTATAAGGTTGTCTCCCCTAGATTGGTTGCTGACCAAGGCTGATGAGTCCCATCCACCCGGCATTATTTGTATTGTTGTGAAGGTATATTTCGAGATAAAACCCTTATTCAAACGTTTTATAACCATATACAGTAGGCTACCGTAAAATGGGGTAACTTCGGAAATTTTTTGAGGTTTCTTAACAATTTCTCCTGAGTGTAAACACATTATAGAGATTTAACTAGGTCAAGTGATGTATGATGATAGTGCGCCGTAATCCAGGAAGCCTCCTAAAATTATCCCCCATAATAAGAGAGCTATCCTTATCCTAAATGATGTCCGAAGTTTGCTTGAACAGTTGAAAACTTCGGACATGTATGGATAACTTCGGACATACAGTGATTTCTTATGAAAAATTATTGCCAAGAAAGCTGGGATAACTCCGGACAAACGGAGGAGAACTTCGGACGTACGTTCGTGGCCTAATTTCATTCATTTTTCGGCTCCTACTATTTTATATGAATATTTTATTATTGCTGCTTATTCCTGTCCGATGTTTTAGTGTAAAATGCACAGTCAATACTTTTAGGGCTGTATAATCAGTATAGGAGGGGGATATATACGATGTTTAACATATATTCTGTTTGGATCTGTTCTCGTTAGGCATTGAGCTCATTCTTAGAAAATATTGAGCAGGAAAAATAACCAATGCTGTCTAATCAATAACTCGAAAATTAACTAGGCCTAGTGAAAATATATAGGTATGTATACTATATCACTGCATATACACTTTTATGAATTTGAGCATTTTTATAGCTATAACGTATTTGTTGGAGTTTCTTTCGGCAGATAAAAAAATTTTTGGACAAGATATATGCCTCTCCTAATTTATATACTGTACTGTATATTATATATCCAGAATTATCCAAAATACATAAATCGGTTAGCATATTATCATATTTTTATGGGTTTTTGGACTCCGAGAATGATTATTTGATCTATTACCACCATGTTAATGATGGACAAGTATTATGAATGATTTTCATAGGGCAAATAATAACAACTATTGTTTTGTTCCATGTCCGAAGTTAGCAAGTTTTTGTTTTCGGTTAAATGATAGTGTTCTAGCTAGAGCGTTATACAAGTGTAACAAATTTCCTTTGGTGGATGTTGTCTCTGGTAATGTTACTACAAAATTATATCAGTCACATCATTCATACAAACAAATTTCTTCAGGGCGATAGAAGTTTGGCAGGGTAGCGAAAATGTACATATTTTCGTCATATATATAATATTTTTTTAGTGTACATATACTCATGTCAGTTTCCTAAGACTTTTACATGCTCTTCCTTTGCCATTTCTCTAAACGGAACCCACAAAAAAAACCAATAAAAAGAGTTTCCATTATATAATGACAATGTCTAATTACTTATTATCGCCGATGTCCGAAGTTATCACCGCAGTACGAAGTTACCCCACTTTACGGTAGAACCCCGCCGATCCGGTGCTCTCAGGTCCGGAAACCCAAGACTTTCAGCAGGCATTCGGGTTTGGACATATGCCCAAGCCATTCGGACAAGGCCAAATGGCAGGGGGAAAAAACATAAGAGTTCGGATCGAACAGCATTGTGGGTAAGTTTCTATTCGCGCCAAAACTATTGTTTACGTCCAGTCAGGTGGTCCGCCCCAAGCGTTATGTGCCGATCTGAACATTATCCCTGTGTTTGTGCTATTATTTCTACTCGCCTGCCCCACCAAGATGGATAGGCCTAGTGATGTTGTGATGACTTCCAAGGAAGAGGAGAGTGGAGAGAAGGCTGTCGAGACGGGTGCCAGGGTGGCTCTCGTAGCCTCCACCTGCAGTTGCTGTCCCTAGTGGCATTAATACTTGCCCTATTGCCACTTTTTTTAAGTGGCCTAAGGTGTTCAGTGTTCTAATGTGTACAGTACACAAAAAATGTGCTACAGTTGCAATCATTATTTTTGTATGGCACCTCCACTACCACCCACTCCACCCTACCTTCACTGTCCACTCCACTTACAGTACAGATCAGTAAGAAAAGGACATTGTATTGCTTTGTAATGTAACAGTTGTAGATATAAAATGTAGATACAGTACAGTAGGCATATGGATGAGATGGGATAGGTATGAAAGGGATATGTTCTTATGTACATTACACTAATTTCTTTTTTTCAGATCCAGTTTATTTAGATTAAGAAGGTACTGGACAGTACAAAGTTAGCAATCCAGACATCATTATGTCTGACATCTTGAGTAGTCCGAGTTAGAGAACCGGACATAATTATCTCTGACATCCGGTATTGTACGGTTCATATGGGACATATTCGGACTCCGCCAGATCCGTATTTTTGGCAGATCCAGACAGGGTTTCCCCCCGATTAGTCGTCCGGTTGGGCGGGGTTTTACTGTACAGTCGGCCCCGCAAGGGTGCGCAATAAAAGGGTGCGATTCTCCAACCGTGCGGTGTTATAATCCAAGGGTGCGAAAAAAGCAAAGTGTGCGGAACTGGATGCGCATTTGTCGGGCGGCCATGTTTGTGATGTCAGAGCGCGCGGGATGACTCAGTGACTCGTGTGTAAGCGTACCCTGACGCAACCTTGCAATTATCTTCCGCAATCTTTGTGAACAATGAACCCTCCAGCCCCTCCACCACCCCAGCCACCTGCTGCCCCTAACCCACCGCCCAGGGCAATCATGTTACCCACCAAAACAAAAGTGAAAGTTCTTGATTTAGAACAGAAAAAACAGTTACTAGACATGTTGGCTTTCCTTAGTTCATGTTTTTCAGGGGTTATTGGGCGAAAAAAGGGTAAGTTTGAAGAGTCCCCGGACTACATAGTGAATTTCCCATAGGTTCTTAAGCTCCAAGGGTGCGTTTTACAAGGGTGCGCGCATGTCTCGGACTAAGGTAACCGCACCCTTGTGGGGCCCACTGTACACTGTTTATTGGAGTCAACACTGAATAGTGAATACCCAGTACAGTGTACTGTATATGTCCCCTCGGACAGTATGATACTTATTCAAGAAGTTTGAAGATCTGGGCATGGATGGAGTTAAAGTAGGTTTCAGAAGGGTACCGTAACGGACAAATTTAGACTTGAAAACTAGGTCGGGGAAAACGTAGTCTTAAAAGTTAGAAACCAAGTGGATAAAAATTTAGTCTCTGAAACTGAGTGGGGAGAAATTCAGTCTTAGATGCTTTGGATTTGACCTTACTCAAGCAAAAGTGGGAGGGAACTTTAACTTTTGACTGAAAAGTAACCCTTTATAGGGCAAGTGATCAAGCAAATTTGGACCTATGAACACTCCGCCCCACAAAGGGTTAAACCATAAAAAAACAGGTTGTTTATAAGACTTATTACTGCAAGCGGGCTGTTGTTCCCTAGGCTGCCTGGCCGAACAGCCCAGAGTCCCTAAAGAAGGCCATAGCCATGATCAGGCTCGGGCTCTCAAAGAGTGTAGATTATGTTGTTGGCGTAAGTGATTGTGTGGAATGCAGTCGTCTATGATGTGTTTAATAGTATGGGGTGCTGTGTTGCATCCCGGGCAGGTGTCGACGATGGAGTTATCCAGTCTTTTCTGATAGCTCAGAAGAGCTGGATGGTGCCCACATCTCAGCCTGGCCAGGTGGACTCTGTCCTCGCGAGGAAGGGAGGACTCAGAAGGATGGATTTCGGGAGGTCGTGCCTGCAGCTGCGTATTGTCTTTGAGTGATTGGATGGAACGGCGAGAGATATGTGCTTCTGGAAGCTGGTTTGGGTTGAGCAGGGAGAGAGAGAGAGAGATGACGGTAATTGTGTGTGATATCTTGTGCTGGGTGTTGTTTTGATAACGATAGCACTATCGTTAGTGAGCGCAATTTGTATTTTGTGCTATTGGTAATGTCTTGTCATGTTGCAAATTAGATTTTAATAGAACATTTTGACACTAATTGTAGTTTCTTTATTCATGTAGAGTTTAGTAAAATTTACCAGAACGTCCCAGACTTCCCAAAGTGACTAATTCCTTGAAAGTGACGATAGTGCGTTGTTATGTGTGCGATTAGTTTGCTTGGGAAACAGATTAACTTGCTCATGTAGTAATGTACACCCTATGTGGTGGATTGTGTTCTTTTATTTCATAAAATATATTTTAGTAAGCGTTGTTTCCACATAGCGATTTTGATTAGTTATTTTGCCTTTACAGTATATCGTCTTTGTCCAAGTTTTGGTTTGCTTAGTTTGCAAGTTTTCCACTTTAATTCCTTGGTGTCTGTGGTTGTGGTGACATGTAGTGTACGTAGTGGATGGTGTTGGTTTGTGGAGGCTGCAGCCAGGAATTGAGTGCCTCTCATGTCCAGGTGGTCTTTGACTTTGAGGACCTTGGTTTCTTGATGTAGGTGATCTGTAGGTGTTATAGCTGTGCAGCCTGTGATGATTTTTAGTGATTTATTTTGAATGGTCTGCAAGGTCTTGTGATGCATTTCAACTAGTTTAGAAGCTCAGACAGGGCTTGCATATTCCATCACTGATTTTATGTATTGTTTGTATACTGTGGTGGTAGTTTCTTTGTTTTGTCCAAATTTTGTGTAGACAAGTGACCTGAGGGCGTTAGTCTGGGTGTCAGTTTATTTTTTTATGTTTGTGATATGTTGTTTGAAAGTCATTAGAGTATCATAAGTTACTCCTAGGATTTTTGTTTGTGTGTGTGTGTTAGGGGGGTTATTTATGGTGAGGTGCGGGGTGTTTTTGTATTCGGCTGTCCAGCATGTGAGGAGGGTTGCAGTGGATTTGGCTGGGGCTCATTTGAGTGTTTGTAGTGCACCAGTCATGTAGTGTGTTGAGATAGGGTTGAAGAAGATTTGTTGCTCTGTCTGGGTCTTGGTGTGTACATGTGAGTGTTATGTCATCTGCGTAGGAAGCTATATTTATTTTGGGTGCATGAGGTGTGGGTATATCATGCATTTGAAGAGTGAGGGCGACAGGACGGATCCTTGCGGGACTCCATTTGTGAAGTTTCTGATGTTAGATTACTGACAGGCAAATGGTACATGTGCATATCTGCCTGCTAGATAGTTGGCCAGCCACATTTTTGTATTGTTGCGCATGTTTGTGTTGTAGATTTTGTTTGTTAGGTTGTGAAAGGGGATGGCTTCGAAGGCTTTACTAATGTCGAGTGTGGCAAATAGTGATCTGGCTGCCAAAAGCTCTTTGTGTAAGGTCTCTAAGAAGAGTGTTTGTGGAGTGTAGTGGCCTGAAGCCATGTGTTGGAGCTAGGGGTAGAGCGTGTGTGGTCAGTTGTAGTATGAGGGGCTCGGAGACTTTGGAGGGGGTGCAAAGGAGTGTGAGTGGGGCGGTGTGAGGAGGGTAGTGTGGGGTCTTTGTTATGTTTGGAGAATGTAATGATGACACCATGCTTCTAGATGTCTGGTATTGTATTGTGTGAATAACTATAATTTAAAAGTGTGATGCTGTTTAGAACCCTTCCAGCCCGGGCAGCATTATGTAAGGCAGATGGGCCGGACCCCGGGTGTCCTTATATAGTCCGTAAGCTTGAAACCCTATTCAGCTTGTTTTGAAAGCCGTCCGTCCGACGCATATAAACACAGCCGGTTGGACCGACGCCGCGCACCTCCGAAAACAAGAAGGAGAGGCGTCGTTTGTTTTTGTGTGGCTGTATGTTGTTGTTTCAGTAGTGAAAAGTCTCATATGGCTAAAATCGCGGAAAAATGCGCTCCACGGAAATCGTAATCACAACTGAACCAGTTGACTTGGAGAGCTCTACTCAACGCCAGTCTACAGATTGGAAACCACAGTACGTTTAGACATGCGTGGGAATTTTCTATCAGTTAAAATAACAAAGATACGGTAGCCTAGGCGTAGATGTATTTTGGCCATATCGCCCGGGTCTTATAAACGTCCTTAGGATAGGGCCCCCGGGAGGGGAGGGTTACGGTTTAGTAGATTTTTGTGGGGGGGGGGGTTTGTTTTCAGCGGGCTGTTTTCATGTACAGTGGAGCCCCCATCTTCGCCACATCAGTCTTCGTGGTAGACACCAAATATTCCCAATTTCCATGTTCGCTCACAAATGTTCCAGTCAAAACCCGAAAAAAAAAAATGAAAAACTCTACATAAAACTAGAAAACATAAACAAAAACAATAAAAAAGTTAACTGAACTAAAAGAATCGACATTGTCAAGGTGTTTGCCGCTTAACCCCTCAGACCCGGTAGGGCTCTGAGGCACCCATAACAAATACCCCCCGCAGAACCCGGTAGGGTGAGGCTCCGGCAGCTTGAAAGCCTGTAAGCTTGGTGTGCGAGGCGTTCGTCCGACGCATGTAAACAACAGCCGGTTGGACCGACGCCGCGCATCTCCCGACCACAAGAAGGAGAGGCGTCACTTGTTCGTGTGTGGTGTGTGTTATTGTTAAGTAGTGAAAAGTAGTGAAAAGTGGCCAACATCGCCACAAAGTTCTCTCCACGGAAATCGTCATCACAACTGAACCAGTTGACTTAGACAGCTCTACTCAACGCCATTCTACAGGTACAAAACACATCTACGGTTGGGGATGCGGAAGCAGTCACAATAACAAAGATACGGTAGCCTAGGCATAGACGTTTTTCGGCCAAAACCCCCGGGTTTCGGGGAAATTATAGACTACAATAGCCGGGGCTGGAGGGTTAAGACGTAATCCGAGATCCGATCGTCAATAATTCGTCATTGCGCAAGATGCCGCCATCTTTGTATGACGTCAACACTAGCTCACAGTCCACTAATTTTTATGTTGAAAAACCAGCTGTTTGCAAGCTTTTTTGTGCCTGAACCTCGTATCTCTCGCGTTTATGATAGCCTCTAGTACATCTGGTGACAGGGATGGTGGGTCTGGTGGTAGTAATGAAGGAAATTCATGCTCAAAACACAGAGCAAAGGCCAGTCCTGTCGGACGAAAGCGGTTGAAATAGCATAGACGATGTTAGGCTAGGCTAAATATGACAATGATTTAAAATAAAGTCTGTGTGGTAAGTAATCTTCTCATAATGTATTTATACGTATTCTCCTCATAATATGTATTTATTGGATGTATTTGGGGCGAAATGGGTACTTGAGGGGTGACTGGACGAATTTAGAACCTACTGTAGGCCTAGCCTAGGCCTACCATATTTCCCATGATAAGAACAATGCCCCAATCTACAGTATTTATAATGCACCTAAGTTTTATGGTTAGGACTGTTATTTAGCCATGTCTACATTATTAATTACAATGCAAAAGATTTACTTTACGTAGACAAAAAACATATTTTCATCGGCTAAAACTGTGAAAAAGTGCAACTTTTAGAATGAGCACGGAACCAATTAGAATTTTCTCCATAAGAACAGTGCCCCGATCTTGGCTGTTTCTGAGGAACCGATTAAGAGCGAAGATGGGGGCTCCACTGTACAGTATTTGCAGTGGCTATAAATAAGTAAAAAAATAAAAATAAAATAAATAAATAATAATAATAATTATAATAATCGGGGTACTTACTAGATTACAATGTCCAAGTAACAATAAACTTCTCCTTCTAAAGTCCTATGTACACTCGACTAAAAAACAATCTTTACACTAACGCTCTAAACATTCTGGAAGTTGATCGAAATCTTGTGATAATACAGTACCTCACAGACCTATGCTTCACCCGGTTCATCCCATTCACACAAGATTCTATACAGTTTACCAGTGTAAAGATTGTGTTTTGGTCGAGTGTACTCTACACACTCATGGCACGAAAACCCTACCCGCTCTCAGCCAGTTTCATAAAGTTTTGTGTTTTTTACTCGCTCTATAACAAAGGTTACGGGGGAAAAAAAATGCATATATAGATCCGTGTTCTGGCCTACACATAGATATCACAATCTCGCTTAATGGCTTACAATCAAGTAAAGAAGTAGGAGTGCTTGGATTCCCATATTGAACGAATACCGGTAGTACTTGCGACACATATCCACCTGCTTGCTTAGTTTGAGGCACACTGAATCTCCCATGCTCAGCTCTCGTGTATGATCGGAGTGGTGGCTTCTGGCAACCAAGCCAGGCATTTGATTCTACCATTTAATACCAAATATCGTGGCAAATACAAAGAGATAAAAGGGATCATATGACATGACCCACTGCGCCACACAGAATCACCAAGGGCCTCATACGTGGCGACCCGCTGTTTGGGGGTTTAACGAGTGGAAGAATGGGGCATCCAATACCTAATATGTGTCATCTGGAAGGGATTGTAGACAATTGAATAATGAAGACACTTACAAGAAATACAATTTTTGTAATATAGGTCAGAAAACTTGCAGTACCAGCATTTCCAAGCCATTAAGCATATGATACGGTACTGTAGGCCTATACAGTATAGGGTAAATCTATATGTACCGGTACTATTATTGTAACGTGTATTACTGTAATGGTACAGGCTGATTAATATGATTTATTATTATAAAGATAAAAATGGAAAACCCTGGAGTTTGTATACTGAAGGGTCTGTAATGTAGAATACAGGTACTTGATCAGATAGCGCATTTTTCCCACAGTCCTCTGAAGCCACATGCTTCGAGTGCTGGGGCCAGCCTACATACTGACTGGTTCAATACCCCTGCGCGAATCATCACGCCAAGTAAATTTGGAAATTAAAATAAAGCATATAGCAAGCTATCCGAGACATGTAAATTGTTGCCAAGATTTTCATGGTCTTACCAATTATCATACTGTAGAGTAAACTGTAGCTACCCTGTAAAAACAAGAAATGTGGACTTGCCTTAACAGATTGTTTGAGCCTGTTGTCCCAGGGTGAGCGGAGCAGCTTCTCAATCTTCTCCCTAACCCTGGACTGGCTGGGGTGAGAGCGGAGGGGCGAGTGAGGGGGGTCGGGCTCCACCTCGGGCTGGGGCAGTTCTAGCCGTCTCTTTGGGGGACGTCCCACCTGACCCTTACTGGGGCCAGTAATGGCCTCGGTGTAGAGGGAGATAGTACGGCGCATACTGTCCCGCCCGCCAGCCTCCCCGCCACCACCCGCCCTCTTGCCCAGACCACGTGAGCGAGGTAGAGACAGGAACTGTTTGTGAGACCTACGACCTCTGCCGGGAAGCTTGGTCAGTCTCTTACTTGAAAAACTAAGGCTATCTTCTCTCACGTCAGAGCTTCCACCACTTCCAACCATACTACTACTAGCAGCCACAATGTCTGTAAAATCAGCAAATAATCTCTTATTTGGCTTGATAATTCTTGATGATCTAACACTCATAGTGGGTAGAATAAATCGTTTTGGACTTTTCTCTCCCACCACAGGTAACGATGGTACTTTCTTCTTTGCCTTTGCTAATAATTTCTTTGCTAAGGCAGTTTTAACAGTTGGGTGTCTACTTATCCTATGACGAGTGTGTGTCTGTGTCACGCACTTAGATATCACCACAGCCTTGGTTTCCTGAACACATGCCCCCCATCCCAGCCCTTCTGTCCTGCCCTCCCCACCCATCACTTCACAAAGAGTCACGTCCCCCTGCCTCCCAATACTCCCGTCCCTGAACATTACCCTTTTCCTCACTTCACTAGCGTCTCTCCTTTGCGCTTCCACTTCCCTCACTGCCTGATCAACGGCACTAGTGGCTCTTCTTCGAGTGACCAGCCCGGCCTCCTCTAAAACGACACACGCATCTTCCAGCCGTAGCGTCGCCGGCCTCTTGCCCACACGGCCTTCGGCAGACACCAGGGCCACAGTGAGGTCCCCCGACGACCGCACCGGCCCCATGTCAGCCGCTGTAAACCCCTCAAAGTCCTCTTCATCCTGTCAAGGAGGAAAAAAGTATATATATATAATAAAAACTGCATAATGCCATACTACAAAAGCTACCGTATGTACCAATAGCTTTAAAAGGATTGTATACTAATATATAAATGGTACCGTAACAAGGGTTTTAAGATGAGTTGTGGCGGCTTATATAGCATTTTTTTGTTTTTTTAAAGTGGAAAAAGAAATTTTGAAGACATTAATTAGCCTTTCCTAACAACCTTACCTAACCTATCCTAATATTATGGGTGGGGGCTGCCGCTCCCACACCCCCGCTGTT
The DNA here is from genome assembly GCA_032716605.1 of Paralithodes platypus. Taxonomy (NCBI): domain Eukaryota; kingdom Metazoa; phylum Arthropoda; class Malacostraca; order Decapoda; family Lithodidae; genus Paralithodes; species Paralithodes platypus. The sequence continues at coordinate 19,467,207 of CM064504.1, forward strand.
GGGTTTGTGTATGCGCAGGACTCTGTTTATTTAACCCATTAACCCTTTCACGCACATGTGACGCAGAGGTTGCCAGATTATCAATAAGAAATAGAGTTATCTCACTCTTATAATTACCTAAATTACAGCTAAAGACAACTACCGCCCAGTAGCACTTGCTAGTGTGGTGAGTAAGGTAGTTGAAATGATATTGCTAGAAAGAATGTCTGCATATATTGTCACCAGCAGCAATCAGTTTGGCTTAAGAAAAATCACGGCACAGACCAATGCATATATGTACTGAAAGAAGTGATTGATACATACAAGCTAAATAGCTCAATTTTCTCTTGTTTTCTTGATGCAAGTAAGGCTTTTGATAGGGTGTCACAAAACCATATTTGAAAAATTAGTTAACAGGGGAGTGCCTAGCTATATTGTTAGGATACTTATTTTCTGGTATGCTAATCAAAAAATGTGTGTAAGATGGGGCAACATCCTGTCAGGCTCTTTCGCCGTAACCAATGGTGTTAGGCAGTGGGGGGATATTGTCTCTGCATCTTTTCAACGTCTACATGGATGATCTTAGTCTGGAGCTGAACAAGACTCGCACTGGGTGCTGCATTGGCAGCACCATTGTAAATCATCTCATGTATGCTGATGACCTAGCCTTAATCGCGCCCTCTGGAGCAGGACTGGATAAATTATTAAGAGTACTGTACTGTATGTGAAAAATTTGGAATCGAACATTCAGTCAAATTTAATCCTATAAAGAGCAATATCATATTTAAATCTAACCTTCTATTGAAATCAAAGCTACCTAAATTCCATTTGTATGAAGAAATTATAGAAGTAAGTAAAGTAAAGTATCTAGGACACTATATTTCAAGTGATCGCTCAGATGATGAGGATATGGATCGTCAGCGAAGGCAACTTTACATGCAGGGAAATTCAATATTAAGAAAATTTCATATGTGCACATGGGATACAAAAATAACATTGTTCAACTCCTACTGCTCACCAATGTATACAGCACAACTATGGTGGAACTATAAGAAAATGACAGTAAATAGACTAAGTATCTCATATCACAATATCATGAAAATGTTTCTGGGGCTCTCAAAATATGAGAGTACAAGTACGCTATGCGCCTATATGAACTTACACTGTTACCAATCACTCATTAGAAAGCTAACATATAAATTCATTCAGCGCCTTAACACTTCTGAGAACAGTATCATTAAAATGCTACAAACTCCAAGCATAGTGTACACCTCTAGGATCCAGGCACACTGGAGGAAGTTGCTCTATATTTAACCTTAAGTAATGATTTCAGGTCTGCTACTCTACAGAATTAGCATACTGGTACTGAACCTCATAGTGCAGTACAGTACCGGTATTCCTATACTGTACTGTAGCAACATACTGTACCGGAAGCTAAATTATGTGAGGCATGGTACTGTACACAATTAGGACAGTGGTTTTGGTAACACCGTAGTTTAATGACCACTGTTTTTGGTTGAGGCAGTGCTGTGAACTACATGATAGCAAGCTGGGTAGGTCTATTATTTAATTTCTTTTTATTTTATGTAGCCTATGTACAGTAGCTTATACAGTATATATTTATGTTACTGTAAGGTATATATGGACCCCAGTATGGTTCCCTCTGTACTGTGTGAGTCTGAAATAAATTATTATTATTATTATTATTATTATTATTATTATTACCTCTCCAAAATTAGTTATCTGCCCACAGCTAACTCAAAGACAACTGAAGAGGTTGAAGTAACTAAACTAAAGATTTCTAAATACCCCTGATGGTAACAAAGGCTTTAAAGTATCCCTAATATGCTCAAAATCGCGTCATATGTCGGAGAGGGTTAAGCGCAAGGGTACTTATTTGTGAATTTCTAGCCTTGGATTCTGACATAATTCGTTATATTTACGATATAAAGCATTATTTGTTTGTAATGTGCTTTTATTTTACATATATGATGAATATATGAACATTGAAGAGTGATAAAATAAGTGGAAAAAGCATTTGGGTGGTGAAAATCGTAAATATTCCCCACCCGGTCGTATTCTCAGGCGTGAGCTAGCGAGGCACACATCCTCCCCTCTCGCTGTCTCTGACTCAACTGAAGCAACTGGGACGTGTCTCGGTGTTATATAACGATCTTTTATGCAACCCACTTGTGCTACATTACCGCAGGAGAGAAAAATAACCGATAAATTATGAAAATAAGATGAAAAATAGGTGATAATTGAGGAGGGGGGGGGGGGGAAGGGGGAATAAGGGGGGGAAGGAAGGGAATGGGGGGTGAGAAACATATGGATGAGTGGTAAGAAGTACTAGAGGGGAATTATCTCACCTAGTGACATATCCTTTGTTTTGAGAGCCCCTGGGGTGTTTATGAAGTTTTTTTTGTATGGTCTTGCTTCCGTGAGGCCTATCGCGCTTGATGGGTTAATATCATATCAGGGTTTTCAAAGTTGTTGTTATCGCAAATCCTCCATGGGGACAATATTGATAATATTATTGCGAGTCTATACATACCTATTGTCCCTAATAAATTGTTTCTAATAGTGCGCCACAAATCATCTTAACACCTTACGAGCGGCCTAGGCGGTAATTTATATGTACCGCCCAGCGGGGTGTTTTTACCCTAAATAGGGTTGTTTACGTGATCATTTTCATGCCTAAATAAGACCCAGAGCGTAAAACAAGTATCTATCCCTGAAAGGGCATAAACAGAGCTTTCCAATGACACCCCAACCATCCTTGTACGACCACTGGTTTTCTTGCAACGATCGCGCAACACGAGTGCAAAAACCATGTAATTAGGTACTTTCCCTACATAATTCCCTGTGTAGCGAGTGTGAGGGGGGATGGAAGGGTGGTTTTCACTTCAGTTGGCCCACCGCGGTGGTGGGCGGCGGTCATAGCCTTACTACGCTCAGCTCTCTCTCTCTGCAACATTACGTGCTGAAAATGGCACACGACATAAGTTGTGAACTGCCACTTAGTCCAAATTTATTTCACACGACATAAGTTGCGCGCCGCCAAAGAAAGGTTAAGTACCGGTATTTTCTTTATTATTAGCAAGCTACCATTATATCTTAAGAGCAAGTTCTTAGTGGAATCCCATGTTAGTGCTACCCCTAACCACAGTTATCAGCTGTGAGCCAAGCCATTAGTATTCAAGAACAGACCGTAAGGTCTGATCTTATATCTTTCTTGGTGCAGCTCCCTCCATGTTCACAGACTTGCATCTTTTCACCGAACAAAGTTCATCCATCCTCTCCACATGTCCAAACCATCCAAGCCTGCTAGTACGCATCTCATCACTGATACTCTTGATACCTAACTTTCCCTCAGCTCTATACTAGACAGCCTATCCTATCTTGCAGTTTGGCCCCACAGTCCAAACCATTCTCATCTCATTACGTTCAATTCTAGATTAATTTTTGAACAATACAATAATTGGGAGATTACACTGCAGCAGCCTGTGAGTGACCACACTAGCCATAAACAAGTACAGTACAGTATGGTACCTGTACATACAAATATGTAAGCACATTCAAAAATGAAAAAGTGTGGCAAATGAAACTTATTATGAAAGCATACCGGTAGGCTACTGTATACAATACAGTAGGTAAAATATAAAACCTTAGGTCACAGAAAAAATATGGTACAGTACACAAAACGGTTTTATCCAACGGTCTGACAGTCACGAGACCCATTGATTTTTGTGTAACCTACTGAATTGTCATCTATATAATAATTTTGATTGTCTGTCTGTCTGTCTGTTCTTTATAGGCGGCCGCAGTTTTTAAGCTAGAGCGTTCATACTTGGTATGCATAGTAAGGGGGTCCCTAGGCAGGTTTTAGTGAAAAAATAGAATTCCCCAGGGTGAAAGGGACGGAGAAAATGGGCGCGAAATCGGAAAAAGGGCCGTTTGGGTCAGAAGGAGGCCTCCGATCGAAAAGGTGTATGGAACGAAAGTTGTTCGCAGCCCCCCAAAATGGGGGTACGGATGAGGTCAGATCCAAAATCAGAGGTCATTTAGCGGCCGAAATCGAGGTCGCCGTTTAATGAGGCACAGGGAGGTCGAGGCCGGTGATTATGGTAGTATTGATGATGGTGATTATGGTGGTAGTAGTGATGGTGATTATGGTGATTACCCGGGCAACGCCGGGTACCCCTGCTAGTATCATATGCTACAGGTTTGTACCATCGCAAATGTATTATAAGGATTAACCCTTTCGCTGCGGGTGACGTTTTGGAACGTCCTGGCAAGTTACAGCAATTTCCAGGCTTTAACCCCTTATTGGCGGCGCTCGACTTAAGTCGCGCACAAATTTGCAGCAAGTTAGGAGTATTATTAAGGCTTTTAAAGGGTTAAAATCGAATGCAAATGGCCGGGAGCGCAGCGGGTCAGACAGCCGACTCCCAGGGCTTACCGCCGCCCATTAACTCATGTTCCCTGTGTTCTCGAGAGGCCGGCAGTGTAGCCAGTAGTGAGCATAGCTGGGAAAAATATACCGCTATACGCTAAACTCCCATGTTCGTGGCACCACTGCAAGAGAACCACGAGTGCTACGTAGCTCGTTCTGGTCTCATTTTGAAGCTTTTAGCGCCTAGTTTTTTGCTGAATACATTTCTTTTCATGCAGATACTTGATTGGTCATTCAGGAGGGCCTGAATATGCTCAAATGAGCCCAAAACACCCCGCTAGACAAGGGTTAAAAGCCTGTAAAAAACTTAAAAATCGAGTGTCAGTGGGCGGGAGCGTGAGGGGCCCACCTCCGTCCCTCAGAGCAGCGAGCGGCTCACTGAGGTAGACTGTGTCTCGCGCGGGTCTCTCTCTCACAACAGTGTTGCGAGCAAGTGCTACCAAATAGAGGGTTTCCCACGTTTCACTGGCACCGCTGCGGGTGAACCAGACCACGTACGGGGCCCCAACTGGTCTAATTTTGAAGCTATTTTTGCCTACTTTTCGGCAGAATACATTCATTTAATGCAGATGCTGGATTTATCATTCAGGAGTGCCTGAATACACCCTAAATAGCCCAAACATAGCCGCAGCCAATGGGTTAAGGGACCTATATTACGATTCTACGATAAAAGTAGTCTCCCTATAAACGGACCCGCTAACATCTCCGTTACAGTAGTCTGTCTAGACACTATCTACTGTGTCCGAAAGTTAAATCAAATGATCAGCCAATGGTAGTCGATTTTCCTGGATGACATCACAACCATTTAACCAATCACCTGTGCGCATGCATATATCCTATAATGCCCATTTTCGGACAGGGAGGCTTGCCAGCTAGTCAGGCATTGGCGTCTTCAATTGGATGTTCTCTCACACGTCCTTCGATTTTTGTGTGTGTGATTTTCTTTCATATCCAGTGGATTTATGTACCGAGGACTATCGAAATCGAGTGCTTAACCATTATCCAATTCCAAGGACTGTCAGAAGTGAGTATTTATCCATTATCCAACAATAGGGTCGGTTAAAAGAGGTTTTTACCCCTCCCAAGGAAATATTAAATGACGCCCCTGATATAAATCCATTAGATATGAACGCAAATACACGTAGCCTACAAACACAAAAAATCAAAAGATTTATGAGTCATCCAGCTGAAGACACCATTTTGGGCACACTAGTCAGCCACCCTTACCTTCTCCTTATGGGATATGCGCAGCTGCGCGTGACAGGTGATTGGTTAAATGTGTGTGACGTCATCCAGGGAATTCCATTGCTATTGGTTGATTATTTCAAGTCAGTCGTCACTTTTAAGTCAGTAGACAGTTTCCAGACATGCGAGTGTAGCAAAGATGGCGCCCGGGCCGTTTATAGGAAGACTATTATTATCGTACAGTATTATAAATCCCTTATTATACATTTTAGCTCGTAATGACATATATAGCAATTATGTATATGCTCTACCAACCTATTAGGCCTAAACAGATTGATGAGACTACTGTCGGTCCTAAAGATAATCTTTTCCATTAAGTTTTGGTTAGGTTAGGTTAAAGATATTGTTCAATGTTTCGGTACGATTTTACTTACTGGACACCTATTTGACAGGTACCACCAAGGATTTTAATACATATTTGCTTTCGGTTTCCACGCATCCAACACAAAGCTACACCTTTTTCTGGTCCGGTAATAGTATTGAAAACTATATAATAACTTTTTAAATGTGGTTTTCGACAGAATAAAACTGCGAGTTTGTGCCGAAAATCGATAGTCCGTCGTCGCTTCAGATCGTCGGTTTGTTTACACAGGACGCTCGAGGTTACGTCCCCTCTAAATTTACCGTTCTGTTGCGGAGTATATTTTCCTGCATTTTTTTTTTTTTTTATATACAGTATATAATATATGCTTCTTGTAACCATTATAAGGTGCAGAAATATACATGAATAATCCATATTCCCCAACAATAATACGGGACCTTTTGGGAATAAGGGGGTTTGGGTGGGGGAAACAAATTCAGCCCTAAATCCTATAAATACCTCTACCTAAACTTCTAGTATTAATACTTGGGGGTTAGTTTTAGATACAGGACGGGTTGAGGAGGGGCTCTGCCCCCCATGAATTATAATAATCGTCATATATGTTGACAGTAGAGGGTCTAATTATCCCATGGCCAGCTGTTACTTGCCCCCTGCTGGCAACATATAAGACGATTAATATAATTCACGGGGGGGAGAGCCCCCTCAATCCGTCCTGTTTCCCACGGCCTATAACTCAAGTCTTTATCAAAAAATGTACCCAACAACTGGTTAGCTTAGCCATTTTAAGTCGACCGCCAAGGCGGGAAGTCACTCCGAGCATTAAGTAAACAAAGAGTTGTCTTTATATTTCATCTCATATTATTATTATTATTAAAGTGTCCCCATTGCTTTTTTAGTGTTTCGTACACCAGAAAGAGGTATAGCTTGGTGTTGGATGCGTGGAAACCGAAAACAAATATGTATTAAATCCTTGGTGGTACCGTACCTGTCAAATAGGTGTCCAGCAAGTAAAATCGTACCAATGTTTCTTAGTAAATAGGCCTAAGCATCTGAAAAACAGTTCTACCCGCTACACAGGTTCTTACCAATAAACTTTATATTGACCAAAATAACTACAGTAATTAGGCCTATGAAATTTTGACAGTTGGATGATTGAGAGGTGTAGCTTATGTTTCATGTTCTGAAAATAACATTATAGAACATTTTGATTATCGAGCGTGATATCTCTGCCTAGCTGTTATATATATATATAGCCTAGGCTATAGCCAATTTGGAATTATTCTATAATTGCACCTATGCGAGCTAAACAATTTATTATTGTATTTAACAGGAAGGTACGACGAGGTAAGAGATGTAGTATAGGTGGCAATATGCGGAAATGGATTAAAAGGGCATTCCGCCCCCTCTGACCCCCTTACGAAAATCTACGGTTACTCACTCCACCCCAACTGGATTTCTACCATTTTACCCAACCAGCGGGGGTGTGGGGGCAGTAGCCCCCACCCATAATACTAGGATAGGTTAGGTAAGGTTGTTAGGTTAGGCTAATGTCTCTCTGAAGTCTGAAACATTGTAAAATCTGTGTCACATCTAGATTGATAAGACTTGTCAGAGGGGGCGAAATGCCCTTATAATCCTTTTCCGCATATTGCCACCTATACCACATCACTTACCTCGTCGTACCTTCCTGTTAAATACAATAATAATTTGTTTAGCTCGTATAGGTGCAATTATAGAAATTTACTGCCAATTTTTTGTTTGTTAGATTATAAAGGTTAGCAAGTGTTAGCAACTGTTAGGTAAAGGTTAGTAGGGTGTCATAGCCTAATTCAGCATACTAGTACTAGGTTAGGTTAGTTTAGTCAAATTAGTCTGATAAAAATATTATAAAGTGGGTTGTAGGAGGTTGGTGGGGGGAGGGGGGTTGACAGAAGGCGCAGAACTGAAGAATTACCCTAATAAACTCATAATTAGGCTACATCAAAAAAATGTATGGCAGTGCTCGGTTTAGGCTAGGCTAACCTCGGTATTGACAGAGATTTCGATCACATGAGTCATGAGCACAAATTTGGCTCATGTTATCATAGCAATTTTGATCAGTTATTTTGCCTTTAGGCTATATTGTCTTTGTCCCAGTTTTGGTTTGTTCAGGCCTAGTTTGGAAGTTTTAAATTTTAATCTAATTTGAGTGTTCGTAAAAGGCTAATAGGCTAGGCCTATTAGGATTAATTAGGTCTACAATAATAAATTTGGGACAATATAAAGATGATGTAGGCCTAAGCCTAATTAAATTAATACATCGATTTTATCGTGGCCTACAGGTTTCGGTAAGATTAGTCCCCCAGGGATCGGTATTAGGTCCCCTGTTGTTTCTTATATACATAAATGACCTAGATTTAGGTATAACTAGTAGGATAAGTAAATTCGCAGACGATACTAAATTAGGGAGATCAATTGATTCAGATAGCGATATAGAGTGCCTCCAAAGGGATCTAGATACCTTACATGAATGGTCAGTAAATTGGCAGATGAAGTTTAACATTGACAAATGCAAGGTATTAAAGATAGGGAAGATGCAAACAAATGTTAAATATAAACTAGCTAATTTAGAATTAGAAAATTCAGACTGCGAGAAAGATCTAGGTGTGTTTGTTAGCAATGATTTGAAGCCTAGAAAACAGTGTATAAGCGTTCGTAATAAGGCAAACAGGATTCTCGGGTTCATCTCTAGGAGTGTGAGTAACAGAACTGCTGATGTTATCTTAAAACTTTACTTGTCATTAGTGAGACCCCACATGGATTATGCTGTCCAATTTTGGTGTCCTTATTACAGAATGGACATAGATTCATTGGAGAGAGTACAGCGTAGAATGACAAAAATGATCCATAATATTAGAAATCTTTCGTATGAAGAAAGGTTGAAGAAATTAGGTTTACATTCGTTAGAGAGACGCAGAGTTAGAGGGGATATGATAGAGGTGTTCAAGTGGGTTAGTGGGATTAACAAAGGGGACATGGCAAATGTACTAAAGCTCAGTGATAGCGAAAGAACTCGTACCAATGGTTTCAAATTAGATAAATTTCGTTTCAGAAAAGATATAGGCAAGTATTGGTTTGGTAACAGAGTTGTAGATGGGTGGAATGGACTACCAAGTGCTATAGTGGGATCTAAAACTGTAGGGAGCTTTAAGATAAAATTGGATAAGCATATGGACGAGAAGGGTTGGGTGTGAAGGGGGATCAGCCGGGTTGGGCCAATCAGCGCTCTGCAGACCTCCATAATCCTGCGTTAATCTCTAACCGTTTTGGTAAGATGATCCTCAGGGTATTAGAGTGTGAAGCCTATAATTGGGCTTTGTAATTGAATTGGGGTTATGTGGGACAGGGATCTGCCTTGCTTAGGCCAATCGGCTTTCTGCAGACTCCCATTTTCTTATGTTCTTATGTAGTGGCCGTACCACTACCGACATACAGCATAACTCATCTATAAAACATTAACCTAACCTAACCTAGTAGGCTACTACATGAATGATGAATACTAGGTTAGGTTAGGTTAATGTTTTATAGATGAGTTATGCTGTATGTTGGTACTCCTAATCTTACCCAGGTTTCTTATGCCATGTATTTCTTTCCTATAGGCCTATGTGTCTAAATGCGCGTACAAATTTATTACTGATCCTGAAAAGAAAAAAATAATATCCTGACTAGGCCTATATCACCTACCTCGCAACAGGCGGGTGCCTTTGTTTATATCCGCCGCGAAGAAGAAGAAGCATTGGGAAAAATGTGGTTTGATAAGATCCTGTGTAGCCTAGTGGGTGGAACTGTTTTTCAGATGCCTAGGCCTATTTACTAAGAAACATTGGAAAAATGTTATTTTAATACCACAAATTTTCCGAGTGTTTTTTATAAACAAAATTGGTCATTTGCATCAATATATAGTGTTTGTAATTAATTAGAAATCTCGGGAAAACCTATTTTCCCCATTAGGCCTATCGATCGATGTTGAGACACGCTCCCCGATAGTGATTTGAAAAGACATAAGCCTAACCTAACAACCTTACCTAACCTAACCTAGTATTATGGGTGGGGGCTTCTGCCCCCACACCGCCGCTGGTTAAGTACTAATCCCTTAATAATAAAAAAACAAAAAATTGGCTGTTGATTATAGGAAGGTGAAAGAAAAGTCGATGAAGTCTATGGTATTTACTCTGCAATCTTCAGCTTGATTGTACATTGATAACGGGAAAGTACCGTATTGACAACCTTGTTACGAAAATTTAATTTTAGTGGAACACACCAGGAAATATTAGCATCACAATGCCAGATGCCCATAGCCTCCCCCCCGCAACAATAGCAGACACGGCAGAGCCTCCTCAAAATGCAGCAAGACAGGTGAGGTCGGGGACCCCAACGAGCACACACCCCACATGCAACGGATGCAGCCATAATGCTCCTACATACAGAAGAACAGGTGATGTTAGTGCTGTAAATACAAATTCATGGAGACCTAGGCCCAGAGCTGAAAACAGGGGCACCGATATTAGGAGGAAAAGCATGGAAGTATGCAATTTCTACCTAAGAAATGAATGCCGATATGGAGTAGTGGGCATGGGATGCAAACAAGACCACCCAAAAATATGTGCAAAATTCATGAAGCACGGGCGGGATGAAAGAATCGGTTGCAAGCGTGGATGGAAGTGCATCGACTACCACCCATATGTATGCAGAATCTCACTCAACAAAAGGGCATGTACTATGAGAGACTGCAATCTTCCACACATCAAGGGAACCAAAATACTGACGCCCAGAAACAACGTCAACAAACCAAGGGAACACGCTACAGGACACTTTCAAAGGGAATTTGCCTACACACCAACTCATGAGGAAAAATTAGAAAGCCAACGCAATGCCCTCAGAAGCTGGCCAACCATCCAGCAAACTCACAAGGTCAGACCAGCAGCGGTACACACGGCTATGCCCGACCAAGGTGCTTTTTTAGAGGTAGTAATGGGACGTCTTCTGGAAGTGGAAAAACGGTCTCAAGTGATAATGGAGAGATTCCTAGCCCAAACCGAGGGGCCAGACATGAACCACAGAGGAAGGTGCAACTACCACTAACTAGTTTTTTTGTGGGCAACATCAGAGGACTTTACCCACGAAACAATCAATGTAAAGTCCCTATGTTGGAAGAAATTGCAGAGGAAGACAACTCAATTTTTCTAGCCCTCACAGAAACACACCTGAACGAAAAACATTTTGGATGCAGAGATCAATATCCATAATTTCACTATATTCAGAGCCGACAGAGAGGACAGAAGCCACGGAGGAGTAGCACTCTACCTAAGGGAGGATATGGCTGCAAATACCGAAACTTTAGTTGCATTCTCAAATGGCACAACAGAGCTACTAGCAGTACACATAAGACAAACCGACATGCTCATCATAATTTTGTACCGACCTCCAAACACCACAGGGGATATTTTCAAGGTCACAGAGAAGATACAATCACTCCTACAAAATCTTCCAACTCCCGCTACAGATGTCATCATCACAGGAGATTTCAACCTGCCCATCATCAATTGGGCAACCATGAAAATAGATGGAGGAACCAGGGATGAAAAACAGCAAGCCAAGGAGCTAATGACTATCATGGACACTGCATACATGAAGCAATACATCGAGGAACCTACAAGAGGCAACAACACACTGGACTTACTATTTGGCAACAACTTCGACTTGGTACACTCGTACGAAACTGTAAAAACTATAATGTCCGACCACAGCCTCATCAAAGTTAGAACCCCCACACCACCAAGAAGATGTCAACAGGAATCAAGCCAAATACCCTGCACCTCTCTGAAAGATCTCAACTTCTACAGCAAAGATATAGACTGGGACAGACTGAGAGCAGAACTGGCAGGAACTGATTGGAGGGCACTATTCGAAGATAAAAACGTCGACGAAACTCTCAGTATCCTCCAGAAACAATGCCTGGAGACCTGTAAAAACATCATACCACCCAAATCAAGCAGGAAGCAGATCAAGCGGATTCCCAGAGATAGAAAAATACTAATGAAGAAAAGGACGTACTTGAGAGCCAAGCAAAGGAAGACCAGCTATGCGCACAATATCACCAAACTACAAGAAGAGCTCGATGAAGTTGAACGTAAACTCATCCAGTCACACCAAGAGCAAAGAACACGCGAAGAACTCCAAGCAGTTGCAAACATACGAGTAAATAGCAAATTCTTCTATGCATACGCAAAAAGGAGACTCAGGAACACCTCAACAATAGGACCACTTGCAAAACCTACGGGCGAACTTGAGTGACCCAACCGAAATGGCCAAGATACTCAAACAGCAGTACGAAAGTGTCTTCAGCCCGCCAAATGAAGACAAGAAAATCGAGAATGCAACGACTTTCTTTGGCAACGCTCCAGGGACACCACATCAACTCTCCTCGGTAACAGTATCAACAGAGGACATAATAGCAGCCATCGACAAGATTGGACCAAACTCTGCGGCAGGACCAGACGGCTTTCATACCCAACTGCTAAAGAACTGCAAACATCAGCTAGCCTTGCCTCTAAAACTGCTGTGGAGCAAGTCCCTCCAAACTGGATATGTACCACAATCCCTAAAAGAAGGTAATGTCACACCAATACACAAAGGGGGTAGTATAGGCATAGCCAAAAATTACAGACCAGTGGTGCTGACGTCACATCTTATTAAAATCATAGAAAGAACAATACGAGCTAAGATGGTCAGCTTCCTGGAAGATAACGAGGCGTTCAACGAGGGGCAACATGGCTTTAGACAAGGCCGCTCCTGCCTCTCACAACTACTATCACACTACGACAAAATCCTACAGGATATTCAAGACGGAGAAAATGTAGACGTCATATATCTAGATTTCGCCAAAGCTTTTGACAAGGTGGACCATGGGATCCTTCTACATAAACTCAAATCACTGGGAATAGGGGGAGACCTTGGAAGATGGCTCCACAGCTTCATCACCAACAGAAAACAAAGAGTCACGGTTCAAGGAAGCCTATCAGAAGCAGGTGGGGTCATCAGCGGAGTACCACAAGGATCAGTACTGGGACCTCTCCTATTCCTCATCATGATAGGAGACATCGACAGGGACCTGGAACACTCAACAGCCACATCGTTTGCAGACGACACCAGACACATGAAGAAAATCACCTCACAACATGATGCTCAGCTACTACAACAAGACTTGGACAAAATCCTGAAGTGGGCAGAAGAAAACAACATGGCCCTAAACGGAGACAAGTTCGAGCTTCTAAGGTACGGGAACAAGAGAGCACTACAAAACGACACCAACTACAAAAGTGGACAGCAAGAAATTACCGCCAAGGACACAGTGAAGGACTTGGGAGTAAATATGAGCAGTGACGCCACTTTTTCCCAGCATATTACCAAAGCCACAACAACAGCAAAACAAATAGCAGGCTGGATCCTGAGAACCTTCCACACAAGAAATGAGAGGTGTATGCTAACACTGTGGAAGTCACTGGTCCTACCACGACTGGAGTACTGCTCTCAGCTCTGGTCTCCCCAAAAAGTAGGAGAAATAACAGAAATTGAAGCCACCCAGAGGACATTCACCAGTAAAATCCATGGGTTTCAACACTTTAACTACTGGGAGAGACTTAACCCTCTCACCACGGAAGGGCTCTTGAACGCCCATAAAAAAGCATATAACAGGTACCCGGATGGTATCTTGAACGCCCAGTGGTTGAAAGCCTGTGAGCTTCGTGTGCGAGGCGTCGGTCCGACGCATGTAAAAAACAGCCGGCTGGACCGTCGCCCCGCATCTCCGGCCACAAGAAGGAGAGCGTCGCTTGTTCGTGTGTGCCTGTATGTTGTTGTTAAGTATCGAAAAGTGGTGTAAAGTGGCTGTTTTGGCCATAAAGTTATCTCCAATGAAATCATCATCACAGCTCAACCAGTTGACTTAGAGAGCTCTACTTAATGCCATTCTACAGGTAAATAACACAGCTACGCTTGGGGATGCGGGAAGCAGTCTGATTAATGAATATACGGTAGCCTAGCCTAGAAGTTTTTCGGCCAAAACACCCGGGTTTCGAGGAATATATATATAATACATAGCCGGGGCTGGAGGGTTAAGGAGCTGCAGCTGTACTCACTTCAAAGACGTAGGGAGAGATACATCATCATCTACGTCTGGAAGATTTTGGAAAAAAAGGTACCAAATCCAAACATCCAAGAGACTCAGCACCAAAGGCGAGGGAGGCTGTGCTATGTGAGGACTACGCCGGGATCAACACAAAAAATCAAATCCCTGATCCATCACAGCTTTACATACAATGGAACCAGACTGTTCAACTGTATACCAGCCCCTCTCAGGAACATGACCGGGGTGTCTCCAGACACCTTCAAGAAACACTTGGACATGTGGCTGGCCAAAATACCAGACCGGCCACCAACACCAGGATACCCCAGCACCAACTCCAACCGACTTCTGGAATGGAGAGTGGAAGAAAGGGAGCTGCCTGGTCGCAGTGGAGCCCCAGCTCAACTGTGTCACTAACGGACGGAATACAACTAAGTGTAACTAAGTGAGTACCATACACGTCCATACTTTTATATTAAGTTATTCCGAGGGTTTAACACATTTTCGTATGATCTTTAGAGCTATCGATGACTGAAAGTACCGTATTGACAACCTTGTTACGAAAAAGACATTTTAGTACCATACTTTTTTATTAGGTTTTGCCGAGGGTTAAAACAAATTTTCTTATGATCTTTAGAGCATATAGATTCATTATTTATCTTCAAATATATCAACAAAATTTGTGGTATTAAAATAACATTAAACCAAAACATTGAACAATATCTGTAACCTAACCTAACCTAGTATAATAGTGGACTAGGCCTATTTATGAATGTAAAATGTAAAAATATATTGTAACATTAGCCTACCAAATTATTGAGATATAGGCTAGCCTATGTACAGGTCAACCCGCTACACAGGATTATACCTTTGGTTTTTGCCCCCTACAGTTTAAATATATGACGATTTCAATAAATCCTGGGGGGGGGGGGTTGAGGGGCTTCCCCCCCCCCCCCACTTGGACCACTCAACATATTTTGTATCCCACGCCAAACGGTTAGACCTAGCCTATGCCCAAATAGATATTTTTTGCGAGTGAAGGGGCGTGTTTTTAGATTGTTGTTTAATGGGTAAATATGCATTTCCGCCTAGGCTATTATCACACATCAAAACACCCGGAAAAATGTTATTTTAATACCACAAATTTTCCGAGTGTTTTTTATAAACAAAATTTTTCATTTGCATCAATATATAATGTTTGTAATTAATTAGAAATCTCGGGGAAACCTATTTTCCCCATTAGGCCTATCGATCCATGTTGAAACACCCCCCCATAGTGATTTGAAAAGACATTAGCCTAACAACCTTACCTAACCTAACCTAGTATTATGGGTGGGGGCTGCCGCCCCCACACCTCCGCTGGTGAGTACTAATCCTTTAGTAAATTAAAAAAACAAAATTGGCTGTCAATTATACGAAGGTGAAAGAAAAGTCAATGAAGTATACGGCGTTTACTCTGCAATATTCAGCTTTGATTGTCAGGGTGTCAAACGACGCTGTTTTTTTGAGTGATAACGCAAATGAACTTTTTGTATAATGATAGGCTAACAGAAACTCCCCCAACCCTTTTTCTTTTTTTTAAGAAACAAAAAAGGTAAATTGACATAATTTTCGTCTCCATATTTTCCATCTTGATTGCTTTTAGATTGCAGGAAATACTGTTTTAGACACCTAAATTCTAAAAAAAATCACGGGGGGGCATGCCCCCGGACCCCCCTAGAGTTCGCGCCTTCGCCGCTCCGTCGCGCTATCATGATAACAAAATAATAAACCATAATGATAACACAATTCATATTTTGTGGATTGACACCCTGGATTGTACTCTGTACATTGATAACGGGAAAGTACCGTATTGACAACCTTGTTACGAAAATTAAATTTTAGTAGCATACTTTTATATTAGGTTTTTCCGAGGGTTTAACACATTTACATATGATCTTTAGAGCTGTCGAATACTGGAAGTACCGTATTGACAACCTTGTTACGAAAATTAAATGTTAGTACCAGACTTTTTTATTAGGTTTTGCCGAGGGTTAAAACAAATTTTCTTATGATCTTTAGAGCATATAGATTCAATATTTATCTTCAAATAGCCTATATCAATAAAATTTGTGGTATTAAAATAACATTGAACCAAACACCCTTACAAAACTCTAAACTAGGCTAGATAAAAACAATCAAAACTCTTTTTGATAATATTCAAGGACACTAGTGCGACGTTATGAGAAACAATTTATTAGGGAAAATAGGCACCAATAGATTCGCCATATTTTTCTCCATATAATCCGCATGGAGGATTTTCGTTAGGCCTATCAACAATTTGAAAAATACCCACTTCACAGACAAATACACCAAAAATCAAAGTCAAAGCGGAGGTGTGGGGGCAGCAGCCCCCACCTATAATACTAGGATAGGTTAGGTAAGGTTGTTAGGTTAGGCTGATGTCCTTTCAAAGGGGTATAGGCTAGTAAACACTAGGATAGCCTATACCCAGTCAGAGGTAAGAAGAAGAAGTCTTGCAGTAGGCTAGTCTCCTTGAATGCTACCCTATTTTTTAGCAATTTGATTAAATCATCTTTAGGTCCTATATTGACCTAAATTTGTACTAGACCATAGGCCTATGTAGGCTAATGTAATAATTTGTGGATAGGCCTAGGCCTATTTACATGGCTCAGGAGTTTTAAATGCAAAACATTACCCTAAAACTGCCAAAAGCAGCCTGTTCTTTTGTTATAGGCTATATGATGGGTCGTTGGAATAAGGCTAATTAGGAATGAACCAGAAGACCAAGACCTCTGGGCCGATATCTACGGAATCTATTAGGCCCTAGACCTAGACATCCTCATATGTCATCCTTGACACTTGAAAGCCTACATATGCAGCAGCATGTTGGTCAATTAACTCAGCCTGACACTCAGGAGTATTACAAAAAATCGCTAAAATAGGCCTAAGATCAATTACAGCCACGAAACTGGCCAATGTTTACGATGGAAAGGTTGGCGACTACCCAAAGACACTCCTCTGCGGAACGGGGAAAATGGCTCCCTTCTCACCAATTCCTAAACACACCTCATCCACTCTACCACACCCATACCACACGCCAACCAAGTAGCATAATAAAGCATCAAGGAGGAATTAATTGCATGCTATTGATTTCAAGCAGTAGTGTTGGCGCCATGTTGAAGGAGAGTAGAGGGGGACAAGACCACTTCTCACCTCATCAGAGTCGCCGTATAATTGTTTGAACAGATCCAGTCCCTTTTTTATCTTCCTAGTGTACAGCTCCTCCGGCGTGCAGCCTCCATAACTTCCGCGGAACCTCACTCTCTTTCTTGTGTTCAATTTTAAAGCTTTTCCTGGGAATCTGAACTTAGCCATGGTCACATAAACTTGGAGCAACGGAAACTGCAGGCGCTTGTTCCCGCGTGATAAAAACTGACTCGTTCCAATAATAAACACCACAATCGAGAATATCTACACTTTGCTACCATGTCATGTGGCAATAAAGTATTATATGATTCAATACTATGATTCGCATAATTGTAAGATAGCTAAACAATCTGATAGCCTGCGATTAAATTTATATAGGTGATATACTGTTTACAAGAGCTTGACGTTTGAGGTAGAGTGCGAGAGGCGCACAAGGCCGCTGCGCGCAATATAGCCCGCCAAACTGTGGCGCTGAGGGGCGCGGGGGGTTGAGGGGGCCTCATTGGGGGCGCCACCACAATTCTCCCCCCCTCTCATGCTTGGAGACAAATGTATGTGCACAAGTAATAAACAAATTAAATTACTGTAGCCTATATAGTGTGGTACCAAACACATCTGTATCGCAGTGTTCAGGAACATCTTCAAAACACGTGTCAGTGTTTGTAAACAATCGGCGTTTCAAAGAATAACGTTTGCAATGAGGTTTCACCTATAATAATCCAATTTCATTTCACATCAGATGATGCAATCTTGCGTTAGACTAAATAGACGACCATCGTGTATCAACTAGTTTGTTTCTAACTCAAAACAAGAAACTGATGATGCAACAGCTAGTACCGAGGGCAGAGCCCGTGTCGCGTAGCTAGCACGACGTGGAATGAGCGAAGAAAAACAAACGTTGCGGAGACGAAAGATAAGCACGGGATTAACGACAAGAACGTTTTCTTTCTTGGCGGCGAAATTTATGGGCGCACGAAAGAATATCCTACAGTTGCAATATTATGGAATAATTATTTTATTTGTTTGCGTAAAGCATACTTGTATTCCTGCAACTTTATTTACTTGTTAAAGGAACATAAATTATATTATAATTACTGTCGGTTTTATTTCATCTGACGGTAAATTAAATCATATAACAACTGATTTATAGAAACATAAGAAACTGCTGTCTCTGTAGGCTAAGTTTTCGTAATTCACAACATATCAATTAAGTTATAAAATCTTAATAATAACTTATCTTTAATTTTTGGAGCAATGGGAAGTATATAATTATGTGGAAGGTGATAAATTTCGAAATTAAAGTTATAGGTGCATGCAATGTATCAAGGGATAGTTGTACCAACAGTAATTAATGTATGGGGCCGATACGTACGTGGATTCTGAAGAAAAAGGAAAGAAAGCTGGATATGATGGATATGAGTTGTTTGAGGAGTAGCCTATAGGCCTATGTGTGGAGTGACTCGTAGAGACAGATTGAGGAATGAAGAGATAGGCTATGTAGGAGAGTGGGGCAGCAGGAACATTTGTCGACCAGAAGGGTGCTGTGCTGGTATGGACATGTTAATTGTTGAGCGAATGGAAGATGAAAGGCTTACAAAGAGAATATGTGAGTAAGATACAAGGGAAGGGTATAGCCTAGCTACGTAGGAAGACCTCCATTGAGATCGAGAAACTGTATGGGACAATCGTTGGAAGATGGAGGAATGAATATAGATCAGGCATGAGAAGTGGTAATAAATATAGGAATGAATGGAGAATCCTAGTGAACAGATGAGTGAAAACGCGGTCGTTTGGGAGAGGGGGTCAGGCACCAGTTGGACTAGATAATTTAGGGAAGTAGCTGTGAAGAGGTGTGTGCTTCTGCTCCACATATAATCCCATATTTTAGGGGATAAACACAAAACTTCAATCAGAACTTTATCACAAAAGGTGCATAAACACTCAGAGAACCCATACACACAGTAAACTTTGGTGAAAATAAGGAAAATAATAGACAAGGACCCCAATTTTCCAAAATGGCCGCCAATATCAACAAAGACCATGTGTGTGGTGCTTGCTTCTCCAGTGAAGAAATGCTATATTCTATCCGGTGTGATGAGTGCAAAGCTTGGTTCCATTACAATTGTACAGAGCTCCCAGTGTAACCTACATTATAGCCTACAGTGTTTTGCCAAAACATACAGAAAATATGACTGTGAACA
Organism: Paralithodes platypus; assembly: GCA_032716605.1. Lineage (NCBI taxonomy): Eukaryota > Metazoa > Arthropoda > Malacostraca > Decapoda > Lithodidae > Paralithodes > Paralithodes platypus. Next base: position 19,486,784 of record CM064504.1, read on the forward strand.
ATGCTGTAAAACCAAGTATCAGGACAGTGAGTGGATTGAAGAAGCAGAAAATAGCATGAAGAAACAGAAAGCCCTCTTACAGGACAGTAGTGAAAGTAGTGCAGACTCTCAAATGATCGGAAATAATGATCAAGTAAATATAGGTGAAAATAATAGGCCTAGACCCCATGTGAACAATGCCGAAGACTTAAACCGCAGTGTAGTCATAAACATTGATGGGCCTAATATAGTGACCGTGAAAGAACCATAGACCTAGCAATAGGAGATACCCCCGAGGACTTAGACCTAAGCCTAGTCAATCGAATGGTGGCACTGAAACGGAAAATTCTCCAAGTGTTACAAGCGTACAACCCACAGCACAAGATGAATCGGCAACCAATAGCACCAGGCAGGCGAATCACATGAAGAAAATCTGTCAATACTATAAAACGAACAGCTGCAGATACAACATTAGTGGGAGAGGATGTAAGTACGCTCACCCCAGACCATGCCCTAAACTGCTTTTAAACATGGGCTTGACAAAGAGAAAGGCTCTACGCTAGGTAGAAAATGTGCACACTACCACCCCAAGCTATGTTACAGCTCGATGAAGGACGGTACTTGCAGCCGAAGAAAGTGTACCTACAGCTCGATGAAGGACGGTACTTGCAGCCGAAGAAAGTGTACCTACACTCATCTGCAGGGAACAAAGAAAATAACTGCAGTCAGGACCAATATGGACAAAACCAGAGAAGCTGATCACGGTTAAAGAATGGAACCCAAGCCATTCGCAGACAAAAGCCAGGTACCGGTACCCACTTCAAATTTGTATAGAAGGAATTCAGCATCAAATAAATTTTCTACAGGTCCAAATGAGCCAGATCCTCCAGCAACTGGCTCAGCAACAACAAAGGGTAACCCAAACACAGCATCCAACGGCAGCAGTGCAGCTACCAGTAGCCTACACACCATGCCCCAAGCGCACCAACAAACAGTGGAAGCAGTGATGCCACAAACCCACCAAGCCCAGTGGCACCCTCATCACCAATGGGTAGCACAAGTCCCAGCAAGACCAGTGAACTGCTAGAAAACTTTCTAATGTGTAACATACAGGGAAAACCAAAGTAAAGTGCCGTACATTGCAGAACTGGCAAAAGAAAAAGACTTTGTTTATGGGATTCACAGAAACACACTTAAATAAGGAAATCCTAGATGAGGAAGTGAAAATTGAAAACTACACCCTGTTCCGCACAGACAGAAAAGACAGAACACATGGTGGTGTTGCACTATATGTACGAGATGACGTATTGTCAAGTGTGAAATCAGTTTTCTCCTATTCAGATGGTACCAACGAGTTGCTAAAAATTGAAATAAATGCAGAAAAACTCTTTATCGCACTAGTATACCAACTTTACCGACCACCAAAATCAGAAACAAAAAATTTCCTAAACATGCTGGCCAAACTTTCCGAAAACTTAGGTACTGGTACTGAACAATCCAAAGAACTACTGCTGGGTGACTTCAATTTCCCAGTAATCGAGTGGCCTTCTAGAAAAATAAGTGGTGGAACAGTTTGCGAACAAAACCAAGCAAAATAACTTTTTGGAATTAGCGGAAAATCAGTTCCTGGAGAAAATCATAGAAAAACCCACAAGGAAAAATAACATACTGGATCTTGTTTTTCTGAATAACAAGGACATGCTGCATAACTACCAGGTGATAAAAATTATAATTTCAGACCATGATATTGTGGAAGTGAACTTGAATAAATACAAAAAGAGCTCCCAATCAGATTTTTTTTTTTAAATACACAGAGAAGGGTCTTAGACAAATTAACTTCTTCAGTAAAGTGGCTAACTGGGAGGCTCTAAATGCAGAACTAACGAAAATAAATTGGGATTTACTTGGTAAAAGTGAGTCCATAGAGGAAATGCTATAGTTATTTATGGGGATTTGTGAAGAACTTGTGAAGAAACATATCCCACTGAAAAAGGAAAATGTGCGGAAAAACAAAATTCCCCGAGACCGCAAAATTATGATGAGGAAATGAAACAAACTAACAAAGAAACTTGCCTCAAAATTAAATACCAGTGATAGTGTACGGCAGAACACCGAGAAGGAAATTGAAGAATTAGAACATAAACTGAAACTCTCATACCAAAAAGAGAGGGAATATGAAGAATCTATGGCAGTGTCTGCCATTAAGCAAAACCCTAAATATTTCTACAAATATGCCAAGAAAAAACTCAAAACCCGGACAAAGGTCGGACCTCTGGAGGACAAGAGTGGTAGAGTAATCGAGAATCCAGTGAACATTGCAAAATTACTCGAAAAACAATATGACAGTGTGTATAGTGTTCCGGTAGCAGAAAAGAAAATAGCATCCCCTGTACAATTCTTCATAAATGCTTTCTCAAAGGCCACAGAGGCCATAGACAATATTTCACTAAATTCATCAGGGGGACCGGACAATATTCCCGCAATTCTATTGAAGAAATGCAAGGACTCCCTGGCAACACCTATCTATATGATATGGAGAAGATCCCTTGACTCTGGAGATACCCCAGCACAGCTAAAGGAAGGAATGGTCACCCCAATATTCAAAGGCGGATCACGAGGGTTACCATCAAACTACAGACCTGTTGTTCTTACTTCGCATATTATCAAGATATTTGAGAGAGTCATCAGGAAGCGTATTGTCGAGCACATGGACATCACAGAGCCATTCAACTCCGGACAACATGGTTTTCGGAGAGGGAGGTCCTGTCTGTCACAACTGCTCGACCACTATGCACTATGTTCCTCTATGTACACGGCCCATTTGTGGTGGAAGTATAAGAGAGCCACCATAAATGGTCTGTGTACATCCTATCATAATATACTCAAGATGTTCATTGGTCTCTCTAAATATGAAAGCACTAGTATGGTGTGCACACTGTTGGATGTGCAGTGCTGTCGGGCTGTCATCAGGAGACTGGTATACAGCTTTTCGCAGCGACTGCAATCCTCCAGTAACACGCTGATTGTAGCTCTTTGGTCTAGTGATCATATCTATGAATCCCGTATTATATCTCACTGGCAGAAGCTGCTGCACACATAGTATGTAATGTAATATATAGGTCTAATTGAACTATGAGCAATGATCTGTGCAATAGGTGTTAACCAACATTGAGCAATAGCCTTAGTTAGCCTATCTGTGTTATATTGTGACAAAATGTGATATGTGCTCTATTCTGTAAATAGGCCTACTGTATATTTTATTTTATTGTTTCTTTATTAATATATCTTTGTGTATAATTATTATCTGTGCTCTCACGAGAAGTGTATGTGATATGGACCATTAGGTCGTACTGTATTTATACTGTATCTATCTTATGTGTCTGGAATAAAGAATTATTATTATTATTATTATTATGCAAATATCTTGGATGATGTAAAGAATGGCAGAAATGTGGATGTGGTGTACCTCGATTTTGCCAAGGCCTTTGACAAAGTCGATCATGGAGTGCTCCTACATAAACTGAGAAAGATGGGCACTTGTGGGAAACTTGGAATTTGGATACACCAGTTCCTAACAGGGCGGAGACAGACCGTAGTAGTTGATGGCGCTCCCTCTGAAGGCTCAGAAGTTATCAGCGGAGTCCCACAGGGATCAGTGCTCGGCCCACTCCTATTCCTCATAATGATAGGAGACATATAAATCAACAAGTGGAATTCTCCCGAGTAACATCGTTTGCTGACGACACCAGAATAAGCCATTCCATAAACACCAACTATGATGCAGAAAACCTACAGAAGGACCTGGAGAAAATTTATAGCTGGGCAGAAGAAAATAACATGAAATTCAACAGCAAAAAATTTGAACTCTTAAGATATGGCACAAATGAGCACCTTAAAAAATATGAATATAAATTGGGCGACGACCAGATTGAAGACAAAGAATCGCTCAGAGACCTGGGAGTAAGGATGAACAACGACTGCACCTTCAGTGAGCACATCCATCAAGCAGCCAGGTCAGCTCGATAGATGACTGGGTGGATTCTTCGAACCTTTCTGACCAGAAACCCAGAACACCTTCTACCCCTTTGGAAATCACTTGTAGTCTCTAAAATGGAGTACACATGTCAGCTGTGGTCTCCCTATAAAGTTAAAGAGATACAGGAGTTAGAACAAGTACAAAGGGTGTTCACTAGAAAAATATCCAGAGACTCCTTGAACTACTGGGAGAGACTGAAGCACCTAAAGTTGTAGCCTATTCCCTACAAAGACGACGGGAGTGCTACATTGTGATCTACACCTGGAAGATCCTTGAGGGCACAGTACCAAACCCATTGCCAAGAGAAGGGGAAGGCATCAAGAGCCAAAGTCACCCCAGGTTTGGCAGAACCTGCACAAGAAGGTCACTAAACTGTGTCTCTCAAAGGCTCAAGACCATCCAGTCAGAAAGCTTTAGTAACACTGGACCCAGGCTCTTCAACTGTCTCCCTAGACCTGCAGTTAGAGACATGACTGGGTGCAGTACAGAAGCGTTCATGCGGAGGCTAGATGGAATCCTGGAGCACATACCAGATGAGCCTCCTATACCACACGGCCCGACCAACAGAGGAGCTGGGTCAAACTCGATCATTGATCAAATCCAGTACCTCAAGATCGAGAGGATGTGTGGAAGCGGCGGATCCCCAGATCGACCGTGGTGATTTCACCTAAACATCTACAAAGTAACAAAGTAAGTAAAAGTAATAGTCCGTCAGGCGTCTGGCCCGGGGAGCCTATATGAAAGGTACGCCTGGATGCGTGGTGGGTGGGCTTGTTGTTGTTCTTGGCGCCCTCTCCCATCCAGGAGTTCGTTCTATGAACGATGGCTTTTTCCTTATTATTATTAGTATTTAAAAAAAAAAATCATATTACTTATAGGCCTATATTTCTTTTCTCAAATTAATGATAGTCTCCCTCCTTTTTAACCTGGCGAGCACGCACAGGGTGTAGTGAACACCACAGTTCTGGGCAGCAATATTAAGCTCCATTCCTGCCTATAATCGTCATTTTACGATAAATATTGTTACTACTTATTCATATGCACCTATTTTACCTTTAATATGAAGATAGTAACCTGTAATGGGAAGATATTATTGGGATGGAATTTGTGCTGTACCTAGTATCAGTGCTTTATCACAAGCCCACCGAAACGTCAATAAAATACCCTCATTGTTCCCTGATTAAATAGTACTGTATGAATATTCCCATATTCAAAATATGCTATAGGGGTGCAATGCCTGGTGAGTTATCTGCTCAACAGGTGGCGTTGTGTGTGAGAGTCCGAGTGTAGGGGGTGAGACAGTGAAGCACGGGAACGAGGTGGCTTCAGAGATGGGGTCGTTTCGGGCCATGAGTGAGCACCGTGCCTCATGTGAAGGCAAGATGGCAGGTGCTCGTTGTACTCTACGTGCTTCACATGTCTCACTCCCTAGACTGGAACAAGACCTCACAGGCTTCACTGTTCATTGTAAAGTGGTGAATGTTAAGGCTCTCAGCCTATGCCCGAGAGGAAGTAAGTTGGAATATAGAAAAAAAACAAAAAATAATAATAATAAAACAAATGGGAATATCATTTGAATGGTCAAAATTGCGAATTGTTAAGGAGCGGTTCATTCATCAAGTGTGCATGAGCCAGCCGGCCTCACACCCTCTTCTCTCAAGGGTTGAAGCAGTAGCCTTACTGAGCTACTCCCTCACACTTTCTCGGTCTCTACCTTACGTAACACACACGACCACAGCCTATAGGATCGGTTTGGAGATGTTTACCCAAAAATATACCAATGAATAAGGGAATAACAGGGAAAATAGGTGATAATTGAAGGGGGGGGGGGATGTGGAGGAGTGATATGAGGTATGGAGGGAAAAAAAATGTTTAAGTGCTACTGGGGCCTTTTAAAAGTGTTTGTTTAGGCTTTTCCTCTTAAGAGCTTTCTCGCCGTCGCCCAGTAAAACCTCTTAAGAGTGTTCTCTCCGTTCCTGGGTTAAAACTGTTCTTATAGTCTCTGCTACCCTTTTTAAGTCATTTTGTTCAAATATTTCCCTCATATTTCTCCTGCCTCTCAGATCTTTGTATAGGTCTTCGTATGATTCGCAGTTGAATAGGTGCATTTGATTTTAATTTTCATTTTGACAAATATCACAATAGGTTAGGTTCATATTTGTTTTTGAAGTTTTCTTTGCTTAAGTCCTCAATATAGTTACTTGCTATGTCTTGTTCAACAGCTTCTCTAATTTTACTTCCACTTCTCATACCTTCTATTATCTCTTCCCTATTTTTTATTTGCACTTTATCTTTAATCAATTGTTTAGCTTCGATTTCACTCATTCTTTCAAGATTTTCAGTTATATTGTATTTTTCTTTAAGATTACACATTTCTTTTTTTGTATTTTCTCTCATTGTCTTCACTGTTTGTTTTAATTTTAACCTCTACTGCTTCACTGTCTCGGTTGTTCAAATTAATGTAATAATCAATCTTTCTTTGGTTTATTTTATGTTCAGTTTTTATTCCCTTAATTTCATGAAGGAGAGCACATTTTGGGGTCGTTCTGGGGACTTTAAACAGCTTAGTTAAATACTGTGTTTGGATGTTATTTATTTCTTTTTTCTCTTTTTCTTTTAGTTTTTCCCAAACTTCTTCCCCAAACAGTATCAAAGGCGTTACACAAGTGTCATATAGCTTAAGTTCCACTTGTATTCTATTTTTCTTCATTTCTCTTTTACTTAATATATGTATACACTCATTTGCTGTTACTTTTGTCTTGGTTATTCTGTTTTCAATATCTTGTGGCTTGTGGTGGTGCACATGAGCTTCGCTGCGTGTCTGCCTGTTTTTTTTTTAATACATTAGTTTAACCAGACCAACTCGTTCCACAAAAGAACTCTCGAGGGCTGGCCCGAAGGATTTGATCAAGATGGACAACCAATCAAGTCAAGATAGATAGGGAAAGGCAGGAGGTGAACAAATCTAGGAAGGTGAAGACACGCAGACATTTCTCGCCATTTCGACATAATTTCATCAGTTCAGCCGGACCACATGAGCTCCACAGCAGAGCTCTTATAGGGCAGGGCCGAAGGATGAGGCAAGAACTGCTACACTGCAGCACCAACCAAGAAGTGATCAAGGGTAAAGAATGAAATATCAGGACTAAGGCAGAAAAAAATCACAGTGAGATGCAAAAAATGCATTACCGAATGGAATCAAGTCAGCTCAGCCACATCAGCAACCGAAGAGACAAATCAGGTCAGGAGTGTACTAGCTAGTCAAGCCAAGGAGACATGAGATATAGGCTGCCCGAGGACAACCGAATGGGACAGAATAAGAATAGAAGGGGAAAAACATAGAAAGAGAAATGGAAAAACTACTCAAAATTAGTCAAGCCGACGACGAAAGCTCGAGGGGAGAGAGGGAGGGAAATGACCACAACCATCCCCCATCAAGCCCCAGTCGCCGGCCCCGAAGCCCCCCAACTGCGACAAGGAGAGTATAGTAGCCTACCAGGGGGGTCTGCCTGCTGAGATCGGAACTTCTCCGGGAGGTCTGGAACCTGGGAATCTTTTGCTGGAGACCCCAAATGGGCCAAGGTCTCTGGGTTTTCTCCTGGGCAACCTATAGATGAGTGTGATATTTGTTTTTGTTTTTTGGTGTTGTGTTGTCCTTGTTCGAGCTCTGTCTCGAGTCGACCAGCTAAAAAAAAAAAAAGGGGTATGTGCCAGAGTATAGACCTATAGATAAGATAGATAGTAATAACTGTGAAATACAGGAGAAACGAAAAAAAACCCAAGATCAAAAACAAACGAGCAGGAGAGAAACAAGAAGGAACAAGAAAGAAAGAGACAGACAAACACACACAAGACGAAGCAAGGAAGAAAGAGACAAAACACACCACAACAATGTCAGGGTCAAGGCGAAAGATCCCGACCATGAAGGAAGACTGTCGCATCGCAACAGTAGACGAAAACAAGCGAAACAGAGAAACGGGATGAAAGACAGGAAGAAAGCGAAACGAGCACACCGTGATAAACCTCGGGTCAAGGCCAAGGACTCGAGCCAGGAGGGACTACTGCCGCGTCACAGCAGGGGGACAACGAGCCCCAAAATGGCCGGCAAGGGACAGCGATAGACCACCCCCCCGAAATTAAGTGGTACATTCGCAACCTTTCTAGAACCCTCAAATCACCCTATGTAAAATGCCTAGAAATATTATTATATTGATTTATATATGTTTAACTATGACCAATCTTAGTACAACCATCTCAGAGAGATAAAAGGGAAGACACCTATTATCTCTCTACATTACAAGAGTATATGTATGTAACCCTATGTAAAATGCCTAGAAATATTATTGTATTGATTTATATATGTTTAACTATGACCAATCTGCGTACAACCATCTCAAGACACCTATTTTCTTTCTCCGCTTTATCAGTATATATACCTGTAGCCTCACACCCAATTATTTCCTTCTAATAACTGCATGTATGTAGCTAGGCGAGAGTTATGCCCCACAATCCAAAGTAAGGAAGTGGGGACGCCTGGCAATATTATTGTATTAATTTATATATATTTAACTATGACCAAATCTGAGACAACCATCTCAGAAAGAGATAAAGGAGAGACTCCTCTTATCTCTCTACATTACGAGTATATAATTATGTATGTAGCCCCATGCCCAGTTGTTCCCTTCTAGTAACTAAGTGTGTATGTAGTTAAGCAAGAGTTATGTTCCACAATTCAGGTTGAAGAAGTTAAGGTACACGACAAAATTGTTGTTACGAGGTATACATTTGACGACGACTGTATACACCCTTTTGAACCCCCTGTACCTCCTAAACTTAAACTCGCCCCACCTAGCTTCTGGCATATCAGGCTGGAACCAGATTCACCTTTACCCTCACGACCAAAATAGCAGAAGGTCGGGTTGCCTGACAACCCGGGACCCCCCCTCACTTCCCCCCCCCCCCCCCCCAAGGCCAGCCCTTACCTCTACGCTACAGGAAACCTCCCTCACAGGATACTACCTACCCCATCCCGACCAAAAGTGGTAGGTCCTAATTCTATCCAAATAAGAAGAAAGAAAATCCATAAATCCCTGTTTTCCCCTGAATCAAACTTTTCAAGATGCAAAATAGTACAGGTACACTACAGGGGAAAGGCCACGTCAGGTCACGGAGGATCCCCCCCCCCCCCCCCCCGGTCGACCCAGGAATAGCGACGTGCTCCGCCCCCTTGGCCTCGAAGAGGGGCCCACAAGGGAACCTTTGCTCAGCAACCAGCTCCACACGTACACGGATATGTTAGATGTTTTTAATTACCATACCACATCATCCAAGATACGTAAGATAAGAAAGGAACTATTCAGCCCACTCGTCTTACCCCACCACAGTACACGGCTGCCTCAAAAGTAAAGTAACTTACTTTATAAGTGCACACAAAAACCCAGCTGGCCTTAACGAGCAACGTGCCCCGCCCCCCTGACCTCGAAAACAACCCAGTGAAGGACCTCTTGCCAACAACACTTCCATCACATGCCCTTATATGTTAGATGTGTAAGTTACCCATACTATATAACCCAGGACACGGGAAATAAGGAACGAATTACCCAGGCAATGAATCCTCAGCCGCCACCATGCACAGCTGCCTCCAAAAATAAAGTGAACCACTTACAAGCCTAGACAACACCCCAGCTCCAACTTCCTCCACACCTCAGCAAGCTTGCCAGCTTGAAGTCCTGTTATCTCCAAAACTAGGAAATGTTACATCTACTATTTCCATTACCCAATTAAGTAAGCCCTCCAATAAAGCACCATATGTAAAGCTAAACCTTACATCTCCCATTCCTAGAACCCTCCGATAACAGTAAATCAACCAGCATGCAGCCTCGACAACACCGAGCAGCCCTTCTATATAAACCCTGGGAGGAGAACTCAGTAAGTAGAAATATCGCTTCTGTACGATCGGCAACCCGCTCTGACTGAAGACTATTTTATACCCCACTCAAGGCTAGTTACTGACGAACGGCACCCCGGAGTCTGTGATACTATCAGTGATATATATAAACTTTTTTTGGATCTTTATTAATCGTGGCGATCCATTGGTTAATATCGAGACCTTAAAATAATATATATATATAAAACAAAGTAAGTGTATTAAAAACTCATTGTTGGTATGGCCTCTTCCACTTGAGTTTTCTAATCATTTATATAGTGCAACAAGAACTACATACGTATAACTAATTACTTCTGGCCACCCAGAATTTAATATAGTTATTCATATTATTTTTTTCTCTAACCTAGTAAAAATATTGAAAGACGAAGGCAACCCTACCTTTCAATACTTTTATTATCTTAGACATCTTGCTAGCACTTAACTCACAGAGATCTAGGAGGGAAAGATCTGTTGTGTTAAATATAGTGCAACAGTAGCTACATACGCATAACTAATTACTTCTGGCCACCCAGAATTTAATATAGTTATTCATATTAGTTTCTTCTCTAACCTAATAAGAATACTGAAGGACGAAGGCAACCCTACCTTTCAATACTTTTATTATCTTAGACATCTTGCTAGCACTTAACTCACAGAGATCTAGGAGGGAAAGATCTGTTGTGTTAAATATAGTGCAACAGTACTCTACCTACATACGCATAACTAATTACTTCTGGCCACCCAGAATTTAATATAGTTATTCATATTAGTTTCTTCTCTAACCTAATAAGAATACTGAAGGACGAAGGCAACCCTACCTTTCAGTTCTCTTATTATCTTAGACATTAGCTGGCACTTAACTCACAGAGATCTAGGCTAGAAGATCTTTTGTGTTAGAAGGGTCTGTGCAAGATACTCTCAGGAGCACTTAGCATATATAGATCCTAGGCACATATTGTCTGTGGCAACCCACCAGGATTTGTGACTAAGAGGTTAAACACCGCCCAAGTTCTTTGAACCTCTTAAAAAGATTAGAGAATGTCAAGAGGAGTTACTTGTATCGACTCCTCTTGCGTGTGTCCGATGTTTTGTTAATCCGGCCCTGCCTGAAACATAACATTTAAAATCCTAACCCCAAGAGTAGGCTACCTGAACAGAACTTCATCACCGGTTAATATTAAAGGTCAGAACAGTCAAGTATTCGCGTGCCTAGAATACTTGCGTTAGTTCGATGTGGTGACCAACTTATTCCTCCTAGTTACGGAACCACATTTAAGACCCGAAGCCCATTAACCCAACTGTAACTTCTTCACACGACTGGACACCCTGGACGGCCCACGGAGCAGCCAAGAAACCCTCAACGACAGCGCATCAAGATACTAAGATAACTCAACAGTGCACTATTAATTATTATTTGTATCAGTGCGGAGATACCTAACTATATGATCGATTGTTCACCTGTGCCTCCCCTTAGTTATTTGCTATCTATGACGAGTACTTCAAGTTATATCACCAGTGTTCCCTGTCTATTGCCAAAGAATTCGGTATCAGTGCAAAGATACTACGAGATAATTATCGCGACACTATTTACCCTCAGCCATATAATGAGTGCTCCCTATTTGGAGGTTTTGGTATAGATATTTTGAGATCCCGAGAGTTTATGGGATAGGTCGTAAAGTATACAATAATCTCAGTGACGAATTCATATACCGTGCATTAATTAACAGTCAACCAAGTATATAATTTTGTTGCATAACTAATCTCCCATGTTTTGTGAAAACAAAGATCGAAGTCTAGATACGTGTCTAAAGAAATAACAGAGCACAAGGTATATGCAATTAACTTCATCAGATACTTATAAGAACTTAATCGGTACCCCTCAAGTGAAACTTCTCTGATCTTACATAGTGTACCTATCTCAGAAGAATAATACCTGAGTGTTGAAAGTGGTAGTGCACGCTCCATCCAGATCCACGATCGTGCTAGGAGAATAATATTTATTGAAAGACCAATATTGATACTGAATCTTTTGCCCCTTCATGTTTTCCTAAGTGAATTTATTCTTTTTTTATGCTAATAAGTGCTACATAAATAAAGTTGTATTACAAACCACATTCCGAAATTATATCTATGTGTTCTATTGATTCCTGATATGTATTTGCATGAAACCTGATTTTCCAGTCTCGAAGAACTCACCTTGATCAATCGTTAATCCTGTATAAAATCAGGGCATAACAAACTGATTAATCAAGATCGAGACCGAGATGACAGGGTCTGGCCAAGAAATGCCAAACCCATCCAACAACCTGCTCCCGTCTTCAAACAACCACTCCGACAACACCTGCCGCATTGCCAGCATAAAGAGTCAAGAACTGCAACCCGGACCCTCCAAGATCCAGGACCAACATCAACAACAGATTAGAGAATGGGACTTGACCAAGCCAGAAAACGCACCCTCAGGACCAGCTCTCACAGAAAACCTGGAATGCAAGCTAGGATTCCAGGGCTAACTCCTATAATAAACCCCAAAACCCACCAGTGTTAAATCATGACAAAACCGTGTTTATGCAAATTCCCCATCAAAAACCCCAATGCCCCCCCCCCCATCGAGTATCAAACTAATTTGCCCACCCAGACTAGCCATGCTATCCAACAATTAGCCATTTCCGTAATAGAAGGTGTTCAGAGGTGCCATGGGATCTAGTGTAGTCGGTTGGAGGAGTAGGCCTACTTACTCCCATTGATCAGTTGCTGCCGGGAGCACTCCTTCCCTAGTAGAGTACTGATCCCTGCTGAAGCTCTTGCCCATGTAAGCCTCTTGGACTAGGGGGGTTGACCCCTTCGAAAGGGGTGGATTTGTTGGCTTGCAACCTCTGTGTTATCTCCCTCTGTCCCTTCTGTTGACGACCCAGGCTCTTCTGTTGATTGTCCCTCCATGGTGGTGACGCTGGAACCTTTCCAGTCTGCTCTCCGCTGCTGGCCGTGGTGGTTTTGTGCGAGTATGTGTGCCAACCATCGGTCTCTTGGGCTTCTTCTTGATGTGGTGCCAAATCCCTGCATCCCATCCTTTGTGAAGTTCTTGATTGTCTGTTCTGTTAGTGGTGTTTCTTTAACTGAAATAAATGTATTTGATACCCATCACGCTTTAGTCGCTGTGTGTGGTGTGGCCCCTCGTGTGGTCTCCCGCCATGATGGTATAGCTATAGGCCTACTTGTTGAAGTCTCTATTCCTGTCCAGAGTGAACACTTCCTAGCTCTGCGTTCTATTAAAGATACTGCAGTTGAATGTGTCTCTCATGGGTCTTTGAATCAGACGTGCAGGGTTATTTTCTTGCGCGAATTACTGGGTTAAAGTGATGAAACCTTGCTTTCTGAGTTTGCTGTGATCAACATGTTGTTAAGGTTGAAAGGATTCATAAGAAGATTGATGCTGTACTGACCCCTACTCCAACCTTGGTGATTACATTTTCCTTAGTTACTCTTCCCAGCATTCTTAGGGCTGCTTGGTTCAATTTACGTGTGAAGCCCTATGCTCCTTTACCCAGGCGTTGCTTTCACTGTCAGGCATTTGGTCCTGTTGCTGTGAGGCTCGGGGCCTGCCCTTTGTGTGGTAAGGAGTCTCATGGTGAGGGTAATTGTCCTGGTCCTCTGGCATGCCCTAATTGTGGTGGCATCCAATCTGCTTCCTCTAAATTGTGTGATCGGTATATCTTCGAGTATGAGGTCTTGTCTTTGCGTGCTAAGGAGAAGCTGACATTTGCTGAAGCTAAGGAAAGGGTCATGGCCTTTTTTATTCGCCGGGAACTTCGTTTGCCTCTGTAGTTTCCAGGCCTTGGAGTAGGGCGGGCTTTCCTTCAAGGCGCCCCCCTCCTACTACTACTGGCCCGCCACGTCTCGTATCCCCTCACAGTACAGCGACCGACGACCAACGTGCAGACTGGTCCTGCTCTCCTGAGCCTGATCCGAGTCCACCTCCAGTGGCGTTGTCCAAGCTAAGTCAGATGCCTCTTTGCCAAGTATTATTTCATCATTGTTTGTGGTTGCTAACCCTCTTCCTTCTGAGGGTGTCCTGGTTTATGCCCTAGCTGCCTACTGGTAGCTCCTCGGTGGGTGCCATTACAGCTTCTCAACTAAAAGGGGTCGTGGGTCATCTAAGTCCCTAGCGTCTGATGACCCCCGCCGCAGCTCCCTTCCCGCATTTCCGAGAGGGTACAGGGGGCTGTCCGTCCCTCTCTGCCTCCTTCTCGAGTTGATTTGTTGCCCAGGAGTTCGGCAGCTGCAGAGGTGTCCATGGATGTGGATCCTCCCCTTCCGTCGGAGCCTCTTGCTTCTAGCCCGTCTCCTTCACCTTCTGTGTCCAGTCATGCCCGACCTATCAAGACTGTGGTGACTGGCCGTTCCTCCTTGTCTGCCTCTCACAGATCTGGGGGTGGCGCGTCCCCCAGTGTAGAATTTGTTTATTACACCATGCCCGTAAGGAGGGTTATGGAGCTTTGATCTTACTCTCAACCATCTTGACAATTTTAGTAACACACCGAAACTTTGTTAGATGCAAAAATAGCCCCCCTAAAATCTGCACCCAGGGCGGGAATCGAACCCGGGACCCTTGGGTTACGAGGCAGACACCTTACCACGAGACTAATAAAGGTACCTCACTTTGCCTGATTGTCTAGGAGTATTTCCGCATGTTGTTCAGTTTAGGATAACCTATTTATACTGACTTTACATCACTTCACCGTCTGGGTAGCAAAGGCTCCGAACGAACAGAGAGGAACAAGCCTGAGCTGAAACGACCGTGAGTCGGGCAGAGAGACTGGTAGGGAGAAGTGAGTCAGCCCACTGAGCGTGCATACACGCACATTTACGGCCCAGTTAGCAACTCGCGGGAGAGCTGGCAACTCCTCCACACACAATCACAGCCTTTGATGCGAGTCTCACAACACTCCCAGTTCTCTCCTGCCCCCTTACTTGCCCTGTAGGATTTGGTTTTTACACCATGCCAGTAAAGAGGGTTATGGAGCTCCGATCTTACTCTCAACCATCTTGACAATTTTAGCAATATACCTTAACTTCATAAGAAGCGAAAATAGCCCCCCTAAAATCTGCACCCAGGGCGGGAATCAACCTGGGACCCTTGGGTTACACCAGTACGTCTAGACACAAGCCATCTGTCGATTCCCGTATACGGGGTTCTGCGCTTTCGGGTGATGCTTCCTTGCGGGATCATTCTGAGCAACAGCAGAGGCCAGATAGTAAGTCTGCCTCGGCCCCTTCTCGTAGGAACAATGTTTAGTTTTCTTCAGTGGAACTGTCGTGGTTTACATGCTAATTGGGAGAAGCTGAGGTGTCTCCTTTCTGACCTTACCCCTTTGTGCATTTGTCTCCAGGAAACGATGCCTTGGAGACCGTACTCCCTCTGCTCCTCCTGGGTGTTTAGCCTGCTATTCTGAGCCTGCTCCTAGTCAGGGATGTCATAGTGGCAGTGCTATTTTTGTATGGTATGACATTCCTTTCCACCGTGTGTGGGTTGTTTCCCAATTACAAGTGGTTATGTTGCGCATTTACTTGCATCGTGTATATACTGTTGGCTCCCTGTATCTTGATAGCGTAATGCATACTGCACGGAATTTCGATGTGAGTATCCTAGGTTCGAGTTCTTGGAGTGCCACATCTATTTGTTGATTTCATTAATTGAGTTTAGATGTGAAGTTGGTTGGTGTAAAAAACATAATAATATCAAAAGTTGATCTGGAGGGCCTCCTTTGTAAACTCCCGTCTCCATTTTTGTTGCTTGGGGATCTCAATGGCCATCATCCGTTATGGGGTGATTGCCTCTCTAATCCCAGGGGAACCATGCTTGCTCATCTGATTGAGTTGGAGGAGGTGGGGGTTCCGAACTCTGGGGAGCTTATCCATTTTCATGTACAGACTGGAACATTTTCTGCTATTGACCTTTCTTTGTGCTCTGTGGATGCTCTCTTTGATTTTATGTGGGGAGTCTTTCCGGATTTACATGGCAGTGACCACTTTCCCATTTTTATTGAGACTACTGTGTCACTAGGCTTCCCAGGCAGTGCACTGATAAGGCTGACTTCTCGCAGTTTGCTGTGCTTGTTTCCTCTCTCGGTTCTGTGGAGGACTTTGACTGTGTTGATACTGTTGTCTCCTACTTTACCACCAGACTTCATTCAGCCGCTCTTCAATCCATTCCTAAGACTTCTGGTGCTTTCCCAAGACTTGGTGGTCAGCTCAGTGTTCTATTGCTGTGTAGGCTAAGTGGGCGACGTTTTCCAGATATCGGTGTCATAAAGTGGAGGTTTTTCTTGTTGCCTATCGTCGGGCAAGGGCACGTGCACACTGTGTCCTCAGGGAGGCTAGGACCCTAGGAGGGGGTCCTGGAGATTGTATGTCTCCTCTGTTAATGCTCGGACGCCTCTAAACCAAGTGTGGAAAGGGTTCGCAAGATTGCTGGGAAATTCTCCCCTGTCAGGCCTCCTGTCCTCTGTGTGGGTGGTACCTTGACTGCTGAATGCTTTTGCTTCTGCTTTTGCTGGGGTTTCGGGTTTTGCCGCCCGTTCTTCAGAGTTTGCCCGTCTTAGTCACCGGAAGAGTCTCGTGTAATAGACTTTGGTTTGTTGGGTGGGGAATGCTACAACCTCCCCTTTTCCATTCATGAACTTCATCATGCTCTTTCCCTGTGTCATGATGCTTTCCCTGGTCCTGACAATATTACCTATATTCTATGCTTCAGCACCTCTGTCCTGATGCTTTGCTTTTTCTATTTGCACTAGTTAACTGGATCTGGCTAGAATTACCTTGAGCTTGTGCGAGGCCACTGTGCTTCCCTTTTCGAAACCTGGGAAGGATGGCTTGGAGCCTCTCCATTACCGTCCTATTGCACTTACGTCTTGCCTTTGCAAAGTATTGGAACAGATGGTGAACTTGCGGTTGGTGTATTTCCTTGAGAGGTAGTCCCTCTTCTCTCCATGCCAGACTGATTTTCGTCGTGTGGGTTTACTTTGATCTCAAGAAAGCCTACGATAATACATGGAGGTATGGTATTTTGCGCCAGTTGCATTCCTTTGGTCTGAGAGGTCATCTTAATTCCTATTTTTATTCAGGGTTTTTTATGGCACCGCACATTTAGGGTTTGGATGGGTTCTACCTTGTCAGGCCTCTTTGTCCAGAAGCGTGGTGTCCCTCAGGGCAGTGTGTTGAGTGTGACGCTGTTTGCGCTCTCCGTAAATAGTGTTGCAGCCTGCCTCCCAGAGAGTGTGTCCTCTTGTCTGTATGTTGATGATCTGGCTATATGGTTCTCTGCCTCCCATATGTCTACTGCTGAAAGACGCCTTCAGTTGGCACTAGACAGGGTTTCTACTTGGGCGGGTGATCGTGGTTTTCTCTTCTCCCCTGAGAAGACAGTGGCCATGCATTTCTGCAGGCTCAGGGGTTTTCATCCTGATCCTGACTTGTTTTTCGATGGTCGTCGGCTTTGCTTTGTTGATGAGGTTAAATTCCTGGGTTTAACCTTTGAGAATCGTCCGACTTGGCTTCCACATTTGAAGGCCCTGAAAGTGTCTTGTCTTCGAGCTTTGGGATTGTTGAAGGTTCTGTCTCTTACCTCTTGGGGGGCAGACCGCACGACAATGCTCAGACTCTATAGAACGTTTGTCCTCACTAAATTGGACTATGGGTGCGAGGTATATTCCTCTGCAAACTGCCACAATTACTCGGCACTGAGCTCTTGATTCCGTACACCATGCTGGTGTTCGTCTCTCTACGGAGGTGTTTCATTCCTCCCCCATTCCCAGTTTGTTGTGATGCAGGCCGAGAACCTCCCCTGGATCTTCGTCGACACCTCTTGACTATGCGTTTGTATTATCGTCTTCAGTGACTTCCTGGGTCGCTGACGTGGTTGTTCGGCATCTTCCACATCTATGATGGCACTTATGCTCAATTTTCTATAGCTTCCCATCCCCTTTTGGCTGCCAAGCCCGGGTTCTTGTTGGTGAGCATTCTTTACTGAGGCTCATGTTGTTCCTGTTAAATTTCCTGTTGTTGCCCCTTGGGTCCTTCCGGTTGTTCGGTTTTGCCGCTATTTCCCCTTGTCCAAATCTACTGTCCCTGGGGAGTTTGTACAAGTTTCTTTTTGTAGCATGTCTCGCAGCATGCTGTTTGTGTTTTTACGGATGGCTCCAAATCCGGTGCTGGCGTCGGGTTTGGTGCTGTGTTTCCTGATTTTAATCATAGTGGTTCTCTCCCCTCTTGTGCATCTGTTTTTATGGCTGAGCTTTCAACTGTTTTACTGGCTCTTCGGGTGATTTTTATGCTTCCTGTGAATGTTTTTTACCATTTTTTAGTGACTCTCTGGCTGTTTTCTCCTAACTTGAATCTTTTAGTTCCCCTCA
This sequence comes from Paralithodes platypus, assembly GCA_032716605.1. NCBI lineage: Eukaryota > Metazoa > Arthropoda > Malacostraca > Decapoda > Lithodidae > Paralithodes > Paralithodes platypus. The sequence goes on from CM064504.1 coordinate 19,505,133, forward strand.
CCTGCTGGTTTTAGAGATTTTTAGCTGGTTGGTTCATGTTGGTCGTCGGGGTCACCGTGTCACCTTTTGCTGGGTCCCTGCTCATGTCTCAGTTGAGGATAATGAGTGGGCGGATGGTGTGGCCAAGGCAGCTGGGTCTCTTCCAACGCCTGTGTGTCTCCTTCCTCACCGTGATTTTTACCTGGAGATTTGGTCTGCGTGGCAGTGGAGGTGGGATTGTGGTGGCATGAACAAGCTGAAGGACGTGACCTCCTCTGTGTCTTGTCCTTGGAGCTATCCGCCAATACCCCGCCGTTGGGAGACGATGCTTGCCCACCTCAGGATTGGGCATTCCCACCTCATCCATGAATACTTAATGCCTGGGGGGGGGGCTCCGCAGTACTGTGATGACTGTTTGGTCCTGATGACTGTCAAACATGTTTTAGTAGAATGTCTCAGCTTGGGGGGAGTTGCGTCGGCGGCATCTTTCCCATTGTGGTGGGCCTGATGGTGCTTTCTGTCTCCCCTTGGCCTTGTTGCTTGTTGTCCAGGTGGTGACACTTTTACGTTTCTAGAGGAGGCTGGTTATATTTCTCTATTGGGAGTTTTTATATTTTCATTTTATTTTTATTAGTGTTAGGTTATATTTTTTTTCTTGGTTTTATTGCATTTTGTGTTTCCTTTACTTCCTTATGTTTGTTTTTGTATTTTATCTTCTTGTTTTGTGTTTTTCTCCGTCTTGTAGTTTACCTCCGCTTTTCTGGGTTATAGTTATATTTTACTTTCGCAAGCAATGGCCTTAATTTGCTGTAGCGCTGCCATGTGGAGTTTCTTTCATTCATTCATTAATTCCTCAACAACTGGGAGACTCAACTCCCCCGGGGCACACATCAATAAAGTGGTCCCTTCCACCTGTCACACCAGTAGCCCACCTGAGTGCCACCCGATCCAGTTAACCAAAGGTAGGAAGGACCTAATACGGCCCTCTAGGCCGAGGGCAAGTAGACTTGTTTGCCCTCAATCCAACAACTAGCGGGGAGAGGAAAAATTGCAAGATATACTGTATTCACTGGCAGAGCTATCCATTAGGTCAACCTCGGGACCAGGCCACCCCAACAAGATCACAAATTTGGTTTAAACCTTTGTTTGGAATAAGGGGTTATAGGCACCACCGACCTCAAGAAGAAGCAAAACGAGATGAACTGTAGCTACAGACTCTACCTGGGCCTCCTCTCCACTCTTCTAACGAAGAAGAGACTCTGCCCTATTACCTGTCTCTCCCGGATATAATTGGGGTTCTTAGTCAAGAATTATCAATTTATCATCGTTGTTCCCTCTGTTGTGATCAGTACTTAAAGGTGAATTCCAGGGATGAAACCTATTCAAACTACAATGTCCATTGGGATCTGCTTGGTTTTAGGTACATGATACTGAAGAACTTTCATCAATTTGTTTTAACAACATAGAAATATAGCTTATCTAAGTTGTTGTTGTTGTTGTTGTTCCCCAAGCTGCCTGGCCGAACAGCCCCAAGGCCCCGAATAAGGCCAAGGCCATAATCGAGCGCCCCCAAAGAACCCTCACTGCCGACCACAATAAAGCCTGGGTGACCGAAGCCACTCCATGGCGGGGAGCTAAGGAGGGTGCGGAAACGCCCGGGAAACCAAAGCCCCACCCAGGGCCCTGTGCCCCTCAGCAATTATGAAGAGAAAGTTGAGGGGCAAAGGAAAAATGTGACGCTTTGGCTTCCAATCATGGTAGATTCGGAGGTCAATCCACGGAAGAGACGCCGTCACTTGAGATCTAGAAAATATATAAGTAAAAGGAACAGTCAGAGTAAGCTATGGGTATGGCAGAGATCGCTCAGTTCTCACTCTGATAGACCAGCCCATCACCAGGCCTTAATAATGTAATACCTTCCGGTAATGCTTTCATTGAATTATTCTTTATGCAAGAACTGGGGTGCATTACACTGTCCATAATATAGCATAGTCGGTCTATGCCCTGCCAATACTATAACGTCACACCTCTGCTATAGCCAATGAAGATGCTATACATTCGAAGGTTCAGGATCCTCATGGCTCACACAGGTGGATCTTGTGTTCGAGTCATGTGATAAGTGGCTTAAAATGTATAGTAAGTACTGTATGTATATACCCGGGCACATACCCCATAGCTGGGGGTGGCCGACTCGAGACAGAGCCTGAACAGAAACAACATTCAAAGTTCCAATTCTTAGGGACTGGAATAACTTTTGAATTCCGTCGCCCCTTTCTCTATCTCGTCTAGTAGGTGCATTTTACAAGGGGAGGAGGATTCCTAGCCTCCCACAGATAATTGTTGACATAATTCAAGTTTTCATTAGGTCAATGATGTCACCCAAGTTAAACAGGTGGCAACAGTAAGGATTTTACATGACATTGATGGGCCCTAGCAAGATTCTTTGAGTGTCCACTAAGGCCTATATCAATCAAACAAATTGGGCAAAAACTTGAGGATATGTGCTACGTGTAAGGTCGCCCATTGTGTGCGGAATTTCGGTGCGAGTATCCTAGGTTCGAGTCCTTGGAGTACCACATGTATTAATTACTTTCATTGATTTCATTAGTTAGGTTTATTTGTAAATTAATTGGCGAGTTTGGGAAAACAAATATGAATTTATCCAGGTTCAGGAGTAATTTATAGCGTGCCTTCCCTTGTGGTTAATCGCCCAATTAATTACCCCTAAGTTATTTTATGTGGCGCGAACTGGCGTGTTTACCATGACGTAACTGTGGCCAATGGCGGGAACTATCGACATGGGAAATGGGTGATCTGTGTTTTTTTTTATTTGAGAAACTCTTATAATTTGTATGCATGTTTACAGCTCAACATTTGGCTTCACCACTGTCTGGTCAAGGGACCACGATATATAAATTGAACAGAAAACGATATTATCATTACGAAATAGGCCTTAGAACCGAGTTCCCTCAACTCTGGACCAGGCTAAACATGCATAAACACTGCATGTATGTTAATTGCTGGCGAGCTGGGATTATTTCTTGATGTGCACCACATCATCAGGACGTTGGTCGATCTTTTGCAGAGCTTGAGTATTGAATTGAAAGGTATTAATTACGAAAAACAGACCTCACTGTTCAGGACCGCATATCTTGTTTACAAACGGCGTCTCTACACAATGGAGTCACTCCAGCTGGCTGAAAATGCCAATTAGTCACCAACGACTATATATATTAGTACAGGTATTTTGTTCTGGAGTTTAATGGAATTATATCGATATTGCCCATATACATATTACAGTATATTCATGCCAAGTTATGACCCTGCATAAATCTTTGTTTTTTCGTTCATCCCTGTAGTTCACCTTTAATGCAAAGGACAGAACAAATACACACACAGTCTTTGCCTTTCAGACTCCATTTGCTATCTCATAACAACGTTAGTCACCTTGTTTACTTATTGTACTGTTATGTTACTGTCTTTCGTGTCACTTGTTTTATAAATATACTTACATAAACTGTAATACGCATTTCCTGTTCAAGTTCTAAGTACTGTACCCTCATTAGAGTTGAAACCCACAGCATATTACATGTATTGTGGATTCTTCTAACAGGGAGAAACTATGAGCTCAATACATATACACAATATAATTACAAGGTCTATCTATCAATCTATTGCCGGATGCTGTGATCCCCGAAGGAGTGGCCAAGAATGAATCGCCCCCATGCACCTCTGTCCCCAGTCGGTTGACGCCCCTCCTCCCATTTTGTTTTCTTCAATCAATTAGTTTAACCAGGCCATTGAGCTCCCCAAAAGGACTCTCATAGAGCTGGCCCGAAGGCATTAGAACAAGATGGACAACTAATCAAGACGAGATAGATAGAGAAGGGCAGGAGATGCACAAATCTTGGAAGGTGAAGTCACGAAGACATTTCTCGCCATGTCATCAGTTCAACCAAAGAAGAAGTGATCAAGGGCAAAGAAGGAGAGATCAGGACTAAGGAAGAAAAAATCACAGCGAGATGCAAAAACAATACACTACTGAAGGGAATTGAGTCAGCTCGACCGCACCAGCGGCCAAAGAGACAAAAACAGGTAAAATCACCAAACATTACCATACACTACCAAACATTCGCCTCTGTGCCTTTGAAAAACTTGCTTTTATAATTTCTGCAGATCACACGGGAAACAAATGTAGTCCGTTGCGCGTGCAGGGTGATCCTTTCTTGGGATGATCTCAGAGGTGCCAGATTCAATTGATTAAAATACGGGATATGATTTAAAGAATTAATGTAGTGGCCCATAAAACTAAATTTTCCTTTTGGGTATTACAGTTTTGTGTATTATAATGTCTTAATAGTCGTAAGTGGGTAAACAGAACGCTAGAACAGAGACAAAATAGTAAAATATGAAAGTAAAACATCATCTAAAGCTTGTCATCCCGCCGCTTTCCCGATCGTCATCTGCCGGTGTCACGTTAACATTTTGCCAGGGTACATTCTGAGCCAGATCGCCACACATGCGCACTGTGGTAACCCAATTAACTCTTACCATAAAATTTACCCTACAGCTGGCCGTTCAATACAAGCAGTAAACATACACCAGAAAAAGAGGTTACATCAAAGAAAACTTTTCATGATTTCTTGCACTTTATTTGTAATTATTTCAATTTTACAACTTATGCTTCTTATGCTTGGCACTGGCCTAGGAGTCACCAGTTTAATAAAAGTGTGGAACTAAAATAATAATAATAATACAGTAATTGCTAGTTTGTATCCGTTATTATATGGAAGAAATATAGTTATGCAAAATCTCCAAAGTGCCATAAATTTATCTTGTAAAACTTCTAATACAGTATCTGTTAATCTTTTTGGTATACAGTACAATAGTTTACCTAATCATTTATTTACACTTTATTTTATCTTAAGAGATTATATGCCACTTGGAACATTTTGCTTGGGAACTCTCATCAAAGTAAAACATTTTGAGGTTTATTATTAATGGCAATACTGTGCTGTAGTGTTTCTTATAAAATAACAAACATATAAATCCCATATTGCTCCTAATTTCAATGTAAACAAAAATAGAGTACAGTACAGTGTAGGCTACACCTATAAAATAAATCTCTCGTAAACTAAAATACTCAACGCTTGTCTGCTACCTTCAGGGAACCATAAATTAAAATGTAAAACTTGCAAACTAAACAAACCAAAATTGGGACAAGGACAATATAAAGTCAAATTAAATTATCAAAATCGCTATGTGGAAACAACGCTTACTAAAATGAAAATTATTAAATAAAAGAACACAATCCACCACATAGGGTGTACATTACTACATGAGCAAGTTAATCTGTTTCCCAAGCAAACTAATCGCACATATAACAACGCACTATCGTCACGTTAAAGGAATTAGTCAAGTTTGGGAAGTCCGGGACGTTCTGGTAAATTTTACTAAACTCTGCATGAATAAAGAAACTACATGTTAAATGTCAAAATATTATTTAAAATCAAATTTGCAACATGACAAGACATTAACAATAGTACAAAATACAAATATTGATAAGATATCTATACTATTACAAAATAATATATAAAATACAGTACAGCACTCGCTAACGATAGTGCTATCGGGTAGGTACCTGTAAGCATAGCATGCCTCAAGTGACCCCTATCAACAACTACCCTACAAATAACCTACATTTATCGCACAAATAAACTAAGGAAATCGCAAAAGTAAGCAATTGATACTATCGACAATGAATACATATACTGTAATATAAAGACAAATAATTGCAAAACATGAAGTAACAACAGATTTAAACAAAGAGTACTCTTTTAACAAGAACAATCAATTTAAAAAATCATCAATATTAATAATAGAAAAAGAAAAAGATAAACAATAAATACAGACATAAAATTCAACCAAATAAACATTTTAAGTTTCTCAAAAAGGCCTAGATTCAGAAGCATCACATTGAAAGACAGAAAATATGGGTGCTGTTGTGAGATACTGGCAATGTAGTACAAGCTCTTAAAGCGGTGTTACATACAACAATTTTTTTGGTTATTTTCAAAGAGCAAATTTTCGGATTTGGGGCTAGTTTACATAAGTATCGATAACTAGATTGGATTTGAAAAATCTTACAAAGCTGAGTTTAGATATATAAAGTGTAATTTTGAGGTTGCCAGACCAAAATTGCTGACAAATATTGACAGAAAAAGCACTTGTGTATTACTATCTTAATACAATTCGGGTCGTTTAAAATATTGGTAGCCTACTGCATAATGTACCATATGTTATAGCGATTGGCATCAACTTATTATTATTTATTGGAATACACGGAGGTGACCATGCTTTATACAGTATAGTCATAAAGTTAGTGGATAGCATGGTTCTATTTATCCAGCTTCAGAAAAGTAGGAGTAATTTTGCAGCCTATGTATAGTTTTTCTTCATCCAGTTCCATAAAATGTAATCAAAGTTCATTTGCAAGACTGTCTGTGCTGAGTACAGTATAGCATAAATATTAAATACCACTTTTAGATGCAATGTTTACCGCCAGTTGTTTCAGTGTATATAACAATGGAGGGATTAATAATAGTTTGTATCAATATTTATCAAGTGCCACTTTATACTACTAGGATATCTCATTCAGAGTTTTAAAGATTTTTTTTTTTTTTTGTAGCAAAATATTGCTACATATATCTGTGGGTTCTTCATACTCCTAGTTTTTCTAAAATGAATAAATAAATTTTTCTTTGGCAAGTTTGTGTCTGCAATGCAAATTCATGCCAGTTATTTGAAGGACAATGAGAAGCGTAGCTACGATTTAATTTTTATGGGTGACTGAAAATGCTGGTGTACTATTCTTTCCTCAATCTTTTTCCTATCGTTCTTTGTCGGTGTCATTTGTATATCAGTAGCTGGCACCCTTTCCAGTTTTTCTTCTCTGAAGGATAGGGTATCATTTCCCTATTTATATGCCAGGTTATTCTTCTTAACTACAATGGTGTCATTTTAATCTTAATATTGCTATTATTATAAACAAAAAATTCAGCTTATTAATGGCCTTGGTATAACAGACTTTTTAGGGGTTGGATTCGTAGCGCATAACCCAAACAAGCTATAAGCGAAACGTTGTTACAGTGATCCTCTTCAATGTAATAGTTGGTGACTCCTGGGCCAAACCTTTGCCTGATCCCCTGTATGTTTGTGTGTGTGTATGTGGATCATTAATGCCACCAACAGTGCTCGGAAAACGGGATGCGGTTATGACAAAAATATGTTGAAAACTGATGACTCTTACTTGAAGACCAGACTGATTAGCATTGCTCTAAGACCGGAGCCTCGAAGAATTGCCACTCAAGTATAATGTGGTAAAGTTGTTCTCATATATATATATAGAGAGAGAGAGAGAAAAAGAAAAGATTGATTAACCCTTAATTAGCGGCGAGCAACATAAGTCGAGTTAAAAAAAGCTGGACTATGTGGCGGCGCTCGACATAACTCGAGTGGCAATTTCAGCACGTAATGTGGCTGAGAGAGAGAGACAAGTGGTGGCAGGAGACTAGCGAGCGTATGACTGCTCCAGACCACCGCGGCGAACCTACTGACACAAATCTCAGCTCCCTCCTCCCTCTCTCACTCGCTACATACTCAATTATGTACTGAAAGTACCGAATTACCTGCTTTTTGCACTCGCGTTGCACGGTTATTGCAAGAAAACTATCCATCGTACAAGGATCGTTATGGTGTCATTCGAAAGCTCTGTTTATGCCCTTTCAGGGATAGGTACTTGTTTTACGTTCTGGGTCTTATTTAGGCATGAAAATGATCACGTAAACAGCCCTATTTTGGCTAAAAACACCCCGCTGTGCGGTACACATAAATAAACCGCATAGGCCGCTCGTAAGGTGTTAAGAGGCAAAATTAATATAGTTACAGTATTAAGAAAAGATAAATGAAAAAGTCAAGGATATATGACACACAAATAGAAAGACAAAGGGTCCCACCAACAATAAATATAATCTTAGGGCCAATCTTGAAATAAGGGAAGCGTGTAATGCCACAAGTGTTAAAAATAATAACAAAAAACAACACCCATATACCTGTATATAAATACGGGGAGTTTCACTAATTTTGTCACCGGATGCCATGTTGCCAGTTCTGTATTCTTTACCATCATCTATGTTAATCAATAGTTTTCAGCTAACTTTACGTATGTCTGTGATATCTGGTGTATCATAAATTATTCTACTTTATAACAAACTATATACATCACTGATGGCACCAGTTATTGCATGACTTGACCTAAATGCCAGTGAAACAAGAAGTTTTTAATTATCTGGGAAAAACCAGATTTTGTATATAAAAAACTTACTGATCTATACACTTAACCCTCAGCTATCGCGACTAATTGGTGACGCTAGAGCGCATGTTAGCGGTAAAGCGTGATAGCTTTACTGAATAACTAATGGGAATAATTCTAATTGGTGCCTAGGCACCAATTATGCCTAACTTTTTTGCCTACTTTTGACACTTCTTTCTACCTAACACTGTTGTAATAATATGATTATAAATATTGTAAAGTAACAACAAACACAATAAACTATGGGAAACATGATTTAGCTCAAACAGACAGCAGCATGATGACTAGAGGGAAACAGAGGCTTTGTCCAGCACTGACTTAACTCCCTAGTGTGTGGGTGATAAAAGGCAGACTGGCGAGTCATCATGAGGACTGCATGATGCACTGCACTCCCAGTACCTATCCCTCCTCGCACACACACACATACAGTAAACCCTCGCTAACTCGGACTAATTGGGGGGAGACCACCTCCGAGAAGCCCGATTTTCCGAGATGTCCAAAGTCCGACTTATGTCCGACTTAAGAGAGAGAAAATTCCGAATTAGAAGAGGAAAGTCCTCGTCAAAGATAATGGATTTTTTTTTTTTTTTTATGTGAAATTCATCATATTAATGACAAATACGAACCTTATTATGTTTTCAGGGACAGTACAGTACATAGTAATTAATATTAACACAATACAGTAATTAAAAGGCACAGGCTTCAATTCATCCTAAAATCACTTAAAACCGAGTGAGAGAACATTGTAAACCGGACACAAATCCCGTCCAACTCGGAAATTTCCGAGATATACAGGGACATTTCCGAGAGGCCGATGCTATTCCGAGAAGTGCGGGTTTCCGACTAAAAAGAGTCCGAGTTAGCGGGGGTTTACTGTAAATTGATTATTATTGATCACCTGGATGTTAAATCACTCCTCGTACCCCCCTCCTCACACACATGTGCACAGAAAAACATACACACAGAACTTATGGTTTTGTTTCTTTGTTTTTCCAAAATCTGTTCTCTTGTTCTCTTCCTCTTTCCTTGCAACAACTCATCACCATTTCTACTCGTATATGACACTACTGCCTAGTACTAACATACAACATGAAATACTACACTGAAGAAATCAATAATTTATTGATTTATAAAAGATTCTCTCTAGAGATGGCTGGCCTCTCCCTCCCATCATTGTTGATTTCCTCATTTCAAGGCAATGGACACATGTTTTCATGCAGTGTGAGATTCTCTCTAAAGATGGCTTTTTTATTTCCTTTTTTTAACGTTCCTAGTGAGCTTTAACCATGGTTTGGCAGCTTACGGGGTGAGGGTGATAGCAATGAATCGCGCTATCGCAGAGGGCTAAGTGTAGGTCATAGATGGTTCTGATCTCTAAGAATCTAATGGGTAAAACCAATTTCAATTTATCCTATGAATCCCCTAGGTACTTCTTATATTGAATTAAATTGTGTAATGGTAACTAGAATAAAGTCCCACAAACTGGGCAAAACAGTATGGAACCTGAAGGTCTATACAAATAATGTAGAAGAAACTCCCCCTATAGATCAGTCTGGGTGTAAGTGCCTTCTGGATATACATAAAATTAGGGACGAGTCACATTTTTTCCAGCAGTTTGGGATTAGTAACTTCTTTCTGGCAAAATTTTGAAGCATTTTTATTGGTATGAATGTGGATTATTTCTTATTAAATTTTAAAACTTGTAAAACAAACAAACCAAAACAGATACTGCACAATATAAACACAAAAGAACTTGTCAAAATCACTATGTGGAAATAACGCATTGTCGATTTAGAAAAACAATATTATGATTTTTTTTTTTTTACTGCTGAAGCTGCCAGACATTGGAAAACAAAATGCTTGGAAAAGTGACCATGTGATTCCCCGTTTATCAAGACTTTAAAATAATATAGAAAATATAGTTAACAGACAATAATACAAGTTTATAACTATGTACTGTGCATATAAAATTATAGAAGAAACATTTAAAAATGTTGTGTAATTTTTTTTTTTTCTTTTTTAACATACACTAAGTAGTAAATAAGAATGCCTGTCTGGTATACAAGATTAATTTCACTTACTACAACATAGGAATCAAACAATTATAAGAAACATTTTGATTAAGGAGGAAGCTGTAGGCACCAGTCATTCAGGAAAGTACTCCCAGGGAGAGCCTTAGGTGGAGTACTGTATAAGGATTGCTAGACATCCTGTTTCACCACCTGGTCTCCTTTGCTGTTTTTGTCTGTGCCTCAGTTACACAAAGAGCAATTCTAGCTTGATCTTAAGATACACACACTCTTGCATTCTTACATAAAACCAGAAGCGCTGCACACCCTACACTAACTTAACTCTTTTCCAATTTCTTACTATGGCGTAGGGATGCGGCGACCCCACTGCCCGCCAGTTTGGTGGTGTAATCAGCTTCTGTAGCAATGGACCATTGGTTCCTATCTTCAGAACATTCCTGTGCTTGGTATGCTTCCAGCAAGGGGCCCACTGGGGTAAATATAATAGCAAAACAGAGGTGGAACTGTCATCCGGGTGAGGGACTGCTCTGGGTCTGTTCCTTCATGCTAAGTGTCATAATCCACTTACCGTAGTGGAAATGGCACTGTGGAGTGGGTCAGTGGGGGCATGTCTGGGAGCCTTGAGGCAGTTTCTGCCATCGCCATCCCTTTTGGGGTGCTCTCTCTGGAAGCGGGACATCAGATTGACGATGATATGAGTTCTTCTTCAATGCTCATGTTTTAATGGGAATTTTTATTTAGAATGAAAGTACAGTACAATATATATAAAACAAAAATACAAACCAAATTATATTATAATACAAACTGTAGGGTACAAATCTTTACATAAAGGAATAAAGTATACAAAAGATAAGATATGCCATTAATTAAAGTACAAACATTTTAATTTCTGAAGTGAGAGATTCCTAGCAATTTCTATGACAATATGGTACAAAAAATAACTGTACATAGATTTTGATTAACAAATTAGCTTCCATATACTGTACAACAGCCTGATGCAGATATTAAATTAAGTTTGCACTCAGAACATAATCAACACATGCCCTTTTCCTTGCACCAGATTTGTTTTTCAACTGTTACCCAAATCATAAAATTCCAGTTCAAAGTTAACTTCTTCAATTCTCATTATAATCATTTTTGAATCTGTATTTGTTTGTTTGTGTTTGTAAACTAATTATCTATGACCTTAATATAAAATACTATCTTGAAATAATAATGTAAAACTTGCAAAATTGCTAATAACAGCATGAATATAAATGGTAAACAAATACTACTGTAGTTAAAATGTAAAACTTGCAAAACAAACAAACCAAAACAGGAATGCACAATATAAAAACAAAAGAACTTATCAAAATCATGAAAGAGAACTTATAAAAATCATACTGTACTGTGGAAATAACGGGTCCTTTGTATCCCTTTACCGTACAGTACAACAATATGACAAAGTGATATTAGTATTTTACCTGATCTACTTGCCAAATAAGTAAACAATTATTGTAAATTTTTACAATATTTTCCCCTTGCAGTAGATTGATGTATCAATTAAATGGTATCAAATGATAATTTGTAAAAGATAACCCCTAAAATATAAAATTTTACAAATATATTAGTACAGTACTTAATAATCTAGAGCACTGCTTAGATTCAAGTTTATGCAATAACTTTTTACACTGATCTGTGGGTGGATAATCTTAAACTATGTTCTAATCTGCAGATTAAGTATTATGACAATAATATTTCTGTAGTCGTGCGACAAAAATATTATTCTTTGTCGAACATATTAGTTAGAGAATTACATTTTTGGCATGTAGTAGGACTAAAGTAGCTCAACCTTCAATATATATCTTATAATCTAGTATGTAGGAAAAAATATATAAATTGAATTTTCATACATCTTCCTTTCTTGACCAACTCTTTCCTTATCTTCTCTTTTTAGTCTTACAGTACATTTCAATGTACTGTACAAAGATTGGTAAACTGAAATTGTACTTCAAATTTCTTATTTTCTCATTTCCTCTCCCTTTTTCTCAAGCTCTAAGGACTGGATAACTTGGTCACAGTTATGACTCGCACATATGCCCAGGTTAACTGAGCTAGCAAGTTCCTACAGCATGAGTAACTTGGCAAATGAAACAGAAATTGTGATTATTGATCTTGGTTGCTTGTAGGGTACGCTCAACACTACTAGGCGATACAAAATATAAAAAACATCATTTGATTGTACACGTCCACATTGGTATCACGTCTCTCAGTACACGGCACCAAGCATACACTGTCTATGACCTAACAATTTTCTCTCAGAACTAACGCAAATAACAGTAAAGTTTCTACTGCATTAATATCACCACCTGCCCTATGAATCACTAGCTCACCTCTATAAATGACTCTAATTACAGTATGTTTATTTAATCTGGCGAGAAATTTACTTCTCTCCATCTTAATTACTTAGCTACTACAGCATTTTTATTATCAAATATGTTGTTAATTGTAAAAACTTGGCAACATTATGATAAAAAGACACAGTACAGTACACTTTTTTTTTTTTATTAACAAGAAAAAAAATTTTTAAATGAGTAATCTACTTGCCACGTTTAATAAATAAATAGACTATAGGTTATTTTCATTATGTATCTTTCCTCTAGTAACATTAGGGCTGTTATATAAGCTATGGTGAATTTTGTGGTACTACTGTAGTGGTAGTAGTCGTTCCCTAGGCTGCCTGGCCGAACAGTCCCAAGCTTCTAAGGAAGACCACGGTTGAGACCGGGTTTTACCACAAGGCTCTCAAAGTAATGTATACTGTGTTTTTGGTGTAAGTGGTTGTGTGCTATACAGTCTTCCATAATGTGTTTGATAGTGTGTGGTGTCGAGTCACGGCCTGGCCAGGTATCCTGGACGGAGTAATCCAGCCTCTTCTGATAACTCAGAAGGGCTTAGAGGGTGCCCACATCGCAGCCTAGCCAGGTGGACTGTGTCCTCACAGGAAAGGAGGACTAATGTGGTAATACTGTTTGCTATAGTGATTATGGTATTGTTGTTATACCTTCTATCAGTCCCAAAATGCTTTTTCACAATAATTTTGACAATCCAGAGAGTTGATCGGCAATTATCAGGTGTCTCGCGTTGATTTTATTCATTTAAATACTGTATAGCATTTACAAGGATATCTTATATTCGTAAATGTTAAATTATATTGGTAAGAATCAATCTTTTCGCAACCAATTTTGACAATCCAAAGAGTTGCTAAGACTTTTCGTCTAACAACTCTTTGAATTGTCAAAATTGGTTTGCGAAAATATAATTTCGGCCTGACAAAAGGTCTAGTGTCAAGTATGATAATTTCTGTGGTGATAGTGTTGAGTATGATGTGTGATGATTTTTAGGAACGGTGGTGATATTAACTCCTTCAAGCAGACGACAACTGTTTAATCTTCTTGATCCTACTGCCACACGGTTTGACTCACCCTATGAAGGACCTCTAGGAATCAAAGGGTTAAACACTAATTAACTTACTCCTCTAAATTTTACAGGTCCTTCCCAAGTAGAACTAGATCATCTGGATGTACTGTTTACTGTACTGTACTCATCATTAGTACGAGTATAAATACCGTACCGATCCTCAACCTCTCATAACTAAATAACAACAGTTGATAAGTGTGGAAATTTTCACTCAGTTTGCTCCCTCCCTCCCTCAGTTACAAGAGGCTAGAGGTCACAGTTTCTAGACTCTGAAACATGATGAAAGGACTATAGTTAGACGAAGGCAAAGTTTGGCGTGATCTGCTAGAAAGGGTTAATGCAGTGGCCGGCATGAGAGTTACCACAGCAACACGCACTATTATGAGATTTTATGCTCAGGTGTGAAGATGAGGGAGAAAGAGAGACCGGAGTACACTCATGCCCAAAAGTTATGGCCTACCTCTACCATTTCAGGTTGACTATCTCTCTAGTTGTTGTTGTTGTTCCCTAAGCTGCCTGGCCGAACAGCCCCGTCTATCTCTCTAGTAATATTATACAGTATATAACCGGTACAGTTTATTAACATAAAATATTAGCTCTTTCTCTATCTTAATACAATCCTAGCCTTAACTGTATTCCTTGCATGGTCAATTTCCAAAGTAAGAGACTACTGCACCTTCAAAGTAAAACTGGCAAGGAATGTATGTCAGAAGGGGGCCTGCTCATAATCCACAAGAAAAATCAACAATTCTTTGTAAAATTATTAAATACATACATGGACATATGAGTCTGTTACCTAATGGTGCACTCTTGATAGGAAATAGTGAGGGGAACTGCAACACAACAGATATGTGGAAACTCCACACTCCAGCACCACCTTCCAACCTCTAGGATCCATATGAGAGTTAGTTAGTTATGTAGAGCAGATTAACCAGACCACTGAGCTCCATACGGAACTCTCATAGGTCTGGCCCGAAGGATTGGATCAGATTACTGAAAGGAGCTTAAGGCGACGCAAAAAACGGACGATAGGGGGGAAGGAAAATGACGGAGAATCGGATAAAAGGTCAGTGAATGATTTAGTACCAAAACAAACCGTACGCAGACGGGCAGTATCTGGGCAGTCAAAGACGTGGCGAACAGTTAGAGGGGAATGACAGGAGGAGCAGGTAGGGGGCGGAGTGCGGGGAGTGGACATCAAATAACCGTGAGTCAGCCTGGAATGGCCTATCCTAAGTCTAGTTAGTAAAACTTCCTCACACCTGTGAGACCTGGAAGACGAGGGCCAAGGACGGACAGAAGGTTTGATTGCACGGAGTTTATTATTGCAGGGTAGAGCATCCCAATGAGATTGCCACATGCAAAGAATAGAAGGCTTGAGTAAGGACAGCCAATCACCTAACGGAAGGTGGGGCTGGCGAGGGAGTTTTGGTAGTAGCACACTCCTCCCAACTATATGGTCGTACTGTATATACTTACTGTCGCACCGGGTTATAGTGTCAACCACCTTGGTGTCATCATTATTTGTTTTCAGTTGAAAAGAATAGCTGGACAACTGACCTAATATACTTTCTAGCAAATATGCATTCTCTGACCAAAATATTTACCATAGATTAACAAAAAGAGAGATAAAGTTGTAGGTGTGAAGGTTAACAATACAATGACATCATTATCATTATCTTCCAGCTAACATTAGACAATCAAAGGGGCAACTTAGGAAGGACCTCTAGTATTTTAAGGGGTAAGTTAGGAAGGACCCCCTGGGCCCTAGTAACCAAAGGAGTAAAAACTATCTCCATTAACCCCTTGACTTTCACAGCTCCTTCAAAATCCAAATATAATTTTTTGTTATGATAGCCAGAATAAAATGAAGGCAGGCATCATATTGAAAGTGTTATGTTAAGTTGGATACAAAAAAATAAAAAAATACTTGTTAAATCCGGTTTCTCTTCTTCTCTTATCTATTATGCTATAAATTAAATTCTGCATTACATTCTTAACCCTTTGGCGCACGATGACTCGTTCAGAGTCATTAGGTATTTTTTTCCTAGGCGCACGATGACTCGTTAAGAGTCATTAAACTTAAAAATATTCGCCAAAAATTAAGTTTTCGTCTGACGCGCGTCATATTTGGCACAAATATTAAGTATTACATCTAGTTCAATCGGTACAATTGGTAACCCCCTCAGTTTAACCGTTTACTCACGGCTGGCTGGGAAGGGAGCAGAGTACAGCTCAGTCTGTGTTTCGATACTTTCACGTTTATTCGTGTATCTCAGTAACTATTTGGTTTATAGTAATTCTGAAGTTACCAGTGGAATCCTCATTAAATTCCGTTTCCATATATGTATGCAAATCAAAAATGGTGCGGGCAAAATTTTGAGCTAGCGCGAGTTGGAGATAAGGTATTTACTTTTTTTTTTACAATTCTTATTTCGGAGTGCCCCAATGTGGTTGTTTTGTATTTATTCTATGTTTTTATTCGCTTATCTTCAAGTTCAATCAATAACGAAGCCGATGGTACCTCATTAATCCAAATACAAGGATTTTTTGGTGGATAAAAACGTCACAGAAACAAATTATCGCCGGGCACAAAACTGGCTCTGAGTGAACTGAGATATACTTTGGGAGTGGGAAAAACTTTGATTGGAAACTATAGGTGCACCAAAGGGTTAAGAGGAAATCAAAGTAATTCAGCGCTGAATCTGGTCACAATCCCAATAATTTAGAACCAATTTTATCGGCATCACTTTCAGCATATCAAAATCATATAAACTGCCATAATAATAGTAAAATTTATCCTGTAACTATAGAGAAGCAAGTCTCATTATTTTACCATACAGTATACTATTAAGGATTTACAGTACACATAATTTGTCACTCTTGTACACTGACAGAAAATTAAGACAAATTTTGCATCTGTCCTTCAATGCCAGAATAAAAAACAAAAAAACAAAAAACATTAATCCAAATGTTCCTGAATACCAAATATATTTTGGTTTCATTATTTCAGCATACAGTATGCTCTCATTTTGTCAAAAGTTAAAGCCCTAAGCATGCCAAATTAGTGAGGGTTTACTAAACTGTATACAGTATATATTTGTTTGTTATATTTAGTTCTTCTGTCATAAAGGTATTGGTTTTAGTGTGGACTGGTGATAACTTGTGAAAAAGTCTTTACTTAACCTCTGAAGTGCGCATGGGGGTAATTGGAAACGTCCCCCTGTGCTGACGTATTTGAGGTGTTTCCGTCACTAAAATATTCATTGTGCCATTAATAGCATTAATATTTATCCATATGCGCCTATTATGGGTTGATTATAAAGGTATTAACCTGAAACAACAATAAAACGAGTGAAAACAGCGTTTGGATGGTCAAAATCGGAGATATAGCCCGCGAGTTGTATAATGTATGGGTGAGGCAATCTGCTTTCCCGCCAATTTCCCCCAAGGCCACTGAGACACAGTCGATCGATACTCTCTCTCTCTCTCTTGCACTCGCTTGCTATCAGTGATGACCACACCCTCCAATCGGATTTCTAATGTTAGCACGAAAATATACCTCAGAATAAGGGAATAACAGGGAAAATAGGTGATAACTGAAGGAGAGGAGGAAAGTGGGGAAGGAGGGGAGGTAGAGGACTGAGATTTTGCATGGCCCAGGGGCCAAAAAAAAAAAAAAAAAAAAAAAAAAAAATACAAAAATATTTTTTTTTCGATGTCAAAAGTTGATTTTTATTTTCTCTGACTCTTAAGAGTCTTCCCGCAGTGCGCCGGGGGAACTCTTAAGAGTCTCCCCGCAGCTCCCGGGTTAATAGACTACAACTATTATTCTGTATGGGTAAAACTCAAGTCATTATATAAGGAATGCACTGTGAATATGATTGTAAATTTAGCATTGCAGGCCCCCACACTTTCAGAACTAGTCACATTCTTATTTCCAATGAAAGGATGTTTATATTTTTTAATGTTACTTACTTACACTGTAAAGACTGAGTGATCCATAAGGAGTACAGTTTCAGTCATGTCTTAATGGTGGCATTCTAGGCACCCTTGTTCTGGGCTGCCTCACTTGGCAATTTATTTTATATCATATCATACCAAAGCTTAAATTTACACAATTTATAATACTCAGTCACTTAATAAGGTGAATAGTTGATAACAGAAGTTCTATTCTGAAACACTGCAATACAATAATATGCTTACAGGAAAACTGTCAAATAAATAACAATGATACAGCATGTGTCAAATTACAGTATAACATGGTCATACTAATGGAACTATTATCACCATCACCAAATCTGATGCCTTACTTCCTCTGCTACAGGATGGCAATGGGAGAATGATCATCTTGGTCAAGACGTGCTCAGTTTTCCTGCTCCATAATGATCTAATCACCAAGTGGATTTTTGTTCATGAACATACGTTTCCCTGTTTTCTCACAAACCATTGGTCTTTCACAAGTTTTCCCTATTTGACTTCTAGGTACAATATGTTCATTGTGTTCTTACATTATTCTCTGTACTATATATAGATGGATGAACAATACCACCATAAACTATTATATTTTTTATTTTTTCAATCAATTTAACGACATTCATTTCTCCAAAATGGGAAAGCGGATCACTTGAAAATAAAATGTACTGGAACATGTATGTGAAAACCATAACACTTCGGTTGTTAAATGAATCTTTCACAAAGTTTATCCACTACATCCTAACATAAGAAGCAGGCAATGATTGATTTGTTCTTAAAATGTGTGGCACCTCTTTATCATTTTAAGTACACCTGGTACACACCCACACACAAACACTGTATATATGTATATAGTTACCACACCACATATCAGCATAAAGTCACAAAGACAGTGGAAGCCAAATTACACACACACACTTTGATATGTGCCGTCACACCTGGGACATATTGTATAATGTAGAGTGCAGTGCCATGGAATAGGTAGTTGGCAAGTACCTCATTTCAATTCTCGGTCAACTCGACCCCCACTCTCAACTCAACCTTAGTTTTGGTTGGGGTATTTTGTGTTCCTCAGCTGGTTAACTTTGGAGGTAGTCTCTTGCTTTGGAAATTGAACATGGAAGAATTCCATTTATGGTTGCGATTGTGTTAAAATTGACAAAGAGATAACACAAACAAAATCATAAATCGTATGTATGTATCCATGTTAGATTAGGTTAGAATATAATTGTCACGTTATGGGAGACTAGGCTATGATATGATGGATTAGGAGAGGGTATGTTACCCTAGTTACATAGTTATATTTATACAGTAGTTTCCAGAAGGCTGTAGAAAAATGTATAACTATTGTTATGCTACGTTTGATTAGGTCAGGCTAGGGTATGCTGAAATATTATATGTACTGTATGTATGTATAAACGCAGGCACGTACCCCATTGCTGGGGGTGGCCGACTCGAGACCAGCCCAAACAGAAAGAACATTTAAGGGTTCCAATTCTTAGGGTCCGGGATCACTTTCGCAATCCCTCGCCCCTTTCACTGTCTCGATGAGTAGAAGAATTTTACAAGGGGAGGAGGATTCCTAGACCTTTGCCCTGAAATAAGTTATGTACCAGGTATATTAGATTGTGTTAATGTACATATATTATAGTAATTAGACTAACTAGTTAGTTAGCAAGGGCTTCATTATGCTGAATAAAATTAAAATAGCTGCTATATTAGATTATATAATCTTATAAGAGGTAAGAGAAGGCTATGTTAGGATAAATGAGATTAGACTAATCAGGGATCTTAGTATGGGATATTTTTTGATAATTCTGTACCTCTTTTAACTTGACAGACTTGGAATGTTTTCACCCCATGTGTTACAAAGTACTGTAGCCTTGTTGTGGACAAAATTGAAGCCAATGGTGGCTGATGGGTATACAAATAAAGTACCTGTATACAAATTAGATGAGGTATCCTGCTTTTAGCAAGCATAGTTTCCTTTTGTTTTCTGCTTTCTGTCTCCTCTCTTCTCAAATACTGTAGATTACTGTATTCCTTATAGGCTCTTTAGGGATTATGGGATTGGCTACTAATTGACTGATTAATAGATATGACGGTGTGTAGAATTGATCGGGGGTCAAGTTGACATGGAACCAACGTAGTACAGCGAATATCGCACCAGAACTTTTAACACCAATTTTCACCAACACTTCTGGATCTCTTGCTCTGGTATCAGTGACAATTATTTTCAAAGTTTGTCATAAGCTGCCAGACCAGTATTGAAGATGAAAGCTGAGGGCAAAAGCTCTCATGCGATACCAGCTTTACTCTTCATACAGCAACAAACTCACACCTTGGACCTTTTAACAGAACTGTGTAGTCACTCGCCATACGGAAGGAAACTAAAGATATACACTTAAAAATAGACCTCCCCTGTAACTCCCAGTACCGTCAGCATCCAAAAAGTGAGTGTTAATACTTTGAATATTTTGCACCAAACTGGATATCACACACAGACTTAACACTTTCAATACAATCACCTCATTTTCATAATATTTTGGCTAACACTAGAAAATATGAAGAACCTGTAAGAATCAAAGGGCTAATATCCATCTCAATTCATTGTGAGTCCCACAGAAACTGAATTACACTTTCCAATGATAGCCAGAATATGAATAAAGATGTCATTGAACTGAGAGGGTTATGAAGCAAGAATGGCAGCTATAAATAATATGATCTAAAGGTAATTTTCCAAATAGCAATGGCCATCTTTATATATTTTCTCTATCACTATATTGAACATTTGAAGATTTATATAGGTTTATACTAGTATATTGAACATTTGAAGATTTATATAGGTTTATACTAGTGCCAAATTTACAACTGCTCTTGTAAAACCTCTAGTATAAACATTCAAATTACATAATTGCCGAGAAATATAAGATGCAGCCAGTGTTCTCTAAATATTACCGCTCTACAGATGCTACAGAAAGGAAGGTCATGTACCGTATATAGAATATTTAGTAAAAAGCAAAATACACTGCAGACACAATTAACACTATCTGGTGCAACATCTTGGGGGTTATTTTGGTATTTTGTTTAATTATGGAGGGTTTTAATTGTTTTAGCCATTTTCGAACAATGTATTTTTAGTTTACCCCCTAAACTTAGAAAAACGCCTCTCCAGACCCCCTTCAAACTAAAAAATAACGTCCACCAGACCCCTTTCAAGCTAAATGTGTACATTTTTCGGCAGAAAAATTTCCCGGCCTAAGGCCGGTTTCTCCCAAATTGAAGGCTCGCTATCGCTTGCCCAGGAAACATCGACACCTTATTGGGTTGAACCATCATATAATCGCCAAACTAATGAGATGAATCATCTTAAATTCTCCAAGCTAATGGAGTAAAACTGTGAGGATCCAAATTGGCCCACCCTGCACCTAATAGGGTTAAACCCAGTAATAGAAAGTCAACAGTACAAAAACCGCCACTGCACTATATTAAGTTCAAATCAACTTGACTACTTATTCCATCCTTCTCCTTGCAGTTGCTTGTGAATGGTTTAATTATTTTAATATTTTGGACAAAATAGAAAGTTGTTCATTATATAACTTTAAGGGTCACTCTACAAACCACTGCCAACCAATCATATTAATTCATAATTATACCTAATAGGTGAGGATTTACTGCCAAGTTAATCTGAAAGGAGGATTATGTTGTCACCTGTAATTAACCAGACCTGTAACAAAACCCAGTAGAAGTTGTGGTGTAGTGTCACATATGAAAGTAAAGGCTTTCCTCATTCTATTATTATATTTTTGTTATACTATATTGTTCATTGATTGGAAAACAAAATCAACTAAAACATATGTTTCATGAAAATAAAAACAGTATGGTACATTAATGCAAGAAAGTTAAAGAAAACTGGCTTCACTTGTAGTTACATCACTGAGAACAAGACAAAGTGAAATAAATGTAAGCAATCAAATTTGTGTGTATGAATTATGATTTGTAGGGCAGAGGATGATATTAACCCTCTCCGACATATGACGCAATTTTGAGCCTATTAGGGATACTTTAAAGCCTTTATTACCATCAGGGTTTTTTACAAACCTTTATTTTAGTTACTTCAACCTCTGCAGTTGTCTTTGAGTTAGATGTGGGCAGAAAACTAATTTTGGAGAGGTAATTATAAGCGTGAGAGAACTATTTCTTATTGCTAATCTGGCAACCTCTGCGTCATATATGTCTGAAGGGGTTAATGCAGTGGCGACATTCGTGTTGTTTATGTTAACTAGCATACAGTACTTATAATCACACATTAATATAAGAGTCTCATTCCTTTCTCACCGATACATATCAACTAATGCCAAGGAGAGAAAAACACACACACACACACACACACACACACACACACACACACACACACACACACACACACACATTCACACTCACACCCACACTCACAAATTACACTAATAGTTTTGTGGGCTCAGTGGACAGGGGCATTGCTTAAAGTAATGTTCTATGATAGATCTGGTTAAACTATATTATTACTACCACTGTCCGAGACCCACACTTATACACTGGTTATTTATATTTTATCATGTAGTTAGTGGGTTGGTAATATCAGAATTGGGGGTTTGAACATCCCATGCCTACCCCATAACTTAATCTGTCTTTACTGACTGTATATCTATTTCATATTTGTTCAACCTTTCCCAAAGCTTGATCTCAGTCTTTTATTATATGTATGTATATATATGTATATATATATATATATATATATATATTTTTTTTTTTCCCAATAGCTCTTCCTTTTCTTGTTTTTTCCTTCTCTATAACTTCATCTCTGACTTTTACTAAATATATTCCTTTATAGTTAGTTTCTGTTTCTTTGACCTCTTATTTTTTACTACATCTCGTTCCTTTTAGTTTTTGTTTCTTCGATCTCTGTCTTATAATTCATATTTTTCTTTTATTTTATGTTCTATCTTCCTGGTGGTGAGTCTTGGGAAGCCCACTACCCTATGTACTTTCCCTTTAAACTGGATAAAAACCACCTATTGAGGTTTTATGCGGGTCCTCCTACCCATGTTGGGGATGGATTGGTCACATTCCAAGCCACACACGCAGCACCAGAATCATCATCTGCTTGTTACTAGTAATTCAGTCAAGCAGTAAGTCTATCAACTCAATACTGTATAATGTTTCACGGCTTGCGTCCAGTATATTTCTGTTGATAGTAGAGGCGATGTCACACTAGCGCTCTATCCAGCAATTTTCTAAGAGCAAGATTTTCTTGCAATATTTTGGTGCCCTTTTACATCGGTATCAGAACTAAACTTAAGGTAGAGTTTATACTTTATAGACTGATTATAGACTGATATATTATATACCGGTAACCTAAATTTTGACGGTACTGGTACCAGGCTACAATTGCCCGAAAAAGTTCCCAGAAAAAATGCTAGAGTGACACCGCCTTAAAACACAATACATTTTCATTACTCATAACCTGTTTCATTAGTCATCATTAACCCTTCCAGTATGATGGGATTCTTTATGTTATACAGTATTTCGCAAACATAATACGACTAGGAGCTGAAAATTATCTTGAGTAACTCTTTCAGTCCATGTGGCAAAATACTGCTAGTCAGTTCATATATGATTGCTCATTCAGCACCGTCAGAATTTATGCACTGTCTTCATTTCTGATGGAAGTTGAATAAGGAATGATAAACAGTACAGTATTTGAAAGACTCGCAATAATTAAATCAAGTTTGACACGTCCTGGATGCCTCTTTCTTAATGGTACTGTAAGAAGGTAATTGACCCTGTCAAATAAGTTACTTAGCCAACCGAATTATATATTTGATTTTATAATAGCTATACATAGATTATTTTACTGGGATTAAGAAAGACCTGTTTTAGTGAAAGGGTTAAGATGTTGGTAGTGTACAGGTAAGATAAGTGTGGTGACAATGTGAAATCACGTGTTGCCTTCCATTCTGCGGTTCTTGGTGAGACTTCGAGCGGCCTCGGCACGGTCCTCCCACTTGGTATGTTCGCGCTGGATCCGCCGTGTGTTGTTGGCAACCACCGCGTCTGCCTGGCCATAGTTGGGGGGGTTACCGTAGGGGTCATAGCCCAGGGTAGCCAGCATGGGGGCGATGTTGGCCATGTCCTCTATCACGTCCTTAGGGATCTGACCCACCCACTTGGTCAACGCATCCAGGTTTACCGGCTTTACCACCTGGTCACTAGATCGCTCCACTCTGCATAAATGAGATGAAGAGATAATGCTCTGAAATCTATAGAAAATTCACTACATAGGCGAAGAAAATAAGTTTAATTGGCAGAGCTCTATTCCTTATTACAAGAACAAAAGAGAATGATACACAGTATATATGCCTTCTTAGCCCATTGGCTGCGGGTGACATTCCAGAACGCATAGGCAATTTAGAGCAATTTCCAGGCTTTAAAAGCCTGTAAAAGCCTGTAAAAGCCTGTAAAAGCCGTAGAAATCGTGTGTCAGTGGGTGGGAGCGTGAGAGACCTCCGTCCGACCCTCAGAGCAGCCAGCCGCTCGCTGAGGTAGACTGTGGTCTCGCGTGGCTGTCTCGACAGTGTTGCCGAGCGAGCGAGAGCTAATAATTAGCGAGTTTTCCAGAATGTCTATGGCAACGCTGCGGGTGAACCCCGCCACCTACTAAGCTCGTCTGGTGTCATTTTGAGGCTATTTTCGCCTAGTTTTTGGCAGAATACAGTTCATATAATGCAGATACTTGATTAATCATTCAGGAGTGCCTGAATATGCGCTAAATAGCGCAAATAAGCCCGCAGCTTAAGGGTTAAAAATGTTGACCCTTTACATTCTGCAATCTGGATGGACAAAGAATAATTATTTATGAATAGTATAGGAGTTCTTAGAAATGTTGCTCTCCTCGATTCTGCAAGGATAATAAAGAATGATTTGTAAAAAAGGGGTTTTAACCCTTTCACTGCGGGTGACGTTCTAGAATGTCCTGGCAATTTACAGCAATTTCTAGGCTTTAAAAGCCTGTAAAAACCGTAGAAATTGAGTGTCAGTGGGTGGGAGCGTGAGAGGCCCACCTCCGACCATCAGAGCAGCGAGCGGCTCACTGAGGTAGACTGTGTCTCGCGCGGGTCTCTCACTGCCTCTCACAACAGTGTTGCCGAGCGAGCGAGTGCTAACAAATAGCGGGTTTCCCGCGTTTCTATGGCACCGCTGCGGGTGAACCAGGCCACTTACGAGGCCCGTTCTGGTCTCCTTTTGAAGCTATTTTCGCCTAGTTTTCGGCAGAATACAGTTAATTTAATGCAGATGCTTGATTTATCATTCAGGAGTGCCTGAATATGCCCTAAATAGCCCAAAACACCCTGCAGAGAAAGGGTTAAGAAGTAGCTCCTCTCCAAACTGCAAACACAAGGAATACAGTAATGATTTATAAAAACAAGTTCTTATAAAGGGTTTAAATTGTAAAGATGACTGTGTACCCTTTGCCTGGTCATAGTTGCGGAGGTTGCCATAGAGGTCGTTGATGTTAGCTATGTATCCTTGGGAACCTGACTCACCCATTTGGTCAACTCGCATCTTAGTAGAATATGGTAAAAGGAAACAATAATGGCCATACTAAACATTTGAACACGTGTTTGCTTAAGGAATGGAAGGGAAGAGAGAGGACTCCTCTTTCTTGCCTCCTCCACCCAGAGGGGGGGTGGAGGAGAGTACCACTCACACCGATCGAGTCGGACTGCAGGAAATAATGCAGTTATATGGAAATTATTCAAGAGGTGGGATTTTACTTTTTTCCTCTAAACTTTATATTACATTCTTGCTATTAATAATAGCCGTTTTTTAGGTAAATATTTTTTTTTAGAAAGCTGAATTTGTGGTTCAGTAACTGTAATAAAATACTGTATTAAAGATTAGTGTTTTATATAAAGGTCTTAACTGATGGACACAACAGTACACCCTTCGAACTTACTTAGACAGAGATACTCCTCCAGGTTTATTGATGTGTTCCTCGTGATGCAAAACAGCGTCATCCCAGGGCACGTCCAGGAAGTCCAGGATCTTCTTCATCCAATCCCGCGGGTGAAGGACCAACTGCTCATAGTAGACGGGCAAACACTTGGAGGGACCCAGCTCATCACACTGGGTATTCATAGTCTGAACAGCACTGTTCCACCGCTGTAAACACTGCTTGTATGACGACAGGTCAAACCCGGTGATGGTTACCTGTGGTGAGGGAAAGAATTTTGTTTTGCTGGTTTTATTATTATTATTGTTTAAAATGAACCATGCTCTCTCCACATAATCAAATCATTAAGTGACTAAGCCTTAAATTTTAGAAAGAAACTTAACATATTTAGTCACTCGTTTTTTCATCACAGCTTCCAAAATAGTATAATTTCCAATATAATATAATATACTGTATCCATTTTTCCATTCATGATATTTTTAAAGCTAGGATAACCAGACATTATTTTCCTAATCATAATCCTTTTACAACTCATAATTTCCCCAACTATTATGCTGCCCGAGAGTTACCAGGTAGTCCCTAGCCATAAATGTAAATAAACAAATAATTAAATAAATATAATATAAATAAATAAACGATTGATTGTTTATGGGCGAAGATATACTTTGGCTCGAACAATATACAAAAATATCATAAGCAAATATTAGCATAAAACTGGGTAAAGAATTGCAAATATAATTAATTTAAAGTATACTATACCTATGGATGAGCAAAGCCAGGAAAGACAGACGGTATATCCTCCAGAAACATCCCTCTATGAAGTAGTTACACTGATCATTCATTATACCTCATCCTTTGAGGTCTAAAGTCTTGTATGCAACTACACTAACTACTCTGATATACTGGGTAGTGTTCTAGAGTGTGTTTGTCTTCCTCCTCGCAGACCTGGAGCTTGGCTTAATGGGCACAATATATTAATAATAATAATAATAATAATAATAATAATAATAATAATAATAATAATAATAATAAATACAACAACAATAATAATTTTAATCAAGTCCTAACCTTCCTGGAAATAATGGAGTGTACCGTTGCCCGGCCATCGCGCACCATGAAAATAAACTTGGCGTTCGGGAAGAGTCGGGAGAGGTAGGTGGCGGACTTGAGTGTGAAGGGATCCTTGTTACATAGTCGTGATGCTGGCTGACCGTGGTTAACTACTATGTCTAGGATGAAGGATGATATGGCCTCGTCTAGAACCTGTTAGGTGGAAGAATGTATTGGTTACATTTACTATATACAGTACAGTACAGTACTAATATAGGGTATTGTATAATTTATAAATTGTTGTACTGAGGATGAACGATTTACTGGGGAAAATGCATTGGCTAAGTTTCTTAATTACAAATCCTTAACTATTATAGTGTAGCCTATCGGTATTGTGATGCGGTTTTTACCACCATGCACTCCCTGCTCAAGAGCTGGGCTAGGGTGGGTGCCCAGATGTTCAGGGACTTCAGTGAATAGTTGCCACAGATTGCTAAACATTGGCGTCTGCCAATAACACACACTGGCCGGCCAAAGACTTGAACCGTCAACCTCACAGTTTGCAGGCGAGTGCTCTACCAACCGAGCTACAGCCTGTGTGCATGGATTCTAAATCATTGTGCTGGAAACAATATGCTTAGATGAGCGACAATATGGCCTCGTCTATGACGATGGCCTCCAGCATTATGAATTCTCTCGTGGATTATCTGTAGTATTTATTAGCGCACATTAGAGGTATGGCAGACTAGTGTTGCATATACACAAGTACGGTATAATATGCCAGCACTTGATCAGCATGGACGAGCTGATTACACTGGATACAGGTTACATTCACAGCCATTTCAACAGTATGATAATATTCCACATGCACCTCACACACTACACAACAATAGGCGGTTGGGCTACCATTCCTCCCCTCAAAACAAGCTAGAGAATTGAACAAATTGTTTCGGAATATGGAGGCGATTTATTCGGCCACACCCTCGGGGGTCAAGGTGTCTAGCATGTAGATACCGGTAAATGTACATTATAGACGTTACGTATCAATATCACTCGGCTAATTTCCTAATACTGTATATCCTCAGGCTTTATCTCAATTATGTCTATAATACAAACTGTACTGTACTATCATCTATCTCAAATTCTTACTTCATACTTTGCTATTTATCTATCTACTGGTATCTATTGACAGATACTTTGATCCCAGGGGGGGGTGACCATGAATGAATCGCCTCTATATTCCAAGGTAATTCGGGGGAGGATTGCTAGCACAACAGCCCATACTTTCCTACACTACAATAGAAGTCCTGGTAGTCAGCATATGATAGTCCGAGAAATCCAATAGTCTGTCATCCATTAGGGCCAATTTAATATCCAAAATACTGTAAGCCCAAATCTTTATTTCTTTTCTATAATCAGAGTGCTCATGTTGACATTTAGGTGCTTATGTTCTGGGTGTGGTGTCCCTAGTTTGAATCCCGGGAGAACCATATGCTTTCATTAGTATATTCAAGTACATTGGGGTTTGTAATTGATGATTAATATTAAGAAAGGGGTGGCACTCCTCGGAGTGCCACATGTATTTGTTGATTTCATTAATTGAGTTTAGATGTGAATTTGGTTGGTGTAAAAAACATAATAATACTGTACAGTATATGTTAGTCTTTTCATACAATATTCATACAGTAACGGTATATACTTAAGCCATCCCGGGCGTTTCCTCACCCTCCCCAGCTCCCCGCCATGGAGTGGCTTCGGTCACCCAGGCTTTATTGTGGTCGGCAGGGAGGGTTCTGTGGGGGCGCTCGGTTATGGCCTTGGCCTTGCTCGGGGCCTTGGGGCTGTTCGGCCAGGCAGCTTGGGGAACAGCAACAACAACAACTTAAGCCATGATATAATGTTACCAGGGTGTACATAGGTGATAGAGCCTACTGTATATCTGTAATTAATATACGAAATCCCTAGTCTTATCACTTTCGATAATCCAGTATTGCTTCTGGCTGCTGCTTTCCAGAATATAGGACTCCTTTCATATTATTACCTCAATAATAAATTATATTATCTCCAATACCTCACAACCGTAGTCAGGTTTTATTTCAGTTGGTGGTAAATTGACTCCTTTAGCAATAGTTTTCTCGATATTTAATGGAAAAAGATCAAACTACTATGTCTCTGCATCATAATACAGCAATGCTAAGTTTCCATACTTAACCCGTCCAGCCCCGGCTAGTTTTGTAATGTTTGTTCACCAGAACCCGGCCGGTTTTCAAAAAATGGTTTTATTCCAGAAACAATAGCGAATGGGTTAGGAATGAAGGAAAAACCACGAAAAACCGCTCAAAAAGCTTAAAGAATGGTCCTACAGAGCCCCCGAAAACGTATTTTACAAGAGTAAAAAATTGAAGGCAATTACCCCAAAAAAACAGGTTATTGCGCGCTCACGCGCACGCACGTGGACTTTGAGAGTTTTCAACCATCGGCACGGTTGCGTGGGATACGTACACAGTTCCCATACAAATCTGAGCCCTCTTGAGTGGCTGCACCTGAGGTTACGGTCGGCGCAATTAGGGTGAGGCGCCAGGCGCGTCTCTGGGGCTGTGCGTTACATACATCGCCGACGCGTCAGGCGCGTCGCTGGGGCTGTACGGGTTAACAATATATTTCACTACAAAATAATTATAATTACTGAGTAATCACGATGGTGGCATGGCATTTTACCATCAGCTGAAAAAAATCAGATTTTATAGAACAGCATAACCTGTTCCCTTCACCTCATCTGTGACACCAGCCTCAAGTAGCCTCATGGACTCTTTGGTTGATCTCTTCCACTGCTGCCTCATCTGTAGTATCCTGGGGACTACCCGTGTCTCTTCCCCACACCGCACCTCTGGGTGGGCATCCAGCATGGCCCGCGCTAGTGTGGTGCCCGACCGAGGCATCCCACCGATAAAGATCATGGCCTCGGTGCGATCATATGTGTGGCCCTTCTCATCTCGCACCTGGGAGAAAAAAGTATAAATCATTAGCAATATGCCAGCTAGAATATAATTAAAAAGACATCACCGGTCCAGAAGAGGTTAATGAAACAAATCGAACAAAACACGTCGGACATGGGGCTGCTGTGAACAAGTCTATTTGGGTTTAAAACGGGAATAACTAGGAGAAGGAATACAAGAAAATGTACAGTACATGAAAATGCCTTATTTTGTCCATTTTCGTAATTCCGAATACATAGTACAAACGGTAACCAAAGACAAAAATTATAGAGAATTAGGAGACAAATGATAACTACTACCAGCTAACAAAACCCCTCAAAAAGTCCATGTGACGCCGCTTTAATGTGACTTTTTAATGCAGCGTTACTACCTGATAGTCTGTATTATTAATATGAATGTGCTGAAAATGTTGCAGAACATTATATGAGGGTGAAAGGATGGCAGTGTGTGTAAAGCATGAACAGAGCGAGTTCTATGATCTGAACAACCATGGTGACATCACACACCCTTGCTTTAGCAAGGCTGTGTGATGGCCCCATGGATGTTCAGTATATATATATGGATGGAGTCATGAAAACAATACTGTACAAGGAAGAGCAGTGGATGTTGATATTGATAAGGGAAGGGAGTGAGTGGAAGTTGCTTGTGCTACTGTTTGCTGATGATACAGTTCTGATGAGTGATAATGAGTGCAAGTTGCAGGGTTTGGTAAATATGTTTGATGCTGTGTGTGAGAAATGAAACCTGAAGGTCAATATGGTAAAGAGTTAGGTTAAGGCTATGCAGTCATAGTGTGTAAAGTAAGGTTGAACGGTCATGTAATGGAAAATGTTAAGATCATTATTTGGGTAGTGTGATGAGTAAAGATGGGAGTTTGAAGTGCAAGAGAAAGTACAGCTGGGGAGGAGGGCTATAATAATGCTGAAAGCACTGACTAGGAACAGGGTGGTGAGCAAGGAATTAAAGAAGTCACCGCACGATAGTCACATAGTGTGGTATCCCAACATTGACGTACAGTAGCAAAGCATGGACGTTGTTGGAGAGGCAAAGCAATAGTGAGAGGAGTAGATATGAGCTACATGAGAAGTGAGTGTAGTTTCATGGAGATAGACAAATGAGGACGTATGAGAGTGATGTGATATGGATGTGCTGGAGAACGTGAAGAGGAACACCATGAGGTCGTTCTGTCATGTGGAGTGCATGGAGAGTGAGAGAATTACAGTACAAAAAGAGTGTAGGAGTGGGGTGGAAGGGCAGAGGGGGGAGAGCAGACCGAGAGTGAGATGGTGGGATGGAGTTGAGAGGAATGTGAGTGAAAATGGTGTTGGGTGGGAGGCTGACGAATTACAGATGAGCATAGAGGTGATTCATTCCTGGCCATCCCCTCAAGGATAAAGGCATCTGGCAATAGGTAGATAGATAGATGTTGAAGAATGGAGACAAATACCAAGATATTTCTACTCGCAATAACTGTCAAAAGCTTGAACCAGGAAATGAGGCAAAACAAATATACGGACTGAAACTCTGGCTTTCATTTGCCCAATCAAAAAGTACTTGCACAGGTGGTAAATTAGGGTGATGACAGTGATTAACTATTTGCAATATCAAAACTGCATTTCAAATTGCTCTTCCACTTAACAAAAATTAGTATATATATACTGTAGAATGGATTGACCACTCATATTAAGGTTCATCCGACTCCGAAGCCCTCTATGTATCTTTTGAGCATAATTTTTTCGCCAGTAATGGGTGGCTAGTCCATCCACCAACCTGCTTCACCCTAAGTGAGCAGTAAGGATCTGTTTAAGGTTTACTCCCCTAGGCAGGTTGCCGACCAAGGCTGACGATTCCCATCCACCCGGATTTTTATAAGGTTGTCTCCCCTAGATGGGTTGCCGCCAAAGGTTGTCAAGTTCCATCCACCCCATAGCAAGATCCTTCTAAAAATGGCTTAATTGCTAAGAGGGAAAAATAAGTCAAGCTTTTTCCTGTGTTTCCCTTCCACCCAATTCAGTCACTAATATTTTAGGGGAACCTTAGGCCTACCTTAGACCTGGCCTGAGTATGTTCTGGGCAGGGTCTGGTGTGGGCGCGGTAGAGTAGTAGCAGCACGAACGCCGCCGCAGCCAGGTGGGGAAGGTACCGCCGCACCATCCTCCACATCACTCCATCACACTCCTGAAATATAATGAAAACGGTTAGTTCATCAACATTACAATACTTACAATGTATATATTATAGTAAAAGGTAAGCTTAAGTTGGAAGCATACACTTAGCTGTATATCTACCCCTAGATGGGACATTATAGATTCCTATGTAATACGAAGTGATAAAATGATAAAATGTCTCTCCCATACCATAAATAAAAATAAGGAAATATATGCAGGCTTGACAGTTACATTTGACTCCATTACCTTATGGCAGCATATTATTCATCCTTTATTCAATCAATATTTCAATAATATGCAAATTGGTCTACATCCCAGTTAATCAATGTTAATTCCTTGTAATACTGAATAATAGCCTACTGTACCACACAAGACAGCATTATAATTACAATCCAAACTCATATCCAACCATTCTACCAATAGAATATATACCATAGGAGTAATAGGCCTATATAGCAGGGTGGAGTTCCATCATCCATGATCCTAAAATATCACTTTAAAAATGCAAAAAATACATGACTTATTATGCAGTGATTATTGTCGGATATTGTTTTATCAATATTTAAAATGAAGCTGAAAATACTGATATCATATTTTGTTTTGCTGTTGAGAGCCATTCGAGAAAATATAAAAGTATGGTAGCTTTAATGTATATACCTTTGAGCAGCCCTACCTGACACTAGTTATTGTCTGTCATGTGAGATTGTCAGGTAGATGAGTGGAGTTCTATTACTGTCACTCAGAAGCACCCTTGCCAATCTTGCGTATATAATACAGTACAGTACCGGTTCAAGCCTCTCTTGAACCAACACACTCCACATTTTATTATGTTACTATATTACAAAGTTTCGTACTGGTCTAGAACTGTTGGTGCCGATTTATCACCTCCATATTTTCGCTGTGAACGCAATTTCCAGTATTATTAAAAAAAAAAAAAAAAAAAAAAAAAAATTATATATAATAATAATTACTACAAAGAAGAGACTGTTGTAGTACTGGCTTTCAATAGTCTCTTGTTTGCCAGCTTGCCACGGATACACCTAAGTCCGCACTCGACACCCCCACAGAAAACGGACATACAATGACATGACCTACGTTCACCCTCTAAACCAATGAACTGATACAATTTGTGCAAAATAAAAGGCCAAGTTGAGGAGGGACGGGGGGGTTAAAGGGGGGAAGGAGTAAGAGGATGTAGTACCGGTATATGGAAAGATGCCACTACTTTCTATGTGACACCCAAATTTCAGACATTTCCTGGTACTGGCATGGCTTTTGAAGGGTTATTTTTACACAAGTTTAAATACCATGGCTTCCAAGAGGACATTCATAGTCCCTGGGGTAAATATGACAAACAATGGTGTGGACCCCAGGGTTCACACAACTCCAGTCAACAGTGGCCGATGTGCTTGCCTATGTCCCTCTTCGCTGGACCCTACACTCGAACATAAGCACCAGGATACTTTGACAATTCTCACAACTACCAACAGCAAGACTGGTCACTATTGACATGCCTCACAGGTAACTGATGTTATCTTGTCTTGGGTCTTGGGGGTTTTAAGGGCGCCTCAGGCGACTTACTCGTTCGTTCCGGCCCTATCGAAGTTGCTGAATGCCGAGTGCAGATATAGATAAGAGGCAACCACTCTGGCCACACCATGTAAACTGTATTACCATAAAAAACACCAAGTCCTTAAAAGTCTCTAGTCCCAGGAGCAGCAGGTCAGCAGGTGGGAAGACAGAGACCAAGGAGACGGGGAAACTGACGATATTAATATTATAGCCAGATGTTCCCAGCCACACTATCTTGATCCCATTACTTTAGGGGGGGGGGGGGGGGACTCATATTTTGCAGAGTTTTTGAACCTGCATTTCGTAGACGCCATTCTAGCTACCAGTTCTTCGCCCTGTGTTCTAAATGGGTTCTGGCATTGTACAGTCACTCATAACAGTTCGTGGACATCTTATGATAACACGATTTGGTTGATTCTGATGGTTAAAAGACCCCCTAGTAATGAAAGTGCTTTATGTTTCATCTAATGACAAACAACATGTATCGAAATGTGAAGCTAAAATGTGAATATTATATGTATATAAAGCTACACTTGCACGATAAAAAAGATACAATGTCCATGAATTTGTCATCATCTGCAATGGATGGTCCACTTCAGAACCGGCCTATCCCCAAGGGGTATGTATATACAGTATATGTATAATGTATATATGCATAAAGGTAAATAAAGACGCGTGTCGGTACCTCAAACCCTTCAATATATTATTAACAACAAACTCACTCTATGATCAGATCACACAAAGAACAAATAAATAAAAGAAAAATCATACATTCTGGTCCACAGAAGGATTATAATATATCGAGTGCTTAGCTATTATTGGATACTATAATTAGATAATACTGCCTATATATTTCGATAATAATATATAGATGGGAAAAGATTATGTAATATGGGTTTATATACAGCAATACTGGATAGTTGGTTTATAGTTATAAATTACCCACGATAGTAATTTTTGTAACCTGACGAATCTACACTTGCTCGTTTAAGTTTTGAGAACTCTTTTTAGCGCTGATTGGCTGATGATACTGTGTAATATATTTCTTAAGTTTTGCCACTGAAAGATGTTAATCGAACACAGTACTATCGGGCTCAATCAAAGACACTAAGCTCAAAAATAAATAAATATATATATATATATATATATATATATATATATATATATATATATATATATATATATATATATATATATATATATATATATATATACCGGTATATATATATGCCGATAGTTGGAGTAGTTAATGGTGAAGTTAGTTAGCAAGACTGACATATTTTGAGCCTTTTCAATGTGATGACGCCAATATTCAATTTATTATAGCTTACTCTATACGATTTATTCAAGTTAGGAAAGATCAGTCAGCGATAGAGGGTTACCAGTACATGAGAGCGTACTTAACCATATGCTTACTATAGGTCCTTCCTAAGCCCAAACTGAAAATAATAATAATACAAATAATAATATATGGGTAGAAATATGGTCAGAAAAGGACAATTATAATTGTCCATAATAATTTACCCTTTAATCCCTTCTGTACCGGCGACGTCTTTTAAAGTTTATTCTAGCTATAATATATTCAAACGATATTTTGAAGTCTAAGAAGGATCTGGTGTAGTAAAAATGGTTAAGGGAGATAGTTCGAAGCCTGTTAATTGCTGAGGCCCTTTTTAAACTGAATAAAATCGGCCAATCATAGCTGAAATCAAATACAAAATACGTCGTCGGTACAGAAGGGGATTAAAGCTATATGGTTAGCGATATATTAATCTAATAGGCCTACACGGATATAACACCATATCAAATTGGTAAATCACTATCACTATGACCAACTTGCTTTTATTTACCTTTATATATCCTTTATGTCTTAGTGTAACAAAATCATCAAAGCAATCGTTGTCTGATTGCAGGAGTCGCAGCCTATATCCTGTTCCAAATCAGTAGGCCAAAACTCTTGAACATTAACCTCTATAACTCACTAACGACTAAAGTAATCGAGCTAATATATCCACCATTTGGGAAGAGTCAGCCAAGGAATAGGTGTGGAAAATTATAACCCATTTGCTCTAGCCCTTTTTGAGTTACAGAGGTTAGGCTTCACAATTTCTGGCCTACCAATTTTGAACAGGGTATAACGACCATTGGGGAAGGAAGGCATACGAACCATGAGATCAGAGCCAAGACCAATAATACTATCATGTATTAAGGGGAGATGGGCCGTTTTTCTGGTCCCCTTTCTTCCTCATGCTTATCCCCATTAGTTTAAGATTTTGAGACGTTTGCCCCATTATTTTGTCGATGTTGAGACCTTTCGCCCCATTTCGTTGTCAATATTACGACCTTTCGTGCCCTTTAAGTGTCGATTTTTTTCCAGGCGAACCATAGCAAGCCAGTAATTGTGGAGGAACCGGCCTTCGGCCGTGACATTTATCTACCGAAAAATGTACAAAATAATTTTGAAGGGGGATCTAATGCATTTTTTTTTATTTTTTTAAGTTTGATGGAGGTATAGGGAGGAAACTAAAACATAAATAAATAGACCCTCCCCAAAAAACACCAACTGTCCCCTAAGTTGTATTATTGGTCTTGATCAGAACCACTAAGCCTACACGCAGGTCAGACAATACGACCCGGTAAACAAAATAACAAACCAGTCAATTATATTGTATATAGTGTATTCATAATTTACGTCAAATAATGGACCAGTAACAAAATATATTTAAAATAATAAATAAATCCCGGTTAAAAAAAAAAAAAAAAAAAATAGTCGTAAGTTAAAATCAGTTTGTGAGTATTGGTGGCTCTAAGTCGGCTATTAGGAAACGATGGTCATAGGGAAATAAGATATAATATTTTTTTTATTTTTTTTTATCTACTGGTTTTTAAAGATGTGAACAGGGTGAAAAGGAGAACTATGGGAAGAGGATTGGGTTTAGTAGGAAAAAATGGTAGAGATTGGGAGTTGAATCAGTTGCTGTTCGCTGATGACACAGCATTGGTGGCGGATTCTGATCAGAAACTGCAGCGGGTAGTCAAAGAGTTTGGTGTGGTTTGTGGAAGGAGGACACTGAAGGTGAACGTCAATAAAAGTAAAGTAATGGTGTGTAATAGGGGGGAGCATAGGGTGAATCTAGATGTGAGGCTGGATGGGGAAATATTGGAACAAGTAGAGTGTTTTAAATATCTAGGAGGAACGATAAGCAGGAGTGGAGGTATGGAAGTGGAGGTAAAACAGAGAGTGTGTGAAGGAAGGAAGGTTTTCGGAGCAATGGGAAGTATGTGGAAGACGAGAAATCTCGGAGTGAAAGTAAAAAGTGCACTGTATCAAGGAATTGTTGTGCCAACAGTGATGTATGGGGCTGAGACATGGGCTCTGAAGAAAAAGGAGAAAAGAGGGCTGGATGTGATGTAGATGAGCTGCTTGAGGAGTATGTGTAGAGTTACTCGTAGAGACAGATTGAGGAATGAAGAGATACGTAGGAGAGTGGGGCAGCAGGAACATTTGTCAGCCAGAGTGGACAGAAGGGTGCTGAGCTGGTATGGTCATGTTGAACGAATGGGAGATGAAAGGCTTACAAAGAGAATATGTGAGTCAGGTACAAGGGGAGATAGAAGGGCAGGAAGACCCCCCATTGAGATGGAGAGACTGTGTAAGAAAGGCTTTGGATGATAGAGGAATGACTATAGATCAGGCAGGGGAAGTGGTGGTGGACAGGAGTGAATGGAGAATGCTTGTGAATAGTTGAGTGAACACGTGGTCATTTGGAGTAAGGGGTCGGGCGCAAGTTGGACTAGATAATAGTCCATCAGGCGCCTGGCCCGGGGAGACGATTAATATGAAGGGTGCGCCTGGAAGTGTGGTGGTAGGGCTTGTGGCTTTGGCTCCGCTGCATGTCTGCCTGCCGAGATCGGAACCTCTCCGGGTGGTCGGGGGCCGGGGGAGTGCTGGAGCGACCTTGGTGACCCTGGTCTCTGGGTCTTCTCCTGGGTGACCTGGATGTGTGAGTTTGTGCTTTTTATCTGTGTTTATTTGTTGTTTTATGTTGTTTTTGTGTTTTCCCTGTTCTTGCTCTGTCTTGAGTCGGCTACCCCCAAAATGGGGATTGGGCCTGAGCATATAGATAGATAGATAGATAGATAGAACAGGGTGATTAAAATGTCCATAATAATTTGCCCCTTAACCCTTTCAGCACGATGACGTAATTTTCATCATAATCTGGTTACCATTACACGATTTTCATAAGCTTATAATCTACATCTAGGACTCAAAGGGGTAAATACCTGAACAAAATAGATCCTTTTTAAACTATAGAAAATCGTCCAATTTCGGCCAGAATTAAAGGTAAACAATGCGTCATCGTGCTGAAAGGGTTAAAGGTGCACTGGTAGTGAAAACCCTATGTAATATAAGGATAAAAGTTATAGAAAATCATCCAAGGTAAATCACTACCGGTACCCATATAGTTTTTGTTCTATGTGAGTGAGGGAGGCAAAAGGCAGAACTGCCTGTAGCGAGTGCCTCCCCCAGAGTTGAAAGAGTGACAGGGCCAAAATCAAGGGACGTTTGAGCCAAAATGCCTGGACACACGGAGTTTGAAGCAATTTAAGTCATAGGAAGAGGGAAAGACTGATTACTTACCTGTATTATACCTTTGCTGTCTTGTACAGAACAGAACAGAACAAGTAACATATATTCTACGATACACTCAACAATTAGGGGCTTAAGGGTTGATTTGTTTTTTCTGGACCCCTTCTCCCTCATGTTTAGCCCCATTAGTATTGACATTTTAAGAGGTTCGCTTCATTAGTTTGGCTATTTTAAGACAATTTGGCTCATTTAAGTGTAAATATTTTTATAGCGAGCCTGTAATTTAGGAGGAACCGGCCTTTGGCCGATTTTTTTTTTTTACAGAAAAATGTAAACAATGATCTCGAAGGGGGGTCTTGGGGGAATTTTTGTAAACTTGATGGAGGTCTTGGGAGAAAACTAAAGACAATAATTGACAAATAAATAAATTAACAAATATATAGGCTACAAATTTCCCCGTAAAGAAAGTATAGCAAGGTTAAATCAAGTGTCTATGATAATATAACCTTAGATCTGTAGTAATAAACCCGTCTAATATACAGTAAGCATAGATATGTTAATAACTATCAATACACTCAATGATTACAGTACCGGTACTGTACACCTTTGTATACCCTTATTACTTGATGTGGTTTACTTACGATCAGTTAACCCTTTGAGTACCAGCGACGTGTATTATATTTTATTTTAGCTATATTTTAGACGATATTATGCAGCTTAGAAAGGATCTGAGGTAGTTAAAAGGGTTGGTTGAGATAGTTTGAAGCCATATTATTGCTAGAGAGCCTTCCTAAACTGAATAAAATCGTCTAATAGTTGCCGGAATAGGTTTAAAAGGACGTCCCTAGTATTGCATGGGTTAAAGGATAGGTTAAAAACATGGCGACGACTACTGTACTAATGTTGGTTTAATCCTCCCCATAAACGTAATTGATAACTGCAATAATGTTGAGGCCTATAAACACCTGTGGATATAATTGATTCATATTTATCATCAGAATATATATATATATTTTGTTATAATTTAATTTCTTATACCAGGTATCTCTTCATTTATAATAGTAAAAATAATTATATACATATATACTGTATTTACTGTATATATACTATATATACACAGTATATATATTTGTTTTCCTTGGGGGGGGTACGTCGGTCAGTGCTGTTCAGAGTGTGTGTGTGTGTGTGTGTGTGTGTGTGTGTGTGTGTGTGTGTGTGTGTGTGTTTTCTATGTGCATGGATGAGACAAAAGGCAGGTTGCCTGCAACGAGTGTCTCTCCCCCAAAGTTAAAAGAGTGACAGAGCCAAATTCAAGAGACGTTGGAGTCAAAATGCCTGCCCGAACACACGAAGTTTAAAGCAGACTAAGTCATAGGATGAAGGAAAGACTGATTGAGGGAGAGAGTTTCAGAGTTCACTTTTTGAGTAGAAGAAAGATTGAGAAAATTTGCCAATTCTTGGGTTGGAGAGCTGGAGAGAATAGGAGTGGGACTGTGTTGAAAGGCGGGTGCCTCGCACTCTCCACAAGGACATACACTGAGAGAGCTCTGAATAACACTGATTGTTGTAATAGCGATAGAACAGTGAAAGAGATGCAACATTGCGGAATGTAGAAAGAGATGGTAGGGAACTAGTAAGAGGAAGCAAGTTGATGAGGCGAAATACTTTTGATTTTACTCGTTCGAGAAGTGCGGTATGGGTGGAGCCTCCCCACACATGCGGACAATACTAAATACAGGGCCGCACTGTGCCCCGATACAGAGCAAGAAGCTGTGCGGGGGTGGAGAACCCACGGAGACAGTTGAGCCCACCCAACTTTTGGGAAGCTGATTTAGCAAGAGTGGTAATATGATCTTTCCCAGAA
Organism: Paralithodes platypus; assembly: GCA_032716605.1. NCBI lineage: Eukaryota > Metazoa > Arthropoda > Malacostraca > Decapoda > Lithodidae > Paralithodes > Paralithodes platypus. Next base: position 19,545,181 of record CM064504.1, read on the forward strand.
AGGTTAGATGAAAAAAATACACCTAAAATGTTGAAAAAAGATGAAGGGTTGAGTTATGTATTGTTGAAGAATAGTTGATAGTCTTGTGGAAGATTGTGATGGAGAGATAGAGGGAGAAACTGGGTATTGTAGGCGTTGAAAGTAACAAGATTTTCTCTGCCCCAATCAGAAATAATTGAAAGATCAGAAGATAGGCATTATATGGCCTCGCCACGTTTGTTTTGGAGTGCTTGCATGCTGGGTTGAAGTGAAAAACTAGTTGAATAGTCTAAGGTCGAGTCGTCAGAAAATGAGTGGATAGGACTAAAGGTACAGTTGAGGAGATCACTGATAAATATTAGAAAGATAATTGGAAACAGGACAGAAACCAGAGGAACACCGGAGTTGATAGGTTGAGGAAGTGAACGATGGCCGTGTGTGTGTGATAATTATTAAGCGTGTGTGTGTGTGTGTGTGGGGGGGGGGGGGTATGTGTGTGTGTGTGTGTGATAAGCGTGTGTGCGTGTTTATCAATGATGGCGTGTGTGTATGTGTAAATGTGTGTACTGTACTGTATATTATGCGTGTGTGCCAATCCAATTTTTCTTGTCATACCGATATCTCTTTACGATCATGGACTGGTCAATATATTTTGGCGGCAGAGAGGTCACAAGCCCACCTTTGCCATTTATCTTGATGTATAGGAGAGAGAGAGAGAGAGAGAGAGAGAGAGAGAGAGAGAGAGAGAGAGAGAGAGAGAGAGAGAGAGAGAGAGAGAGAGAGAGAGAGAGAGAGAGTGTGTTAGAGAGAGAGAGAGTGAGTGTTAGAGAGTGAGAGTGAGAGAAAAAAAGAAAGACAGAAAGAGAGAAATAGTGATAGAAAAGAGAGAGAGAGAGAGAGAGAGAGAGAGAGAGAGTGTGTGTGTGTGAGAGAGAGAGAGAGAGAGAGAGAGAGAGAGAGCGTGTGTGTGTGTGTGTGTGAGAGAGAATGTGTGTGTGTGTGAGAGAGAGAGAGAATGTTGAAGGCACCACCAATATAATTACTTTGTCAACAAACACTATAGGTGCTAAACACCACCCAATATCATAATCAATATTCTATCATCACACACCATCACCACTCCCAACACCATCATCACTACTCGCATCATCACCATTACTGTACCATTATCATCATCACCATCACTGCCATTAAACACTATCACTATCATTACTACCAAAACACACAGCCATCGATCACTGCAACACTATTATCACCACTCGCAACACCATCACTACCACAACACATAATCACTTTTACCATCACCACATTTCACCATCAATCACTATCACCACCAATCACATCACCACAATAACACCATCACCACCACACTTCACTATCAATCACAATCACTACTACTCACATCACCACAATAACACCATCACCACCACACTTCACTACCAATCACTACACCACTATCACCACCTTCCACATCATCGCAGCCACAACCACCAACACCATAACTAACACAACCATCATCACACATCATCACCTCCACTACTAACGCACACCATAACCACCACTGCCACTACCACCATCACAAGAACTGACAACATTCTATCACCACCAATTACACCATCACCATTGCTACCACTATTAGCAAACATAACATAAACTACCTATATCATCACCACATACTATCACCACCAATGACTATATTATCACCACTACCATCATTACCACCAATACTATCACCATGACTATTACATCACCACTACCATGACCATAACTAACACAACACCACCACTGCCATCATCACACATCATCACCACTATTACCATCATCATTATCACCTTTCACGACAACAGCGTAACGTGCCACCTACCATCACCATCAGATAACCACTATCACCATAACTTAGAGTACACCTGTATCATCACAACTACTACCACCTATCAGTACTATCATCACCACCACCATCACAACTACTACCACCTATCAGTACTATCATCACCACCACCATCACAACTACTACCACCTATCAGTACTATCATCACCACCACCATCACAACTACTACCACCTATCAGTACTATCATCACCACCACTATCACAACTACTACCACCTATCAGTACTATCATCACCACCACCATCACAACTACTACCACCTATCAGTACTATCATCACCACCACCATCACAACTACTACCACCTATCAGTACTATCAACACCACCACTATCAACCACTAGTATCATAACGACCACACCTCGTCACCACCACCCATCATTACACACCTTCACCACCACCATTTACATCACCACCACCATCACTACCATAATCGTACCGTAGGGAGGGTCTTTATACTGCCAAAATAAAAAGTCAATGGGCACTAAATTTTCGACTTCACTTTCTGGACAAATTTCAAATGTCTTTACTTAATTACACAGCCGGATTTGTCAAGGCATTTGCCACCGTAATAGTCGATACATATGATGGTAATTTGAGTGTATATGCACACAACTTACAAACACTTCATTATGTACTTGCTATACTCAATTTGAGTGTATATGCACACAAACTTACAAACACTTCATTATGTACTTGCTATACTCAATTTGAGTGTATATGCACACAACTTACAAACACTTCATTATGTACTTGCTATACTCAATTTGAGTGTATATGCACACAAACTTACAAACACTTCATTATGTACTTGCTATACTCAATTTGAGTGTATATGCACACAAACTTACAAACACTTCATTATGTACTTGCTATACTCAATTTGAGTGTATATGCACACAAACTTACAAACACTTCATTATGTACTTGCTATACTCAATTTGAGTGTATATGCACACAAACTTACAAACACTTCACTATGTACTTGCTATACTCAATTTTGTTTGACACCTGGCGAAACGTTTAGCCCCTTACACCTAATGTATCGATAATTAAGGGGGTATTGGTCATATGTTGGTCTATTTAAAATATTTATTTATTTTTCAGTTTCCTCGCTAAACCTCCACCAAGCTTCCAAAAAAAAAAAACACCCCCTAGACCCTCTTTCAAGATAAATATGTACATTTTTCGGCAGAAAAAATTAGACGGGTCAATTTCTCCAAAATTTCAGGTTGAATTTGTACATTTTTCAGTAGAAAAATGTCTCGACGGGTCGATTCCTCCAAAATTTCAGGCTCCCTATCACTCGCCAGGTAAAAATCGACACCTAAATGGCACGAAAGGTCTTAATATTGACAAAGAAATGGTGCGCAAGGTCTCAAATTGCCAAAGTAATGGAATGAACGTCTTGGAATCTCAAAACTAATGTCGCTAAACATAAGAGAGAGAGGGTCCAGAAAATGCAACCACCTCCCCCTTAACCCCATCATTACCGAGCATGACTTTTTCTATTATTTCACAAATATTTAGAGGCTTATATATAGCTAGGCCTAAGGAAGGAAAAGGGTGACTCGAGATACTTTGAAGCTTTTTTAATGGTTTCATGTCCTTTCTAAGCTAAATAAAACCGTCTAAACATAGTCAGAATACAATGGAAAAGACGGCTCGGTAGTGAAGGGCTTAAGGGGAGGTATTTAGTTTCCTCCCTAAACCTCCATCAAGCTTAAAAAAAACACCCCAAGACCCCCTTTCAAGATAAATTTGTACATTTTCCGGTAGAAAAATGTCCCGGCCAAAGGCCGATTTCTCTTGATTTACAGGCTCGCTATCGCTCGCCAGGAAAAAAATCGACACTTAAATGGCATGAAAGGTCTTAAAATTGACATAAATGGGGCGAAAGTTCTTGAAATCGTCAAGCTAATGTGGCGAACGTCTTCCAATCTCAATAGCAATGGGGCTAAACATGAGGGCGAAAGGGGTCCAGAAAAAAATCCCTCGAGTGGAAATCTGCCCTTGATGGAACAATACGAACATAATAATGCTCTCCGTCCTATACTAATGCCAAGTGTTCATCATTAACACAATGATTGGCTATACAAAAACACTTAAGGGAGCCCTACTCGCTTTTGTTTTTTCCTCTTTATCTCCCTCTCTCCTTGGTTTGTATCCTTTCGGCCCCATTCAGCCTACTGTTTTAAGACGTTTACCCCCCATCCAGGTGTCAATATTTTCCTGGCGAGCGGTAGCGAGCCAGCATATATATATATATTTTTGTTTTGACAGCAAGCTAAATTTGTACATTTTTCGATAGAAAAATGTCTCCGGCGAAGCCGGATTTCTCCATACAATGCTGGCTCGCTATCGCTCGCCAGGAAGAAATCGACACCTGGATGGGGATAAACGTCTTAAAACAGTTGGCTGAATGGGGCCGAATGGATACAAGCCAGGGAAAGAGAGAAAATGAGAGAAAGATAAAAAACAGGCCGGTGACCCCCCTTAATATGGAGACCAGACAATTTCCCGCCAGCCAAGACCAAACCGACTACAGGATATTAAACCACCCCACTACCATAATAACTACAATAATAACTACCATAATAACTACAGTACCACCACCAACAACAACAACACTAGCATCACCAACCCATTTCCAACACAAAATTACCCCCACAACTACCACTACCACGATCCCGACTAACTCCACCCTCACCACTACTACCAGTATCACCACTATCACTACAACCAATATCACCCCACCACGACCACCTAACCCCCCCCCCCCCCCTTACAACCAATATCACCACCACCATGACCAATAAATAAAAGTTCTCTTACCCTCCTCAAACGCATCACGTGGTACCCCTGAAAAATAAGCACACATTACAAGACAGCACAACAATAATTACAAATAGGCTACCGTACTCAACACAACCTTTCCTCCATTAGCCTACCTCTTGCTATTTGAGATCATAACATACTGGAAACTTATCAGGGTTAGACAATGCCTTACTTCGGAACGGATACTCAACAATGGTTTAAGTTACGACAAGGCTCGAGTCCTAACAAACCAACTAACTAATTACCAGCGTGTTCCTTACCCACGACATGACAACTTCTTCCTAGTTTATATTCAAGACAACTGGCCTAGCTCGGTTGGAACTTCTGATGTTATTACTGATGTAGCCTAGAATTACCAACTAATTTTTTTTTTATCTATCTATCTATCTATCTATCTATCTATCTATATGCTCAGGCCCAATCTCCACTTTTCCAATTTTTAATTTTTATTTTCTATTTAATTCTATTTTATTATTTTGTTTTTCTTTTTCTTGGGGGTGGCCAACTCAAGACAGAGCAAGAACAGGGAAAACACAACATAAAACAACGAACAAACACAGACAAAACGCAAATTCACACACATCTAGGTCACTAACTAAACATTTAGGATTTGATAATCACAGATAGATAAGGTCACGTCAATTTGTTAAGTATCCGGGCCCTGATCTTATGGCAATTTTCAATCTCGCCTATGATAAGTTAGCTATTTTGCCTTACATAAGTATATAACTAACCTAGATCTTATAGCAAATCTAGAAACTCGCCAATCACACATTAGTTACCGGTATCAAACTTTATTCTATCTTTTAGTAAACCAACAACTTGCCTATCATGAATTCGCTATGATAATGTGTGTTCAGTAATTTATTTCATGAGTATGTACACTCGGATACCATAGTCTCTAGCACACTCATACGAAATCGGGGACCACATAATTATGTTTTTCTTTATACAATTATATCTATCTGGATTATTTTTAGGTATAGAACTATCTTTTCAATAAATAGTATATATACAGTAGTTTTGTAGTTGATTTATAAAAAAATATATTGCTAAGTTGGTTAACAGGGATATACTTCCATAGTTAGAAATGGGTGAAGTCCAGGAATATGTATGAGTGGGCTAGAGATTATGGTATCCGACTGTACATACTGTAGCACTAAGTTATGCTAGTCATAAAATAACCATTACCCTTACTAACGTTATAACTAATGCAGTACCTTACCTATCACCAGTTAGGGATAATAACCATTACCCTTACTAACGTTATAACTAATGCAGTACCTTACCTATCACCAGTTAGGGATAATAACCATTACCCTTACTAACGTTATAACTAATGCAGTACCTTACCTATCACCAGTTAGGGATAATACCGGTACTTGATTTGATAGAATGGCTAATCTAGAATCTAGATTAAATGAGCCACGAGCATCCATATTTAACCTTACAGTCAGTATACTGTAGAAGTGTCCTTACCTTGAGCTAGTTAGCTAACCTTATACGCCTGTTTGATATTATACCGGTAGGTAATCTAGGCTATCAAATATGTTACTTGAAAAAACAATCATGCTCGAAGGTTAATCTATAATGTTGCCGATTATCACACAGTTCACTCCACGTATGGGCAGTTCGGCGAGCAACTCTCACCCTAAAACAAACTAGAGAATCGAACTCAGAATATAGAGGCGATTCATTCGTGGCTATACCCTTGGGGATCAATAAGTCTGCCAATAGATAGATATGTGGACACTTCAGTTTTTTGTCACAACTCAAACACATCTTCCACTAAAGCCGGTATCACTCGAGCGCATTTTCCCTCAACATTTATCCTCAACACTGGTCTGGCAGCTTTGGAGGTACCGGTAAGCATTTAATATATTTGTGTCACCTAAATTCATCTACCAACAGCCTAGTTTCCGATACCAGTGCAACATATTCCAGAAATGTTACTAGAAATATGTTGATTATCGAATGTTGACTATAATAGCTCTCGTGTGCTACCGGCTTAACACACAATACAATAGGCTACCGTACATTACCTCATCATGTACCGGTATGTATGTATGTACTCAGACACATGCCCCATTGCTCATAACATATCATTGACAGTAGACATAATAGCACATACTCAGCACACCCAGTACCAATAAACCCGACTCGAGTCAGAGCCCGAACAGGGAAAAAAAAAAAATAATAAATAAATCGCTCATCCAGGTCGTCACAGCACACGTTAAAAATAAATCCAACATAACCCATTGACAAATTATGACAGTTTATTCTGGCTATCAATGGACATTTTTATACAGTTTAGGAAGGATCTGTGGGAATTATAAGGGTAAAGACTAGCTCCATTGACCTTCTGACTTCCATATACCTGTATCCTTCCTAATCTGAATAAAATCGTTTAGTAATAGCCAGAAAACAGAAAATATATGCATAATCGGAACTTGAAAGGGTTAATGATCCCTTCTGTACCGGCGACGTTTTTTTTTATTTCATTCTAGCTATATTTAGACGATTTTATGCAGCTTAAGAAGGATCTGTGGTAGTAAGAAGAGTCAATTAAGATAGTGCAAAGCCTTTTAATTGCTGGAGGCCCTTCTTAAACTATTTCAATTAAATACCGGTAATAAATAGCCAGAGTAGGCTAGGCCTATATAGATAAATAGATAGATAGTGTGTTGTGATATGTTGTATGAGGTTTAAGGCTGACGTTATGGTATAGTAGTAAAATCATCTTAAAACTGAATAAAATCGTCTATTAGTAGCCAGTAAAAAAATAAATAAAAATAAAATAAAAAAGACGGAACCGGAACTGAACGGGTTAAACAGTGTTACAGGTGGCCGCCGACAGTCACTGGGGCCTATCGTGGTTCTCCAAGACCCTTAAGGGGAGATTCCCACTCGAGGGATGATTTTCTGGGCCCCTTTCTCCCACGTGTTTAGCCATATTGCTTATGAGATTTTAAGACATTCGCCCCATTAGTTTGGCGATTTTAAGAATTTTCGCCCCATTTCTGTCAATTTTAAGACCTTTCGTACCATTTAGGTGTCGATTTTTTCCTGGCGAGCGAAAGCAAGCCTGTAATTTAAGAGGAACCGGCCTTCGGCCGGCACTTTTTTCTACCGAAAAATGTACAAATTCATCTTGAAAGGGGGTCTAGGGGGTGTAATTTTAAGCTTGATGGAGGTCTAGGGAACAAACTAAAAACCTCCCATTAACCCAAATATTGTTACTTCCACCATGACTCTTTCCGTGCCTCACCAGTAAACCAACCACCGTCACCGTTTGTATCACTACACCCCACCATATCACCAGTATACACCTTCCAACCATCACTACACCTCACCACATCACCAGTATAAACCTTCCAGTCAACACACCATCCTCACCACCATACTTCACCATCATTGTTATCACCGCTATAAGTCCCCATGTCACCAAATACACCTGTTAGTCATCATTACACTTCACCATCATTGTAATCACCACTACAAGTCATCATGTTACCAAATACACCTGCCAGTCATCATTACACTTCACCATCATTGTAATCACCGCTACAAGTCACCATGTCACCAAATACACCTGTCAGAGTCATCATTACACTTCACCATCATTGTAATCACCGTTACAAGTCCCCATGTTACCAAATACACCTGTCAGAGTCATCATTACACTTCACCATCATTGTAATCACCGCTACAAGTCACCATGTCACCAAATACACCTGCCAGATCATCATTACACTTCAACATCATTGTAATCACCGGTACAAGTCCCCATGTCACCAAATACACCTGTTAGAGCCATCATTACACTTCACCATCATTGCAATCACCACTACAAGTCATCATGTTACCAAATACACCTGCCAGTCATCATTACACTTCACCATCATTGTAATCACCGCTACAAGTCATCATGTCACCAAATACACCTGCCAGTCATCATTACACTTCACCATCATTGTAGTCACCGTTACAAGTCCCCATGTCACCAAATACACCTGCCAGATTCATCATTACACTTCACCATCATTGTAATCACCGTTACAAGTCCCCATGTTACCAAATACACCTGTCAGAGTCATCATTACACTTCACCATCATTGTAATCACCGCTACAAGTCACCATGTCACCAAATACACCTGCCAGATTCATCATTACACTTCACCATCATTGTAATCACCGTTACAAGTCCCCATGTTACCAAATACACCTGTCAGAGTCATCATTACACTTCACCATCATTGTAATCACCGCTACAAGTCACCATGTCACCAAATACACCTGCCAGATTCATCATTACACTTCACCATCATTGTAATCACCGTTACAAGTCCCCATGTTACCAAATACACCTGTCAGAGTCATCATTACACTTCACCATCATTGTAATCACCGCTACAAGTCACCATGTTACCAAATACACCTGCCAGATCATCATTACACTTCACCATCATTGTAATCACCGTTACAAGTCCCCATGTTACCAAATACACCTGTCAGAGTCATCATTACACTTCACCATCATTGTAATCACCGCTACAAGTCCCCATGTTACCAAATACACCTGTCAGAGTCATCATTACACTTCACCATCAATGTAATCACCGCTACAAGTCCCCATGTCACCAAATACACCTGCCAGATCATCATTACACTTCACCATCATTGTAATCACCGCTACAAGTCCACGTTACCAAATACACCTGTCAGTCATCATTACACTTCACCATCATTGTAATCACCGCTACAAGTCACCATGTTACCAAATACACCTGCCAGATCATCATTACACTTCACCATCATTGTAATCACCGCTACAAGTCACCATGTTACCAAATACACCTGCCAGAGTCATCACTACATTTCACCATCATTGTTATCACCGCTACAAGTCACCATGTTACCAAATACACCTGCCAGATCATCATTACACTTCACCATCATTGTAATCACCGCTACAAGTCCCCATGTTACCAAATACACCTGCCAGAGTCATCACTACATCTCACCATCATTGTTATCACCGCTACAAGTCACCATGTTACCAAATACACCGCTACAAGTCACCATGTTACCAAATACACCTTCCATAGTCATCATTACACCTCACCATCACTCACCAGTAAGCAACCTAGATCACTACCATCACTGTAATCACCACTACAAGTCACCACATTACCCTATACACCTTCCATTCATCATTACACCTTACCATCACTCACCAATAGCAACCTAGATACACTACCATCACTGTAATCACCACTATAAGTCATCACATCACCCTATATACCTTCCAGCCATGATCACAACTCGCCAGTAAGCAGCCCCGGTCACCATCCCCATCCTCACCACTACACGTCATCATATCACCAAATACACCTTTCAGTCACCACTACACCTCACCACAATACACCAGCCTGCCACCATAACAACACCATTCACCAACAAATATACAACATTATATTCACTCCAATCACCACCATATACTACATCTTACCAGGACCCCCCCCCCCCCCCCCCAGGAACCTCCTCACACCTCGTCACCACACCACCAGCACCACTAATAATACCAGCGTCATCACACAACACTCAAATACACCTTCCAGCATGGTATGGTTAAATATTGAGCATAATGTTTAAGGGGAGATGGGTCGTTTTTCTGGTCCCCCGGGGGGGGACCGGCATATAGTGTGACAGGACCCTAGTCTATTTGCTAAAGTTGTTATTTGTTGCATTTGAAGAATATATATACGGCTATGAGGTAGTATATAGCCGACGTCGCTTCAAATTTTACCGCGGAAATGCGATGATATTTTTGTCCACCTAATTTGTAGAGTAACGTCGATTGATATCGATAATGTTATTGTAGTAGGACCCAATCTACATGTTAGCATTGTTATTTGATATATGTGTAGTTTATATGAAGAGATATTTCGAAGATGTTGGTGATTTTCGATTCGTCGGTCGGGAGAAAAGCTAGGCCTTCTATTGTTACTATACCGTGCTTAATCCTACCGTACCAAGATTAGTTGAATACTGTTTGCTTAACATAATTTTACACATTTAATCACCGCATAGTTCATTACACATTGCCATAACTATGACCACTCATCACTACACATCACCACAACTCGCTAAATAAAACTCAGACCTCATCATCACACTCCCACTACCACCTGTATATATCATCACTACTCACCAGTAAACCAACATACCTCATCACCACACACATCATCATCACCTATATATATCACCAGTTAACTATCCCACCCCATCACCACACTTCATCACCACCAATATAATTATATATCACCACAGCTCACCACACACCGAAAACTCACCAATATACGCCTAAATCTCATCACCACACCTCCACACTTCACCACCATCGGCATCAACACTACTGTACAACTAGGAATGCTATGCAAACTATTGACTTCCACGATAGCAGAGAGAATACTAAATGGAGCCGGTGAAACAAGTGTGTGTATAGGTAGGAACAGGTGTGTGGTGTGTGTATGTGTGTGTGTGTGATACAGAACGAATATAGACTGTATGGTAGTAATTGAATATGCATGTAGCCTTGTGTGGTATATTGAGAATGTGCGATAGTAATGGATTGACTGACACAAACACACATGAGAGAGAGAGAGAGAGAGAGAGAGAGAGAGAGAGAGAGAGAGAGAGAGAGAGAGAGAGAGAGAGAGAGAGAGAGAGAGAGAGAGAGAGAGAGAGAGAGAGAGAGAGAGAGAGAGAGAGAGAGAGAGAGAGAGAGAGAGAGAGAGAGAGAGAGAGAGAGAGAGAGAGAGAGAGAGAGAGGAGAGAGAGAGGAGAGAGAGAGGAGAAAGAGAGAGAGAGAGAGAGAGACGAGAGAGAGAGAGAGAGAGAGAGAGAGAGAGAGAGAGAGAGAGAGAGAGAGAGAGAGAGAGAGAGAGAGAGAGAGAGAGAGAGAGAGAGAGAGGACTGTGATTGACTTTGCCACTATTTCCACCACATCCTTTCTGGTAAGCATAACAAGCCCTATTTCGAGGCTAAAGGTGCATACTAAAATGTGTGTACTGAATATGCTACTAAATCACACAAACACACATACACAATTATAATTTTTACTACTATTACATAGACTTATAATTGAAGAGTATCTATTTCTAAAATAGGTTTGTGTGTGGGATACACTATGGTCTATTGTAAAAGTAAGTGCATATTGTTCAAGAAATTCGAGAATAAGAGTAATACACCATAAATCACACACATACACACTTAGATAAGTCATAATAGATTGTACATTACAATAAGGTGCTTATGCATTGACGGGTAAAGCAAATGGAGCTGAGCACAAAGAACGAACCATAACCATTAATTTCATTGGGAGTGATTGGAAGTTGGCTGGTTACTCTGCCCTGCTTCCTATGGCATATAGGCTACCCCTGCTATCCTGACATCAATGCACCTTATCATAACAGAGGAATTTGCCACTACCACACTACCATACCAGAGTAGCAAAAATCCTAGCCCTTGTTTGGAGGCCTCGCTTGCAACAGGTCGAATGACCTCAACCCATCGTTTGCAACTAGCAACATACTGTATAGACAACTTTGCTTGTAACTAGTTGACATCCCTTATTTTCAACTGGGACCCCTCATGTACCAATCTCATTTGCAACTGGTAGTGAACCTTCAGTTACAACTGGGATGCTCAGTGTAACAGCCTTGTTTACAACTGGCCGTTGTGCAGTAGAAGAGCAACTGCAAGTCACCACCTAAAGAGAACCAACGACACCAGTTACCTTTCAACCCCAGGACACATCTCCACCGATCCCTCAGCGGAACATTTGTCATAACCTAACACAGACATATGAGCTGCCTCAGTGAGAGTTATTTGAATTAGATAAAATAGCCTTATTTTAGCAACAAAAGAATGAAGTAGGAATACGCTGTGAGACAGTGAACGAGAAAAGACAAGATACATAAATTTAGTCGCAATTACTACTTGATTTAAAATGGAACAGATCATACAGATGTGGTGTGACAAACAAGTCATGCTACAAGCATAATCTTGTTCGGTTTGCCTTGCTCTTGTCAGATGTTAAAACAGGTGTAGTAATGTTGAAAAGTATATGGTACAGCAAAAAATCGAACCTTCTAATATCAATATAAAATTATAGTTGTCAATCTTTTACGTATTACCGTACTTATTATAATGTACCGTACCTGATCTACGTTATATATGAAAGAAAACGAGTGATGATATCTGATAACAGTACAGTAAGTGAGAAGGGATAAGGACATACCGGTACTGTGAAAGGTAATTATATGAGGCGTGAATATGTGAGTGGTGAGAGTTAGTAGGAGAGGAAAATACAGAAAACAAAAGTGGTTTCAAAAGCTGTACGGAGGGAGAGTAGGGGGGAGGGGGGAAAGAGAACAAAGTGAACTATGATTGAGACAAGAAGTGTAGGAAGGGGGGGTAGATGTAAAGTGTGAGTGGAAGTGTGGGTGGCTGGGACAGATGCTATTTGAGAGAGACACCTGTGAGTGAAGGGAAAGCCAATTGTGTGAGGGCAGGTGTGGAAGAGAGGGGTTCAAGGGGTGTGGGTGCAGATATCCAAAGGTTGCATTTTTAATATTAATTTTGAAATGAGCGTCAAGAACGGGTCCAACAATAGCCTACACAGATTCCTAGGTAGATTTATTTATTAGAAATAGAGGTCAGTAATTAATTACAAAAGTTGGGTGACAGTTCCCACCACAGGTCTCCAAATGATGGCTCCCACTATGCTCTTGGGCCTTGGTGGTGCGAAAGACGGATGTTCGAGACCTTAGCTGACCATAGTGACGGTGCTGGTGTTAAGTCGGGTTAGTAGGTACTAACTGATGACAAGTGTTAATGATCTGATTCATCAATCAATCCCTATCTCTGATAACTCAGCTCCTTACAGTAAAGGTCAATCCCCATAGAAGGGTTAAACTAGCAAACTAAAACTATAAAGATAAACAAGGTGACATAAATATCGCTATAGGAAAGGACTAAAGTGTACTGTGGCCGAGACAAGAGGTGCATTAAAGGGGACTGATGTATACAGTGATTGGGGAAGAGGGAGACACTGCGGTGTGTGGGTGGAAGGACCATTGGGACGGCTGGTGTAGAACATGGTGCTGTGGGGTGGGAGATGGGGACATAGGGAATACTGCGAATGAACTGGAACGATGACAAACGAGAGGCAGAGGAGAAAGAGAGGAAACAGAAGGAGAAAGGGAGATAAGAAAATAAGTCAGAAAAAACAGTGGTAGTGGTGGGAATAGGAGGAAATGGGATGATGACAAAAGGGAGGCAGAGGAGAAGAACAGGAAAGAGAAGAAGGGAGATACAAATAATAGTCAGAAGGAAACAAGTGGTAGTGGTGGGAATAGGAGGAAATGGGATGATGACACAAGGAAGGCAGAGGAGAAGAACAAGACAGAGAAGGAGAAGGGATGGAAGGAGAAGGGAGATAAGAAAAAAAGTCAGAAGGAAACAAGTGGTAGTGGTGGGAATAGGAGGAAATGGGATGATGACAAAAGGGAGGCAAAGGAGAAAGAGATGAAAGAGACGGAGAAGGAAAGGAAGGAAGAAGGGAGATAAAAAATAATAGTCAGAAAGAAACAAGTGGTAGTGGTGGGAATAGGAGGAAAGGGGTAAACTGTATTGCGGCAGAGACAAGAGGAGAATTAAGGGGAGATTTCCACATGAAGGATTTTTGTCTTTACCCCTTACTCCCTCATGTTTAACCCCATTGCTTTTGAGATTCTAGGACTTTCGTTTACGATTTAAAGAACTTTCGCCCCATTTATGTCAATATTAAGACAGTTCGTGCCATGTAAGGTGTCGGTGTTTTCCTGGCGAGCGATAGCGAGCCTGTAATTTAAGAGGAAACGGCCTTTGGCCGTTTTTCTACCGAAAAATGTAAAAAATTATCTTGAAAGGGGGTCAAGGGGGTGTCATTTTTAGCTTGATGGAGGTCTTTGGAACAAACTAAAAACCTGCCATTAAAGTGGACAGATGTATACAGTGATTGAGGGAGATGAGACACTGCGGGAGATGCGTGGGTGGATGGGTTATAATATTATGTGGGTGCCAAGTGTCTAAGGTGGTGGTGATGTGGGGGGTAGGGGCTTCTGGAATACGGAACATAGAAAGTAAAGGGAGGGAAGGGGATAGGCAGGAGGAAAGGAAGAGAAAAGGAACTAGAGGAAGGAGGAGGAGAAGGAAGATAAAAAAGGAAAGGAGGAGGAGGAGAAAGAGAAAAATTGAAACAAAGAAGAGGAAGGAGGAGGAGAAAGAGGAAACTAATTAGAGGAAGGTGGACAAGAAAGAGAAAAACATGAATAGGAAGGAGGAAGAGGAAGAGGAAGAGAAAAAGGAAGAGAAAAGGAAAGATAGGAAAAGGGAGAATGAAGAAAACAGAATTAGAGGAATGAGGAGAAGGAAGATACAAAAGGAGGGGAAGGAGGAAAAAGAAGAGAACACAAATTAGAGGAAGGAGAAGAAGGAGGAAGAGAAAAAAAATTATAGTAAGGAGGAGGAGGAAGAGAAAAAGAAAGAGGAAGAAGAAGCAGGGAGATAATAAGACAAACAAGAAGGAAACAGGTGGTCGTGGGAATAAACGGGAAGGAATAACGTGTACAGAGTCTGAGGCAAGGGTTGCATTAAAGGGGAGGTAGTAGTTGCTTTTTATGGACCCCCTTCTCCCTCATGTTTAGCCCCATTAGTTTTGAGATTTTAAAACGTTAAGAGAAGAAGTAGGGGGAAGAAGAGAAGGAGTATGGGAAAGAAAAGAAGGAGTAAAAAGATGGAGAAGATAAAGAAGAAGAATAAACAGAACGAAGAGGGAAAAGAGGCGGTAGTGTGGAGACAAGGAAAGGACTATATAGTGTACCGTATTGTGGCAGATACAAAAAGGTGCATTAAAGAGGACATATTATTATGTACAGTACAGTACGGAGGTTGGGGGGAGACCGGGGAGGGGGTGGACCGTGGGGGTACTGACAGTAACCATACCCCTCTTTCTATTCACTAAGAATTTAAGTTTCATCCACACTTGTTTCGAATCGTAACTAAACCTTTCCTTCTCATCAAATCCCCACATTATTATAAACCAAAGTACCGGTATAAGTGGTGTGAGTAAGCTATGTGGTGCTTGGAAAAAGATATGCAGTAGGTGAACTGAATTTTTGACAATAATTGCATTAAGGGAATAAATAGGAAGTCAAACACTGGAGGACGGTATATTAAGTTGGAAAGCCATTTGTATTATGATTTAAAGGCCCACTGATACCTAGTAGTCCAGTGGAATCCTGACTAACCGTGTTTTGCAGTATATACAATGTTTTATTGCAGTTTCCATAACTCATATGTATACTGATCTCAAAACAAGAGGGTGCCACTGTGGCACCTTTGGGGAATTTTTGTTATTGCAATTAGAAAGAAGGAACGTTTTCGAGCGATTATCAACACTTTGTCGACTGTCTAAAATAGATTTTTATGAATTAGTAATACCTATGTCCAAACTAGGATGGATTTCTGCCTGGTTTTCTCTGATGTGCAGTACCACTGCCTAACTTTTGTTGCTTGTTTCCGAAAATGTAGTTTTCAATAGGAAAAAATAATTTCTTGTTTATTTTCCAGTGGAGTTTTACGCTTTGAAAAAATATTTTGTTTAGATGTTTGTGCTGATAAACATAGCATCTCCAAATTTTTCATTGTGTAGAACATAATTTGTAGGTATGGGCTGGCAATAATTATTACCCACACATTTGTTTTATTATTTTTATTCACAGACACAAATATACTTAGAAAAACAACTATATAATAGTTTATATGTGATAATTTAGAGCCATTTGTTGTTTTGGCCATATTACATAAATTATTTCTTATATCTCTTTCTTATTCCAGACTGACTTGAAACATGGCATCCAATGAAGCAGAGGGGTGTCTCTTCAACTGTGGACAATCAAAAGAAAATCTTATCTCTGCTAAGCCCCAGCGCCTGCGTACTATCATAGAAAGTAGCAAAATCCGTGGTGATGGGTTGCATGTAGAATTAGAGCATAGAGTAGCTGATGATCCTAACACTGCACTCTCATGTCACAAAAGTTGTGTTTTGACATATACATCAAAAACCCACATCAAAAGGTTTGTGGAGGCAAATAGCAACGAAAGCAGTGGAACACTCCCTCCAAAAAGAACACGTCGATCAGAAATTGCCCAGTTTGATTTCTTGACACACTGCTTATTTTGTGGTGAGGTGTGTGAACCAGCCCCTGACCCACGTCATCCTCATAGATGGAAAAGAGTAGTCCATTGCAGAACTGCTGAAAGGGGACCTGGCAAGAAGACCTTCAAAGATTCTATTCTGGAAGTATGTTCCATTCGAGAGGATGAAATTGCCCAGCAGGTCAGGATACGGGTGCAAGGAGCTGTCAGCGACCTTCATGCAGCAGATGCACAGTACCACAAGAAGTGCATGGCAAAGTTCATGGGTCCAAGAGGTAGGATGTATGCCCATCATAAGTCGGAGCATCACACAGATGAATGTGCAGATCCTGCCTTTGTAGAGGTCATCCAAGAACTCAGCAATGACCCAACATGGATCTGGAACTCTGTTGAAGTATACAACCTATATGTATCTCTTCATGGAATTCAGCTAAAACAACGCACATTGATTGAACATCTTTCAACACATTTTGGGTCAGACCTTCTAGTCCTCTCCGGAATTGGGATTGCAAGCATTATTGCATTCCGGAGCAAAGCTTCTCATCTCCTCAAGATAATACCTGACGATGATGACCAAGATGATTTGGACATCCGCAAAGTTGCAGCAAGAATAACAAAGGAGACAAAACAACTTGTTCCTGACTTGAACAGTTATGCAACAGAAATAAGTCCCGACATTATTCGTGATGATTGTAGTCCAACCTTGCTTCATCTCCGCTCACAGATTTCACCAAAATTAGGAGACACCTTGCAGGCTTCTCTCATCGGCAACATCATCACCAGCACCGTGAATCATCGAGCAACAACCTTGCAAGTATCTTTAGGTCTTTTGATGAAGGACAAGAGCCTGATTGATAAGTGTTATGCTTTTGGAATCACCTGCTCATATGATGAGGTGCTAAGGTTCAAGGCTTCTGCTGCCCAAGCTGCATCCCATTGAGATCAACACATTCTCTTGCCCTTCTCCTCACTCAGGTTCAAACAGATGAGAGTCCTTTTTCAGCTGGAAATGAAAAGATTTGGCGTATCAAGAAAGAAGAGATGAAAAATGAAGTATCTCCAGCAATCCCCATCCAGCGCTATACTGGACCAAGGAAACCCCCAATGCCAGTGCAAGATGCAACATGTACAGTACCATCTCTCAAGATGCTTGCTTCTCAACAGGTATCACTGGCAAGGGCAAGAGCAGTTGATTATGACTTCCTGCAAAAGGTCATCCGGGAGAAAGACATACCAGAGTACAATGGCTTTAACACCCGGGCCTCACGAGAACAAGGACACTCCATTCATCCAGCGACCAAAGCCATATATACGCCATTAATTGACATGGTTCCATCAGAACCGGATACTATCATGACAGCGATGAACGAAGCACAGAAACTGACTTGCAGTACAGGCCAAGCCTTCACGTTATTCACCAACGATCAACAGCTCTCTCGTGTTGCGGTACATGTGCTGTGGGTATACCCGGACAAGTTTCCAAATTTTATTCCACGCCTGGGTGGCATGCATATGTTAATGAGCTTTGTCGGTGCTGTGGGAACTCTCATGTGCAACAGTGGCTTGGAAGAAATCTTGCAATCTGCCTTCGGAGGAGTCCAGAAAATGCTGTCCGGAAAAAAGTTCCCGCAAAATGTCCGAGCGTTGCGAATGGTGGTGGAAGAGCTGTTGCGAGAGACATTGTCAAACAATGAGGGTCAAGACGACCTAATGGAACGACTCGACACACAAGCAGCACGCAGCTCAACAACAAAACTTTGGGTCGACAATCTGATCAAGCCGGTGCTCATCATGATGATTTTCATATGGGCAGAGCGTGAAGGGGACTGGCCTTTGCACATGTGGGCAGTTCAACAGATGATCCCCTACTTCTTTGCTTCTGGACATACAAACTATGCTAGGTATGGGCTCTACTACCTACGGTCTATGGAGCGACTTCCTGATGACATCTTGGAGGACTTCTTTCGGGGACAACATGTCATGTGTCACTCCCGTGGGCTATGGAATGGAATATGGTCAGACATGTTCATCGAAACTACCTTTATGCGGTATGGTAAAGGCCCGGGTGGACTAATTGGGATCACACTGAAACCAGCCACTGTGACGAGATGGGCACTGAGCCTTCATATCTGCAGCACACTGCTGAAAGGCTTGTCACTGATGACAGAACAAGGAGGTCAGGTTTCTGTAACGCGCCACAAAGAAGAGAATCCAGGTAGAATAGCCAATGATGCCGAGGACAGATGTAAAATACAAACCAAGTTGAGCGCTTCGATTGATCCACTGAAACCTGAAAGCCATCCTGATTTTGCCCTTTTTGAACGATGACGCCTTTGTATATTTTATATCTTGGCTTTCTTTAAATTGTGTTGTTCAGCTCTGGGAGGACCTGTGGGTATCAGAGGGTCCTACAGATCCTTCCTAAGCCGAGTCAAATTGTCTTATGTTAGCTTGAATACAGTGACAATGCGTGGGTGGAGTAGACAAAGTTCTATTTTGGAGACAGACAGTAGTGCGTAATGCCTATTAATATGGTGGGGAGACTCTTTTAGCCCTTTCAAAATGCTGCTTACTTTAGTTCTTGTATTATGGCTACCATTACACGATCATAATCAGCTTTGGTAGGACCTGTGGGTGTCAGAGGCTCCTAGAGGTCCTTAGGGCCTAAAAGAAAATTGCCGAATATTAGCAAAATTAAAATTAAAATAATAGCTTCATTGTACTAAAGGGGTTAATATTATGTCCGGAAGTGTACTGATATTGAGATAAAACTGAAGATTATTCCTGAGTAGCGAAGTGTGGAGGTAGCGATATGACTATAGCACCCGCTGTATAAAGGGGACAGGTGTATATAGTTGCTGGGAGAGGGTCAAGTTATATATTTCGGAGCGAGACAACGGAGTGGAGAGGGACGTATGGTATAAGGGGACTTTAACCCCTTCTCTACCGGCGACGTCTTTTAAATTTATTCTAGCTACAGTTACACGATTTTATTCAACTTAAAAAGGGTCTCCAGCAATTAACAGGCTTCGAACTATCTCACTTAACCCTTTTTACTACCACAGATCCTGCTTAAACTGCACAAAATCGTCTAAATATAGCTAGAATAAAATACTAAAGACGTCGCCGGTACAGAAAGGGGTTAACCATTTATATTTCATTCTGGTGTTTTGGAATCATCTGTGGGAGTCAGAGGGATAACTGAGTGAGTTTGATTACACTGCTTCCTGAACGACATTATAAAGGCGAGTACAAATATCTAATGTTAGCGAGAATATAGGTAAAGTGAGGGTGAGCGAGATTAGCATAAAGGAGCCAACTGTACTGTATTGTTGCTGGGGGAGAAGAGAGTGAGAGGCAAATATTAAGTTCAATATCGGAGAGACAGCAGTTATTGGAGAGGGAAGTGTGGTATATGGAGACTTTAGCCTTTCTTTCTTCTATACTAGCTTATAACCTTTTATTAGGTGATAGTATTCAGCCTTGGAAGGACTTGTGGGTTTCAGAAGATTGACCGAGACCTTTTCATTCATGGAGGTCTTTTTTTAAGTGAATGCTATCGTCTGATGCAGGCCTAAATAAAGCAAACATGTAAGAACAAAGAGCTGCATAAAGGGGACAGATGTTTATAGTCGTTGGTGGGAGAGTGTGTGTGGGGGGGGGAGGGGGGGATGATGTTCTATTATGGTAAGAGACAACAATGAATTAAGGGGAGATGGGCCGGGTTCTCTGGCCCATCTTTCTCCCTCGTGTTTAGCCCCATTGGTTTTTAGATTTCAAGACGTTCGGCCCATTAGTTTGGCGATTTTAAGACTGTACGCCCCATTTCTTTGTCAATATTAAGACCTTTCGTGCCATTTAGGTGTCGACTTTTTCCTGGCAAGCGATAGCGAGCCTGTAATTTTAAGAGGAACCGGCCTTCGGCCGGGAAATTTTTCTACCGAAAAATGTACAAATTTATCATGAAGGGGACTAGGGGTGTTTTTACAGCTTGATGGAGGTCTACGGAGAAAAAAGCAATACTAAAATTATATAACAATAATCAAATAAATACGCCCATCTCCCCTTAAGTGGAACCTATGGACTATACGGAGGCCTTAGCTCTTTCTCTGTATTCTGGTTTCATTACACAGTATTGATCAATTTTGGATAGACCTGTGGGAGTCAGAGGGTCCTAGATGTCCTCCTTAAGCTGGGTCAAACTATTTAATGTTAGCCAGGATATAATGTGACCCATCGTACAGAATGGGGCTAAGAATACGCCCTAAAGTGTACTGCGGTTCAGACAAGGGGTGTATAAAGGGGACAGATGTATATACCATGGGGGGGGGGAGGGAAGGAAGTATCTTTATTTATTATGGCTGTCATAATACTATTTTATTCAGCTTTGAAAGGATCTGTGGGTATTAAACGGTGAACAATCTAAATTAAATCATCTAGTGTTACCAGAATAAAGTAAAAAGAGGGTCATTATACCGAAGTGTACCGAGGCTGAGTTTAGAGCTGAATAATAGTATATAGGGGACAATAGATGTAGCCTATATTCGTTGGGGGGGGGGGGGGGGGAGTGTGGGTGGAGGCGGAGGAAGTTCTATTTTCGAGAAACAACAGTGAGGAAAAAAGGGTCGTTTGTTTGGTACAGACTATTCGGGACATTGTATATATTAATTAATGTTTTCTATTCTTATTTAATTCTGGCTTTCATTAGGAAATGTAATGCAGCTTTGTAAAGGCGTGTGGATTTCAAAAGGTTGCCGGACATAATGTTTACCGATTTTATTCGAAGAAGTCCTTGCAAATAATCGTCTAATATTATCCAAAATATGGTTAAAACTGTGTGTAAATCAAGAGCTGTATAAAGATGAAAGGTGTAGATGGTTGTTGGGGGGAGAGTGTATAAGGGACTTCAGCCCGATCTCTCTTTTATGCTGGTTTTCATTAAACGATATAATTCAGCTTTGGGGGGACCTGTGGATGTCAGAGAGTTGACTGCGTTCGTACTCATTTGCTACCTATATATCCTTCATTAACTGGGTAAAACAATTTTGTGTTTGCAAGAAAATAGAACAATTGACGCTGGGACAAGAACTACATAAAGGTGACAGATGTATACAGTATAATATTTCCGGTACCTAGGATGAGTGTTGAATGGAGGAGGGGGGGGGGGGGGGGTCTTTTTAGGAGAGAGACAACAATGAGTGGAGGGGGCCGTATATATGGGCATGGAGACTTTATGTGGAGTGTTGGAGGACTGGAAAACATATAGGCGTTGTTGGGAGGAGGGAATTCGAGTGGAAGGAAATTCAAGGGGTGTGGGTGGCAAATGAATGATGGTGTTTCTGAGCAGCAACTACATCATTTATGTAAATGTGAGTGTGTGAGAGGGTCAGAGAGGGTGCGTGGGTGGGTTTGTGGCTATGTATGTTGGTGCGTGAGTGTGTGTAGCTGGGAAAAGAGAAGGATGTGATGTGTGTGTGTGTGTGTGTGTGTGTGTGTGTGTGTGTGTGTTTCCAATGTATGAAGGAGACTAAAGGCAAAACTGCCTGTAAAAAGTGTCTCCTCCAAAGTTGAAAGAGGAACAGAGAGCCAAATTCAAGGTACGTTAGAATCACAATGTCTGGACACACGGAGCTTGAAACAGTTTTAGTCATAGGATGAGGGAAAGACAGCTTGAAGGAGAGAGTTCCAGAGCTTACTTTTTGAGTAGAAGACAGACTGGGAAATATAGCTGTAGAATATAAAGGTTTTGTATGATCTAATCCATTTAATATATCATAAACGAGATTTTAATTTCATTTTTTTTTTTTTTTTTTTTAAGAGACAATGAACGGAGGAAGGAAAAACACAGATAAAACAAAAAGGTCCATGTGCTTAAAGGCATCCTCCATTCATAAAATGTTTGTAACAACTGGATTTAAACATTTGTAGATTGTAAGTTTGTGGAAAGCAATTCGAGGGAAGTGAATTCCAAAGAGTAGTAGCTCTGGGGATAAATTAATTCTGATAAGCAGAAGTCCTGCATTGTGGAGGAGAAAGTGTAAATTCATGGGCGCTCTCAGCTGCCCTAGTTCTACGGGGAAAGATGTGGAGAGGCGGCACAATTGAAGCAAGTTCCTCGGAACAATTGCTGTGAAAATATCTGTAGAATAATGCAAGGGATGCAACGTTTCTTCGTATGGATAATGTAGGAAGGTCCTGTGTGATTGCAGGGTTATTGATTAATCTAATAGCTTTATTTTGAATTTTTGTCCAACTGCCTCAATGCAACCACTCTCACTTCCACCCCACAGAGGTGAACAGTAATCCATCTGAGAACGCACATGACTTTATATATCACGGCCAACTGCTCGTCAGTGAAGAATTCTCGAACTCTGTACAGGAGTCCCAGTTTTTTAGAGGCATTCTTAGCAATGCTTCTAACATAATGTGTCCAGCTCAAGTTAGTAGTTAATGTTACACCGAGAATGTCAATACTAGGGGAAGTGGGAATATTTACATCATTAAAAAATATATGGGAGTCAGTGAGATTCTGTCGGTTAGAAAATTGAATGTACTTGGTTTTCTGTGCATTAAAGGAAACTAGATTCTTTTGTCCCCATCCATTAATTCTAGAAAGGTCCTGGTTTCAGAGAAATTGCAGTGTTTATTTTTGAATTTATAAGATCGGGTTGGGTGAAAGAATTGGTAAATGTGAAGGAACTGTGGAGTGTTGAGTCATCTGCGTAGGAATGTATTGGATTATGAGTGGTAGATATGAGATCATTGATATGAATGAGGAACAGAATTGGGGCCAAAACTGATCCCTGGGGAACACCAGCATTTATTGAGTGAAATTGAGAATAAAGGCCATCTACCATTACACATATTTTTCTGTTATGAAGATAAGAAGAAATTAGTGGAACTAATGATGCAAGGCCGTAGTGTGACATCTTCGACAATAAGGATTGATGCCAGACTCTATCAAATGCCTTTGATATATCCAGTGCTATTGTATGTGTTTCACCATGTTGGTCTGTAGCTTGGTTGATTTGATGCATAAGAAGGAAAAGCATGTCTGCAGTTGATCGACATCGTCTAAAACCATATTGCCTATCACTGATTAATTTATTATTCTCAAGATGCTTAATTATGTGATTATTTAATATAATTTCAAAGACTTTACCAAGAGTGGAAGTTATAGCTATTGGTCTGTAGTTTGATGGATCTGAAGAGGCACCTTTTTTAGGAACGGATGGATGTTTGCTTCTTTCCAGGGTACTGGGAAGCATGATGTATGAGTACACAGACGGAAAATTTTTTGCCAATACAGGAGCGAGCACCAAGGAGCAATTCTTAAGTACTATTGGAGGAATTTCATCTGGACCAGGAGCCTTATCTACCGAGAGATTCTGCAAAATAGTTTTGACATGTCTGGTGTGGATCTTAAGTGAGGGAATTTCAGGCGAATTAAAATTAAGTACAGGGACATCTTGATTTATTCATCTAAGGCTGAGTTGGTGGAGAAAATATCCGCAAGAAGGTTAGCTTTACCTCGTGGGTCACTTACAAGATTGCCAGTCGGAGATTTTAATGGTGGAATGGATGAAGCAGTAGTGAAGTTGGATTTAAATGAGTTAAGAGTAGACCAAAATATTTTGTTATCATTTGGATTATTTAGAAGTTTATTTGCCTGCTTGTGGAGAAAGTTTGATTTAGTTAGGTTTAATACAGTTTTGGCATGATTTCTGATGTTTCTAAAGTAATTAAAGGCTTCATGTGTTTTTGATCTTGTGTATGCATTGTAGGCTATTGCTTTTTGTTCAGTTACTCTAGCACAATTATGGTCAAACCATTTAGGTGAATTAGATCTTTTACTGTACTTTTGATGAGGAATAAAAGTTTCCATTCCAATTTTTACAAAATCTTGTATGTGGCTCAAGGTGGAGTGTGGCTAAATAGAGACGGCCCTTGTTCAACCTGATACAATTCTCCCTAGCCTACCAGTAAATGCCTACAGTGGCCGATAGAGGCGCTGAACGCAAGGTTTACTGCGGTGCATTGTGGGGAATGGGCGACATCGCGGAGCTATCCACCCTCACTCTCCTTCAACAATTCTATAATATATGCAGTTAGTCGAAAATTCTGTAGCTGACACATACTTTGGTCTATGCATACTTTTGTATTATATATTTTAAAATCACCCATATTCATAAATAACATATATTTACAATACAAAGTCAGCAGGTATTTTCCCGCCAATTTTGTTATGATAATTAATCAGCTTATAATTATGTTTGTAGTCATTATCAGCTGCATATGGACTTTCCCTTTATTACTATACTATATAAGCACTTAGTGTGGTCGTATATTGTATAATAAATATGTGTAGAATCACACAACAATTGAGATAAACTGTGCATATCCTAGGTGTTGGGTCTAGTGGGTCTAGTGACATCTAGTGATGTCTGGCGCTAGTTCAGAAGCGTCCACCAGAGGTCTCAAAGGAATTGTTGGTAGGGAGAATTAACTTTCACCACTTATACTTCAATGAAAACACTGACCACTCACTCCACTACCACTGCCATCTGTTTCACCACCTGTCTATAAAACCTCTGTTACGATTCATGTTAACCCCTATCACTTACTCATCAACAAAATCACCACTAACAGATCAACTATATCACTGTCCACTACCACTCTACACTAATTAATCTGGTGTACCTTGTCTCGGTACAGCCCCCTAAACGGTTCCTCTTAACCTTCATCACCATCCTTTTTAATACACAGCTTAGGGGGAACTCGAGGGGTGCGGATGGATGGAACTAGAGATCCTGTACACAGAGAGAGTGGCCATACTTTTCTTTGGATGTCATTCTGATGCCGTAATTAGCAAATATACGATATTTAACATACCGGGTATTTATTTATTAATAAGTTAATGTATTCATATTTTATGATATAGCTTTTAGATCCAAAGTTGAAACTCTATATCCTATTGTATATCATGGGTATGTAAATATGTGTGTGTAAAGAGAAGCTAATGACATGAGTGGCACCAACATGGTAGAAGTTGGCCGATCTCTGTTATAATAGGGACTCTCTACTATAAAAAAAAAATAAACTAAAAAAAAAAAAAAAACACACAGATGGATAGATGACATTATCGAGGGTAACTTTGTGGCAAGGTAGAGAAACACAGATTATACTTTTTTTGTGGCTCACTAAAAAATGGCTTCTTTATCATATGCCATTAAGGTCTGAAGCGGTGTTTCATTTGTATGTGTTGATTTTCTTTCTTAAGGGGAGGCAGGCCGTTTTTCTGGACCCCCTTCTCCCTAATGTTTAGCCCCACTAGTTTTGAGATTATAAGACGTTCGGCCCATTAGTTTGGCGATTTTAACACTTTTCGCCCCATGACGTTGTCAATTTTAAGACCTTTCGTGCCATTTAGGTGTCGATTTTTTCCTGGCGAGCGAAAGCGAGCCTGCAATTTTAAGAGGAACCGGCCTTCGGCCGGGAAATTTTTCTGCCGAAAAATGTAAAAATTTATCTTGAAGGGGTGTTTTTCTAAGCTTAATGGAGATCTAGCGAGGAAACTAAAAAAATATATATGAATAAATGAATTAATAGACCAAACAAACGGCCAGTCTCTCCCCTTAATGTATCGATGGTGGTCTCCTGCTTGGAACTGACCCCAACTTTTTAACCCTTTTATAAGTTTCAGTACTATGAAGCTCTTTCCAGTATAGTTTTGATAATATTAAATGACTCAACTCAGCTTTGAAAGGACCTCTAGGAAACCAAGTACTGTCTATTTTTTATCAATCTTCTAACTCCCACAGATCCGTTCTAAACTTGACAAAATCGTAGTAGCCATAATGAACTGCGAGAATGCGTGATGGTACCGGTATAGTGAAAGGGTAAACAACAAGTGACGGGGAAGCGGGATGTGGTGTAGGGGTGTACTTAGAGTAGAGGGGGAAGAGGGAAGTTGAGCTTGTTGAGTGGTGGACCCTACTAGGATGCTCTGAGGTACCATGACGTGCGGGGGCTGGGGAGGATGTGGGAGTTAGGAAGGGTTGGCAGTTTCAGTCTATCTTACGGATTTTACGAAATGAAGTAAACAATAGAAGGGTACGGAAAGTGAAATA
This sequence comes from Paralithodes platypus, assembly GCA_032716605.1. Taxonomy (NCBI): domain Eukaryota; kingdom Metazoa; phylum Arthropoda; class Malacostraca; order Decapoda; family Lithodidae; genus Paralithodes; species Paralithodes platypus. The sequence goes on from CM064504.1 coordinate 19,572,279, forward strand.
TTGATGCACTTGAGGAAAGGGGGGGTTGGGGGGATGCACTAGAGGAAAGGGGGGGTTGGGGGATGCACTAGAGGAAAAGGGGGGTTGAGGGGATGCACTAGAGGAAAATGGGGTTTGGGAGATGCACTAGGGGAAAAGGGTGGTTGGGGGATGCACTAGAGGAAAAGGGGGGTTGGGGATGCGCTAGAGGAAAATGGGGGTTAGGGGATGCACTAGAGGAAAAGAGGGGTTGAGGGGATGCACTAGAGTAAAAGGGGGATTGGGGGGATGCACTAGAGGAAAAGGGGGATTTGGGGGGATGCACTAGAGGAAAATGGGGGTTGGGGGGATGCACTAGAGGAAAATGGGGGTTGGGGGATGCACTAGAGTAAAAGGGGGATTGGGGGGATGCACTAGAGGAAAAGGGGATTGGGGGATGCACTAGAGTAAAAGGGGGATTGGGGGGATGCACTAGAGGAAAAGGGGGATTGGGGGGATGCACTAGAGGAAAATGGGGGTTGGGGGGATGCACTAGAGGAAAATGGGGGTTGGGGGATGCACTAGAGGAAAAGGGGGGTTGCCGGGATGCACTAGAGGAAAATGGGGCTTGGGGGATGCACTAGAGGAAAAGGGGGGTGGGGGGGATGAACTAGAGGAAAATGGGGGTTGGGGGATGCACTAGAGGAAAATGGGGGTTGGGGGATGCACTAGAGGAAAATGGGGGTTGGGGGATGCACTAGAGGAAAATGGGGGTTGGGGGATGCACTAGAGGAAAATGGGGGTTGGGGGATGCACTAGAGGAAAATGGGGGTTGGGGGATGCACTAGAGGAAAATGGGGGTTGGGGGGATGCACTAGAGGAAAATGGGGGTTGGGGGATGCACTAGAGGAAAAGGGGGGTTGGGGGGGATGCACTAGAGGAAAATGGGGTTGTGGGGGATGCACTAGAGGAAAAGGGGGGTTGGGGGATGCACTAGAGGAAAATGGGGGTTGGGGGATGCACTAGAGGAAAAGGGGGGATGCACTAGAGGAAAAGGGAGGTTGGGGATGCACTAGAGGAAAAGGGGGGATGCACTAGAGGAAAAATGGGGGTTGGGGGATGCACTAGAGGAATAGGGGGGTTGGGGATGCACTAGAGGATAAGGGAGGTTGGGGGATGCACTAGAGGAAAAGGGGGGTAGGGGGATGCACTACAGGAAAAGGGAGGTTGGGGGATGCACAAGAGGAAAGGGGGGGTTGGGGGATGCACTAGAGGAAAAGGGGGGTTGGGGGGATGCACTAGAGGAAAAGGGGGGTTGGGGGGATCCACTAGAGGAAAAGGGGGGTGGGGGGGATGCACTAGAGGAAAAGGGGGGTTGGGGGGATGCACTAGAGGAAAAGGGGGGTTGGGGGATGCACTAGAGGAAAAGGGGGGTTGGGGGGATGCTCTAGAAGAAAAGGGGGGTTGGGGGGATGGACTAGAGGAAAAGGGGGGTTGGGGGGATGCCCTAGAGGAAAAGGGGGGTTGGGGGATGCACTAGAGGAAAAGGGGGGTTGGGGGGATGCACTAGAGGAAAAGGGGTTGGGGGGGATGCACTAGAGGAAAAGGGGGGTTGGGGGGATGCACTAGAGGAAAAGGGGGGTTGGGGGATGCACTAGAGGAAAAGAGGAGTTAAAATCATGGCCCGATGAGGTGGTGGGAAGGGGTGGAGGTTCAGAGAATTAGGGAAGGGTTCTAGTAAGAGAAATGATAGAAGGGTAGGGGGAAGAACAATTTAGTGGGGGAAGGAGAGGGTTAACAAATTCGGGTGATGGGGAGGGGTGGAGTTCAAAGAAGGAGGGGAGTGTTATAAGGGAAACAATAGAAGGGCAAGAGTGTGTGCGTGTGTGTGTGTGTGTAGATGAGGGAGGAGGGGGAGTGTTGAGATATACCGGTAGGGGAATATGGGAAGTAGGGTAAGATAGGGTGAAAGAAGGGAGCTATAGTGTGGGGATGTGGGAGGGATGATGATGTGCAGGGGCGTGGGTAGGGTGATGTGGAGTAGGAGAAGGGGAGGGGGGGTCTGGAAGTGGGGTGTATAGGAAGGGTTGGGGTGAGGGTGGAGGGAATCAGGGGGATAATGGGGGGGGGGGGGGGTGGAGCAGTGGAATGGGGGGAAGGGGGTGACATGTGTTGGGGTCCAGAACATGCCAGGAATTGTCATCAAATATGTTGGCAGGTGGGAAAATTGGTAGGGAATGGTGAGGGAGAGGGGAGGTAGGGAAGGAGGGAGAAGAGGAAGTTAAAATAGGGAAGAGGAGGAAGTGCAATAAGAGAAGGAAGGGCAGAAGAAGAAGGTGGAATGCAAAATGGATAGGAAATGGTAAACTAGGAGACAAATCATAATGCGAGAAGATGGAGCCTAAATATGGAGGGAGTGGGTGGTAGGCATATAATGGAGAGGGGGGATAAAATGGAGGAGGGGAGGAAAAATGGAGGAGGGGAGGAAAAATGGGAGAGGAGATGATGTAAAATGGGGAAAAGGAGGTCAAATGGGGAGGGGAGGAATAATAAGGAAGGGGAGGCATAATGTGAGAGGGAAGGTATAATGAGGGAGGGGAGGTATAGCCTAATGGAAAAGAAGAGGTAAAATGGGAGAAGAGAGGGTGTAAAATGGGGAAAGGAAGGATTATGGGGAGGAAAGGTAAAATGGGGAGGGAAGGTAAAATGGGGAAGGGAGGTAAAATGGGAGAGGAGAGGATGCAAAATGGGTGAAGGAAGGTAAAATGGGGGAGGAGAGGTAAAATGGAGGAGGGAAAGTAAAATGAGGGAGGGAAGGCAAAATGGGGAGAGAAGGTTAAATGGGGAGGGAAGGTAAAATGGGGAGGGAAGGTAAAATGGGGGGGCAGAGGTAAAATGGGAATGAGGGGAGGTAAAATGGAGGAGAGGATGTAAAATGGGGAAGGGAGGTCAAATGGGGATGGGAGGTCAAATGGGGATGGAAGGTAAAATGGATGAGGGGAGGCAAAATGGATGAGGGGAGGCAAAATGGGTGAGATAAGGTTATATGGGTAGGGAAGGTAAAATAGGAGAGGGGAGGTAAAATGGATGGTGGGGAAGTAATATGGGGAAGGAAGTTAAAATGGGAAGGAAGGGAGGTGAAATGGGGGAGGGGATTTATAATGGGGAGGAGGGGAGATAAAATGGAGAGGGTAGGTAAAATGGGAAGGATGGGAGATATAATGAGGAGGGGAGGCAAAATAGGGGAGGGGTGTGCATAATACAGGAAGATTAAAGGAAGAGAAAGGCTGTAAATTGGGGAAACAGACATAATGGGGGTAAATAGGAGTAAAATAGGATAGGGGTAAGGACCGAGGGGCAAAAGACAGGTCGTAAAGCAGAACAAAGAATACACGGTAATGGGTGGAGGGCGTGTGAACCTAAACAAAAGGGTAATATAAGAGAAGGATAATAATAGAATGGATTAATGGTAAAAAGTAGTCGTGAAACTAAGAAACGAAACAGGGTAATGGGTGGAGGAAGTGGGAAGGTAAACAAAAGAGTAAGATAAGAGAAGGGTAAGAATTGAAGGGGTAATGGTGAAAGAATAGTCGTGGAGTAAAGAAACGAACAGGGTAATGGGTGGGGGAAGTGAGCACGAACACAAAGGGTCGTGAAGCAGATAAGGGAAACAGGGTAATGGATAGAGGAAGTGGGACCTAAACAAAGGGGCGCCGGTAAGATAAGAAAAGAGTAAGAATTAAAGGGGTAATGGTAAAATAATAGTCGTGAAGCAGAGAAACGTAACAGGGTAATGGGATGAGACAGTGAGAACGTAAACAAAAGGGTAGGATAAGAGAAGGGTAAGCATTGAAAGGGGTTTAGGTAAAATAGTGGTTGTGGAATAGAACAAAATAACAGGGTGAAGAGAAATGCATACGAACAATTATTTCCGCAATTTTGATCCACAAATCTGATCTGGCAGCTCTTAAATTCAACTTTAAAGATAGTTATGTCGCCTATACAAATATATCTCCGGTTTATAGTCTATTTTTCAGCGCTGGCGGAAAACTCAATCTCTTGGCTAATTTGTAGATACTTAATGGAATAATGTGCAACTGCATGTATCTACATCATATTTATTAAAGTGTTCATAATTATCAACTTCTTTCGCTAAACAAATGTATTTATATTTCAGTAATATAAACGGGGAATTCTCAATTAACCCTTTCAAGATCCAATCCGTAATTCTGTTCTGTTTTCCGGCTATTATTAGACGATTATATTCAGATTAGGAAGGGTCTATGTAAGTCAGAGGGTTAATTGAGATAGCCTTCACCCTTATAAGTCCCACAGATCCATCTTAAACTGTACAAAATCGTCTTAGTTTATGTAGGGAAGGAAAAATAGTATGGTCGAATTGAGAGTAGTGTGTGTTTATGTAAAAGTTAATTAATAGTATGGTCAAATTGAGAGTAGGTTGTGTATTATGTAGAAGTTAATTAATAGTATGGTCGAATTGAGAGTAGGTTGTGTATTATGTAGAAGTTAATTAATAGTATGGTCAAATTGAGAGTAGTGTGTGTATTATTAACTCCCGTCCACTCACCAAATCTCTGCAATCTCTCTCTCTCTCTCTCCGCTGTAATGTTGCATCTCTCTTGCTATTCTATCGCTACTTCAATAATCAGTGTTCCTAAGAGCTCTCCCAGTGTATACCACCTCCTCTAAGTAGGACACGTGGTACCCGTCTTACAACACAATCCACCCCTACTATGTGCAACTCTCCAACCCAAGAGTGAAACGTTACTCAGTCTTTCTTATATTCAACAGCTGAGCTCTGGAACTCTCCCAGAATCAGTCTCTCCCTCTGCTTATGACTTAAATTGCTTCAAACTCCGTGTGTCCAGGCATTTTGGCGCGAACGTCCCTTGATTTTAGCCCTGTCACTCTTTCAACTCTGGGGGAGGCACTCGCTACAGGCAGTTCTGCCTTTTGCCTCCCTCACTCACATAGAAAAAACAAATGTAGAAGTTAATTAATAGTATGGTCGAATTGAGAGTAGAGTATGTTTATGTAAAAGTTAATTCGTATCATCAATTACAAGTTGTATTCCAAATTATTCTTGAAAGTCAGTCACACTATCTCGACGTTCATAGATAAATTCAAAGAGTGGGTACGAATTTATGTGGACAACTGTACCATAATAGGAAGAAGGTGAGGAATATGGAGAAACTAAATAACCGATTATAAATTAATTGGATTGGATTTGGCCTCGTTACTGGGAACGAGACACCCTATAGTAACAAAGATTGGTCAATTCCCGCCATATTGCTTCCCTTGGTGTCATTAGCCTCTCTCTATACTCATATATATCCAATTAGCCTCTCTTTATATTCATATATGACCAAATGCATAATAAATATTCAGCAATACTAGTAAACAATGCATAGTTCCTTCTTTGGATTTCAATTCTACATGAAAATAAATAAAGTATCACCCCGTCGTCAGACAATTACGGACCCAAATGGCGTCTAAACGAAATATATTCTGTATGTTGGATCTCTGTTACTGCCGGGTCTCTACTGGGAGCAATGAGGAAGAGGGGTGGGTAATAACGGTATAGAGGGGAGGGCTGTATGTATTAAGGGGTTTAAGGGGAGCTATTTGGCTATTCTGGACTCACTACTCCCTCACGTTTAGCCCTATTAGTTATCAGATCTTAAAACGCTCGCCCCAGTAGTTTGGTGATTTTAAAACCTTTCCAACCATTTTTTTGTCAACATTAACACCTTTCGTGACATTTAGGTGTCAATGTTTTCTTGGCCAGCGATAGCGAGCCTGTAATTTAGTAGGAACCGGCATTCGGCCGGGAAATTTTTCTACTGAAATAGGTCTATGTACAAATATTATCTCGAAGAGGGGGTCTTGGGTTTTTTGTATGTGTTTTTTTTAAGACTTTGATGGAGGTCTAGGAAGCAAACTAAAATGATACAATAGTAAAAATATAAAAATAAAATACATAAATTAATATAAAATATAATACCCCCCTCCCCATTAAAAAGGATTAGTGATGCTGGATTGACACCACCCACCCAGTTTTCCTGCAACTTTAGATTGGCAACATTTGTGAACAAGGCGGCGTCACACGGGCTGTTTTTCCTGGAGATTTGTGTAGCTTGTTCCCGATTCTGGCTACAATATTATGCCATGTTTTTATCGAAGGGTCACAAGCCAGATTCGGTTATTGGCTATTAACACTTTCACGATACGAGGGTGCAGGTCTTCTTTTTATTCTGGGTATTATTAACGATTGTTATTGCATTTAGGAAGGGATTGTATGAGTCAGAGGGTTTAAGGGGAGATCTCCACTTAAGGGAATTTTTTCTTGACCCCT